>OU565266.1:29777500-30977500 GCA_913789895.3 Seladonia tumulorum
CCTTCTATTCGATGTAGTGAACCTACACCGTACGCCGTAACGCACCCCCACACCATAAGTGAACCACCACCAAATTTTATTGTTTGCTTCACATGACGCAGTAAAAGAGGTTCGCCTCGCTTCTTCCAACACCAAGAACGTCCATCCGATGAAATGCGATTGATTTTAGATTCGTCGGAAAAAATTACTTTTTTCCATAGCTCTATATTCCAGCTTAAATATTTTCTTGCAAAACTTAGATGGGCCGTGACATTCTTTGTTGATAGAGCAGGTTTTTTTTCTTCTCAATTGCTGTAAAATTGGCTTCTTTTAATGCCCTTCGAGCCGTTCACTTACTAATTTTCTTTCCAACATCGCTTTCTAATAACTTTGCAGCCATTGATGCCGTCCTTGCAATTTCTGAAGTAATGTATTTCGTCAATCTTCTCTTCTCCTGACAAGATAATAATTTTGGACGGCCTCCAAAAGATGCAGGAACTTTACTACAGTATTTTTTCCGTATCTTATGTACAACTCCCTGACTGACGACAAATTTTCTAGCAATTAGTCGCGTTGATAAACCCGATTTTAATTGGAAAATGATATTATTCTTCATATCTTTAGATAATGGCTTCATGATGTTATATTGATGCGTGTTAATGCACGAACAACTATAAACTAATAACTACTGCACTCCTGGTCGTGGCATTGACCGTGATGGACTACCAAATTGTTTACAAAATCTGTGTTTACAGTTCCTAATCCGGAGATTCTTAGTGCGGTGCAAAACTGACTACACGAAAAAAAATTGTACGAAGCGAAACAATAATAATATCACAAATGTTAAATTTGTTTTGAAAAGCCAGAAGATTGTAGATAATACTAAATATTTTGTTTCTTTTGTATTCTACATGCAAATATTTAATAAAAAATTATTTTTCTTAAAATGTCGTATGTGTGTTCAGTTTTGCTCCTCACTGTACACTCCCGTCTATAAGTCACCGGACACTTACTCGTTTTCAGCAAAAGAATGATTAAAAAACCGTTATTATTAAGCGTTAAAAGATTACACTGCTGAAGATTGGGAAAACGTGTTATGGACCGATGAATCGAAATTTGAGATGTTTGGTAGAAAACGACGCAAGCGAGCAAGTGTCCGGTGACTTATGGACGGGAGTGTACAAACGTATAGAAGGAAACGTATAGAAGGATTGAATTTTCTCAAGTTTAAAAAACGATCGTACCATAATCTCCCTATTTTTCCCATATTCTGCAAAGTTTCAGTTTTAATTAAAAAAAAAATTTCATCGCTCTACCTCATTTCTATCGAAAGTTCTTTAATTTTGAATCCGATTTTGTGCAAAATTCACACTGTGCGCCGTCGCGTCGTGTAAATCTGTGAAGGCATAACGGAACGATCGAGCGTAAAAGCACTGAGATATAAGAGGCTGCTTGGGTGGTTCGTGTGTCGAAACTGATCCCATCATTACTCACAACGGGCCATCGTTATTACCCATTTAGGTAACTTTCACTTCACGACCGAGTGATTTTCTTCTGGCGGTAATTTTGTCCTCCGACGAAACGGCGACCTTATTTTCGTGCGGCGATGCATGGCGCGCAGAAGCGCGTGCATACGGGTTGCGATAAAACGTCGGAAATTCGAGAAATTTCAACGACGGACACGGGCGCTTTCACGATCGCAACAAACGCAGGCAAGCTAGCACGTACGCACGCATGCACACAGACAGACGTTGAAATGTATCGTCATGAGAAACAATAATCGGCCGACTGTATGTATGTATATGTGCACGTAGACCGATTGCTCGCGGGTATCGCGAGCACACAGTGTACCGGAAGTTACATACCGCATGTAAGCGGAATACGAACACAGTTGCGCGCGAGTCCGTGTAATTTTATGTTTGCGATTGTTGAACCGTGATTGCGTATCCACGGCGCTCCAACAAGGGGACCGATCACGATCTGTTACGCACCGATTTCGATGAACCTTTGTGCAGAGCCGGCGCGCTGCTGCGTACTAATTAATACGAAGGTCAGTCAAATATTAACCGGATTCTGTATGGTACATACAACAGCGTAGTTGTCCTTATCTGGACAAGCGGAAGTTCGAGTAGACGAGCATAGTGGACTATTCTACTTAAGGGGCGAGATTAGTGTAGAGGACAAAAGAAAATCGAATTTTTTTACTCTAGCCAACAATAGAGCCCATAGAAAATATTTCCAAAAAGTTACGATTGCAAATTCTTTACTTTAAACTCGAAACTTCTTTTCTATAGTTGGCGGGCAACGTAACTCATAAGTAATTAATACGAAGGTCAGTCAAATATTGACCGGATTCTGTATGGTATACATACAACAGCGTAGTTGTCCTTATCTGGACAAGAGGAAGTTGCCGAAACCAAGCGGAAGTTCGAGTAGACTGGCATAGTGGACTATTCTACTTAAGAGGCGAGATTAGTGTAGAGGACAGAAGAAAATCGAATTTTTTTACTCTAGCCAACAATAGAGCCCATAGAAAATATTTCCAAAGTTACGATTGCAAATACTTTACTTCAAACTCGAAACTTCTATTCTAGAGTTGGCGGGCAACGTAACTCATAAGTAATTAATACGAAGGTCAGTCAAATATTAACCGGATTCTGTATGGTACATACAACAGCGTAGTTGTCCTTATCTGGACAAGAGGAAGTTGTCGAAATCAAGCGGAAGTTCGAGTAGACTAGCATAGTGGACTATTCTACTTAAGGGGCGAGATTAGTGTAGAGGACAAAAGAAAATCGAATTTTTTTACTCTAGCCAACAATAGAGCCCATAGAAAATATTTCCAAAAAGTTACGATTGCAAATTCTTTACTTCAAACTCGAAACTTCTATTCTAGAGTTGGCGGGCAACGTAACTCATAAGTAATTAATACGAAGGTCAGTCAAATATTAACCGGATTCTGTATGGTACATACAACAGCGTAGTTGTCCTTATCTGGACAAGAGGAAGTTGTCGAAACCAAGCGGAAGTTCGAGTAGACTAGCATAGTGGACTATTCTACTTAAGGGACGAGATTAGTGTAGAGGACAAAAGAAAATCGAATTTTTTTACTTTAGCCAACAATAGAGCCCATAGAAAATATTTCCAAAGTTACGATTGCAAATTCTTTACTTTAAACTCGAAACTTCTTTTCTAGAGTTGGCGGGCAACGTAACTCATAAGTAGACTCCGGATCTTTATGTAAAATAAAAAGTTTCTGCATCAGTTCCAAGACACAGGAGCTCTATATAAATTTCTATTTTTCACTAATAATATTAATGCGATGGAAATAATATATTAATATCCTTAAAGTCTTCTAATTCGTTCACTGTTCAATATATTTTTTTGTATCATATGAAAGTGTATGTCAAGATAAATTCATTCGTATACAACACAAAATGACTTTCAAGGTCATACAAGGTCAGAAATGGAAGAAAATGATTTTAGAGATGTGAAACGACTTGAAAAGCAAAATAACGCAATCGTATGTATTCGTGTCTCGGACAACAGTAGAAGAAGCTATCAAGAATGTAATTAATACAGTTGAAATATGCATTCATTCATAAAGAATGTGATATTAAACATTTACTGAAGTCTCGTCGACAAAGTATAATTTGTATGACCTTGGAGGTCATTGTGTTGCATACGAATGAATTTGTCTTGACACACGCTTTCATATGATATGAAAAATGTGTAGTACTGCATTTATAACAATTAAAGGTCACCTTTATTTTTCGAAAAATAATGCAAATACGCAAACTTGATATATTCTGTCGTATTGGCTATAAAACTTTTCCATTTATCATTTTTTTTTTAATCGCGATATTTTTCGAAAAAACGCTGGCTAGTAATGACACGGACACCCTGTATAGGGTAACCACTGTAAGATTTTGTTCGCGCGCGAAACGCACAGCGAAAGAATTCGACCACTTCGCGAGAATCGAGCATAACTTCTGTTTTACGTACCGCTTATGCTCGTGGTCCAGCTAGGCCGCGGCCAGCCCAGAGAAAATAGTGGATCTGTGTCGAACGGGTTGATTGGGAAGGATTTCTCGAATTCCCTATCAGGGTATTCAAGCAAGTACCCCTCGTCGCTGTCATCTTGGCGTGCACCTGTAACAAAAGACAGGTTTCCCATTTGAACGTTCGGATAGTCGAGGTTTTACCATATCCTGGAAAAAGCAAGTACATATGATGCACGTTATATCGTGTTTGGTCTTATTTTAACACATTGACTGCCATGTCACCCATATGTGGGTGACGGAATTATTTGTTCAGTCTTTAAAATGAATTTTTACGTTAATATATTCATTGTACCACATTTGATGAGGATCTGTAAAATGCAAGAAAGTTGAAGAACTACACAATATCATACATTTAATTTTTTTCAATTTCTATTTTATCAAATAACTTACTTCGATTTCGTGGAATTTTTTAGCTTTCTTGTTTCGCGATCAAAGTGTTAATCAGAAAAGTGTCACGCATACATTCGTGCAAGATTTACAAAGTAATGATTGAAGTCAAAATATTTTTATCGTTGGATCAGTAAAACATCGGAAAAGTTCAAGAGCGACATATATGTTTCGTTATTATTAACAAGAAACTGATTTTTCCAACAATGTCAGGTTAATGGTTTTATATTTTATTTATTCTTTAGCTGTAGTGGATTACGACAAACGTTCCTTAGCCAGCGGCTGCATTGCGTTAGCCCAACAGTACTTGCAATGGTTATCAGTGCGCGCAAAAACTGGAAAACATTTAATTAAAATCCACTCCTTTCTTTTCAAGCGTATAACAAGACGTTATTACACTTGAATGTTATTTACTTTTTCTGGTGTATCATTCGAACGCTTTATAATTCGAACAGATCAACGATAAAATATCTCGAGTTCATCTACACAAATGTAAAAGAACCTAATACTTAGTTCTCAAGTTTTTGAGGTTACTATCATTTTCAGATTGCGGTATGGTGCAAATATCAAAAAAGTGCGTGGCGAGTCACACGGCGATGTGATTAATGGTCTCGTTCGAGCAAAACGGTTTTTAAGAAGTTCAGAAGTGGCGATCTCAGCTTGGAAGATAAAGAAGGAAACGGAAAGGTCAATTAAGATTAATGATACCGATATGTCTGCGTTAATTGGAAACAGTCGACAACGCAGCGTACAATATATTTCTCGGTTGTTAACCGGTATTAGTACTCGGAAATTTACAAGATGAAACGAACAAAACTGCTGCTAGTAAAACAAGAACTCGTTCAGAAGTTCCAAGATAATTTCAAGAATATTATGAACAGTATAAATTCGTGTATCTCAATCTGTGCACCGAAGGATTAAAGATGCTACATTGCGAAAATACTAATGACAATAAAGGCTTAGTTTCAATTACAATAGTAAACCGACGCGTTAAAGAATGACGACACGTTCGATCTGCGACGGGCGCGAACGATTTTCGGAATTCAATAAGACGCAGTATCCTGTCATTGTCTGTCAAAGCATTCCATTTAGTCGCAGCAATGTTGACGATTTTTCTTGAATAACGAAACCTGCGGGTCTCTGCGTGCCAAGTTATATCACACGTCAACTCGGGAATTAGATCGACTTCAATTGGTTTTAACGTTTTCTATATGTCAATATGAGTCGACAACAGGAAAACCGGATAACGTCGGCCAGAAACGTATACGTGTACTGGAGACTTTGCTTACTAAATTGGGAAACACTATGATTGCTTTGATGGGAATCCTTCGAAAGACCAAGTATGTAGCTTGTTAATTATTCTAAACATTTCAAACGTATGAAATCGACACAACGAAAACTCCTTTATATTGGAAAAGAATGTTTAATGATTAATATTTGCCAAATTTATATTTTCAATTGCCATCGAATTTGATAGTGGACATTCTAGTTTTCGTTAGTATTGTCAGTTTATACTCATACAATTTTTCCATGCCTGTGGAAATCGTTCATGACTTGACCAATACGGTCGTTTATACTCTGGTCACTCTATTTTCGAAACTGTGAACTCGTACACAATTGAAATCGAGATTATATCTGATATCTGAAAGAGCACAATTTTTCGTAGAGAAAACGTAGAAGTAGAAGACATATTAGCACAACGAGAAATTCAACCGCGGCTTTTGGAGTACATACACAGCCTCATGAAAGTATTCGAACATCCTTTAAAACAGTATAACTTTTTTTACGTTGGACCAGACGACCTGACATTTTTTGAGCAATTAGAATAATTGGTTTACCGAATGACGTACAATAAAGAATTGGAAAAAATTGCAATTGCTAGGAATTATAAGAGCAAATAAAAATGGCACTTTCCAAAACTTTTTTATTTGAGCCTGTAACGAAAATTTGAAATATGCGTTTTGTAGATCTATGCTAGTTATAAACATACTGAAAATTTCATCGAAATCGGTTGATGCAGGTAAAAACGACACGCATCGAAAGATGCTAGAATTTGTGGATTTTAAGCAGAAACTGACCGAAAGTCGTGAAAAACTACGATTTTCACCACTTTTAACTATTTGGAGCTCGTGTGTATATTAGTCGATTTCGATGAAATTCTCAGCATGTGTATAACTAACGTAGATCTACAAAACTGATATTTTAAATTTTCATTATAGGCTCAAATAAAAAAGTTGTAAACAGTGCCATTTTTATTTTCTCATGTAATTCTTACCAATTACAATTTTTTCGAAATCTTGTTTGCACATATTTTGGAAAACCAATTCTTCTAATTGCTGAAAAATGTCAGGTTGTTTGATCCAATTTAAAAAAAAGTTATACTAGTTTAAAGGGCGTTCGAATATTTTCGTGAGCCTGTGTATTTCGAAAACTCGAAACCCGATTGACCATGACAGAACGAGTCGAGTTTCAAACCTCCAGGTATACGTAATCCTTTGACACTTTACAAATGAGACCTCACGTGGTCACCGGTCTCTTCCTTTTTCCAAATCTTTGCCGACGTGATTATCGATTCTCGATATTCGCTCGTGCGTGGCCGCTTTCTGTGCAGAATTGCGGAATCCTGCATTCGCTATTTGACCGTAGGATTGACTCGGCAGCAGTGACGTGGCACTAAAAGGACTCCACGGTAAATCACTTGAGCAAATTCCTTGTAAAGCAGCAAGTGCGGCGTGATATTTGAAAGGATTACACGTAAAGCGCAACAATGGACAAGAAGGATTATGCGATCACGTTCGATAAGCTTTTTCTTGTCGGCTACCGAGCTGATCAACTACAGTAATGTCTCGATATACGATTCGGAACACGATGCGATTCATGGAAACACACTGCAACATCGTCGAATACACAATTTATTAGGTCGTTGCATATGAAATGACCGATTTCAGAATGCAAATTTTATAATCTACAGATTTATTATGTCTCCAGTGAATTCTCGATATATGTCAACAACACGGGTCTTGCCAGCGTCATGTATCGTCCAGGAGACATACCTTACAAGGGAACATATTCAGATGCGAATTTCCGATTTTGATGAAACTTATGACATATAGTTCTTTGAAAAATATTTGACACGTATTTTTTTATCCGCAACCATCCACTTTGAAGGGGTGAAAACAGCCCTCAAAGTTGGGGGTCAAAACCATATTTTTTAAGATATCTCGGAAACCAGAGGTTGAAAAAATTTGAATTTTTTTTAAATTGTGTGTTTTTCAATGAGAAATGTAGTCGCGCAAGAAAATTTTAACAAAAGTTTTTTGTTTAAACAATATATTAAAAATTTGATTTTTTTTGCAGTTTCTCTTATTTATTGTTAGTTCATTTTAATGTAAACTTGGGTGTGTGATCTTTGATCAAAAATAGGGGATACATGTTTCAGGATTTTCTTTTTTTTTTGCCATTTAACAATAATTATGCATAATGGAAGATAGTCTTGCATCTGCCGTGCGTAGGAAGGAATTGTGGCTTGTTTTATCGAAATATAAGCATTTAGTATAAACGTGTATAGTTTTTTAAACAATACCACTGGGTTACGTGTCGTTTATTGTTTTATTAGTGGCTAAAGAAGGTGGCGTAGGTAGCAGCGTGACGCGGTGCTAATTACCGCGGCGAAGTAAGGGTACCGACTTTTATAGTCAATTCGCCTGTGAATTTCTGCAAATGTTGGGCCTTCGGTCAAAATATCCCTATTATAATAAAATTTTGGTACATGACGTAGATTTGAGACGGTGGGCAATGAACGAAAATTAATCAATAAAAGCAGGATTTCAGGCATCGTCCTTTTGGTTGTAGAAGCTTAAAGAGATTTATAATATAATATCAAGAAAAACGACGAACCTCGTTACCCGCCATCATAGTAACCAATTAACAGATTTGACCGCAGCAGCAGAAGATTTTGTGTGTCATGTGAAAGGGTATTTTGAAAATTATGGCGCAAGCAATATTTTCAATAGTGATCAAAGTGGGTTCCAGTTGGAATTGCACTCTGGTCGAACACGTACACACAAAGGTGAAAAAGGAACGGTTGCTCTTGTCCAATCAATATCGTCAACAACTCACAGCTACACTATCCAGCCCACCATTTCAGCTGATGGACAGTTGCTATCGCCATTGTATATTGTTTTGAAAGAAGTCAAAGGGCAGTTAGGACCTCGTATACGAAGAAGTGTGTTCACGGCACCTAATGTCCATATTGAAGCTTCCACATCGGAAAAACTAACGAAAGAGTTATTTAGAACATGGTTGACTGAAGTATTTCTCCCATCTGCTCCAGAAAATTCTGTTTTACTCGTTGACTCGTGGAATGGATATAACGACGAGATCATACGTAACGCCCTGCTAGAAGACAAACAATTAGAGGTATTAACGATACAAAAAAATACGACGCCATTAATCCAACCACTTGACGTGTATGGGTTCCGCATTTGGAAGAATTTTGCAAGAAAACTTTCCGATCTTGCAATATTGTTAAACATTGATATCAATCTACACGCAAGAGATAATATTATTAAACTACAGTCATTAATCCACAACCAGTTATCAGCTGCGCGTTATAAACGGCTGTATCAATATGCTTGGTTCCGCAGTGGATATATAGAAGAACAGCCAGGAGAATTTGAAAATTCCGTAGAGTTCTGCTTTACAAAATTAGATGGTTTAACGTGTTTCCATTGTTCAAATGTAGTTTAAAATGTGTTTAAAAAGGCTACAGTGATATTTTGACCGAAGGCCCAACAATTGCAGAAATTCACAGGCGAATTGGCTATAAAAGTCGGTACCCTTACTCCGCCGCGGTAATTAGCACCGCGTCACGCTGCTACCTACGCCACCTTCTTTAGCCACTAATAAAACAATAAACGACACGTAACCCAGTGGTATTGTTGAAAAAACTATACACGTTTATACTAAATGCTTATATTTCGATAAAACAAGCCACAATTCCTTCCTACGCACGGCAGATGCAAGACTATCTTCCATTATGCATAATTATTGTTAAATGGCAAAAAAAAAGAAAATCCTGAAACATGTATCCCCTACTTTTGATCAAAGATCACACACCCAAGTTTACATTAAAATGAACTAACAATAAATAAGAGAAACTGCAAAAAAAATCAAATTTTTAATATATTGTTTAAACAAAAAACTTTTCTTAAAATTTTCTTGCGCGACTACATTTCTCATTGAAAAACACACAATTTAAAAAAAAATTCAAATTTTTTCAACCTCTGGTTTCCGAGATATCTTAAAAAATATGGTTTTGACCCCCAACTTTGAGGGCTATTTTCACCCCTTCAAAGTGGATGGTTGCGGATAAAAAAAAATACGTGTCAAATATTTTTCAAAGAACTATATGTCATAAGTTTCATCAAAATCGGAAATTCGCATCTGAATATGTTCCCTTGTTAGCCGTGTTATGTTTACACTCCTCGACGGCCGAGGCCTCTCCAGCTTCTTGATAATTCCGCGACATTTATCATCCAGGCCTTGGCGACATATATAGAGAAATCGCTGTACCATTTAAAGGTACAAACCTACTTCAAGTCCTACCTTCAGTTTCTATCTGTACATCAGACTTTACTTTTAAATGAAATTTATTTCAACATCGGTCAATGCGACCGACATGTATTCTGTTTATATGCGCGAAAAAATAAATATATTGATGACAATATTATGTGAAGGTTGGTGAACATGTGGTGGTAAATAAACGCACTAGCACTTTCGGCTGGTTTTCTGTTCCGCCTTGCCAGCTGCTCGTGTACTATCGCGCTATTAATTTCTAGTCAATGATAGAAAAAACTAAAAAATATAGATGACAGTCTAATAAATGTGGAAAATGAACAACCAAAATCTTCAATATTTACTATAGTGCAATCGAAAAATTCGTCATTTTTTGACAGAATATGACGATTATAATGATGCTTACTTAGCCCTTAGCACTCGAATGGCGACTGTAAAGCGCCACTGAAAATTGCTGTATTATTATTCAAAATATTGTTTACCTTATAAAAATCGTTTGTATTTAATAAATTACTAAACACTTCGGTATTGTACGAGTAAATTGCATCATTTTCGTATGTATAAAATGAAAAAGAATATATGGAAGGGAAATATTCTAGGTCGGAAGAAATGTTTCGTTTTGGACTTAAAATAGCTTCGAGTGCAAAGGGTTAATCAAGAAGTTTGATTTAGAAGAAAATTATATTTGTTTAAAGTTACTGTTACGAATCGGACGTTTCATATGCAACGACCTAATAGAAGCAACAATTGCAGAATTTTCAAATTATAACCTCCCGATATTAGGCAATCCTTCTCCATCAATTACCCAACAAAAAAACCCCCCGACACATTAGCTAAAACAGCAACAAACACGGCAGCTTCATTCTCCGTCAAAATTCCCTTCTGTGATCTAAGAGAATCGGCTAAATCAGTGGCAACACAAAACACATTCGACATCATAGAGAAAGAAGGTTTATCTAAAGGTGTAAACTACTTCACATACTTTCACAACCGAAAATCTAAACCGTGGCATAGTCACACAAATCTTCATCGTGAGATTGTCACAACGATAAACAGATGCAGATCAGGACTCTCTCTCTCTCTACAATCTTGCCAGCTCTCTTGCTCGAATAGGCATTGTAAATGATCCACAATGTCAGTGCGGTTATGAGAATCAGGATATCGACCACGTGCTATGGCAGTGTCCCACGTTTGATGAACGGAGGCTGAAATTTATTAGACAACTACGGAAACTGCATCTTTTTCTTCCGCTCTCATGCAATGTTCTCCTATCCAGACCTACGGTTGAAATATGTAAAATAACCTACTCGTTTCTGAATGCCTGTGAGTTAAATATCTGAGAAAATTGTACAGTTTATTATAAAGTATAATGTATAGAAAAATAATGTATGGCAAAATAATCTCTACTTTGAGATTCTAATTGCATTAAATAAAAAAAAAAAAAAAAACCCCCCGGAAACCTAGCACATTTTGCGAAAGTTTATTGATAAGGTGCTCGAGATGCGACTGGGGGCGTCGATAGTTACAGCTTTCGTTTACTCGTGGCAAATCACGCCCGAAATGTTTTAAACAGCGTGTGACAGACGTTCGATTGTGGACGAACATTTCGTATCGATAACCTTTTCCTCTCACGTTTTCCCCGACGCTGGGCGCCGTTTCCGTGCACACCGGGCCCGTTCTCCCCTGAGAAATTTGAACGCGATCGATTTATCGGACGTGGTTTTTTCAGTCCTCCTCCTCGAAGCTTTCTGAAGTGGCATTAGGAAGGTTTAATGCGATGCCTGCAAAAAGGGAAACAGAGTGTAGAGCCGCGGCGAGTAGGTGCCGAGTGCCATTGACTGCAGAATAAAATAGACGGTGGCATTTCTATCGCGGCTCAGCCTTGGCAAAATTCCATTTCTTTTCTATGAGATCCGTGCTCTGAGCAAAAACTGATATTTCCGCTGCATTCCCCTCCCCGACCCGACCACGCCATTTTTCTTTTGCCCCGGGACCGCATCGACGAGTTTTGGCATACGTATATTTGCCGGGACACAATTTTCATCGCTTTGTACTCGCGCTTTTCCTCGATAATACAGAACCGAGGAATCCGAACGATGCGACTCTTCGAGTGTCGCATTCGGTTTAGATCACCACTTTTATCGTAGAATCCGAATTAACCCCCTCCCCCCTTTAACTGAATCCAGCTTCCCGCAGTGAACCCAAAAAGTATTGGCTTGTTGCTCATGACCGATTTAGAACAATAACGTTAAACAAACAGAACTTTTAATGAACAACGAGCGGCAAAAGTAGAGGCTTCGAGCCTCAAAATGAGTCCAATTATATTGTTGTACTGTTTTTTTTTTTAACCAAGTTATCACAGTTTAAATGTCGACAATTTCTCGAGAATGGGAACAGTGTTCAAATACTTTTTGGACCCACTGTACGTCTAATTGGCGCCAATGAACTGCTGTGGTTAGCAGTATCATTGTTTATTAACACTTTTCGCTCTCCTCTGCTCCGGTCGAGCCAGGATTGACATTGCCTTTTACACCGCTCATTTCACTGATTTACATTATTAGGTCGAACAAAAAAGTATGCTCGATGTGCTCGAGAGATATCTGCGAGTCAATTGAATCCGGATTAAAGACATTTAGAAAAGTGTGTCATATCATAATTTAATCGATAAGGTCGTCGTATAAATAGAAGAAACGAATCGATTTGAATAGAAAGCAATTTTGAAGCAGTATATTGTATCTGGGGGATGTGCGCCATAATTTTCACATTACCCACGGGATCGACAAATAAAGAATTATCTACATGGTGGAACGTGTAAATTGAATAAACCGTGGCGATGGACATCGTGTGGATAAATACGGAATGAGATTATAGTAGGAGGTATAGTGCTAGGCGGGTGAGTCTGGCAAATATCAGAATTCGGTAAAACCCAATTAATCGAATAACTGTGGTTCTCTGTAACTAATAGAGACGAATATTTTCGTGCGTTTCACCCAGCAGGGCTATTAAATTAACATACTTAAATACTGGAGTCTAGTATACGCAGGAAGTAGAATAGGTTGGTCATTGTCAGACGCATCGGACGATCCCTGTTCAATAGCACGCGTAAATTTTCAAACTCTCAACTGATTTTTACGTGTAGTATCGTCCCTTGTTATTTGCCGATTTGAGCTAAACGAATAACTGTTGCACAATCAACTTTTCGTTCCTTTGAAACCTCTCGGTTCTTCGAGAATCTGGTTCTGGAGAATAGCCCTTGGCTCATCGTTATCAACTTTATTGTATTAGTTTGGCAAGAAAGTAATTTCGGTATTTTTAGGTGAAATAAAATCTAATTTTTTTATCAAAGCAATGAACTTTAATCAATAAAATATTTTCCATTTTGTTCTATGATCTTTTGCCATCTTTCTGGTAGCTTCACAATTCCGCGCTCATAAAACTTCTGATCCTTTTCGGTGAAAAACTGATCCAAGTGCAATTTCAGATCATCATCATTAGTGAATGTTTTAACATTCAAAGAGTTTTGTAAACTTCGGAATAAATGATAATCTGATGGTGCAATGTCAGGACTATATGGTGGATGTGACATCACTTTCCAACCAAGCTCCAATAACTTTTCACGTGTTACCAAAGATGTGTGTGACCTAGCTTTATCATGGTGGAACACGATTCCTTTGCGACTTGCCAATTATGGCCGTTTTTCTTTGATTGCTATGTCCAGTTTTGTTAGTTGTCGACAATAAACATCTGAATTGATGGTTTGGTTCCTTGGGGGCAGCTCAAAATACACAATACCTTTGTAACCCCACCAAATTGACAACATGATCTTCTTTTGGTGCAATTCAGCTTTCGGTGTGGTTTGGGCTGATTCATCACGCTTGAACCATGATCGTTTTCGAGTTGTGTTATTGTAAACAACCCATTCCTCATCACCAGTGATGATTTGCTTCGGAAAAGGGTCGATTTCATTTCGTTTGAGATGCATATCGCATATGTTGACGCGTTGCGTTAAGTGAATTTCTTTCAATTCGTGTGGAACCCAAATATCGAGCTTCTTAACGATTCCGAGACTTTTTAAAGGATATTCTGTAGTTGTATGCGAGACATTTAACCTGTCTGCAATCTCTCGGACATTTATATGACGATCCGATTCAGTAATGGCTTTCATTTGGTCATCATCAGCTTCAGATGGTCGACCAGAACGTTGGTCGTCTTCAAGTGAGAAATTTCCAGAACGGAATTTTTTAAAACAATTCTGGCACGTGCGTTCTGTTAAGGAATCCACACCATAAACTTCACATATATCTTTGTGAGTCTCGGCAGCTTGTTTACCTCTACGGAAATAAAAAAAGCAATATGTGCCTATAATGTACGTTTTTGCACTCCATGATCAAATTCACACGGAACTAACAATTTTAATCAAAATTACGTGTAAATTGCTTCAAAAGTAACCTAAAAAATGCAGTTATGAAATGTCAGAAAGAAAACAAACGAAACGTTACCAGAAGTCAATCAAACAAAACATAACGCCATGTATTGGTGAAAACCGAAATTACTTTCTTGCCAACCCAATAGAAGCCTCGCTCACCTCTTCGTCTTCGGGACTTCGACTATCTCCGTCAAGGAGTTATTGAAACCAGTGTTCAGTTGTAGGTAGACTTATTATTAACAGCAATTATTTGCGCGGCAACCTAATAAAACGGTGGGAATCAGCGGAGCAAAAAGCGACAGTTAAAATAACACAAGTTCTATCGCGTACTCGTATCGATTTCCATAAAGCCTTCTCCGGCGCCGTTCATTGTACTCTACGATTTCCGGCGGTTGACAATTGCAACGACTCGATAGACCGCGGTATAAATTTCGTGAGAATATCTGTAGTCTAGATGCATGCGTACGATAACCGGGGAACAACGATATTTCGTGGCTTTGCAGGTCGGATCAATTTTACCGTGTTTTCTTCGCTAGCCTGAATTAGGCTACCCGAGCGAACTGGACAGCATTATCGGCGAAGGAATTGCCGTTGGCAGACCGACGTCGGACGTAAATTTCGGGATTGTCTTTTTATTAACGGCCATCGGAATCGGAAGGGCGCGTAGGAGCGGCATTATTATCCGCTTAATTGCCGCCTATTAATTTAAGTGGCTGTGCCAATGGTTATAGCTGCAAGCCTCGCTAAGAGGTTCATCCTAATATTGGCGTAGGCCACTGTCACCGAGGACCTGTATTGCCGGCTGTGCGCATGTATCCCCTGTATACTGCCAGCGTCCACTAACTACATCAATGCTTTACCATAATTACTATAATTACCTAGTGTCCAGAACCAGAATTGATAAGCACCAAAATTAAGCGCTTCGCCACGTCACGGGACCGTGTTTAATGAATCTTACGCGGTATATGCGCCCGTTTCTCGGATATGAAAGCCAACAATCCCGCAATTACTTTGGATATTGTCAACTTGCTTTTTCTGCAGGTTCTCACCTCAAAAATGGATGGTCCCCTGCAGTTGCAATCGTTATTTTATGCTTTAACAGCAAGTCTACCATTGTTGGTCCAATGACTGGTTTTGGATCATTTATTTCACAATTATTCACATTATAATGATGCTTCTGTGGGAAATGGTTGAATAAATTTCTTCGTTCAAGCATATATTGTCATAAAAGTCACACACAATCTAAATTAATTCGGTCTTGTCATTTTTAAAAGGCAATGTGTATAGTATATTTTATTATATTTTAGCAGATTGCAGAATATTCTACAATATTCTACTCTAGTACTTTAAGGTATATTCTAGTCTAGTGTATTATAGTATATTCTAGTTTAGTAATTTAAGGTATATTCTAGTCTAGTTCTTTAAGGTATATTCTACACTCGTATATTATGGTATATTCCAGTAAATTCTGATATATCATACTACATTCTATATTACAGTGTATTCTAGTACATTATTATTAAATTATGTTCCAGTATAATTATAGTATATAGTATTGACATTAATTCATTATTTTTCAATGAATATTGTGCCGTATTTATGTGGTAAATGTCCTAAAAGAAATTGAAATATTTAGAAGTGTGAGCACTAGCAACCATAATAATGTTACATACATAACGGTAATGTGTTTCCATTGAGTGCGTATTCATTTTTCATAGCAAACAATGTACTCTAGTGTTTGTTCGCAAATTGCCAATTCCCATCGCACAATTTACCACAGCTTAAAGATAGTAAGCAACTTTACGATAATGGGTTTATATAAGCAAGGCTGTATCGTATAACGGCGCTCACAATAGTCGGTAGTTCATAATTCATGTAATTGCCGATGTACAATCGACTTGATCCATACTTTTTATGTCCCAATGATTAATTCTGCGATAAAGTTAAATACAGAGTCTCCAGGTCGCGCGGGGCAAGTTAATAAAAATTGCATATTATTCGATCATGCTCTGTTTTGTTAATCAGACAATATAAACGAAAAATTGATTTAACGGACATTGTAACAACTACGCAACAGCGGTAAAAAGTGTCCCCAACATATTGCATTTCTATAATTTGCTTAACCGCTGTGAACATTATACAAGGAAATATACAGTTAAATAACATGCCGAGGGTAGAACAGTTTTTTATTCAAAGAGAAATCATTCAGTTGAAATATGAGCAACAATCTGCGCGTGAAATATTGTTTCTAACGGCAACGTAAATTTATCGGGGGAGGGGTTGGGGGAGAGCACTGAGAACGCTTAAAAATATAATATCGTTGTAAAAGCAATTTTTATTCAGTACAAACGGGACGATCGTGAAATATGGTTTTCCGTATCGTCGATCGAAAAAAAATTTCGATATTTCGAAATCGAGAACGTCGAATTGGATGAGATCGACCCGAAGCGTACATCAATTATTGTCTCGATTGCTTTTGCAACTGGCTGCAGCAGCTTAACTTACGAACATCAGTTAATCTGAATGAAACTTAACATTTAAAGTGCAAAGTGCTGCTGCTGCGGTGATCGTAAAAAGAGGATTTAGATACAGTGTGCTTCGATGTCTAGCGCGAGATCGCGTAATCCTCGCGTTTCTTGTCGAAAGTCTGCGATCCTAATTGTTTTCCAGTGACTCCACTTAATCTCACAATATTGCCGATTTATCAAACTCATTAACCATTAACTTTGCAACGATTCTACATGCGAAATGTAATTTTGAATAGCAGAAATAAAAATGAGAAATTGAAAATTTTCACAGATGTAGTATAGCTCCAAAGAATGGCAAAAACGGACGAGTGCAAACCAAAATTTATTAAAATTATCGGAAGAAGAAACATTCTTTTCTATTGTAGTTTCTATTTCTCATGATTGATGAAAAAATGTTTATTTTGCATAAAAATCTGCAGTCTACTTGTGCTTCGGCACTGCGGTACTATAATATTTTATATATTTATTATTAACGGTTACTCAGTTTCTGGAGAATGAATTGCTTCTGTATTAGGAACACGTAGCACCTTCAAAAATGTTTAAAAAAATTAATAAATAAAGCAGTGAACAATCTCAAAAATTGTGCAATTGTAAGAATAAGATCCACCGTCCGAGGGATAAAAGGTGTGGTCTTTTTTATTCGCAGAATGCATTGAAATCCGAGCTCCAGTTTTTGCGGAAAAAATCTAGCGTCAACGAAGGTGAACGGAAATACTAGAGCTGTAAATCTATCCCGAGTAAAATAGCATTAGCTCGCAGAAACAATGCGCAGTAATAAGTACATGCACTTGGACAGAAACGTACAACTTGACCTCAAGATGCTCATTTCAGATAATTCTGTGACAAAGAAATTAGTCACCGAGAGAAGCTGCATCGGTGCATGCAAAGGAAGACCTCTGCGACACGACTCTCTACGATGAATACGCAATGGTTAGGTGCATTTACGGATAAATTCTCGAGCGATTGATACGAAAAATCGATTTTTTAAATTGCATTCTTCAAACGTTCAGAATCATAAAAATGCTCTCCGAAAAGCACTGAAATTCATTGAAATGACAAAATTATGCCAATTATAGCACATATAACATACTAATTATAGTACAGAATAATACTTTAAACTCGTTTTCCTCGAAATCATACTTTTTCACATGCCGTGCAGAATAACTCGATAACTAATTCACTAATTATGTTTAATCAACCCTTATTTTGATCCTTATACATTTCTCTAGAGATTATACTACACATTTTTACTTTATTTTTCATTTAGAATATTTCGAAAAAAGTTAATCTTTGTATTAAAAGAGTGAAACTTGAGCAATTTTCGTGATTTGTGTCAGATTTTAAAGCACAAGCTGTGTAAGTTCAAAAAGCTCTTTTACCTTTCAGGATCAAATGATTGATACTGAGTGCAATAATAATAATTATAAAGGTAATAGTAATAAAAAAGATGGTACAAAATTTCTTTCCCCAGTTTTTGCATGAGCCTTTGCACATATAAAATAATAGACTTCAACTATTTATCTATTAGCTATAATAGTTTTCTAGAAAAAGAAAATTGTAGTCGACTTTCCTCCTTTACAGGAGTGTCCTCTCTTAAGATCAAAAAACCTGGGGATTAGGCTACCGTGGAGCGCCCAAAGAAACAAGTTTTCCGTAATCGTGTGTGATTCATAGCGCACATGACCTACGCGTGTAAATTTCGTCCGGTGACATTTACCATCCGTGAACGTTGCCTGGTTTCCTGCTCGTTTGCATAGGTACTGATCGCAATGCCTACATTCTTCCACACTGCTCCGATTGAATTTTCGAAACACGTAAGCTGACCGTGACACAACTCTTATGCCATTCGGCCCACGATACTTTCCATTTCAGACGACAACACTAACTCACGGCGATGAATTGCTAATATTTACCGCGTTTGGACAGGAAACACTTTGCACACTATGGAAATTCTTTCTCGTGTTATCCGTAGATTCCGGATTCTCATCCAAAGGAAAAAAAAACATTGACTTCATTAATATTATAATATTTATATAAAAAAATCAACTTTTAGTTTCTTAGAAGTCAAATTTTACCATCTTATTCGGCTCGTTTTTCTAATTAACACTTTGAGTGCCGAACCAGAACCCTAAAAAATTCCATGAAACCAAAGTAAGTTATTTAATGAAATAAAAATTGAAAATAATTATATGTGTGATATTGAGTAGTTTTCCAACTTTCTTGCATTTTACAGATCCCAATTTTGGTACAATGAATATATTAACGGAAAAATTCATTTTAAAACCTGAACAAATAATTCCGTAACTCTCATCCGGGTGACATGCCGGTCAACGTGTTAAAATGATACCAAACACGATATAATTCCGGTCATAATTACTTATGTAACTAAGCCCGAAACTTGAATCGCTTGTCGTGCAATTAATTATGATCGTAAATATATCGTGTTTGGTGTCGTTTTAATCAGAAAAACGAGACGAATACGAGGATGAAAGTTTCACTAACGAAAAACCAAAAATAAGAATTTTTGATTTCGATGTTTGCCGAACCTCAGTCCATCTTTGTTTTTCAATCGCTATCCTTTTCTACGTTCGGCACACTACAAAGAGCGTAACACCTCTTCCAGTATTGTCGCTCGGGAGACTCGAAGAGATACGATTATACGACAGTTACGGAGAGAATACTGTAATTGGAAAAATTATTTTCTCCCAGGGAGCGTGCGACGAGAGCTCCGAAAAACATGAAATCTCAGTGAGGTAAGTGGTTGAACCGGTTGCGTCTGTTGGGAAGTTCTGCTTCCTATCAGGCCAGAAGAAAAGCATGCTTAGGCGAATGGTCGAGCGAGAGAGAAGATCAAAAGTCTGCGGGAAGAGCGAGAGAGGGGAACGGAAGACACAGAACGAGGTAGAGATCGAGGTAAAAAGTGCGCCGACGAAGAGCGTTGGCATTATCAAACTTGAAATCGAAACTCTGCGCGGGAACGCATACTCCGTGAGGCTGCACTTCATGCTGAAAGCGTAATAGCTTGAACAAACTTATTATTGTAGATGCACGTGCATACTGCGTCCCGGATAGAAATTCCTTACAGTACGCGGAGCATTAATTTTATAAAATGTCACGTTGTACTACTTCGTATTTGTGTCGTGCTTTACTGCTTGCTGTCGACAATATTTTTATTAATGATACGAGACAAAGCAGACATAAGTGTAAAATACACGAATTCCGTCATACACCAAGAAAATATTAATATACAAATACATGTTTGCTCTTTTAAAAGGTATACCATCAGAAAATTTCAAGTGTTCAGTAAACATTTATGGTCAATTTCGTTGTTCTTCATTATTTGAACTAAAAAAATGCTCGGTAAACATTTATGGTTAATTTTATTGTTCTTCATTATTTGAATAAAAAATGCTTTGTCATTGTATTCAAATTTTTCGTAGAAGCGTTTGGTTTGAGGCAAGACCACGTATGTGATGTTATTAATATTTTCTATTTAATGGTTTTTAAAATGGTTCCTACAGACAAGGACCATGTGTATGATTTTATTGGTAATTTCTTGAGGTATACTTTTAACTTTATTATTGTATTTGTTCCGTAGCTTCTAAAATAGTTTCCTCGGCAATCATTGCAAACATTCTAAACAGATATAAATAATGTTGGAATGGTAATCAGGTGAATTGTATTGCAATTTTGAGGACGTTTTAAAAAATTGAAATTTATGCACTACCGACTGCGTGTACAAGCAACTGCACAAGTGGTGCATTTTGTGCACAGTGAGGAAAGTAGAATGTGGTCTCTAAGACATGGAACAGATAAGCGAGTCTTGTCACGCACTTCAACAAGGTGGTCGTAAAGCGAGCGAGTTTTGTCACGCATAGTCACGGCGAATGATATACTGGATCTCGAAAATGGACTTGTCTAATAATTTTAAAGTAACACATTATCTTTTTAAAACGAGTATTTAGATCAAACTTGAAAATATTCGAATATGTCTTCATAAAATAATTATTTAGAAAACGGATACTAACACTGTACTCACTAGTTACTTATCAGTCTTGCAAGTTTCGAAATGTGAACCAAAAAGAATTTTTTAATAAATTGATCCACAGCAAGGAAACTATCTAGGCATTTAGAGTAATATAATGCAGTGATTTCTCTTACGAATATTAATTGAATGAGAATTATTAAGCTTCTTTTAGTAGAATTATTACAAAGCCTGTTAATAGACTTCTGGTATCAGAAGGATTAAAAAAAAATTAATTTTTAAAATAAATACTGCTTGCTAAAAGAAAAGAAAGAGTGCCGAAAAATGAATGAAAATGTGCTGCAAAGCAATTACTTTCTCTTGATTTAGTATAATTTTCGTTTAACTTGAAAATAGTACTTGCATTGCAAATTTTTACGAGCATTTTTTCCATGTTCTCTGTAATACCATAATATTGCTAGTGGTATTGATTAAAATATTAAATAAGCTTTTGTATTCACAACGTTTCATATATTCTTCGTGCATAGCGATAAAAAAACGCATCCGCAGCACTTGGTTACATCTGATACATGCGCGAAAGCGGCGGAAAAAAATCAAAATAAAAATAATCGGGCCTTACGTAACGGTTCTAAAAGTTACGTAAAACTTATAATGAGATCGTCGAAAGTGAGCGAGCTACAGATTCGTTAAAAAGATGTTTCCGCGTGACGAGTACATATTATGCAATATGAAGTACAATTTCGTTTTATATAATGCATAACGAATGTCACCTGTACTCTTGAATCTTGTAAGTTCTCAAAGAATCTTACACCCTATGAATGCATGCAGATCTGCAGTCTGCGCGTAACATTTGTGAATTGCAATTGAAACACAGATATTTAAACTTTGTGTTTTTTGTGACACACAAAGTAATTTCATCGTTTTATTGTGTCGTAATAATAGACTGCGGATTTTATGCATTTACGACAGAAATGTAAAAATCAAATACAGTACTGAACATACGTTAGATGGATCTAAGAACATTGTTGTATTATTTTTTAAGAAATTATTTTTCAAGATGATTGAAAGCGAAAATGGCGTTTGCATAAAGATGCGCAGACTACATATTAGTATGAACTACATCGTGCTCATGTTGATTGCGGCAACATTTTCGTTAATAAAAATTCGCCCGGGTTTTGCATCCAGTGTTTTCATCTCATTATACAAGTGCACAAATTTCCTAACGCGTTTGTGCAATTTTACGCGGCAAAAATACATGTTTAAATCCGACAGAATCTAGTAACATTTCGAATTAAAAAACCTGGATTGTTCGTGTGGGCAGTATCGTTATCAGAAGATTAAGTATTGGCAACTTTAGCAGGCCACAATAGTCCACGGCGTTGCATAGAATAGATATTAAATAACAGGTCCGCGAATTCCGCGCATGCGAAGCTTCATGCATATTGCATTTTGTCAGCGCATGTGTGGTTCGACTAATAAAGAAGGATTATCATAATGAAATTCATTTCCAGCCATGCATCTACGTAATGCAGGTAGAGTAGGAAGTGCATACGTTGGCTCGCTTGAAAGGAGATACGATTGACCATGAGAGGACATCTTCATCCCTCTCTCTCTATCTATCTATCTATCTATCTTTCGTCCCCTATCCATCTATCTATACTGGCGTCCTCGTTACGCTTGTTACGCTTGCCAAGTTGCGGAAGCGCAAGAAATTACAAATACGAAGAGGACACGTACATCTACTTCTCCGTGTGTACGTACACGAGAGTCTATCAATCGTCTGGAAAGTGCACGGTGCATCGGTAAAGAAACAAGTTCTCCACACACGAGGATGATTCGTTCCCATCGGCGACGGGCCACTTCACCGTACACTGCCGTTCAAAAGTACAACGCGGACAGTTGCAGATTTCATGCATTTATGACAAAAATCTGTAGAGGTAACTCGAATCAATGAAAATACTAAAAGGATTTAAGAATGTCAGAATATCAATGAGAGGTATGCCGCCAACTTCACGGTTAAAAGATCGTACATCAATTTACAACGAGCAAAGAGGAGACTTCAATGTTGAAGTCTATGGCAGTTTCGTTTACTAAAGAAAATTTTTGAAAGATTTTCGAGAAGTTCGAATTTGCAGCATTTTTTTGATGACACGTATTTTTCAAATGTTCAATATAGGCAAGCTACTGATAAGTTGTGTTCAACTTTTAGCCCCTTAGCACTCGAACGGCGACTGTAAGGCGCCACTAAAAATTGCTGTATCATTATTCAAAATATTTTTTACATTATTAAATTCGTTTGTATTCAGTAAATTTCTAAACATTTCAGTATTGTACGAGCAAATTGCACCACTTTCGTATGTATAACATGAAAAAGAAAAATATATAGAAGGGAAATACTCTAAGTCGGAAGAAATGTTTCGAGTTGGAGTTCAAATAACATCGAGCGCAAAGCGTTAGTATTTTCTCTATAATTCCGGCCAATTGCAATTTTGTTAAACATTTTTCTCCCCCCCCCAAGTCGTGTAGTAAAACTCCGACTTCTAAAAGAAAAAAAACATGCATGTCGTATGGCCGAATGTTATTGTGATTCATTGTGTTTTATCTGGTACTCGTGTCCAATGGGTTCGCAACTATTTCTCGGTGATCGCAATTAAGAAAGTGTCGAGATACTTTTGAGCGGCGGTGTACAACAGATACCCGCCTAGAGCCTGTCGATAATTGGAAGTCGTTCCAGTTCTTCGCCTCTGCCAACTCTTCTCATCTTGGAATGCGACCGGCTCTATGCAGACACGTTTCCCTCGAACGACCGTCCGCGTATTACACATCGGGAAAAAGGTACAATGAACTTCTTCTTCACGGATGAATAGAGATATGCTCTCTAAGTATACAGTGTTGCGACCGCGAGATAGTCGGAGCCAGGCGAGATCGAGCTAGAGAGAGATATATAGATAGATAGATAGATAGATAGATAGATAGAGAGGACACTCAGTGAGAAAAAGAGGAGAATACCGGAATACCAGAAATGTTAAACCTATGAAATTCTATGCCTAGGATCGCTGGATTGTGATTAAGGAAATGAGAAGAACGGAGAACGGTGAAAGAGGGCAGAGCTCGGCAGACTGAAAGCAAGAGGAATGCCGAAAAAGCTGACTCCTATAGAACCGTAAGATTGCCGGTTCGTAATTAAGAGGACGGGGGAAAAGGAAGTTGAACGCGAAAGAGCGAAATTCCGTAAGTACCGAAATCGATTCGATTTGAAAATCCTCTTTTCAGATTCAGCTTGATCGAATTCATATCTACGGCGATCACGATAAACTTCCGAATATTCTTTTTGTAGCTGGTCTTCTCGGGGGGTATGGTCGGGTGTGACGTGGTGCTAATGTTTCTGATTGGAGAATTTGGCAACTCGAAGGTTCAACGAAACGAATGGACCTTTTTCCTGCAGAAAAGTGGTTCTGGGGGCGTAAACACCCTCTTAACACTATTCCCACCACGGCCGGTCAAATTGACCTTTTCAAACTTCTGCGTACAGCTTCGCACATACAACATTATCACATTGCTATTTAACTTTACGACTTTTCTTAAAGTATATATATTTTTCAGCATTTATTTCTCTATATGGTATCTACTCTTTTAACACTAGAACTACCGAACCAGTCAAAATGACTGGTTTCTAATTTTTTCTTTCACAATTACTGAAATTATAAAAATGTTTTCATCAGAATTTTTTGAATGAACTTTTTCATTGAATTGTTAGAATAAAAATGCTATTACGTTTGAATAAATGTAGTCTTGTCATCATTACAAAGCAATATTCATCAGTTGTATTTATTACTCGGTAGTTCTACTGTTAAACCTAAACAATCAGTATAAAAGAAAGGCTATTCTCAATGTGGCATGGCCAACTCAAAATAAATGAGCCGTCTTATTGAATGAGACGCTTTCAAGTTACGCACGTGCCTGGTTGATAATACTGTTGTATGCCAGATACATTCAAACCGCAAAGGTGGAAGACACAGTATAATTTTGTAAATCGAGGAGAGTGCATCGAAGTATTTTTTCTACAATTGCAATTATATGGAAATAAATTTGTATCGTCATTTTATGGAAGTTGTTCATCTACTAATTCATTCAGCAAAAAAATTGACTATTGTGTACGTTTAGTTATATTAACAATAACTTTTTCTAAGAACCGGCCATTTTGACCGCGCACGGTAGGAATAGGTATACAAGAAGTGTCATTTTTGCAAAGGAAAATCTCGCCTCAAATGACCTGAGGAACCACCCATTTCACGGAGTTGATTGAATTTTGAGACACCCTGTATATTATATTACAATAGATTATATTATCGGGAGTACACTTCGATAGTAGATATAGGAAACAAAGAAAGGGAATGAGAATGGTTTGTGTGTGTGAATGGAACAATGAAAAGTTAAGGTGGAATTGTACTGATTAGGTTTATGTAAACTAAGTCCAATTTCTTAGCCGTGAAGTTATATATGTATATTAACATCCTCTTAAAGAAATACTAATTGTTCGTGTACTAACGTGATTATATAGTAAGCCATACAAAATAGAGAAAAAAATTCGATTAAACTAATGGTGTTTAAACTGCAATGTTTAACTGCAATTTTTATGACCAAAAATGTCTAATTTTAAACAGTGGAAATATTAGAAGAATCTAAGAATGCTGTTATATTATTTGCAACCTATTAAACATGCCAAGTGAAATAAATTTCTATTTCTCTCTAGTTTGTTGCAACTCAGGTAGAGAAGTTTTGCATCAAGTATGTAATCTGTAAAATATATTTTCTAAACTGTATTGAACATAAACAAAAAAAAAGAAAAAGAAAATTACATCGAACAGCGTTAGCTAATGTTTCCTTGCATATTACCAATACTAGCTGGATTAAGCATAGAAAATGGTGGCGACTACGTCTAACATTGCTTCAGTGTTAGTTTACATCGAAGGACTGATATTAGCCGATAGATAACGAGTTCAATTCACGGTCGGTATACCAACTCAGAACTATCGTTGGACTTGCTCATCGCTGCAAAAAGCAATGAGCCAGCCAAAATGCCGGGCAAAAACGCTGAAACAATATTCCTGACGCGACAGCAAAACCTTGGGTCAAGCACCTCCAAATCCACCTACGTTAATATCAGCGCATTTCCTCCGCCGCGTATCATAATCCGTTACAGCGGAAACGCGCGAATAGAATGCTAAAAATGTAGAGCTGCTGCACGACGAGCCGCCGCGTCGGAAGCGATCTGCATAATTCGTTAAACGATCGGTAGTATCAATCTAATCGGATACTGTCGTTCAGCAGCGACATGCGGTTCGATCATGTTTCTTACCTGATTTAGGTATTCTGGTTTTCAAGACCGTTTTTGCATGAATATTTAGGACGAAGGCTATTAGGAATATACAGGGTCATCCGTTTTTAAACGGCCAAACCTCAACCAGCTATAGAGGGCCCCACATGGAACAACTTTCACCCCTAACACTTTTTTTGATTCGGCCTTGATTTCTTGAAAATATTTTAAACAATACGTACCCAAAAGATGTATTATGATGCAATATGCTAAGATGCAAGATGTATTATTCGTGCAATTTATTATGCATGAATCCGAATTTTTCGAAGTTATTTCATTCAGTCTCCACGGCGTGCCCCATGTAAAAAAAAAACCAAGATCCGAAGGTCATACAAAAAAATTGACTTAATAAAAAAGATGCCCCTATTTATTTTAAACCAAACAAAGGAAAAATCATCAAGATACATAATTGCAGTCCTAATATATTTAATCTTAAGTGAACGCAAAAAATGACGGGTTTTTGCAATTATCTAAAAATCAAGACCGAATCAAAAAAAAGTGTTAAGGGTGAAAGTTGTTCCATTTGGGGCCATCAATAGCTGGTTGACGTTTGGCCGTTTAAAAACGGATGACCCTGTATATTAGGGATCGAACGCCCTTTAAAGCAATATAACTATTTTTTAAATTGGACCAAAAGACCTAACTTAGAAGTCTTAGCTATTGCAATTTTTTCAAAATCTTGTTTGCACGTCATTCGGTAAATTGTTTGGTTTGGTCCAATTGAAAAAAAGGTCCACTGTTTTAAAGGGCGTTCTAATACTTTCGTGAGCCTGTGTACATCACTTACATAAATCTACAAAATATATTGAAAAACTAGGTTCGTGTAATAACAGAGTTATCATGCATGCAAGTTTGAGAAACATAGTTTCGAGAAACGTGCGTATTATACGATAAATAATAAGAAGAATTGAACTTAAAAAGAACCTCTTGTACTTCAACATTTATCTGTTAGTATCCCCAAAAGGTCTAGTGCCATATGTCCAATAATTATTCTGAAAAAAATTCGTAAAATTCACTTGTGTTCACTGCCTTAAGGGGTTATATACAGTTATCATTTTCACAAAGTCGATTTTTTTATTATTGATTTTATTTTCGTAATGTACATATATTTAAGTATACGCACAAAAAATTTCAATCCGGCAATTATTTTCGAAGTTACACGCATATTTGTAAAGACGTGTCAGAGCGTTTGACAGCGTCAGAGCATTTCAACGCGATCTTTAGACGCGTTTTTCTCGAAACTGTTTTCAAAGTCGGTGACCAATATTCCTCGGAAACGGCTGAACTGATCAATCTCAAATTTTAACACAAGCTTCTTAAGTATATTTTTTAGTACTTAATCGAAGCTTTTTTCTCTCCGATGAATATTTTTTTTTTATAAATAACTTAAGGCCAAAATTTTGGTGAAAAATCGATTTTTTCCTTTGAAAAGCCATTTAATCACAAAATTTTATTTTGCTTATTCCTTCGATTAAGTACTAGATTATACATTTCTTTAACGAAATCAGTTTGGTTTTTTCATTTTTGATGATCCAGTCCAGAGATATAGTGGTCACCGCAAGGCGTCTTTTTTTAGAGGAGCTCCACGAGATCAGCTATAGCAGGTTTCAAAATTATTATTTTTACAAATAAAAAATGTTAAAATACAGTTAAAAGTTACCATAATATGTGTACAAATTTTTACATTAATAGATGTAAAGGTCTTCTCAGGAAAAATTCTTAAAAAATCGCTTTTTTTGTGCCACATAACTGTATACAACCCCTTAATATGAGAAGTCCCCATTAAAGGAAATGCAAAAGAAAAGAAAAATTCAATTAAAAAAAAAAATGAAAAACCATAATACCCCCTTAAGAAACCATCGACGTAATTCCTGGTTACCTTGTCGCTCGGCTTCTGCGTCTGCGCGTTGCGTAATGGAATTGACCGATAAACTTGACGGCGGAAGAATAAGGAAGGCGCGTAAGTAAATATGTGGCAAACACACACGGTTGCCGATGGATTCCTTCACGTGCGTATGCTAGACAGGGCCGCCGTTTTAATAGTTTCATTTCGCGGCTGCGTGGCCGGCAGATAGGGGCGTCGAAGGATAGAGAATGTTCGCTCGTGCACTTGAACTTCAAGTGCATCCTGCCGCTATGCTGTACCGGTTCAGAGAAGTGGAAACCGGCAAATACTTTAACGCGTGCACGTGTGCGCCGACCAAGAGAAATTAACGACCCGCGAAACGGTGGACAGTCGCGTTTGGAAACCTGTTTCGTGTTCGGGAAATCCAACGGGGCCACCATGGAATCATTCACACGGTAACCCTGGACTTGATAGGTATAAAGCAGCGCACGGTTTTTACACGAAATCAGCTCGAGTCAACCCCCACTCTTCTCCCGACACTCATGCAGGAACCCCGGTGACTGACAGGGTTAACTTGTCTAGTGAACGAACATTCTGTTATACTACAAAGATTGTAAATTATCTGTTTAAAAATATTTTTTTTTTTTTTTATAGTTATAACTACACACTGTAACATCGAAACACCGACTTTAATAATTGTATCACCATACTGTACAGCAAAATGGACCCATTTAAGGGTCTGAAGAGCTTCAATAAAAGAAAAAGATAAATAAATCGAATTAACGCTAAACCTACCAAGCATTAACAGTATCTGGAAATATTGCCTCATAAAAATGGCAACCCTACAATTGAGATTGTCCGTAATTTTCCATATAATAAATACTTGGACAAGGAAATTTATTCCACTATTTTCCATAAATGAATTTTGTATAATTTCAATAATCGTAAAATATAAAACCGGTCATATGACCGTGGTAGGTTTCGTGTTAAACGAAAACCTAACATTTATCGTGTCTTCGCGGAATTTTCTATGTGTGTTGGGTGTACGTTGAACTCGTTCAAGATTTAGATTGTATTTTTGACGTGTTGATTTTACCTTTTGCGTCTTTTATGTTGAGTCGAATAAATATGTACGTTATTCATTTCCTTTCAACCGAAATAAAATTCTATTTTGACAATACAATGGACACAAATTTTCTCCTGTTATTTAGAAAATGACAAATTACAAAAAAGCTCTGGTCGCTGAAACTGTAAAATAAATCGTAGTGGAAGGGGTTAATATGGTTTTGAAACACATCGTCTGATAGTTGTTGGTCGTTCGCCGATTAATTTAAAGTACGTAACTTTATTCGAGAATAGGTGCCACAAGCGGAAACGGGAGTGGGGGTATTACACCGTATTCGAATAGAGCGAT
Source organism: Seladonia tumulorum (assembly GCA_913789895.3). NCBI lineage: Eukaryota > Metazoa > Arthropoda > Insecta > Hymenoptera > Halictidae > Seladonia > Seladonia tumulorum. The sequence continues at coordinate 29,807,084 of OU565266.1, forward strand.
AAGCCGACAATGAGTCAACGTTGATCAGAACGTTTCCACGGTGACTTCATACGCCTTCCTCGGATTGTTAAGTACACGATAACCGCAGGACTGTTAACTATATACCGTTATCGTCTTAACAACGTTCACGTGGAGGCGCGCTGGTATGACGACCAGCCAGGCAGAGCACGCCAACGAGAACGCTGGAATAGGAATATTCCTCGCGCAGGAATTCGAATAATGATATATTATTGCGAGCGATTAATTATAATCGCCGAAATTATCTTTCTCGCGAATAGACGAAATACTCGGAATATCTATTCGGAGAATCTACTTCGTACGAACCCGAATATCTCTGACCCAGTCGTTTCATGTATTATATAATTGTCGGACGGCTTCCGAGAGGATAGTGTTATCGAAGCAACAATGTAAACAGTTCCAAGGAATTCGAAGACATACCGGCATTAAAGACGGATGATAATAATTGGTTTGTTGCCGTGACGAAAGTTGATAAATCACGCGTAATCGAGGATCTGTTGAATAGCACAGTGTCGTTTATTTAAAGAAGGCTGTTTATTCGTGATCTCGAAATAGCCCTTATCTTTATTATTTAACATTGAAATTGTTTAACACCCAGCAAATTATAACGAAAGCTGAAAATCTTTGAAGATCATGCAACATTTTTAGCATTAAACCCACCGACACTTCTTGTATACCTATTTCTACCGTGCGTGGTCAAAATGACCAGCCCTTAAAAAAAAGTTGTTGTTAATACATTAAACGTAGATACTAGTCAATTTGTTGCTGGACGAATTAGTAGATGAACAACTTCTATAAAATGACGATACAAATCTATTTTTATATAATTGCAATTATACAAATGGGGGGGGGGGGGGAAGTTACTCTCTTTCTCTCTGCCAGTACCGGAGTTTGTCCATAAAGTGATTTTGAGAAATGTGTAATGTGTACAAGTATGATTTATGTATGTCTTGTTAGGCAGTACAAGGACGTCTGATTAGAGTTATTATTCGACTATGCTGAGACATAAAACAGTAGGAAGACAAAAAGAATGTAATAGTGTCGATACATCGCCATCAACTTGTATTAAAATGACCAAAAAGAGAAACAAGTTTGCATGGGGTACCAGTAGCTTGTAATTGCTGCAGAACATTTTTATTTTGCATAAAGATCCGCAGTCTAAGGATGATCGTTGCATCTCGTTCATTAAAAATGATATAGAAGTTAAGCAGCATAACGAATAACTTTCTTTTATGAGAGATTACAAAAAAAGATGTTTAGTGGAAAACGGTATAATTTATTGTGTCTACTGGATATATACAGGGTGTCCTAAAAAGGTGAAAAAGTTACTTCAACTGATCTCAGGAATAACCCATTTCAAGGAAGTGCAACATTTTTTGAACACTCTGTAGGTATAGCAACGCGTACATATTAAATGCAATGAAATTATTTATCTTTTACTTACGCCTTTCGTCACGAGTAACCTCGTTAGTTCGCCTACATTTTAAGCAAAGCAGAATTTATTGATAAAATTTTAGGAGGAACTATAAAATTGTGGTGGCGGAGGCACATTATCACCCCTTCTGCGAGTTTTCTAGTTAATAAATCGATCGAATTGCACGTGTTTTAGTTTATCCGCACCATTCAGTTTTTATTGGCTTTGTATATACTGCGGTCGTTCCACCGAACGAGGAAAGAAAAGGAAGAAGAGAGGAGAAACGATAGGAGATGAGACTTGTGATTGGTTCCAAATGAATTTCCAACTAACCAATTCAGTTCCGATTTCCACGCGCGATATGCACTCGACTATTCATAATTACTCGATAGTTAGCGGCTACAGGGGTCCAAGTTTATGGCTTCGCAACTCGCTAGTAATTGGATTGTCTGCCGACTGACCGAACGCTTCTATAATTCTTTGTATACGCAGTACAGGACCGAAACACCGATTCCTCTGCTCCCGTGAATATTCATCCGTATACACTTTTTTACCTTTTCCTCGCACATCAATGCTAGATATTTATCTTCTCGAGCAAAAAAAAAAAAAAAAGAAAAGAACCACAGCTGTACCTGTTTCCCCCCACGCTTTAATGTCGTTCCACGCGACTCTACTTTCGTGTGTATCGACATAATATCCGCGGATGTCGCTACATGTCAATTTTCTAAACGACACCGGAACAGTCGTCGAATTGAATCGATTCGCAATCCCTATAACACCTACAGCGTGTCCCATTTATTTTCAGCTCCTTAACCCCTTCAGGAATCCATTTTTCAAAGCGAGACGGAAATCATTTAATTTGTCGTCCGACTGAAATTAATGACAGTGCTTGTTTGCACTTCTCAAAGACTCCTTGAGCAATCTTCAAACATAGTTTAATCTCGTTTTATTGAAATCTTAGCAGTGCTTGGCAGAATTTTTTTTTATAGATTTTAAAGCGAATAGTTCTGCAACGTATTTTAATTTCGTGTTAAAACTATCCGAGTCAATTGTAAGAAACAGTGGAAGTGCGTTTCCTCTTTGAATAATTTTCATAGCTCGAGAGTAACGTAACAACATCAATTCTTCATCATCAAGTATTTGACTAACAAATTCATAAAAATCCGCAGTCTACAAATCACTTTGATTTTATATAATTTTTGAGATTGATTGTTTAGTAGGCAGTATTAAATCATGTATGTGTGGTTTATTGATTTCCCTTTGAAATTACAAGGATTGTTTAAAAAGTAATGTACCGGAATTCGTAATGATTGAGAATTCTGCAGAAAAAGTTGCCAAGATAACCCACGTCGATAGATTCGCGATTTTGCTAATTTTAGCATCCCTTGTTATTATTTGGCCATCTCATTTGTACGTAACCGGTAGTTTCGGAGGTGTTACCTTGTCTGGTTGGAATCGAAGCGTTAATATGAGAAGTTCCGCGTGAAAAGTTCCAAGGGATTAAATTGAAAGTTTTCGCGCCTTATTAACATCTCGTTAGAAGGGAAGAGTAACACCGTTTTAGAGACATTTTCAGCTCCATTTCTGTGAAATACCTTTCTCATCTCGCAGAGCAATACAAAATAGTTTGCAGCGTGATCTGCATATTGTGCAATTGAAAATTTATGTTACCTGACACAGCCAGTTACTTCAGTGGCGATATAAATTGCGCAATATCGAGATAAATCATTTTATTTTATTATTATTACTTTCATCGTTGTCCCAGAGTAATTGCAAATAAAACTGCTTCATGCGATCCCATAAATGTGAAACTATAGGAACGATTAACAGTGAAGGGAAATTTTAATAAATTTTCTGTTCGTTTTAGAAGCCCTGTAATTTTTCTAATCCCCGTGATTAAATGGCATTAGTAGTAATTAGACTGCGTTCTGTGCGAAATAAAAAATTGTCTGGGTCCATTGTGAGAAACAGAAATGAAAATTAATTTTTCCTTTTGGTATTTTCAATTAGTCAAAATTAGTGTAATAATCCTCTTAAATTTTTTTAATATTCTCATAGTCCGGTAGTAATGTTTAAGATGTTTCGAGAAATATAGTGCACATAAGAAAGAGTTTTGTATACGATGTTCGCAAACTATAAGGAATTTATTACATTTATGCAACATCTCTTCTACAGCACCCAGTACATTAAGCTGCATAATCGCGTACATCAAACAGTAACAGATATGTATATTCAATATTATCACAGACAGTTACGTGGTGCTTTTACGTAACGCACGCCACATTGAATTTATTATACATATACGTTCTGTTAAGTCCACTTAAATTGCCATTCAATTGCGAACTGGTGTCCAGCACTAAGCAACTCGTGTTCAACTGATATGCTTCATTCGTATGCAATTTGTACTTTTACAGTCAATAAAGCAACTGCGTTCATTTCAGCACACGTTGCATCCTTTCAAAGAAATTAATTCTGGCATTGACAGCGTATACGATTTTCGAAGCACAAATATGCCTTCATACAAAATACTGAGCTTTATCGAAAGCATAGCATTACGTTATATGCATATGCACTTGAAGCTATAGTGCGCAATTTAATGCGTCGTCTCTCAGAAAATATACCGGACTACTTCCGTCTGTACAAATACAACTGCACCTCCCTATTTCGTTGTCTGTCGCATGGACATTTATCGATTTTTCAAAAGTGTTCAATGCACTGGCTACATCGACTTAAATGCAAGTTGCACGTACGTAGTTTCAAGCCAGAACAAAAGTTCAATCCTGACATGGTCCTTCTTGCAATACGTCGCAACTTATCTGGGACACGAAGTACTACCATTTCGCAGATGTAAGTATCTCATGTTCCGTTGAGTACAGAATATTGTTCCCCGCTCGGCTTATAGAATTATAAATCCAATTGTCGGTGACGTGTCGGGACTTGTTAGCCTTTTTTCCAAGAAAGTACGGCGAGATTTATTCGAGCAACGGCAGCAAATCCTTTTTTAAAAGCACGCCTCCAATCGTTTACGTCTAATATTGCGAACAATTTTTTTTTTTTTGTTTGCATCCACTGATATTCTATACTTTCGAAAAGTACTGTGCAAAATTCACGGCCCAAATTAAACGGTTGCATAATCGTTTGACGTCCAATGGAAGCGCATCTTTGTTACATTAGAAGAAGAAAACAGAAGAAATTTGTGAATGTAATTGTATTTTTACACTAACAATAACGGAGAAATTGGTTAAGCGAGAGTTGAACGCCTTTCGATGTAATCGTAATTTTCGTTTTATAGATTAGATCGAGGACGCACGGCGCTAACGTTTATCATAGTCAAACCTCCTATGTGGAAAACTATCTGGGACACCAGTTTCAAGTGATTTCAGAAGAAATTTGTGAATGTAATTGTATTTTTACACCAACAATAACGGAGAAATTGGTTAAGCGAGAGTTGAACGCCTTTCGATGTAATCGTAATTTTCGTTTTATAGATTAGATCGAGGACGCACGGCACTAACGTTTATCATAGTCAAACCTCCTATGTGGAAAACTGTCTGGGACACCAGTTTCAAGTGATTTCAGAAGAAATTTGTGAATGTAATTGTATTTTTACACCGACAATAACGGAGAAATTGGTTAAGCGAGAGTTGAACGCCTTTCGATGTAATCGTAATTTTCGTTTTATAGATTAGATCGAGGACGCACGGCGCTAACGTTTATCATAGTCAAACCTCCTATGTGGAAAACTGTCTGGGACACCAGTTTCAAGTGATTTCGGTCGACGATTGCAACGACAACTTCGAATAGAACGGTAACAAACAGAAACCCTGCTACTTCTACAGCTGTCGAAGTGTCAGAAGCATTTCACTGTAGGCTTCGAGTAATTTCTTCGAACAGTGGTTGCAAACCAGCTTCAGTGGAGCTTCGAGGATCTTATTTCATAATGTACTAACGAATTCTAACCGAACAAAATCGCCCTTAGCTTGACTTCTATGAAAATATTGTACCCGATATCAGTGTACGTGGTACCATAAGCTTGACGTAGTTACATAAACACCTCGGTGGAGTCTGTCAAACTGGCATACATGATCATCTATCTTATTTGAAGTGAGCGAGATTCACCTTCAGTTTACCTAACCATTAAGATTGAATCTCTGTGTAAACAAAACGCACTAATCATGCATCAGCATCTCTGTGCGTGATGTTCCTTCATGAACATTAACGAATGTTTCGAAAGTGATAAAATGAAAACAAACATTTGTTATAGACGTGGCTCATATCATTTTAAAGATCTACTTTTCTTGTTTCGAACTTATCCCGACATACTCCAGGTGGTGCAAAATTGTTTCGCCACTTTTGGCTTTCATAATTTCGATTTTGTAAAACGTATCTACATAACTGAGCCTACAAAACGCACTTCTTCAATTTTCATGCATACCATGAGAAAGTTTTTGGTCGATAAATTCAGTTCGTTGCTCATCCTGATTTTTAAAAAACGATCCATGCAAGTTGAAATTTGCATAAACAACTGCAGTCCACGAAGAACATTTTTATTTTGCATAAAAATTCGCAGTCTGGTTATAACGCGAAATTTTCAAGGGTCGACTTGAACCTCTTAAAATGCCAGCTAATCGTTGCTCATCGGGGAGACATTAATTATTGAAAAAAAAATTCTTAAGTTACTTCTAACCATGACAAAAACAATTATAATGTTGATTTTCTGTTATTCTTCTATATTCCTAGCAATAAATAATGATTTATACAAGACTTGTGGTTATTGGTTCAGTTTTGCTCCTTACTGTAAGGTAAAGGGACCAGTAGTTGACCATTTCATAGAAAAACATAAAAAATAAGGTTTTTATAAGCGCACTTATAAGTACACTTTTGATGAAAGTGAACCTCGGGTGCCATGCCGCCCGTTGTTTAAATTTCAAAACAATAAGACCATTTCAAACCTTATTTTTTGTTTTTCTAAAAAATGGTCGACTACTGGTACATGGTGGTCAACTACTGGTGCCTTTACCTTAAATGATTTACTGAAACGTACATTCTGTTGCGACATCATACGGAACCGTAAAGAAACGTACGGTGTTCTATATCGTTTCGTTTCTGACTGTATTTGCTGGCTGATGGCTCGCTCGCTCGCGCGCACAGGTGCATTGTGCACGAATGCTGTCTTCGCCGGTGCAGTCTCGTTCTAGGTTCTCTCGCTAACCCCCCTCCGGCGACGGTCGTGTACATGCACTGTACCGGTACACGAAGCGCAGCCACGGATTATGGCCAACTCGTATTATTTTCCTGTCGAGAACAGCCCGGCCGAGCCGTTGACGTAGTGGCGTTCGGCTCGCCTTGAGTGGCAGTGGCAGCGCACAATATGCGGCCATTAGATATGCTGGCCGCGTCGCGGCACTACCGCCTTCAAGTAATTTAAATGAAAAAAGGGGGTACACCCCCGACAGTTTTCCTGCCATACTTCCCCCCTCCCCCAGCGATGATCATCGCATCCGTTTTTCCCTGTCCTTTGGGTCAAATCTATAATACGTCGCATCTCTTTCTCTCTCTTTCTCTCTCTTTCTCTCTCTCTCTCTCTCGCTTCTCTTTCTCTCTTCCTGACTCTCCCTCTTCAGAGGAGGGTCAGAGTTTAGAGCGCAATGATCGACCGTGTTATCAACGATTTACTTTATGATCATGGTTACCTTCGAGACACACGATAGTCACCATTGTCACCACGGGGTGGGAGCGATAAGATACTCTTTATCGTTTAGATAGCTTAACCTGTCACCTGTCCGATCGTTGCACTTGTTTTATTTCGAACTCGTTACCCTCTTTTTGAAACCGGCCGACAGGTATTGTGTACAGTCCGTTACGCGGGAGCACCGACGACGCAATTTAATTTATTCGCGTATAATGGAATTTAATACACCCGTTAATCTACGTAGATGTATGTATCATAATTGTCAAGTAATGGCTTAACGTCACCGTCGATGTCATAATGTAAAAAAATGATGGAAAAAATTTCTGACAAAATTGTACATGGAGGATTATTGCCGGACAAAATGATAGGACGATCGATGAACTTGTACATTTCGTATGACATAATAAAATATATGTACGTTCTACACACCCTATGTATTAGATACATCCTCCGAAGTATCCATATAGAATTGCAAGTTTGCATCTTGCACGCAAAAGAAGTTGAAGAAAGAAATGGGCTGACCTTGCTCGGTCAAAATGATAGGACTCCTGTTATATCCTTTGGAAGTAGACTGTCAGAAGTGACTAGAAGTAGATGTGTAAATTTTTCATTTATCTAGAACATTTGATTTATTTATCTAAAACAGTTAGATAACAGCGAAATTGACCGAATCTTGTTATTGCGGTCACAAAATCAAACTATCAAAAAAAAAAAAAATTGCAAAGATATTAAACAGAAGCATGTAAATATATAAAGTTATAAATTATATAACTATATAAATATATAAAGTAGCATATAAACTTGCAATTCTATATACATACTTTGTAGATATGTAGGGTGAATAAAATGTATACATATCCTATTATGTTATATGAAACGTAGAAATATATCAAACGTCCTATCATTTAAGAAATGAGAATTTTAATACACAGATATACTACAATATTATTTGAAAAAAGAATAAAAATATTCGTATTTTTTAAAGAATTTCTTCGGTCCCGAATGTAGAAAATAAGGGTGCACGTTCAATTCTAGCGTTACAGTTCAAATCAGCCTTCTTAATAGCTCGTTACGTAGAAATGCATCTTGTACGAGAACAAAGCGGAATGCAGTACGCAGGTTGTGATTTGAAGATTGAAATTCAGTGCAATGAAGCGGACACTAGCCACGTTTCCGTCGTTGTGTGTAATTTCATCGGAAAAGTTGGTAGGACAGCGAGAGCAAAGGCACGTATACAATGATCGGCGAGCGACCGAGCGTGACACGAAGCCGCATGGGGGAAACGCAAACATCCATTTATGTTTGCCATGGATGCGTAAACAGGTGTGCGCAGGCAGATCAAGACAAAAAACACATACATAAAGGTTTCTCGCTAAAGGTCGTTGCATAGAAAGAAACGCGACGAACAAGGCTCGACGCGGTGAATAAACTAAATGATCGAACACGACGTCGGAAGTACGTAGTAATTAGTCACGTATCTCTATTCACGACATAATTAAACTCTTGCTAGAAACTTCCGTTCGGTTCGCTGATTCCGGTAGTCTCGCCCACAATCTGCACGCAGTAAATAAACATTCGAGCCGATTCATTCGAAATTGCAAAATAAAAAATGCGAACGGTTTACGGGCCAGAATAAAAACATGTACAAGCAGGAAAGGCAAGAAATTTTCTGTAACAGTACACCAGGTACGTTAAATCATTTAAACTCCATTAATGGAACGAACGAAATTACGAGATACCATAAACGTGTAATAAAACTTGTGGTACGTTGTGTTTTTTTAGCAATTAGCGATAAAAAATCTCTCTGATGCAGGAACGGATAGCACGCGAGAGTTAGGTCAGGAAGAGCGCGGTCAGTAACACACTGTCCAACAGTTTTAGCTAATTGTTTAAAAACAAAGTTAAAACCGCGATCGTTTGATTCTCGTTTTATAGATATATAGGAGCTGTACACAGCAAATTAAAAATTTTTCTATGCGTTCCAGTGGTCCGCAACATGATTGTTCTAGCGAACGAAACGTGAACGATACCGGGGAATCACTTTAGCTCGTAAATTGTTAAATCGACAAATTCGATAACTGATATTGCACACGGTATTACACCATAATTTTTAAACGCGACGATATGATCGAATGCACGTTCTATCTATCAATCTACTTACTCGTTAGCTATCAATTTAATCGTTTAATTCTAAATGAGCGTTGATTGACGCAGCTCGGCGAGTATGCCGCGGTGTTGCACGGTGCAATTGCAACTATCTTGTCGGGGAACATGAGCATCGTGCACATTTTGCTGGTAATTGCGTCGTGGCTACAAGGATTCATACATCAGAAACTTGTAAGTGTCTGGTATTAAGAGAAATGGTGTAACCGGCGCGAATCCAAGGTAAGTTTCAGTAACACGGCAATAAGTTCTCGCGGCACTTCCGTCCGCGGTATATCATCGGTGGATCGCACAATAAACATGGTCACAGTCAGGTATAATGCGTGTATATTTTATAAGGTCAAACAGACCATACTATTACCCGCTACTGTAAACAAATCTTCGAATATGCAGCGAATAAACAATATTTATACGGGCACATAGTGCGCGTTCCGTGTAAATTAGAATTTGCAAAAATTAATGGAGGTCTCGGAGAGCTCGGTTCGCAAAGCACACTGAGATGAGTCACGTTGTTTCTTCCAAGTGCTTCAGATTGTTTCATTTACTTTTGGCGACGACGCATTACTCGCTGAACATCATTTTCCAAAGTAACGAAAGTAAATTCATTCATTGTTTCATTGAAGATGTGCTCTGTTCTATAACACAAATGAACGATACGCCGCCATTGATGCGTAATAATATCAAATTTATTGCATCCATACGTTTCTTTAATCCTATTGGCATCGGTGCGACGCAGTGAACGTTTAAAATACGCGACTTCCACGAAAACAATCTTTTTGTTGAATAATTTATGCGATTAGATGTACTCGTTATCATATTTAAAATTCATATTGTTTTTACGGTCTCGCCATTATGAGTTTTAGCGGAGACGGCAAACCCGTTTCATGAATCACCCATGAATATCAAATATAAACGATTCAAATACATTGTACTGACCGACCTAGCAATTTTACAATTGAAGAAAATGCGGTGTTGGTTAAGCGTGTTGCGCAACGTTCCTCTGTTTTGTAGCTTAATATATTCTCCGTAAACAAGGTAGGTACTGTATGTTTTTATCTATTCGAGCACAGTATAATACTGCCTTAACACAGATAAAAATTCTCACGTAATTCGCAAATATTAAGAAGTGTTCAAAATGTGAACCACTGTACATTATGAAACACATTGAACAAATAGAATTGAAAAATAAATACATATAAAATTTTCGCAGTTTTTTTGAAAAAAAAAACCGACAAAAAAAATCAATGAAAAAGGATATATTTTATTCTTGAATAAATAAGTGTTATAGCTTACAATTCCATGTAAATGATAAATATCAATAAAACGATGTTTTTTCTTCGCTTTCACATTGTTATTTTCAATTCTCGATTATATTCGAGTGTGAAAAATTATAGTAGCATAAAATACAACGCCGCTCGAATTATCTCGAATGTGCACACTTTGGCCTGTTTAGCGCGCTCGAATTAACTCGAGCGTACAAGTTAAGGGGTTAAAGGGCAAGTGAAAGAACAAAAGATGCAACGAACTTTAAGTTTCTAAATCATTACTTTTATTTCCTATTATACAGGGTGACCCCACTTTTGTGCCAGAAAATTTGGGAGGTGGTAGAAAAAGTCATTCTAAACATGGTTTACTTTTTTGTGTTTTTCCAATTTCGGCCTCATTTTCGAGTTACAACGAAAATTACTAGCATCCTGCCAACAAATAACCGCCGAAATGTGTCAAAGGGCTGTGAAGCACGCAAGAAAAAGATGCGAAAAGTGCATAGAAAAAGAAGGAGGCCATTTCGAGCAATATTTGTGAAATAGTTTTTAAAAAATAATAAAATTAAATACATTTAAAACTTTTAAATTAAAAGGTGTTTTGAATCTTGGCCAACTATCCTACGCTTGGATAAACAGTAAAAAAGTATGAGGAAAGCTTCAAACGCATATTGGTTTGTAGTCCACATTGAAACAAATAAATCAAAAAAAGAATCATCGACAGATGTTAAAACATTGCTGAGATATTTAAAAAAATATTGCACTAAAAAAACTCGGTTTTTTCGTTGTAACTCGAAAATGGGGCCGAAATTGGAAAAACACAAAAAAGTAAACCATGTTTAAAATGACTTTTCTACCACCTTCCAAATTTTCTGACACAAAAGTGGGGTCACCCTGTATAAGTGTACATTGATACCTACTTCACCTTCAGATGCTGAGCACTCTGTATTATAGTAGAACGGAGCAGTAGTAAGCGACACGCGATGAACCAATGAGATTATCCCAAGTGTAAAAATAAACTGCAAAACGTGGTCACACAGCAAAATCTTTTCCCGCGACGCTTCGTTAACGCGATAATCGGCCACTAAAGGTCGTCAGATACGCTGTTTGCGTCGAGCTGGAAACTTATCGCTGCAGCGATTGACGGAGTTTCCACGAATTATATCGACCCTTTTTCTCCATTTCTGCGACACATTCGTTTTTGCAGAAGTCGGTGTTGCATAACGAATAAGAAACTCCGAAATTTTTACTCGTTCCGTAGCGGCCTCGTGCCCTCGGTTCATTTCTCGGAACTACCTTCGCGAAGATGGTCTTCCCGTTAAATTCTGCACAGATGCGAACCGAACCCCGTCGTAAATGTTGTTTCGCAACGTGATTGCATCCGCCTGGACGGCGCAGCCAACCTTGTTCTGCAACACTGCCGGGAACATCAACGTGTTCCATCGCCTACATTTTGAAATATGCATTGATAGCAATTTCCTTCGGCCTGCAGCTACGCTTCGCGACGACACTCTAATCGCGTGATCGGCGAATCCTTGAATTAGCCATCTGATATAGCGGGGACCTTTTCGCAAAGTGCGCCATCGTTGCTCAGGACTATTCGCAGCTTTTACCATTTAGTTTTTTCCAGCAATTTTCTTTGGATTTGCAGCTGCGCTTCGCGTCGGCACTCTGATCGATCTGATCGAAAAAAATTTTGGAATCAACCCTCGGAGAGTTGATCCGATTACTGTACAGTCGACGATTTTTAGGATCATCTACAGCTGTCTGTCTGGATTCAATTGTCGCAAACGGAGCAGTTGAATGACGAGAGTGTCTTAATTGGCACAGCATTATTAGCATTCGATTAATTTACAAGCTCCGCAGTTCAAAAGCCTTGTCCTAACGCGAAGCAACGGGCAACGTAAACTCCGTATGTTAAAAATTGGAGCTCGGTGAACGAGTTAGGTCGTTACGTGCGTTTAACAGTTACTATAACAGTTACTTCATAGCAAACATGTTCTCGCAACTTTACACTTCTCTTTATCGTTGACGATCGTCAGAGTTATTACTGCGAGTACATACGGTAGCTATTAAACGATACGCATGAAATCTTCTGAATATCATTTTATCGATCATTGAGCGGCATCTTTATGGAATATTACAGCCAATTAAAGTGGAACTGGTTCGGAAATTTACTTTAATTTATGGACTGTGGTTTTTTTTATGTAAAATAAACATTCTCTGCATAAGTTGCAACAGACGAAAAATGATTCCTTTCTTTTCTCAATAATTATTTCGTTCCAGATCAAATGGTTTTCAATATAACGGTGTAGATTAATGTTAGTTCGACGAAACAAGTTGGAAATGTATTTATAAATTCAACGCGATGTTTTTCTTGTTTTGTATTTCACCAGTTCATTTTTGTTATGAATATATGCGATTTGTAGCCTGTGGATTATATATAATTATTAGGAGCATGATTAAAATAAAGATATACTGTGTCCTTGTGCAGAACTGTCAACATAATCGTTTGAAAGACACGCAAGAATTTATTGCACACTAAACGCCTTATCACAACTGCATGCAATTTACATATGTTTGACATACGTTCTTTCGAACGGTTGTCCGCAGTTCCGGCTTGCAAACATTATGCCAATATTGATTAGCCAAGCCCACGTTCCAAATGAATTTCACGTTGAATATGAAGCCCGAGACTCTTCGAGAACTATTGTCCACCCCCTTCTCTCCCCCTCTCCTACAATGTTCCTCTCACTCATTCTCTCCCCTCCACTTTCGCAGAGAATCGAACTACTTTAAATGTATCAATCTGGAACTTTTGGTATCGCGACACGCAGCACAAATTCAACATTCGTAAAGTCGTTTCCCACATGTTGCAATATGCTGCGATTCTTGCGAAACGACGAATGTTGCACTTGATAAATGAACGCGTATGCAAAAGTGGGACCGAATCTTTAACCAAGTGTCATGAAACGATTCATTTGACACATACGGTTCAACAATCGTGAAAATAACGCGAATTTAATGCGAATCACGTGCCGAATGATATTAGCAAAACAAATTTGTCTAAGGTTAAAAATTAATTTTTAACAGGTACAGTGCTTTTCTCGATTAGTTGCTTATCTCGAAAGAGTGTTGAATACTCGACATATGCAAAATGCAACAGTACCAAGTAGCTCTTACATCGCGTTTAAAGGCTACCATTAATTATGTATTCAATGATAATTATTACAAAAACTAAACTTGTGATCGATCAGCATATTTGCCTAGAGTTAAGTATTCCCTTGACTCTCAAAACAATAACAAACACGATCTGGTGATGTAAATCAACAACTTTGATTTTCTGTTTCATTTAGTTTAGCAAGGATTCAGATACGATTTAAAATGCTGGGTCAATATTGTAAAATCAGAATTTGCTAATTAAGCACTACGGAGCATAAACTTTATTATTACTCCGAAGAACTTACAGCTTTAATTTGCACGGAGCATTAGGGCGAGCACACGAATTATACCGCAGTGGAAGTAAAGCAGACATATGCCAATTGGCAATTTTCCCGCTTACTTAGTGCAGACAACGGGAGGGTGTACTTGTGGGTACGACCATCTCATATACAACTTTCCGCATAAAACTGCATAAAACAACGGGGAGCCAGCATCTCCTGATTTGCGAAGTTTTATGGTAAGATGACTCCGTTCTGGCACGAAAATACCCGCTACAGGGAAAAGTTAAACCCGTTTGCAAATATACGTACGCATATACGCCTACGTATAATACTGAAACGCGAGATTAATAGACTTAACGCGCAGTAAATTTGAAGGTTATCAAAGAATGCATCTGCACTAAATATTCACTGAGTATAGTTCCTCTGTTATCTTTCATATGAACGGCAGACATTTTTAACTGTCCATGGCAGCCGTAGGTAGATCCAAATCTAAGTTAATCCTCTTATTGGCTCAAAAATAAATAGCTAATAATTTGAACCGGTTACCGAACAATTAGAAATCAGATGGAGCGTTTGTAACTCCGGGTCAACATGGACCCTATACCTGCCGTCCGAGGGTCAAATTTATTTTTAAAGTATTCTGTTAAAGTTGAAACATTATTTCTGCTATTCCTAAGAGCTAATATAACGACGTGCGCAATATAACTTCTATTTTTAGAAGAACTCTAAATACGTTCGACAGATCTGTTGATATTTATGCTAATAAGATTGTGTTGACTAGTCATATGTTTTCAGTCTCGACTGTTCTACAAGGTCATTCGACAAGAGCACAAGATTCGAATTTCGCGAGTTTGGGTGGCAATGAAATATTCGAATTTGATATAGACACTTTGACGAAAATAGAACGTGACACGAACAAGCATTGTAAAAGTATACTTGCTCTCTAGACTGCAATAAGTTGACTACGGATTCTATGCATTTGTAATAACAATGTGTTGGTGTAATTTAAAACAGGAGAAAAATTAAAATTAAAATTATTTAAGAAAGAACTAAATTTGTATCTGATTGATTCACTATTCTATTGAGAACCGAACGACCAAGAAAGCCGGTAAAAAATTGTCATTTTTCAAACAAGTGCACTCAAACGTGTTCCCAACGTCCAAAATTGTTATCTCGATTTAAAAATCCCGCGCACTCGACGAACGTAACACTTCGAACACCCTATACTCTATACCCCATTTCTAATACATTCCGCCCCCGCGCGTGCTTCCTGTACGCATGCTCATCTCGGATCAGCTTTATACTCGACTGTCACGCGACAGGATCACGAATATGGCGTTAATAATTCCAGCGAAGTTCCAGCGAACGAGTCAACATGTTTGCTGTTTGCGAACAAACCTGTGGGAAGTCGTGAACAAATGATTTAGAACCTAGGGGTGATCGGTCGTGACAAGTGGAGAATAAAGCAACTTCGGAGTCTCAGAAAAACCATCGAACAGCCGCCGTTGACCTATGTATTTTCGTGGAATCTGTTTCAGTGTACACGCACTGTATTGATCGCGGGGTTGACGAAAGATAGATGGAAAAATCGTACTCACCGGGAAAACTGTGTGCGCACGCGACGAAGCACGCCGCGACGAGCAGAACGCCACCAAAGTTCTTCATTCTGTAGTTTGCTGCGGCAACGGCGGCGGCAACTGTGCAGAAAATGCTCGAGCAAAGTTTCTTCGGCGAAGACTCGTTTACAACTGACGGGTTCGGCCTCTGCGGAACAGGACTGTCACAGTACACGCGAGGGGATCAAGGTCACTCACAGAACCAGCTCACTGAAACTAGCCGACACTTTGCGCCACGACTTTTGTCTCGTGCCACTCTATATATGTTCGCTCGTCCCGGCTGTCGGCCAATTGCAACGACCCTCTCAGGTGTTTGACCCACGTGACCGTTCGGCGCGCCGCTTGACTCACGCCGCGATTTTTCTCGGTACGCCTAACCTCTCATTCGACGCGATCCCTGACAAACTACACTACGAGCGTGGTTCTTGCGAACATTATCCCGCCGGCGGGTTCCATGCCAAATTGTACATCGTGCCGGTCGATAACGGTAATGGTAGCGTGTTCCACACGTTCTTCTCCGAACTGTTAATGCGAGGTCTTGCCCCGATGACTAGGTGCGCGTACCAGGTAGTGATGCACATTCGTACGTACGTGTAATCTGATTGATTATTTGTAAATCGCGCGGACTATGGACGACGAGTCTTTGCATAATGTGTAACAGAAAAAATTCTAGTCGCATGGGGATCGATGGTGAACCCGTCTATCAACATGTTACCGAGAATTCTGTACTGATAGTCTTCGCGTTACTTTTCTGAAATGTCGATCAAACCACTTGGGCTTTTTCGTGAATTTAGAAGAGTAAGTTTACCACGCAATATGTTTTAAGAGAATTTTGAAAACAATTTCAACGAAATACACGAAATGCAAATAAGTTAAATCTTGTCATTTTTTTAGGCAATGTCAA
Organism: Seladonia tumulorum; assembly: GCA_913789895.3. Taxonomy (NCBI): domain Eukaryota; kingdom Metazoa; phylum Arthropoda; class Insecta; order Hymenoptera; family Halictidae; genus Seladonia; species Seladonia tumulorum. Next base: position 29,823,596 of record OU565266.1, read on the forward strand.
TTTTTATCGATTTCATTTATCGATAAGTACTTCATCAATTTAAATGTCAGTTGTCATTAATATTTCTGCTTCAAAAAATTATAGCTTGTTTCTCGAATGGAGATACCTTAATAGTCATAATAGATGTCCAACCCGCCTGTATTAGTTCCCACTTGTAATAGAGGAGTGGGGTGGACATGTATTATGGTTATGAAGATATTTCAGGAATCTTTTTTCGAAGATTTTAAATAACATAATGGACGTGATATATTTTACTGCATTATTATCATCATTGGAACAAAAGGTGCCTGCTCTTTTTTTCATGCTCGGAAGATAAAATCTTGCGACTTGTTCATGTATATGTTTTACCATATCTCGAAATATATTTGTCGGTGGTATAAATAATACTAAACTGCACGTGCACGATATTCCAATTTCATGCTGCCAAACAATGATTAATCGTAGAAATATATTCTGTAAACATAAAATCATAAATGTTGCGTTGAAAAGCTATTAGAAAGATAAGAAATAATATACTGCCATTATCCACACAACATGGGAGCAGTGTTGTTAATTTAATATGTTTACGCATGCTGACTCACTAATCGAGAACGCTATAGGCGGTGTTCTCTTCTTCATCGGTGACTAACATAAAAGGAAACGTTTCAGTAAAAATAAATTTATTAGACATTTTTTAGAAAATTAGCTACTTCTTGTAATTTCTGTTAGCTGTTCTTACGCGAAAATAATAAGACAGAACAGATACAAGAAGGGTGTAAACAAATTTGCAACTATCGATATTAAACATGATTTTTATTAAAAATTTCGAAAAAATAAAATTAGAAAAAATACTCGGATAGTTTGCAATACAAATATAATTTAAGAAACCCTAAGTTCAGTAACAGAACAATATCGATTTCTCGAAACAGTACCATACAAAAGCCTTCTAACTGTATTCCGGAATACAGGTTTGTTGTAATTGAGCTTTGCATAAATTACCTTTGTTGTACGTTACGTGTCGTCAGATACGTTACTCAAAAGTCAAAGTCTTGTATCGTTCTAGAAGACTCACTAATGATCGCATAATCAAAGCACGTCGCTGATTGCCGTATAATGAACCGTGTAATTAGTTTCCCTGCTTCCGGCATAAAATGTTTTTGCCCACGTGAAGATACTCGCTGCCACTCTTAAGTTCCAAGAAAACGTACACAAAGAACACGTGTTACGTCACGCTCTACTATATCCAATGTTTACAAAATGTTTCTCGTTGCTATGTCTCGTTAGCGGACAGAGATTAAGATTTCTGATGCAGTTTGCGAGAGATAACCTTTCCAAATAAAATGCTTCATTGTAAAATAATATTAATGATCAAGAGCGAGAACACGTTCAATAGTTCTACTATTTAATGTAATCTATTGTTAATTAATTTTTCTGTTCTATACAGATCAAAATAAGTACATAGTTTTTTTCTGTGTACAGTAAATTTACTGCGTTCACTTTATACGTTTAAAAATTAATTTTGATAATGTTTATGATCGTGTATAAATAATTAATACTCGGTTCACACGTAAATGTATGTTATATTTCATGCATAGATGAAAGAAGAATAAAAGATGAAATTGTGGTTTCCTCTTTGTTTTCAAATTATTAACGATTAAGGTCCGCCAATAGCTGCATAAGCTGTCTCTCATTATTATATGCACATTTCCTGACCCGACTTATGCGAGCCTGTATTGGTGCATCAGAGAGATTTTTGATCGTTAGTAATCGATTTTCGTCTTATACTGAAAAATCAGCTCTTGAATTTTCTCAATTGGTGAACGGCCTGCAATTCCAAACAATTTTGTGACTCACTGCAGTCTCATTTAATGTACTTAACATATTTCATACACATTATCCGCGCACACAAGGGAACATACACGGGTCACATAGTGTGCTCTAGTAGATCATGCAATCACGCAACACAAGTGGAAAGTTTCATTAACGTAACGCGCAAGCGCATAGCGTTACTTATAATCCTGCAGCGAATTTTCGAGATGCTTGCACTTACCAGAAGATGACGGATGACACTGTGCAAATGTACATATGTATATCGAGCGTAATTTCATTACTTACAGAATAATCGGATAACCGTTGAAAAGAGTATAACGGCTGGCGTATTGTAACATCATCCGATGAAATTCATATAAATGTCACGGGAACGGTCGTGCTCCAACTTAACAATGAGAATAACAATCGTTATGTTGCAATTATTGTCAGATAGTGAGGAGATCAGATCGTAGGTGTGGAAGAAGGAAAAGTAGTTAATTCATCAGAAAAATCAGATAACTCAAAAATGTTTAACATTTATTTTTATTGGTTCGCTAGCTTCGAAGTCACTCGAACTTTTCACAGTAAAAATGTCACAATTCTAATTTAACCTATAAAAAATTATTCGCAGGAAAAACGACACAACTCGATATATATTTATAAAAAAAAATTATAATAATTCAAATATAATTTGTGGTGTACTTTGTAACTAATGTACATGACAATTAACCCAGTATCTAAATAACAAAAACAAATTTTTAAAAATGGCAATTTTAAGTAATTTTCAAATTTCCTTTTTTTTACGAAAAAAACGAAATGAGGAGGCGGCAAGTTCCGAAATAGTTTGTAACGATGCAGAAACGATTCATCCACTCTAAAGAAGGTTCCGCGACAGCTTGTTGGAATTGCGAAATTTAACCATAAAATAAACCGAACGATCATCAGTTGCCATAGATATACATATCGCGGAGAGGACTAGGCGCAAGCGTTAATTCGGTGTATCGTAAACAACGTGGCTTCCGTTCAAATGTACGGGGGATTTCCGGTGTTTTATCGAACACCATAAAGCTGTGCAGATAGTACGTTCATATCACGATTCCGACGAGCTAATAACTTTACCGTATGATGTCTTTCCAACGGTGGCACACTTTTTTCTTTTTTTTTTTTTTGTTTGTTCGCTTGGAACAATACCCTTGTTGAATCAACATTTTTCTAATTTTATCGGGCCATCGGTTTACAGATCACACAGCTATTCAAAGCAAATCCGCGCTCGCAATATTATGCAATCTATCGTATATTGATCGCGATCAGCACAATTAAATTAACGTAGTTTTCTCATTGACACTATATTTTAACGCGCATTATGCTTTACGATGAATCATCTACTTGACACAATTCCTTTTCTTGAAACATAATTCCTAATACATACGATTTCTTGTATTTCTGAAATTTACATGTGCCATAAATGTAAAATTGTTCGAAGACATTTTTAGTTGAGTAGTTTCTGCAACTTCTGATAACAGTGTCATCGACAAACGATGTATATATGCACTTTTGAAATAGTCCTTGGTACTATTTTTAATAATTATACGACACATGCAAATTCTATATGCATATATTATAATATTATATAAGTTCTACAGAGTGCACATTCTGGAAAATTTGCTTCCAAGGAATGTGTTTTTTGATCATCATTTGTTTACTGACATTGCTTAACGTTACGAGACGCGAGATACAATATCGCGATGAATCGGTTAAAAATAAATGTTGGTTTTTTACCATGTGTAAATGTGGTTGTATTAGTGGTGCAATGACTGCAAATATGCTGCGACGAGGATGGTACCCGCACCGGCGACGCGACATGTGACGCACATGTTGAGTCATCGCGACTGAAGATAACGTAATTACATCGTTCATGGATGCACCTATGTATACATTTTCTTTGAACGTCCATTGTCTACTTCTAAACGCTGACGTGTCTTCGAGATTCGCACGTGAACCGCTCGCTTTGCTCGACAACGCATTAACACGATTTCTGCGAATGTAACTTACTAAGTTACATTTTTTAATTACGTCACATTTTCACTGACAGAAATTTCAATGTTTCTTCAAGCATCAGAAACACGTGGTTTAGAAAATGTGTTGGTATTTTCTACGTTTTGGAATTCGAGCTATAGTGAATAAATCACTCCTTTTAAGTAAGGGCGTTTATTGGGCATGATGTGAAGAGTTTGTGGAGCAAGGATTTGTTTCACTATGTAATACTGTAAGCGATTGGTTTGCGGTTCGATTTTTCAAGAGGTAATCTTCAATGCTTGAAACTGTAATTTCTTTTGGCAATTTCTAGGAGACTTGTATAGTGTGCAAAAGAGACTGAGAGGATAAATGATTTTATTTCGATGAAAATAATACAACAGTGTTTTCGTATATTTTTGACGCGTTCCTTGTTTTGTATTTCCTCTACACATTCTTATAAGTATTCTCATAAGTGCCCAAAATTCACAGTCTGTAAATGTAGTAACACTTTCGCGCCTGTTCGTCCATTCGATTTGCGACTAATTAAGACGCAATGCGTATTCTAAAATAATGGATGTAACAATTTTTATAGAATCTAACCGAGTATTATGTAATTCCTCGCATTAACGTGTAATCATACAGTTAAAACCATGGAAATATTTTTGTTTGTAACAGTGCATTTTACGGTACAGTACATTTCGATTATTATATTCGATATTTTTGTTACCGTATCCGTCTGGAGCGTGTTCTTCACGGATCAGCCAGGCATTACGTTTGATCGTTCGTTAATAAATCGCTTAAAACGATTATGTTCAAAGAACATGGCCAAGCATTGTCCGTGCGAGCGTTTTGTCAATCGTTCGGTGACAAGTGCTAAAATACACGGGCAAATATATACTGCGTGTTACGGCGCAACGTGAAAATCGTTTCGTATTGTTTGATTGATTTTCCTTATTTACGATATGGACCGAACGCGTTTAACCGCGTCGCTATGAGTACGTGTTTCCCTGAACGATCTACTATTTGGCTTGGAAAACATAATGCGTGCACAGTGCACAATCCTTCGCGCTACCACGCTCTCTCTCTCTCTCTCTCTCTCTCTCTCTCTCTTTCTCTCTCTCTTTTGTCCCACCAGTTATTTATGTTTGTCCGTAATAAATGACAGACGCACCACGTCACCGATTCGCGCTTATTCATCTGCGCACGTTAATTTGGAAAGGTGTTTTCCGGTTTCCATTCACGCGATCGATAACAATGCCTTGTTCTATAATCACTTGGCCGGTGAATGATGTTTGCGCCACTCGTTCATTACCTTTCGCGTATAATTCATCGCCATGCTGTTCCTTTGTCTTTCCTGAAACGACAAAAGATTCGAGGAAAGACTGTCACAGATAGATGCGGCAACAGAAAACCGTATCTAATTGAAAGTCGGATACAAATTCACCCCTGGCAAGCAGCGAAACGTAGGGGAGAGTTGCCAAATGCGTACTGGTCACCTAAATCGTTCCAGCTCTTTTCTTTAAAAATTAATGCATTTTAATGCCTCGTGGTGGTAAAGATATCAACTTTTATTTATGTCGATAAAGTAGGACCAAAAAGTCATTCGCATGAAGTGTTGTTTTGTGAATGACAAAAGCACAAAGAAATCAGGCAAGTCTGATGTTAATTTTAAGCGATTTTAATCGGCTGAATTAAATATAAATCTACAGTTACTGAGGTAGTCTTATATATTTTTGAAAACTAGATATGTTATATTATTTATTTCTATTTAGTTTATAAAACATGCTGATAATGTTTTAAAGGTTAGCTTCAATTATTAAGCGGGACGTCTTTTTCCTAAATCGTACCACACTGTGGTTTCCTAAATCGTACCAGTACGATTTAAGATACTGTTATTCAAATTTTACCGCGAAAATAAACGATTTACAATATTTCAAATTTTTTTAGCATGGGAAAGCGAAAATATTGTGAATGGACAGAAGAACAGATGAAATTAGCAATAGAGACTTACAGAAATAAAAAATACGGATTCAACGAATGTTCTCGGCGGTATAAAATTCCAAAGCCAACGTTAAGAAGACAGCTCCTTGGATTGATAAAAAGACCTACTTCTGCATTAAAAAAGGTTGGAGGAGTTTTGAAAGAAGACAATATTTATTATTGTCCTAGTTGTATTTAAGTTAAGTAATGTAATATTCCATTTTATTTTTATGTTGTATTGTATTGGGTTGGCAACTAAGTAATTGTCGATTTCAGTTATAGATGAAACTATAACTTGACTCAGTTTTTGGCCGAAAAGGATCAGACTTTCTACGAGCGTGGAATTTTCAAGTTGTCAGAAAGATGGCAAAAGGTCATAGAACAAAATGGAAAATACATCATAGATTAAAGTTCATTCCAAGTAAAACAAAAAACTCTTTTATTTCATTGAACAAATCGGCAATTACTTAGTTGCCAACCCAATATATTAAACTGAAATTAAACGCAAAATACAGTTTCTCTTATGATTTTTTTTGTATCTTTTTAATCCAACACATGAGGTACGATTTTGGAAACCGGCTGGTACCATGTAGGATATCGGTTGCCTAAGTCGTACTGTTTGCATGATCTTATAAAAGTGTTCATATCACAATGATCTATCAATAAATATTTAAAAAATCATATTGAATTGCAATTTCGGTAGTTAATACATAGATACAAAACATAATTTTTGCTCAAATTCCTACTAAAGAATATATAAACTGCCTTCGAAATTAAGTGGTATGCATTCGGCAACTCTCCCCTACTTCCTCTAGAAGAGATCGTCTGCATATGGGCTACTATTTTTTTTTCTAGATTTTTCATTTTACATGAGAATACTTGGTGTTCTTTTACTTTTTGAATTTTTCATCTTACATGTTTGTTTTATGATACGGAATCAAAAAAGCTGTACAAAAGCAATATCCGGTTCGAATTATTAAAATTCCGAATGTGCTGAGAAATTTTTATTTTTTTTGGAAATGCCGGCTACTTTCAAACCAGTCTAACTGGGAAGTAAAATTTTTACGTAGCGTAAGAGAACATTGCCGAGAAAAAGGAACAATGTGTTCCAAAAGCAGAAGGTGCAAGCTTTAAAACGAGTCCAGACCGAATATTCTAGGACTTTTTTTTTACGAAGTTACAAAGCCTTGAACATGGGCAATTTCTGAACGAAAATTTGGTGATCCTTTAACACGTTGACTGCCATGTCACCCATATGTGGGTGACGGAATTATTTGTCCAGGTTTCAAAATGAATTTTCACGTTAATATGTTCATTGTACCAAATTCGATTAGAATCCGTAAAATTGAAGAAAGTTAGAGGACTACTCGGTATCATACATTTAACTTTTTCCAATTTTGATTTCATTAAATAACACTTTGATTTCATGGAATTTTTTAGGTTTCTAGTTTGGCAGTCAAAGTGTTAATTAAGAAGGCCACGTGTAAATTCCAACGCGCCCGTCAATTTTCCATCGCCAAGTTCGATTTTAATCCGGAAACGATGACGTTTGACGACTACGATTAGCGATGTTCGGACGTCAGAAATGGTGTTAAGGTCGCACGATCGAAAAGTGGAACGAATGCTGACTGGTGGCTCTAGAGGCCTGAAAGATTTCTCATCGAAATAAGAAAAATGTTTCGATCAAAAATATTCTTCGTCGAAGAATGACAATAATATAAATGAAAAACGTTCCTCGACACGACTCGCTGATGATGTGCGAAAGTAAAAATGAATTTTGGCGTAAAAAGCGAAGATGTCAGCCGTCACCTAGTGACCCTACCGTGTCTAGCAGTGCCAGGCACGGCTTATAGATTGCCTGGCGTGCCCCGTGCAGTTGCTATACTTCGGGAACGGTGTTCCACCTGTGTGCCACGTTCCGTCGGCCTGTAGGGGTCTCAAGGGCTGTATCAAGGGAGTCGATCACGGTTAGCCGCGCAGCGAAGTGCTCCTGGTCCACTTGATAGTGTCGAAAAAATGGGAAAACTTTGGTCGTCGAGGATACCTGAAAACACTCGCCGGAGATCGCACTCGGGCGTCGGTTGATAAGAGAGTGAGAGAGAGAGAGAGAGACAGAAAAAAAGAGAGAAGCCAGTTCCGGTTCCTAGAAGAGAGAAAAGAAGAGAAGTGAAGAGGAAGAGTCGTCGAGAGTGGACAAAACCGGGACGAGACAAAACGGTTCGAGGACGCGGAACAGGTTACAGAGTGATGTCTGAATGGGTGGTGTCTGCTCCTTTCGAGGACGTGATAGCCAGGTCAACGCTGGCTCGATCCTTGACCGTGTGATCAGTCAAGCAAGCAACGAGGACCAATGTCTGCTGTACCGGTTGGCCAATTACAAGAAGAGCGGCGAGCTGATCGAGGCGTACAACCAAGGCGGTCAACCGGAAGTCGAAAAGTTGATCAGAGAGCAATTCGGCGTGTTGATGTACGCGAACGGGAAGGGCCAGGTGATCAACCGCGCCGAGTACCTGCGCTGGAAATTTCGAGATCTCGAGCAGGTCGTGCTGCCGATAGAGGCTTCTCTGTCCAGGTTCGATCCTTTGGCTCAATGGAACGATCACGATGCCTGCTGGCAGATGCAGTACAGGGGATCTCTAGGAGAGACCCTTCTACACGTTCTGATTATATGCGATACGAGGGTACACACGCGAATAGCCAGGATACTGCTCAAGTGCTTCCCGCAATTGGCCATTGATGTCGTCGAAGGCGAGGAATACCTCGGCGCCAGTGCCCTCCATCTTGCCATCGCCTACAACAACAACGAGCTCGTGCAAGACCTCGTCGAGGCCGGCGCGATTATTTCCCAAAGAGCCATCGGCAGCTTCTTCTTACCAAGGGATCAACAAAGAATGCATCCCGCGAAGAACACGGATTACGAGGGATTAGCATATTTAGGGGAGTACCCTCTCGCCTGGGCGGCCTGCTGCGCGAACGAAAGTGTTTATAATCTGTTGCTCGACTCCGGCGCCGATCCTGATGAACAGGACTCGTTCGGGAACATGATTCTTCATATGGTCGTCGTTGGCGATAAATTGGTACGTATCTGTGCACTCGTGACTCAATAGTCGAAGCAAAATTTCGTTCAAACGACACCGATTTTCTTTGAAAACACCTTCTTCGTACAAAATGTCTCAATTGACTTCTTTACTTAAGCACAATTTTCTCACTTCTATAGGGCGTTTCGCTTTTATATGTTCTATATGGTAGGTTTACTCTGTTAACACAATTGGAAAAGTTCCCGGGAAAATAACACGTATTTTAGCCAAAAAATTATTGAAATTCTGGGCTGGCAGCATCATCTTTGTTGAAGGCAAGAGTGCAACAATGTCCAGGCATTAACACTTTGACTGCCAAACTAGAAATCTCAAAAATTCCATAAAATTAAAGTAAGTTATTTAATGAAATAAAAATTGAAAAAAATTAAATTTTAAAGATCCTAAAAATTCAGTTTGTAACCTGGACAAACAATTCCATCACCCAAGTATGGGTGACATGGCAGTCAACGTGTTAATAGGGTTAGAGGTTTTTCTATTCGGCATTTCAAGATTTTCTTTGGTCAAAATGCACATCCGGTATGGCATTAGATGCTGCAACGAAGTTGATGGCTGCAGCGGACTCTGAGGAAAAGGAACTCACTCCCCATCGATCGAGTTCATCTTGCGTAGCATTTTATTTTTGGGGATAATTGTTCGTTAGATATTCTGATTTCTAGGAAGACGGTGAGATCGATTACAAAAGTGTGGTTGTGTTACGTAGGACATGTTTGGGTATGCGCTCCGCCATCCGAAGCTTCCTGCTCGCAATGGGATTGCGAATGCAGCCGGGCTGACCCCGTTGACGCTTGCTTGCCAGCTGGGCCGTGCCGAGGTCTTTCGGGAGATGTTGGAGCTGTCTGCACGGGAATTCTGGCGCTACAGTAATATCACCTGCTCGGCGTACCCCCTCAATGCACTCGACACGCTGTTACCCGACGGCAGAACAAGTACGTCGTAATGCTAATCGAATTACACGGTTTTGAGAATCGTCAGCTGGGATTCGTCGTTCAGGAGCACGCTGAAGTGGCCACTCACTTTGTGTCGTGCCTTCGTATAATTGTCAGGACTCAAGGCCGAATCGTTCTTAAGTAGCTGCCAAGTGGTTTCACCGATGCTATATGTAATCGACCTCTTTTTATCCTAATCTACATCGATGCTCTCCAATTCTTTCCAATTTCCATCAGAAATTGAGTCACTTTGAACCCGCGTTTATAAAATACCAAATTATAGGTCAAGTTTTTCTAATATTTTGTATACGTGTCTGGCTATATTTCTAAATACCACGGTGTTATTTTCACGTTAGGTAGTAGTCAAATTATTCTACGATTCCAGCAGCATGTCACTTTTCATGGCTACCACGTCTCAATAATCAGTGTTACTCTACAGGGTGTTTTTTGGTAACTTTGATTCTACATAAAAGAATAAGTCGAAAATATAGAATAAACATTTTTCGTTTGAGGCTTTGTTTTCGAGAAAATCGACTTTGAAGATCTGTCAGGTTTGTGTGCTTTAGTATATGCAGGAAGTAGATTTGGTTGGTCATGATCAGACAGTTGCGTCAAACAATTCCTATCGAATAGCATGCGTATTCGCTGCATTTCAAACTCGATTTTCTCGATAACGACACTTCGGATGAACAAATTTTATTCTATATTTTCGACTTATTCTTTCATGTAGAATCACCCCCTTTTCGCTTGTACCACCAGTTACCAAACACCCTGTATAAAACAGAGATTCTTTCGTCTCGTGATCTAGAATGACGCAAAAAAAAAGGAAATTTCCTAACAAAATGGCAGTCACACAAAAGCAGAAATTCATTAAAATTGAAACTCCTTCGAGAAACAAGAAAAATAGTAGTTCAAACTTATTCGTGCTGGAACAGTAATAATATCTGAAGTCGTCGTATTACGAGACTGTCCAACAGAACAAGTGCAAGTGCACTGTTGCAAACGTTGTTCAGCTACATCTATATTTTTCACACGTTGTTCACCGAGAAATTGCATCCTTGATGCAATCATTGTCGTCATATGCAGTCTCGCGTAACTTTTTTTTATTGAAATTCGGCGTTGGAACCACGTCAGAAAAAAGAGAGAGAGAGAGAAAAAAAAGAAAAAACAAGGTTACTGAAAAATATTCGCGCACGTTCGGCCACGGTTAGCGCGGCTAACGTGTCGGTACGTTATCGAGCGAAAAGTTAATATCCCGTCGCCTAATTTCGATGAAATTCGTCTTCGGCAGAGACGCGTTGCGTCAGCCAACCACCTTTCCGCGATCTGCATATAAAGAGCGCGCCGCCAGTCGGACTTCTGCCAAATTGTATCGAAGTTTCGGCTCGTCTCGAACCCGGTGTAAAGTGGGTGTGTATGTGTAGTCGGTATCGACGAGTTTTCCAGACGTTTCGGTGATTCATAGAATGCTGGGATGCCTGGAAGATTGCGCAGAAGGAGCGTGGTTCGGCGTCATGGTGGACGTGGGGGATGGTAAGAACGAAGACAAGGGAAAGCGGGTCGTTGCAGGATGCAATTACGGCCATTTAACGAAGTTTCGAGATTAGCCGCCGACGCGGAGTTGGGTGCTCGCGTTTCATTTAGTTTCGGAATCCATTATCCCTGCGCCCTCCTCTCCTCTACTCTGCACCCTCTGCCCCCTCACCCTGTCCTCGTCTCTCTCTTTGCACTCTTCTCTTCTCTCTCTATTACCTCCTCCCTTCTCGTTTCGCTCTCCTCTCCGCGGCAGTTCTGTGCACCCTACCTTGCATCTCTCCCTTGGCTCTCTCCCCCCTCTCTCTCTCTCGCTCTCTCTCGTTCTGTGTGTGTGTGTGTGTGTGTGTGTGTGTGTGTGTGTGTGTGTGTGTGGTCTCCTCTCCTCGTCCCGGGCATCTTTGCCGCGGCGCGAATGTCATTCGATGGGTTCAGCAAGGACGACGGCTGGAACGAGACGAAACCGAGCGACGTTACGGAGCCTTAGCGTGAAGGGTAACTGTACTATTATACCAGTATATCAGGGGTAGTGAACTTTCGGCTTACTCCTTCCTACGGGCACGCTTAATTACTCTAAGCCAAGGCCAGCCATCCAGGGTCCGTCAGTTAGTTGGCCAACCAGTTCGCCACCGAGGGAACCAGTCAGCCATTCAAGTCAAGATCTCGGCTTTTTCTTCCTACCGTATTCCACCCTCATCTTCTTCGTCTTTGTCTTTGTCTTCGTCTTCTTCTTCTTCTTCTTCTTCTTCTTCTTCTTCTTCCGCTCTCGTTCTTTTCTCTTTCCGGCTTCCTTTTTCCGCAACGAATCGCGGGAAAAAGACGGGACGAGAAAGCGAGAAACGGCGCTCCGGCGGATAGGAGACCTTCTTAAAATTTTTTCAACATCCTTAGCGACCACCTTTGCCACTTTTACCTCCGTTTCATCCTTGCCTCTGGTGTCTTTGGCCAGGACCAAATTATTCAGAGATTTTCCTCCCGGCTGCTTCGTCTTTTCCCACCACGTTTCCTTTCAAAGAAACATTTATTTGCGGAACCACGGGAAAACGAGATTTCTGAAAGAATTTTAAGGGGACTGCCTCTAGTTTGACGCTCTGATTATAAGGTTCGGGGGATGTTAAACGGGGAGGTTAAAATAACGAAGTCGTAGGGTATTTTGGGATTGTTAATGTAATGGAATTATATTTTTAAATTAAATTATGTTTCTAAAAAATATATAAAACTAATGTTTTCGTCGAACGTAAGGTTGGGCTAACGTTGTGCGTTCTTAAGGGCCGAAGCGCCACATTATTGCCTACATCGATCAGTATGCTGTTCTAATTCTGTTCGATGGTGAATACTAAATGAAAAATTCTAATCTTTTAGAGGTGTGAAAATGTAACTTGTAACTTGTAGCTACAAAATGGCGGAGTTATTTGTCCATTTCGAAGCCTCATTTGTCGAGGCAAACGATTCGAACGTACAACGTGAAAAATTCCGTTTGATTTACCATTTTATAGAAACCGAATTTTTGGTTAGGCTGTGATTACTTAAGAGAGGGAACCACGTAACACGTAAATTGCTTTAATGAATCCCTTTGGGCACATAGTATGTTAAAAATCGCCAAAAATCTAAATAAATGCGTTCTTATCATAGTTATATGAAATAGTCACTTTTCGAATTCCACGAGCCCGTTAACAAATCAGTCGCAATGAAAGACAAAAATTTGACGGGGAAATAATATTTTAGAGTTCGATATCGGACGTGCAAAAAAAAAAAGATAAACGAAATGGAGGGATTCACTATGTCCCGGCGGGATTGATGAATGAAATTTCTAACGCCCCTTTGTGTTGAGATCGAATGAAAGTCCTGTCTCGCGTGTGCGCGTTTACGGGGACAGAGGTTTCTGATATAATCTGCCGGTACATTACATCACCGTCGATCGACTTTTGATATCCCTTGATTGAATTAAGCCTGGGGAAAGATGACTTAAATCGATTACAGGCTGGAGGGGTATGGATGGCAGTCTCCACTAAAACGTTAATAATTATCTGAGCACAGCACTTAGGGTTGATTATCAGCGATAACTGGCAACGAGACGAGCAAAGGCAAGTCGTTACTCAATTTTCGCTCGACGTCCGTTTTTGTGGACCGGGCTTTTCGCGTCAATCCAGAATCGCCCAAGTAGAGAGTGCAGAATCGTCAGGGAAAACTTCTCGGCTCTCTCTCTCTCTCTCTCTCTCTCTCTTTCTGCCGTTGCTACCGGAGTTAGATATAATTACGAGTTACGGTAACGACTGTGTATTAGTAAGTTCGTCGTGTGCGCAAAGTTCGGGTTTCTCCTGCTGACAGTCTAGATTCTAGGCCCTAGAAGAATATCTGCTTTATTTATCGAGCGAGTGTCCCCGTAGAGAGCGCCTCAAACTTCTGATTACATTAATAAAAACCACGAATTTACTGGTGCAGCACCGAAAAGTTCTAAGCATAGTGTGGCTCCAGCAAGTGCCGCCAGATTCATTAAAACTCGTAAGCATTTATTTTTATAGTTGATATACAAGTACAGCACGTGTATCCGAAAACGGCATTTTTGTCGAAGTTATCCCCAAACAAATTCTTGTATGTACGTGCTTGTATGGTTCTGCTTCATCCTTGACACGAGCTCGATACGGTGCTGGAGCACTTCCATTATACTTCGCATTGAGAATTAAAAATCAATTTGCAAAATTTACTATTTCCTATTAAAAAGGATGCATATAGAATACACAAGGTAAACGTCCCAGTGGCTGACCATGTCCCGGTATCCGGACAGTAATACAAATTTCATTATCTTACTTGTTAATGTAATTAAAAATAAAAATTATTAGCATAAAGTAAAAACGCTCATTAATATAAATTAAAATAATCATTAAATAATAGTCAAACTTATTCGTTAAAAATTATTATTTTCAAACATGTGTCATATCTATAACAAGTCTTGAAGAATTTCTTAAGCTTGTACTAAGAAATCTCGGTAATTTATTAAGGGAATATTTCAGTATATGTAATATTTTATATTACGAGAATGAACTGATGAAATAAATATACATTAATATGTAAACCAAATATTCGAACGTGCAAGAGAATTAATTATTTTACTATAAAACTGTAATATTTACATATTGGGGCAACAGTTTCCTCAATGTACCAGTAAGGGACCGTGGTGTTGTATCAATAATTGACCTTAATCTTTACGTTATTAGTTAAGCATCGCCAAGCCCGTGGCAGGAAGAAAATCTGAACAAAACGCACCACAAAAATAATAGTTTTCAGTACAAAGGGGATCTAATTAATTTTCAGATTGAATACACGCAACCGACTATGAAGATAAGAAGATTATGCCGACAGACGGGGTTCGTGGAAGAATAAAACCGAGCTCATTAAACCAAATTAAAAAAAAACTTGTTTAATTGTATGGTGGTTTTACACGTTAAATAAAGAAATAATCGTGCCGCTATTCCTTAAGCGTCCGGGGATACTGGGACGTTTGCTATACCAAAAACAAGAATTCAAAGACGTCGTAACCAAAACTTTTGTTTCACGAGATTTTTGAGCCTGCTGCGTCGGCGATCGAAAGCGTTCACCGAGGGGCAGGGGAGAGGGTCGCGAGGATTTACTTGCCCTCTGAACCCGAAAAAGTAAAACAAATGCCAACCCTCGGAGAGAATGTAGATGACAAATATTGTACGAGCACCGCGGAACTTGTAACCGTGTCATACGTATTGATTATTGAAGTTTGCTCGGCCAACTTCCCAGTGAAATATCGAGGATTCGTTTCGGACTTTCCCGAACTTGGTGCATGCACCGATCGATCCTTCGAGTCACCGGCGCCCGAAGCGTCGCGACGCGACTCGACGTGTCAAATGCTAAGACGATGGTCCCAGTCGATCATGCTCACAGACTCTTTAATCACTCAACGACCCAAGCAAAGCCGCTTTCATGGTGACTTAAAGCGTCACGAAACTTTTCGGTTCCATTGGACATTTTCTGGGAAACATTTTAACGCTTCGTGCGTCTGTTGTCAATCTCTATTCTTCTACCTCCGCAGACTGCGCCGGCGGAGAAGGGGGAGAGGAGGCATTGATGAGAACTTTCCCGACAGCTTTTGGCCCGGGGAAATTGAATTTCAGATGTGCAAGCAAAATTGCAACGAATACCCGCCCCCCCTCCCTCACTTCCGGTCGAACCGTTCGAAACTTCCATTCTGTCTTCTGGAACGATCCTGCTGATTATCTGTCGTAATCGTTCCGCGAAACATCACGTGATAATTATTACGGTTAATCGGCAAGGTGTTTAATCCCGTACAAGCACTTCCAGCCTAACAGTTCAATGGCTGCTTCGGTGCTTTGCAGAATGTTACGCGCTGTTACAGGTATTAGAATCAGTTCGATTCACAGGCAATAACAGCACAAATAAAAAGTACTTACAGCTGCTACGCGTAAGCTTGATATCAACATTATTCTCATTTTAACCGAGGAGACAGATGTATTGCGCAGCTCCCAACAAAATGTTTTGTTCGCTTGCCATGTTGTCCACCATGGTAATATTAATGGTCTGTAATATTATCTGTTCCGTACGATATTTTCTGCGCTTCGGAATGTTTTAGTGAAAGCATTCAAAAAATTTGACGATAAAATTATTGACCAAAAGAAGTGTGACATAAAAATGGAGCTATACGTCGTTTGTTACGTTCTTACTTAAATTATACCAAAAAATTACTTAATGCAAAAGAGACGTTTGTCATCAAAGCTATGCAAATGATAAAAAATATACAGACACGCGTATACAAAATTCATTAATTTTTTTCTCTCTTGTACGTCAATATCAGCAACTTAAATCCGTGTTATCGATGATCGATTGATTTCTAAACTGTCTTCAAACATTTCCAAAAATACTTGTCCTTCGAGTTAGAAAATAATTTCTCGAACCGCACCACCCGTTCCTTTTAATTTCGATTCTAGAATCATTACGAGTTCGTCCAGCACACTAATGCAAAATGCGATCACGTTTCGCACGGTATCCGATTTCTTGATACACAGTTAACTGGTACCAGTGATTCAAGTAAATTATATCTACGACTCGCACACGAGTACCCTTCACGTTTCAATAATTTTGGTTGAAAACCTCCCGCTGAAGCGTAAGGTTTATTCCGCGGCTGTTATTTACAAAATGACACGCATTCACTTATCATCTTGAATTTGTTGAAACGCAACTATTCTAGCTTGCGCATTGAACGTCGTTTGAATAATGAGCTCGGTTTTATTCTTCCACGAACCCCGTCTGTCGGCATAATCTTCTTATCTTCATAGTTGGTTGCGTGTATTCAATTTGAAAATTAATTAGATCCCCTTTGTACTGAAAACTATTATTTTTGTTGGCCGTTTTGTTCAGATTTTCTTCCTGCCACGGGCTTGGCGATGCTTAATTAATAACGTAAAGATTAATGTTTATACGTTACAAATCGTGACTTGTGTTCTCATAATAAAGGTCGTGTTGTATCATATTTTCCATAAAAAATAAGTGTCTCGGTACCTATAAGTCTCCGATCAATTAATTAAATTAAGTGGAAATACCGTTGCTCTGTTTTTATTGATCAGTAAATTTTGTAATTACAGAACTATGGTAAACGTCCCAGTATCCGGACGCTTAAGGAATAACGGTACGGTATTTCATTATTTAACGTGCAAAACCACCATAAAATTAAACAAGTTTCGTTTAATTTGGAAGCTAATACAATGATATTACTGAAAGTTAGGACAATCAAACCTCTAAATCATGTTAGCCGTATTTATTTTAACGATTATACGAAAAGGTACAATGTCCCAGTTAGCGGACAACCTAAGTGTGCATGTTCCAGTACCTGAATTACATTGTCCTGTTAACCGAACACATAATATGTACGACAGTAACTGTTATCTCTTCCGATGCAGTTTCAAAAGTTTCAAAAGTTTGTTTCAATTGATCTCGTTTATATTTTTGTTTTTTTTTTTTTTCGTTGCTGCCATGCTTAATTTATAAAAGAAAGAAGATAAAGTTTAATTTTATATGAATCTAAAATTGTAAGGTTATGTATTAAAAGCTGCGCATATACTTACTTCACGAATACACAGATGTCAGAAATAAACACTATTTGTTATAATTTACTACATGAAAACTCGCCTGTGCTACTTGCAGCTATTTGCTGATCGGTCAATTACTGGTACATTGAGGAAACTGTTGCCCGAATATGTAATTATAGTTTTATAGTAAAAAAATTAATTCTCTTGCACGTTCGAATATTTGGTTTACATATTTATGTATATTTATTTCAGTAGTTCATTCTCGTAATATAAAATATCACATATAGTGAAATATTCCCTTAATAAATTACCGAGATTTCTTAGTACAAGCTTAAGAAATTCTTCAAGATGTGTTATAGATATGACACATGTTTCAAAATAATAATTTTTAACGAATAAATTTGACTTTTATATAATGATTATTTTAATTTATATTAATGAGCGTTTTTACTTTATGCTAATAATTTTTATTTTTAATTACATTAACAAGTAAGATAATGAAATTTGTATTACTGGCCGGATACCGGGACATGGTCAGCCACTGGGACGTTTACCTTATTATTTGCAAGTATAAATGCCGAGGCAAGATAATGCGGCACAGGACGGCTTGACCTTCTTCGAACGGAATAGATTGCAGACGAATGCTAACATTTTGTCAATTTAATGAACTGGACTTTAGTAAAAATCAACTTTCATAAGAAGTTGGCTGAACGCATTCGAATTCCTGTCCATCAATTTTTTTACATATTTAGCAGATAACGTTTTCAAAGACTCCAATTGTCCTATACTGACAGAAGCATCAAATTTTTGTCTTTTGTTGTTTTACGCGTGTAATGTCGCGGAGAGCATCGCCGCAGAAAAAAATTGAGCGTACAATTAAATCCATGGATCGAGCTTCGACGGGAACAGGGTTAAACGGGGCGTATTCCGTAATTTCTAAGTCTTTACGTGCTACCAACACACGCACGCCCGAGCACGCATAATTTTCAGCTCTTTAACTCGCGTAAATCGTGTTCCATCGCCAGACCCGTTGGTAGTGCAACGCTCGAAGTTCATTCCGTTTTACATTAGTCATACTTTCTAAAAGCCTTTAGTACTCGCATTTATGGGTCCGGGCGAAATTCAAACACTGCATCGAACTAACATTAGCTGACTTTAGGGGTGGCGGCGGGGCAAGTTTGGCAACTAGATTAACGATTCCCCGGAATTCTTCGGGCCGCGGAAGTGGCATAAAGTTTTATCTTCACATGCAAGAAAGTTTAGGGTCGCACGTGGCCTGGTGACAGAAAAAGCCCCGGCACGGAACTGCCGCATCTAATGTATATACCGTCGCTAATGCAAAACCCATAATTATCGCGGGCGCGGAGTAGAACCCTAAAGTGATGTTCCATTAACCGTAAATGGTCCTCTCCGAATTTCTATTTCAGACTGGAACTCCGCGCTATTTATCATTCTCAACGGTACGAAGGAGGAGCACTTGAACATGCTGGACGGTGGTATTATTCAGCGATTACTTGAGGAAAAATGGAAGACCTTCGCGCGGGTAAGTGCGTCCACGTGACAATATTCTCGCTCGTTTCTTCCGCGGCATTTTTCACAGCTTTAGCGCGATCGCGCGATTTTTCTGCCGCCGTTCGACACACGGAACGGGCTTATAATCTCGAAATTCGACTTTAACCCTTTGCACCCGACTCGCAGTGGGCCGAAATCGTAGAAATCCGGACGAAATTTTTACTTACAAACAAGACAGTTTTAACGCTTTGAGTGCCAAACCAGAACCCTAAAAAATTCCATGAAACCAAAGTAAGTTATTTAATGAAATAAAAATTGAAAATAATTATACAGGGTGGTCCTCGCAACTTCCACACCTATATATCTTCCAAAGTATGCGTTGCAGAAAAAAGTTTTGTATACAGAAGTTGCATGCTTCGAAGAGGACACAATTAAGGGGGAGGAGGGGGAGGGTGGGGGTATTTTTTTTCACAGGGGGAAGTGTTTCGCTGATTTGAAGGTCGACTTTGTTTTTTTTTTTAATGAAATACTATATTTTTTACACCAAAATATGGAAGAATGTCGAATTTTGAGTAAAAAAGGAATGGCCTTCAATAACCTTAAACCTAATAATTAATGAGTAATTTCATTTTATTGCCTGAAAATTTTCATCGCGTAATATCAAGTTGGGAAAATCTGTGATAAGGTTGAATTTCTAACTTGATATTACGCGAAGAAAATTTTCAAGAAATAAAGTGAAATTACTTGTTTATTATTAGGTTTAGGGCTAATAAAGGTCAATACTTTTTTACTCAAAATTGGACATTCTCCCATATTTTGGAATAAAAAATGTAGTATTTCATTGAAAAAACAAAGTCGACCCACAAATCTCCGAAACGCTTCCACCTGTAAAAAAAATGGTAATTATTTACATTAGGGGCTTCCTCAACGATTTTGATGACTTTGAAATATGTTGTCAAGGTCGTCATTCTGAACAACTTTTTCCTATACATGTTACCGCCGCTCAGCTTTAGTTTCCGAGATATTCGCAAAAAAGTTTCAACATCTCAAAAAGTGATCGGAGTAGGTGTGTGTAGGACTGTGTAAAATAGTATTTCAAATAGTTGACAGTAACTTATATTTTTATGATATTTTGTTGCTGTAATGTTATTACGATATTGTAGTCTGTTTATCAACATGTTACATATTCGTAATTAAACTACAAATAATACTTTGGTAACTATTATAGCTTCTCATGTTAAAAATTGTAATTTATAATATTAACTACTTGCTCAACTTATTTTCATTGTAAGGAAATATTTGAAATACAAAATAAAAATATTTCATTTTCTCTATCTGGTTATCAAAATAAAAATATTTGATTTAAAGTAGTATCTTATTTCAACCACATTAAATTATAGTATATACCAAATCATTAATGATCGTTAATATACGTTGCAAAATATGATAGAAAACCTTGTATCCAATGTTCCACATACGAATACTAATCCTACATTATAAAATACTAATGTAAACTGTACTTACTTCTGAATCTTCTGTACCACCGTCGGATCCACAGCACACAATTATTGACTCACGAGAATAGGTCCGAATAATTGAACAACAATCACTAAACAACACACAACACATTTTATAAAATCGTGACAACGAACGAGAAGATGTCACTCCGACCACGAACAAAATAATACTGCGATTTTAACAATGATCCCTTCCACGGAGGTGGTACGGTCAGGTTATCCTAGGCAGGTTAGACGCTGAGGGTCTATAAACACTAGATACAATACCAAGGTAAACAAATTATGGCGGGGCGCCGACCCTATTTCCCGGAATTCCCTGTTTTCGTATCAAACGTCCGTGGGTCCGAAGCGGTTAAAATCGCAGTATTATTTTATTCGTGGTCGGAGTAACGTCTTCTCGTCTGCTGTCACGATTTCGTTAAGTGTGTTGTGTGTGTTGTTTAGTGATTGTTGTTCAATTATTCGGACCTATTCTCGTGAGTCAATAATTGTGTGCTGTGGATCCGACGGAGGTACAGAAGATTCAGAAGTAAGTACATTTTACATTAGTATTTTATAATGTAGTTTGTAGTACGTTAGTATTATATTTTATTATTCGTATGTAGAATATTGGATGCAAGGTTTTCTTTCATATTTTGCAACTTCAATGTCCCTTTAACACTAGATTTACAGAGCACTAAAACTGACTACTTAATATTATTTGGTAATTAGTTACATTAGGGGATTCCTCACCGATTTTGATGACCTTGAAATATGTTGTCAAGGTCATCATTCGGAACAACTTTTTCCTATACATGTTACCGCCGCTCAACTTTAGTTTCCGAGATATTCGCAAAACAGTTGTAACATCTAAGAAAGTGATCTTAAGAAGTAATCAATTTTTGGTACAATGAATATATTAACGTAAAAATTCATTTTAAAACCTGGACACATAATTCCGTCACCCACATCTGGGTGACATGGCGGTCAACGTGTTAAGGGTTTTTAGGATCGCAGATTACGATTTTATCCTCTTGTTACGACGAGAAACTACCCTTATAAGGGATGATTTATGCCATCGATACAAGGCTTTGCTAGTTGATTTAGAATGTAATTTTAAGCAAATAATAGAAACACGGCCTCAAAATTCAATAGTTAACAATTTATTATAAGCAAAAACTCAGATTTTCGCCCAGTTTAATATATCTGCTCGTCCTAAACGAATTTCAAATTGACAAAGGATTTCTTCAAATTACAAAAAACCTTATTTTGTCTTCCGAAGAAAGGATTAACAAAAAATTAATAAGCTTATTACCAAGTGAAAATGTTATTCATGGTATTTTACATTACCTTACACTTCAGTATGTGATGATGACAGTTCAATTTCAGATTCTGTTACGAAATATCTTTAAATGACATCTAAACAATGGAGAAATAACGTAAATAATTTAATGTAATTTAAAGTAGCTATTTAAATTATTTAAGAAATTTTTTTACTAGTCACTTTGGAAATGACTTTTGAAAATTCTCCAACTGAAAGGAGTTAGGTTACCTGCGCAAACGAGTAACGTAAATTCACCTGTTTTCGATTTTCGATACTGTAACTTCTTCTTTTTCACTGCGACTGCGTTGCAATTCGAAGTACACGAATTCTACTCTCCTTTGCACGGTGAAAAACGTGTTGAAAGCCGCGTGGAAATAAAACGTGCTCAAAATACTGCATAAAAGCCCACGAGATGTACTTGTTACAAATAAGAAGCGTCGGAAAGTGATAAACAATGGCCGTGAAACGCAATTACATATTCCGGTATTGTATCTTGTAAAATTCTGTAAAGCCCGGAAGTAAATACGCTCATGTTATACATATTTGCATAGAATGGTAATTAACGCTGCGACGGCGATCGTAATTTCTGCTGGTCAGCGCAACAGAATTAACGAAAGTCGAGTGCCGCTGCCTTCGTCAAATATTTTGTTAAACTACGTATACCTTCATTTACACACAAGGTTTGTCGAATTTTGCTAACACTAGAGACGGCGATCCGGGAGGTTTGTTTCATTCCGCCACGTTGCTTACTATTTACGCGTTAATATATTCTGTTTACTTCTAATTAATTATTTTGCAATAGTTACACCCGTCATTATTCTTACAATTGCTTTTTGACATGTTTCTACTATCTGCTTCTTCAAATTCTCTGACTTTGTGTGAATTTAATAATATTGGAAGTGTGAACTGTGTGCAGGGTGTTGCAAAAATGAACTTCCGTGAAATGGGTGATTCCCAAGGTTGTCTGAAGTAACTTTTTCCTTTGCTAAAGCGTTCTCCGCGGTTTCGTTATTAACGAAAAACACGGACCAATCAGAGCGCGGATACAGCGGACGGATTCCGGCTCGGCCAATAGCAACGCCACGCTCAGCGGGACCTGTCGACAAACTATAATCCGTTCGCTGTAGTCGCGCTCTGATTGGTCCGCGTTTTTCCTCAACGACTCCGTAACAAGGACGCGTAGAACATTTTCGCAAAGGAAAAAGTTACTTCAAATCACCTGACGAATCACCACTTTCAAGAAGGCACAACATTTATGGGACACCCTGTATAGCTTAGGACAAAACTATAGTTATTATTACATTAATTGATCATTTTTCAAGCCAGCTTTAACACGACTGAAGTGAAAGTATTTTTTTTTTTATTGATTGTTCATTTGCATACCGGAATGCAATGTACGGCAACGCTTCGCGTACAGACAGATGGTGGTAGTTGCGCGTTAATGACCGGAATGTTAACGAACTCAACCCCTTAGGTTGCAGGACATAGGTCTCGTTATAAACGTGCGGTCCCTTAATTTGTAATTAGCGAGGTAACGTTAAGGTATTATAAATTTTATTCCCAACCACCGCCTTGATTGTTAAACAATTAAGGGTCTCGGAAATCAACGCAAAATATTCGTCTGGATACCCAGCAATGTCAGAACTTGAATTCAACGGGACTCACTGTTGCAAACATTCTAACTTATAGTCTTCTATCAACCCAAAATTAAACTAATCCATTTTCTAGCATTGTATAACAGCTACTTCAAACTGTTAACCGATTATATTAGGTCCGATAAAGAAATCAACGCTGAATCTAGAGAATTAGGTTTAAGAATATTAAGAAACTAACTGATACATAACTCTTATGTCAATTACTTTAATAAGTTCAGTATGGTACATCGATAGTTTTATATTCTTTTCATCTACAGATGCCAATTTCTTAACAAATTATTCAATAGCAATGACATTTTTTGTTGTAAATCGATAAACCACTCTCGGGAAGAGTAAAATCATTTCTTTCGGAATTATTTATCAAAATACGATTTTTTAGTTTTTTTCGTTATTACAGTGAAGAGAATTAGAATCATACTAATAGGCTTCCGGTAAATGATGTCTTAAATTCCCCCTACTCATTTTGTTTATAAATACATAAAATCAAAAGTTAGTATTTCTATGTTAGTATTTCCTATGTTGTTGAGAATCTATCGTGACCACAGTTTATTAATCTTCTAGATTTTTATTTGAAAAAACCGTAACGAAGTCTGGTAACAGTTTGAAGCAAATGTTTCTGTCACTCTGCGCATATAACATCGTGCAAAAGAATCCACTGTCTTTTAATAGAAAGAGCCTATTGTGTACACGGTATATGCTTTTCATAATTCCTCCGTACGTTCCTATTGTCTGGTGACATTCAATTTACCCGGCCTGCCCATCTTCTGATTAAGCCGGTTAGCGGAGGTCTAACTGTATTTAAATTTAAAATTCATACTTTGTGCGCCACGCCGCAGAAAATATTCTCTGAAAAAATCCTCTCTTAATAGACACACACACACGCACACACAAGATCACAGAAAGAACAATAAGATCTCGTAACTACGCGGTCCAACTTCCAGAATTATAATAATTATATGCATAAAATTATTCGTGTTCCAGTCTTTTGGCTATCAGTTTCGCAAAAGCAGTGAGATAATAATAACTTCCCTTTCCCGTCAAAGGGAAACTTTCCAGCTGATGCCGTGTATTTTTTCCGTAGTACAACGAACGCATATATCCCAATAAAAACAGTTTTGCTCAAACACGACACGGACTACTCGAAATAAAATCTTTTAATGCGAAAATTAAATTTCCGAGTTGCAGCTGTAACTTTTTGCATTCCCATCGTTGCGAAAAGGTTAAAGCCCCTTTCGCGCGATCCTTTGAACGTTTTACGCGAGGATTTTTAGTCGAAAAATGCGTCTCGATCCCGGCGATTCAGCCACAGCCGTGCAGGCTTGATCTCATTTCATCCAACAACATTCCATTTTTTAAAATACTATACGAGATGGAAGGTTATCTTCCGGAATCCGCGGACGACTTTCGAAAGACTGTGACTGGTATTTTACCGCATTATTTATCGGCAATTATTTCATAATTTTTGGTAGTCTATGATCTTTTAGTAGTCCAAGAATTCTTTAATAGAACCTTCGACAGCAATAGCAACTTCAATCACGAAAAAAATCACCCCTAGTAACGTAATCTAATCATTTGGTATTTTATGTAAAAGAAAATTGTTAAGATTTTCTTTAGTACATCACGGTTATTAAAGATCCTATTAATGGACTTCCGGTAGATAAAGTGTTAATACTACAACAATTAAGAATACAATTAGGAACACCAAAAGTAACTATTTTACATTATTTTGTATAAATAAGTAGAACGTGTCTATCCATATTTTGAGTCATTTTTTTCATGTATACCGAAAGAAGTATTGAATAATTCCTCATGGACGCATCTTTACAATTTTTATAATTGTTAATTAAAAATATTAGAAGCCGCCCTTTTGAAGGTTCCCGTGAATCTAGTGGTATTGTCTTTTTAAAATAGCAAGACCTTTATCGAGACACTGCGTATGTTGTTAAAACAAAAAAAAAAAGAATTTGTCCAATAAGTGTTCACAAAAACATCTTTACAATCTCAATAATTGTGAAATAAAGGATCCGTCATTTTGACGGGCTCGGTAGTGTTAAACAGGTTGAGGAAAGAAAATTGTTCAGCAATTATCACGAATGACAAAAGAGCTAACAGAAGTGCGTCGCATTAGTATGAAGTTAGTCTGAAGTAACGAGGCCATAATTCTGTGCACTGAGTGAAGCTTGTCCTCAGGAATTCCCATTATTCGGTTTCCACGTATCCTAATTTTTACGTATTTCCATACATTCTAATTTTTACAAGTTATGCTAATGTCTGACGCGCAAATCTTAACGACGAATGCTGTTAACCGCCGACAGTTCAACTTTAAGCACGCATAACTTTTGAACCAGTGAACTTTGCGTACTCTGAAACTTGGATTCCGCTCACTAGAATTTAAAGTTCTATCGTTTTTTTCGTCGAATTGTATAATATTACATTAATTTTTGGTCCCCCAAGTGGAAGTTTAACTTTATATTCCATATAATATATGTATTAAACTAACAGCTTTTCTAATGTAGTCTGGCTTCTTTCCAGTTTTGGGTACATGCATACATTGTTTTAAATTTCAAAATAATTGATTACTTATGGGTCTCCCTAATATTTGTGCCAGCGGAGTTCAGAAATATCTTTTCCGTCTTCAATAACAATAATCTTCATAATAATAATCTTCAACATTTTTTAAGAAATTGTGTATTACTTTACGACTTCTTTTTATCACTTTCGATATTTTCGCTACTGATAACTGTTGCTGTTTTAGTTTAAGAATTGCTTTGCTTTTTTCAGACCCGCTTAATTTTTTTCCGTGCCCCATACTTACAAAAAATTTATATAATATTGTACTGTAATCTTTACTCGTTGATAGATCATGAAATACTCAGCAATTTCTAAACGTATTAACAGAGTGTGCTATCATTTCGACCTTAGTATGGAACAGTTTTTCTTTGTTGTATACAAACATCTACGACATTGTAACTTATTTCCAGCAAGCAGCATATTCTGAGCTCATAATGTTTTGATATTATAAGTTACAGACGAAAAATTGTACATGCGTCAATGAGAAATTAAAGATAGCGCACCTGGGCTATCTTTTTGACGAGGAGTGTACATCTACACTCCCAAAGAAAAAGATAGCAAACGCGTGCTATCTTCAATTTCTCGCGTTATAATTACGGTACATGAAATGTGCAAATGATACAGAAAGACTAACTAATATATAAACATAACTTTCATTGACTTTTCTTCAACGAATTCTCGTCGTAAAAATACAAATACCCAAATGAATACAGACAAAATGATAGCGCATCTGAAAAATATTCCATATTATATAAATTTAAAATAGACAAATATGAAAATGATATAACTGTACCTGTGTTTAATAATGTGTGGAACCTCCGTGGTTCTCAATTACTTCTATCATCCTTTTTGGTAAGGATTTATACAGTACTTTAATTGAAGATTGTGATAAATTTTTCCATTCCTCTTTAATACTGATTTTTAAGTCATTTAAATTTTCATATTGTTTACCTTCTGCGTAGACAGCTCTTGATAATAATCCCCAACAATTCTCAATTATATTTAAGTCCGGGGAGCACGCCGGCCATTACAAAACAGGAATTTTCTCTTTTCAAAAATATTCATGAATAATTTTTGCCGTGTGTACGGCAGCATTATCTTGCTGGAACACAAATTTTGGACCTGCAATGCATTGTGCATACTTATCAATTTGGTTTTTTATTAATCTCAAATAATTTGCACTATTCATTTTTCCTTGTATAAAATTAATATCCGTTTTTCCTTTGTAACCTATGCCGCTCCAAATCATTATTCCACCTCCTTTCATTTGTCATCTAATTCTTGTTAATTGTCCTTTTCGAATGTCATGATAATAGTATGCACTATTATCTGAACCATCCAAACAAAACCGTTTTTCATCTGTAAAGATTATATTCCTCCAGGTTTTCCTCCAGTGTATATGTTTCTTCGCAAATTAAAGGCGTGCTTCCTTATGCTTCTTTGTCAATAGTGGCTTGGCTCTTATTCTTGATCGGTTTATAATATTACTCATTTGCAGCACACGTCGAACATTTTGAATATTAGTTTGTACACCAGCTTTGCAAGCAATTTCTCTTGCAGTAGCACAAGAATTAGATGCAGCACGAAATATTGCTGTTGTGTCACGGTGCGATAGGGTTGCTGGCTTTCCAGTGCTTTTCCTTTTACCGTAGTTATCCACATCTTTTAATACGTCATATACAGCTTTCCTGCTTCGACCAATTTCTTTCGCAATTTCTGTAATCGTTACTTTCCGTTTTCTTAAAATAAGAATTGCGTTTATTTCACTGTCAGATAATCTTTTACCACGGCCCATCACGAAATCTTTAACTTCCTTACCACCACTTTACCGACCACTTTAACTTCCTTAAACCTCGCGACATATTGGAAAAAATCAAAATAAACCTTGAGGGTGCTATCATTTTGTCTCTGTCTATTTGTGTTTACATTCCTCCTAAGCGAATATCTCGTAGAAATTCCAATATAGATAGTGTTTACATATTAGTAGAAGGTAGTCTTTCTGTATCATTGGTACATTTCCTGTACCATAATTATAACGCGAGAGATTAAAGATAGCACGCGTGTGCTATCTTTTTCTTTGGGAGTGTAAAACAAGGAAGCGTGAATTCACCTTTACATAGAAATCGAACAGCTCGCGTACATATGCGTCTGATCGTTTATTTTGGTCGACGCGGGTCATCTTAATGTTTTTATTGGGCAGGTCGAATCGTGATGTGCACGTGCGACGCGAATTGGCAGATGTCAGCCGTTCTCGTTCGAGTGCGCAAGCAATGAATAAGAAGGGCGGACGAAAAATGTTCGTAGTGGTTGTTCGTCGGTGCGCGTACATTTCAAATTATTCCGATGATTATTGCGCGACGTCGAGTGGACGCGGAGTGACTGCCACCGATTGTCATCGCGAACTACACTCGAGCGTTCGAATGCCGATGGCAGGGATCTCCAGTGACGTTGGATAAACGTGCAATTTATTTTAGGTTCGTTCCACAGTGACGCGAACCACCGTGTATTGATAAATAATCTATGAATGATCTCAGAACGACGGCCGTCGATGGAGCGCGTGCTCGTGTCGAGTGTGACAGCGCATCCAATAGCCTTTAATGCAAATCAACAGGACAGGATAATGCGCGGGATTTGAAGTCGATAACGATACGTGTACAAACATAGAATCTGCTCACCTTGTATGCAAAGTTTTCTCTGCGAAATTACAAAGTTTCGATGTTTTGGCCGTTAATGATCTAGCGATTAGGCGGATTTTATTTGCGGTGTCGCCAGATCAGGGGAATTGACTCGAATCGAGGGGAAAAAGTTACCCCCTTACTGCCAGTACCGGATTAGTCACGTGACATTGTTATCACATGATCGAAACGCGTCACGTGGAGTGGGAGACAAGTCTTAATCTGTCCTGTGGTCGAATTTTTCTTTACGTTATATGGTATCTGTACATTATGAACCCTGGCTCTGCATTTGTTTAATCATTATTTAACACTTTGATCGCCAAACTAGAAATCGCAAAAATTCCATACAATCAAAGTAAGTTTTAACGAAATACAAATTGAAAAATATTATATGTATGATATTGAATAGTCCTCCAAGTTTCTTTCATTGTACAGATCCTAATCTTTGGTACAGTGAATATATTAACCAGTTAACTGTGGCGATCTCTTTGCAAAGCGCCCACCAGTGTGTGTCGCGATAATCAAGCGATGACAGGTATAGTCGTCATATTTATAGTTATAAATCCAATTCAAATTATTTATAATTTTCATTTGTTTGTTTCATTTCGTCTTGACCTCTAAACATTTTAAACATATTAAAATTCTACGAATATAATTTAGTTTTCACCAGAATTAAAATTTTACGCATGACGAGTATACTCGTCAATACACAAAATCGTGCCACTTCTCCATGACGAGTATACTCGTCAATCACAGTTAACTGGTTAACGTAAAAGTTTATTTTAAAACCTGGACAAATAATTCTGTCATCCACATATGGGTGACATGGCAGTCAACGTGTTAATCAATATCAACTTTTAAAGATGACTGGTAAAGTCTTAGAATTTGGTCATACAAATTCCAATCTCTTTTAAACGCAATACAAAAAAAATGTAGTAATATGATAAATATGTTTCTCAATGTACATACATTTTAATTAAACACGTTCGATGTCATGAGTAATTTGGTTTACGAATAGTACTTGAGAAATGGATGGTTTATTTTGAAAGTGCTGCAAGTCCAATTTTTGTTGATAAAAATAAAATACAAATATCAAATATAAGTATAAAAGTTATGTAATATCTAATTTTTTTTTGTAATGGACTTACACTACTTTAAAAATAAACGGTCGAAATATATAGTACGTGATCGATCATGTTTGATTATTTTATGGGTATTTTAGTTTTTTAATGAGACCTGGGAAGAAAGTTGATTGAAACATGGTTTCCAATACTGTTGCACGGAGTATATTTTTGTGTTTACGAATAATTTTCGTCGAAATGTATACGTGTAATAACACAGCAGATTGGAGCTCTTGTGTATCTGTAGTCAAGTAAACTGAATACATTATGACAGGCTAGTATCCGTGACATATACCATTCATAATATTAATCACAGCCACGTTGAAACCGCATATAAGCGTCAAATGACCAATTACGGTGTGATACTGAACACTGGGATTAGTTCGGTTTTCGTGTAACTAAACACGATATCGATTTGATAGTACCGCATCATTAAAACAATTCAATCTAGAGCAGGATCCGATATACGCAAGACATTTATTTCGGACACTTTTCCACAAAGATATTCGGTCACATGGTATTTTCAATTGCACACCCTTTTCTTTAAACATTTAATTGTTTCATTTAAAGGAAATTGTTTGTCAATCAATTAATTTTGTGTGCTTTTTCGATTAAATTTTGTCCATCCTCGAGTTAGACGTTCCTTTAACTTATTTCGGTTGTTCGATGAAAATCCATTTGCATTGTTCCGTAAAAATTCCATAAAATACAATCGTGACGACTTAATTAACATTGAAATTGTAGAGTGAAAGTTTAACAGAGCGTTGTGCACCTTTAATCCTTATAGATCCTACCAATTTCATTGAAATTCGATTTACGTAAATATGTTACGACAATAATTAATTTTTATAGGTACATGAAGAATTATGTCACTCATGCTTGACCGACGTGGCAATCAACGCGTTAATCCACGCTCGTACATTTTTAATAGTAATGGTATTTCTTAAATACCATTTTAATCTTTAATCTTTAATCTTTAATCGTTGAATAAAAATATGTTAAATAAAACATTATACGAGATGTGACTGACGAGTTAAACAATTCGTCCTCGGTTAACAGATCGAAATGTCACAGACACACAGATAAAGGTGTCATACACATTTTATTTATTTCATTCGTTTTTATGTATTTTATCATTTGACGAAACTTTGCAAACTTTCCAAATACATGATACATAACGCTACATTCGGTATCAGCATTATGTTACTGTAAACAAGATTAATTGTTCAATCCATTCGTCGCAAGTTGCATGTAACTTTGTTATGATAGAGTTTCACGCTTTTATATACCCTCGACGAGCGAAGTGTCCTAGCGTGTCCAAATGTCCATTTCATATTTAATTACGACTCGAAAGTTTTACGGTCTAACCCGGACTTCCTAATGACCTGGAAGTTGGTGCTTCGCAGGGAGATCTTAAAGTTAGGTCTTTCGAACGTTCTAAAATTGTGATTAATATTTTCCATAATCAATTACAATAGTAGGTCTATCCATTATTCTTGTTCGTAGATTTTCTTGTAAGTGGGAGGACTTAGTACTACGGAAGTTGCCATTAAACTAAAATTAAAGTATTGTGGAGACACAGTTTGGAAATTTAATTGCATAGTAATTACCAAATTTTTCATTATCATTCGCACGTTTGTCTTATCGATAAAATTGAATAGCTCCATTTTTTAAAAGCTGTGCGTTGCCAATGGCTGAGGAATTAATTTGATGAAGTGGCATAAGCGTACTCTTCAACATCGCAGAATTATAAATTCTCTCCAATATCGCAGAATAATAGATTAATATTCGAAAAGCTCGCAAACTATGAGGGACCTAATAATTGGGCGAAAATTACGGTCCCGTAATTATGGTCGCCTCAACTGAAATTCTTGTGGAATTTTCGTTTATAAGGAGCATCACGATCGAAATTTGTGGAAGGTTTTCTCTCGCAAGTGCTATCGGATTTACTGAGGAATTACAGTTATGAGACATGTCCGCGGGTTATAGGTCAGTAGAGATAGTTACGTACATACGTAAGCGTGTAGCACAATAGCAACCGTTTTGACATGCAGGAATAAGACTTCATCCTCGCAGAAAGAAAGAGACGGAGATTGAAACGGAGAGCAAAGGTCAGGTCATGCAATTTGTATTACGATTTCAAGTTCAATTCTTAAGAAAAATTTACAGATTTTCAATTTACATTTTCTTTTTCTGCTATATTCGACGGATAAACGCCATGGGTAGATCCGACTTTCAAATTTTCCCAGCAGGTTGTGCAAAAACATTTTCGCATTCATGATTTAGCAGATTCCTCAACAACAAGTGGAAAATGCAAGTAGAATAAGAAGAACTATATATATAAATACTGATAAAAACTTTTTGAAAAAACAGGGAAGCGAGCAGGAAAGCGAAGAAACAAGTACAGAGAAATACTTTTGAAAGGAATGCAAGCTTTTATGTACAAACTTCCCTTCTTCTATTGTATGTTTTATTAAAACATGTTTATTTTTAGATTAAAAACTAAAATAACAGTTCC
Organism: Seladonia tumulorum; assembly: GCA_913789895.3. Lineage (NCBI taxonomy): Eukaryota > Metazoa > Arthropoda > Insecta > Hymenoptera > Halictidae > Seladonia > Seladonia tumulorum. The sequence goes on from OU565266.1 coordinate 29,855,880, forward strand.
TTAATAACGTTTTTAAAATATTATTTGACACAAAAGTTACGTCAGTTCTACCAGATGTTTTCAATTTGTAGTTCAACTATGGTACTATACTTCTCGCTAGACGTTGCACAGAATAAATAATAAAAATGTATTATCACGTAATGCGATTCAAGTGAACAGTATGCCAGACACTGTACGCTAATAATTTAGTGTTGTCGCCAGACTGTGAATTTTTATAGGAAATAAAAATTGTTAACTTGTGTTACGTTTTTTTGTGTAATCGTTTTTCTTTCAATAATTTCAATAAACTGGTACCGATACGTTCTCAAATTAAACTGCTTACTGCTTTAACCCCTTGTTCTTTGTAATCACTAACCGGACAAATTTATTTATTCGGGCGTAAATGCGGTCTTGCTATCTTTAACCCTTCGACAGCGCAGCCTGGGTCTATTTTGAGTTCCTCATTTTGGTTTATACCAAATAAGCCATGAGCATTGGGATTTTGCATAAAGATCTGCGGTCTAATCATCAATTATGATGTTATAAAATTGGTCCAAGCGTGAAAAGGCAAACTAGACAAAGGCAAACTCTTACACAGGGTGTCCCAGAAATGTATCTCTTTGAAAAGGACGATTCCTAAAGTCATTTGAAGTAACTTTTTCTTTTGCGAAAATGTTCTCCGCGACTTCGTTGAGGAGTTATTCACGAGAAACGCGGACCAATCAGGGCGCGGTAACAGCGGACGGATTATACAGTAAGGAGCAAAACTGAACACACATACGACATTTTAACAAAAATAATTTTTTATTCAATATTTGCATGTAGAATACAAAAGAAACAAAATACTTAGTATTATCTACAATCTTCTGGCTTTTCAAAAGAAATTTAACATTTGTGATATCACTATTATTTCGCTTCATACAATTTTTTTTCGTGTAGTCGGTTTTGCACCGCACTAAGATTCTCGGGTATAGGAACTGTATAAACACAGATTTTGTAAACAATTTGGTAGTCCGTCACGGTCAATGCCACGACCAGGAGTGCAGTAGTTATTAGTTTATCGTTGTTCATGCGTTAACACGCATCAATATAACATCATGAAGCCATTATCTAAAGATATGAAGAATAATATCATTTTCCAATTAAAATCGGGTTTATCAACGCGAGTAATTGCTAGAAAAGTCGTCAGTCAGGGAGTTGTACACAAGATACGGAAAAAATACTGTAGTAAAGTCCCTGCATCTTTTGGAGGCCGTCCGAAATGTTTATCTTGTCAGGAGAAGAGAAGATTGACGAAATACATTACTTCAGAAATTGTAACGACGGTATCAATGGCTGCAAAGTTATTAGAAAGCGATGTTGGAAAGAAAATTAGTAAGTGGACGGCTCGAAGGGCATTAAAAGAAGCCAATTTTACAGCAATTGAGAAGAAAAAAAACCTGCTCTATCAAAAAAGAATGTCAGGGCCCGTCTGAGGTTTGCAAGAAAATATTTAAGCTAGAATATAGAGCAATGGAAAAAAGTAATTTTTTTCCGACGAATCTAAAATCAATCGAATTTCATCGGATGGACGTTCTTGGTGTTGGAAGAAGCAAGGCGAACCTCTTTTACCGCGTCATGTGAAGCAAACAATAAAATTTGGTGGTGGTTCACTTATGGTGTGGGGGTGCATTACGGCGTACGGTGTAGGTTCACTACATCGAATAGAAGGTATGGTGGACCAGTATACGTATAAGGATATTTTAGAAAAAAATTTACTGTAAACAATTGAAAATATGCCGGTACCAGAGTGTGATGTCGTATTCCAACATGATAACGCTCCTGGGCATTGTGCGAAAAGCGTAAAGAATTGACTGCAAACTCAACCATTTCAAATCATGGAATGGCCTGCTCAAAGTCCAGCCATAAACCCGATTGAAAATGTCGGGGCATATTTAAAAATGAAGTTACAGAATAACTATAGTACTCCCCCAAGAACGATAACTGATTTGTGGCAAAGAGTGCTGGAACAGTGGTATTCTATTACACCAGAATATTGCGAAAATGTAGTATTAAGTATGCCTAAACGTATTCAGGCAATTATCAAGGTTAAAGGTTCATGGACGAAATATTAAGTGTACGAAAATCTGAAATGTTTACTCAAAATTAGTTGCGGTGCAAAACCGACTACACGAAAAAAAATTGTATGAACCGAAATAATAATGATATCACAAATGTTAAATTTCTTTTGAAAAGCCAAAAGATTGCAGATAATAGTGAGTATTTCGTTTCTTTTGTATTCTACGTGCAAATATTTAATAAAAAATTATTTTTGTTAAAATGTCGTATGTGTGTTCAGTTTTGCTCCTTACTGTAGTTTGTCGACAGGCCTCGCTGAGCGTTGCGTTGGCATTGGCCGATCCGGAATCCGTCCGCTGTAGCCGCGCTCTGATTGGTCCGTGTTTTTCGTTGATATCTCCTGAACAAAGCCGCGGAGAACATTTTCGTAAAGGAAAAAGTTACTTCAAATCACCTCGGGAATCAGCCGTTTCAAGGAATTAAATTTTTGGGACAGTCAAAAATAGTGCACGATAGATCTAGCGTTAACGCTATTTGTTTTCCCGTAAAAGTTGCAGTTCTTGAAGAGACTGATCATCTTGATGTTTCACCTGGTTTCATTGTCGCTGGCGGTGTACCTGAGGCCCAACAATGACGCCACCATTGTCCTGAAATGGCCGGAAGAAATAACGGAAGCTGTTCGTACAATATCGGAGTGCGTCACGATCCTAGGCGTGCTGAGCTATTTTCTGGTGCAGCTAGGCGGTGAAGTCATCAACATCGGCCTGCTGTCGTTCCTGAAACAGTTGGTATGCCCCGGGATCCTGTTTCCACCCGCGCCCCGTGTTACTCCGCGGATCAATTCGTGAAAGTTGCGATCGCGAAACACACCGCTGTTTCGTGGCTCACGGCACTCGATCTCCGACTACGTCCAAGGGAGTAATTTCTAATCGTAGCGCAAGATGTTGAGCAAACTATTAGCCGGCGAACTACGGCGAACGATCGCGAGTAGAAACGGAGGTGCCCGGGGTATCCTCGCATGAAAATAACGTGTTCTTAATGAGCCACCGGGCGCCGATCATTAAGCGTTGAAAATTCGTTCGGCGCCCCTTTCCCTCGATCAATCACGAAACCACTTGAAATTCAAATATTTTCCCGCTGCTTTTGGATCGCTTAGTACTGACTTCAGCACTTATTAGAGTATAAATTAAGTCGCTAGAGCCGCTTGCATTTTACGCATTTGCATTGAATCAATAAATTTTTAACCCTTTGCACTCGAAGCCATTTTAACTCCAAAATGAAACATTTCTTCCGACCTAGAATATTGCCCTTCTATATATATTTTTGTCATGTTATGCATACGAAAATGGTGCAATTTACTGTTTAGTAATTTATTAAATACAAACAAATTTAATAATATAAAAAATATTTTGAATAATGATGACTGCTAAGGGTTAAATGACGCTAAACAGAATATATTTTATCGTCTTATGGGCAACATTGTGATATTATACCGTGACTCTAAATAGTTTGATTACTCGTATTTTGATGGAACTCATGTCAGAATTATTTTTCGAATTCGTAGACATTATTTGTATTTATCAATTTAATTCATTGTATCATCTGTTTTGCCAGCTGGGAAATTTTTCCTTGTGCGGCTTATTCGCCACAGTGATATCTAATAATTGATCAATAAGCGCATTCGTCAGAGTAGTAATTCTTTGCTTAATCAGTTTCTGCCGTCTCATGATTATTCAGTTAGTTCAGATATTAAAAGAGCGGAAAATACATAGATAATATTATTTGTTTGAATGACTGAATAACGTCGGCAACAATTTTGACGAACATTTGATGAATATGTAAATGGTAAATTTATGTTAGAATTTCGTGTTGAATTACTCTGAAACAAAGTCTATTGTTACAAATTTAATTAAAGGAACGAAGGTGATCGTAATTTTGAACCCATTCGGAATAACCGTAAGATTCTCGATCCTACAGTTGTTTTACAATTGTTTTTATTCTGTTTGCTCGGGAATTAATTAGCCAGTCGCGGGAGAATAATTCATAAATCGCGGTGTACGTTGAACGCTCTTAAAACAGCGGGAATATATAATTCCTTGTTACTCGGTCAACAATTCAGACGATGTATGTACGATAAGCATGTTTATAATAATTTTCTTACTCAATGTTCAGCATTGTTCAATTTCATTTAATTGATTTTAACGAGAAAATTCAATGACCACGATCTTTACTTTAAATGCGTGCGATTAATTCACACAAAGACGTATTTCGAAGAACATTAACATTAAATTGAAAAAACTTGACTATTAACGCAGGAAAGGTTATTTCAAATGACCGTAAACCTCGGAAGAATATATTCTAATATTTTGAATTGTCTATTTTTCAGAGTCACGAACCAGCCAAGCTGATATTTGTTATCAGTAATCTGCTCATACTCGCGTGCATTCCATATCGTCTTGCTGGCAACAGAGATTTAGAAGATGCCATACTCGTAGTTGCTGTGCCCGGCTCATGGTTCCTCCTCATGTTCTTTGCTGGGTAAGAAACATTTTGCAATTATATCCTTTCAGAGTTTACAAAGATGTCGAAAAGAAAGGCATCGTAAAAACTCGAACTTTCTAAAATTCCAATCAATTTCGACAATGCAAACGTGCAGAATCAAATAAAATGTAAGGCACATATTTTTAAGTTGATGAGAAAAATAACGTGCAGCATAAATTACCAAAACTTCAGCACTCGTTCTTGAAACATACTGTGTAGGCGTAGCAATAAAATTCTACAGACCAGGGATCGAATGAATTATGGAACTTTTTAACAGGTTCCATTTAAAACATGGACCGTGTAACTTCTTTGAAAAATGTTCTCACGTTGTAAGCTCCGACGAGAACGGATAAAGAGAAAGTAAAAGTTTCAGCCTCGGTAGAACTTGTAGAATATAAAAACATTCTCTACTTGTAGAACATAGTAGTCAATATTAAAAAGCATTCTCAATAAAAATGGAAAGTGGCCTCTTCTTTAACAGACGTTTTAAAACAACCTGTTCCTATTTCATTTTTATTCAGCAAAAAACTACTTCAAATTACTTTGAAGAAATATAAGAAAAGGTAAAGCTTTGTTACTTAAGAAGAGTCGCTCTGTTTAATATCAATTTCTTAGTTCAAGATCAACTCAAGGTCATGGTATAGTAGGACATTGAGTTCTTCTTGAAATCGCCTACGAAACTATGCAGACAGATATAACGTAGTGTCATTTACGAAAGTCAAGGTGACCTCTCATTCTTTTCACATTCTTAATGGTGTAATTTGCAGATCATTGAAAACAGATTAACTTTTGTTCGCCATATTTTTTTTTCATCGGACTACCGGAAGTGCCTAAAAAATCGTGGGACCTGAATTGTGGACCACCCTGTACACCAGAGTCGCCAGATCAGGTGAATTGTTAGAGTGAAAAGTTAGAGTGGGGGAACAAGTCTTGATCTGGCGACTCTGTTATGCAGGGTGATTCAGTTAAGTAAGTGTGCCATTTAAATGACTTGTAAGCTATTTGGTATATGAAAAAATGGTTGAAGGAAAAGTTGTATGGTCTTAACATTCGCATACCACATGATAAGTAATTCTTTTCTGTTTTGCTTTTTCATCGAGATATAAGTTCATCTTAAGCTTTTTTTTATCGTAAAGTGTAAATTATAATCTTGAGTTTGAAGGGAGAATTGAACACTGGCTAAAAAGCTATAGGAGTACATGGGTTAAAAAAGCAATAGTTACCGAGATATTGTTTAAATGATGTGTGTGGTACAAGTAATGCAATACGACTGTTTAACACTTTGAGTGCCAAGCTAGAAAGCTAAAAAATTCCATCAAATTAATGTAAGTTATTTAATGAAATAAAAATTGAAAAAAGTTAAATGTATGATACCGAGTAGTCCTCTAACTTTCTTCAATTTTACGGATTCTAATCGAATTTGGTACAATGAACATATTAACGTGAAAATTCATTTTAAAACCTGGACAAATAATTAAAAATTAAATGTATAATATTGAGTGGTCCTCCAACATTCTGGCATTTCAAGGATCCTTAAAAAGTTTGATACAATTAATATATTAGCGTAAAAATTCATTTAAAAATTTGGGCAACTAATTCCGTCACCCACATATGAGTGACATGGCAATCAACGTGTTAAAATTTGACAATGTTCGGTGAAAGCGTGATTTAACGGGCAAGAAAGCAACGTAGCGCAAACATCGAAAGAGGTTGCGTGCATCGAAGAGGCTCTCTAATCCCCGGGCAGGTGATCTACATTGTTTATGTTAATGAAAGCCGAGGTAGAAATTGCCTGGCTATCCTATAATTTTGCGCGGAACGTTCGAAATTCGGCGGCGAATGGAGCAACAAGAAGAAAGACATTTATAATCGGGGGGAGAGAGAGAAGATGGAACCTCCAGATTTCAAACCTCTTTTTACGTGATTTACGCCGAGATAATGCCGGCTATTTCGCATTATCATGTACGCCTCTCTTGGCAATCGTTTTTCTCGGCGGCCGCGTCCTTTTCACAGCCACTTTTCTGCAGGTATTACTGCAGAGAACTTTCAGTTCTCTCCTCTCCTCGCCGTTTCTGCGACCGGCCGACGACTTCTCCTCGAACCGTTTCCACAATTTTTAACGTAACGTGACCAACTGCTCTTTCACTTGGCCCCTTAACGTCGCTTTGAGGAACACATTTTGTTTTCGAGAGCTCAAAGAGGACGCAACGTGTTGTCGTCGGTGGTATTCCCTGAATTTTCTTCGTCTCTCGCGCGGAATGAATTCGCGTTTCCCGACTCCTTTATTTCGTAATTTATTTAGCCAGTTACTTTAGATGATTATATACCCCCCTTTCACAGCCACCGCCACTCTTATTGGCATTCAAAATTGAATGCGGAGGAAATGATAAAACCGCCGGCGTTTCAGCCACTCGGGTATGCGCGCGAGCTTTTTCGTTAATTACCTTATCAACTGTAATTTTCGTTTCTGACAAGTCTCCGGAGTGAATTGAACTGTAAACACATTTGCTCGAGCAAACACGGTACGGATTCGGCAGGACTTGCGATAACAATACGCGTTTATTGCGCGTCTGTTCCATTTCAATCATTAATCAGAATGTTGTTAGTAGAACTCGTAAAATACGAGGCCGCTCGATGATTGAATTTCATAAGAAAGCATTGAATTGCATTTTTCGAAGTTTAATTTCGTATTTAATCTAAAGTTTCCTGGCTTAAGATCGTGTAATTAAATTAGACGAAATTCATTATGAGGTTTCATTATGAGGATCAATTCTTAATCAATTTGGAATTCGATTTAACAGAGAATTTAGTATTGGAAATGTATTTAAACATCTTTGTTTCTCTTTTGGTCTTTGTTAATTGGAAAAATGTGGATTCATTAAAAAGCTCATTAAAGCTTGTAAGATTTGAAGCAGTTGTCTTTGTCAATCTAAAGACATTTTTATGTAGTAAAGTATGATAAATAATGGAAGCATAATTGCATATCGATTGATATCAAGAAAGACCATTTGCAATATGAGTTTATTCAATACATTCGCGTTATTAACTCCCTAATTGCAACTATATGTAACCGTGCAGCATTGAGAACTATAAAAAGGAATCAACTTCGTCAGACTGATTATCGTTTTCATTTGCGACTTACTTTATTATTTAATTTATATATTTTTTGCGATTTATTAATTCTACCGAACAATTATAATTTTACAATTTTTCCGTATAAAAGTAATCGGCTATAAATTCCCTTTTGTAAAGCATTAATTGCCTACCGTCTCAATATATCACGAACGAAATTTAAAATTGATTAAACTCTTTGTGAGCGGGCGTTGCAAATAGTATTTGCATTCAGTTTGAAGTTAATCCGTCAAGCAGTAGTTGCCTGTTCAACAACCGAGCGTACAATGCTTCCTATATATACAGTGCACTGCGAAATAATGTCTATTTCAACATAAAACAATTTAGTTTGTTTTTAACTAAATTACATTTAAATTACACTATATTCGTCAATAGGCTGTAGGGATCTTTATGCAAAATAAAAATTTCCTTCATTTATTGCAACGAACAGAGAGCATAGAAATTTCATTGTTTAGGAATTTTGTATTGAAAATAATATATCGACATCTTTAAATTGTTTCAATCTTCCTAGTATTTTCAATTTCAAACGAAGAACGCGAATAACCAAAAAGTTCTATTTCTACCATCATACAATCAAGGAACTTGAAATTTATTAACAAAACAATATTTATCTAGAAAAAAAGTTACATTTGTTTAAAACTAGGTTTACGGAGCATTAAAAGTGAGCATTTCGCATTGCTTTTGTAAACATAACAAGAATCGATGTATCAAAAGTTTTCGCCATTTTTTAAATAGTATACACACAAAGAAATAAATTTATTAAACAATTCTTCGTGGATGCAACGGTACTCATTAGACGTTGAAACCAGGATAACACCAACACAATAATCCGAAACATTATCGAACTAAATGAAATACTTAAGCACCAGGGAAAAGATGTGGGTGTACTGTTGGATCCCATCACATGTTGGCATCGAAGGCAACGAACAGGCGGACGAAACAGCAAAATTGGCCACTTCCAGTAAATCCGAACACATCACGAAACTTACATTCCATCAAGACTTCCAAAAATATTTAAACAAAGCAACTATGGAAGCATGGGACGAAGAATGGATAAACTCAAAGACCACGAAGTTACATAACGTTCGAAACAGTATTAAGGACACCAACCCTGCCTTACTGCTAAACAGAAGAGACCAAGTTATAGTAACACGAATTAGAATAGACCACACTAACTGGACTCACTCCCACCTTATCACCAAAACCGAAGCAAGCTCTTGTGATACATGTAATGTTAAAAACTCCATCGAACACATCTTAGTTAATTGTCCAAAATACAATGCTAAGAGAGTACAACACAACGTGCGAGGATCGCTGAACATTTTACAAGCTGAGGATTCCTGTAAAAGAATCCTTAACTACCTAAAGGATATCGGGTTATACCATTTAATATAAACATATACCAAATCTTCGACATATCCACAGGGGTCACTAATAACTGTAGTTAGGTTCATGTGACATTAAACACGAAAAAAAAACTGATGAAAAATACTAGAACCCGTCATTTTGACGGGTCCCGAAAACCTAGCGTTAACGAGTTTACAATGAATCAGGATCTACACGGAAAAGATAAGCCAGGCTAACACCGAAAAATGTACCTATTGATCGTGTACGCTGGATGTTATTACCTCGCAGGTTCAAAGGAATCGCGGTATTATCCTGAGCGTACGGCGTCGAAAATGTATTTTCTTTAGCGCGGCAATATAATGTAAAAGCGTCTACATTCCTCCGGGTAATTACTGTCCATCAAGACACCCTTTTGTCTACTGCTTCTCGCTTAAGCACGCGCGTATAGGGCCGTAATTCCTCAAAGGCTTTCGAACACTCGGTACCAGATTTCTTGTCCGCCATAACCGCTGCCGTTGACTTGGCAATAAGCCATCGTTACGACTGAAATTAATTTCTCGCAAAATCTAATTGAAGATCGATACCCGTCGTTTTTAAACGGTCCGTTCTGCGCAACATCTACGATTCGATTTATCCTTATATACAGGGTGTCTCGCCAGATATTACCACCGTGATTTACGTCATTATTATTATTACTCGCAGCGAGAAATGTGTCGATGGAGATTAAAAATGAATTCAAGAGATGCACGTACTGGTGTTATTAGATTTTTTTGGCAATTATGGAGAAATTGGTCCTCGTCAACGATTTTAATGAAATATGTTGTCAAGGTTATGAACAACTTTTCCTTATACGTGTTAACGTCACTCGCGCTTAGTTTTTTAACACTTTGACCGCCAATCTAGAAATCTAAAAAATTCCATAAAATTCAAATAACTTATCTAATGAAATAAAAATTGAGAAAAATTAAATGTATGATATTGAATAGCCCTTCAACTTTTTTTGCATTTTACAGATCCTACTAAAATTTGGTACGATGAATATATTAACGTAAAAATTCATTTTAAAACCTGGACAAATAATTCCGTCATCCACATATGGGTGACATGGCGGTCAACGTGTTAAATATTGCTTGCAGATTTTTATTCCCCATAAATAAGTGTTAATGTAAGAAAAATTATTAGTTTAGGAGATATTTTAACTTAAATATGAATTAGGTTGTTCTGATTTTGTGTGACTTTTGTATTCATGGGCAGTCAACGTGTTAGTACATCGAAAACAATACACTGTATTCTTAAAATAAGAAATGAACCCGTGACGCGGCAGAATCCGCCATTTCAAAGGCTTAATAATATGGATTATTGAATTATTGCCAGATATATGCACGTATGATTGATTTCCCCTATGCGCTCTTTTATGAATTCGTCTTCGCCTGTCGATCGTAAAACTTGTTGTAGGAAGAATCACACAGTAATTACTCGGCCAGAATAATTAACTACTAAATACCCATCCGAGAGGAAAGAATAAGTACAAAATTGAAGCAATTTCAGCTCGGAATTTAATTTAAAATTCAAAGTTTAATGTAAACAGAGTTAATATGCACCTAATGCCCTGGAAATTCAATTAAAGGAATAAACTTTAAATTAATACATGCACATACACATATATATGCATCGAAGTATTATGTTTCGTAACTTTTAAACTGTACAGCATTGTTTGCGAAAGAACTTATGCTGCTGACGAATTGATTAAACTTCGTGGACTCGGTTAATTTTTACGAGCCTTTTTACTAAACAATTCATTGTTACCAGTCTACGGATTTTATGCATTCAAGACAACAACGAGTGGAGAAAATACAAATTGAAATTAGAAGAATTTAATTTAGGCTCATTTAGACGCTAATTTAGACTCATTAAAATTATTAAAAGAAAAAATTAGTTTTCATGTTGTTTCCACATCTTACAATTGACTTCTTACAATTTGTTTTTTGTACTGTTCCTTGTTTACAGTTATGCACAATACGTTTGATAATAGATTTAAATGATCGTGTTACACTGCCTTTCGCTTAACAATTAAAAAATAAATATCACAGTAGTCAGCATTGTAGTAACAGGTAATATTTTTTTATCAAAGGACCAGGTTTATGCGAACCATTGTGAAAATTATAAAATGAATGCATAAGCAATACATTTAATGTATCTGTGAATGTCCGAGAATTAGTTAACGAGCATTCGGCATCCAATAAAAACATGATTCATGCGATTCCAAATTGAAGATGCCCAAGGCGAGCGTAATTGTGGTGCATCCGTCTTCGAGATGCTAACCTGCATAGTTTAGATTCGCAAGCCTAACGAGATATAATCTTTAGAGGTAGCCGAGTCAGGTATGAACCGAATGTCTACTATTCGAGAAGCTAATTCAGATTTGTAAACTGTATCTGGTTTGGCATCAACTTCGTTCAGTAATTGGTAAAGCTATACCGTTTCTCGGGGCTCGTTCCTAGGGACGTAAATCCTAAATGTGATCACTATTCAGCGATTTGGACATATGGCAATATCGCTCAATTTACAGCCTGTCAAATACAATTAAATGGGAAATTAATTAAAACTTCATGCATATCGGTATTAATACAAAATTGAATCGAACGTCCGCGGCGCCTTTATGTTCACGTTAATTGAATTCGCATATACGGCGTGCCATCTGCTTTGGCTCGTAAAATGATTTTTCATTAAACCGACAAGAAATCTGACCGAAAATTTACACAACTACTACTACTGCTACTTTATTTGTTATAGTCTCACGGTAAATACAGCTTTATTACCAGATAATCTTAAATACAATCTTAAATACAAGACAATAGCTCGAGTTGCATAACTGAGCACTATGCAATATTCTTCAAACAATCGTGTTATCAATTACGCACTTCAGTAGAAAATTCTACACACGGATTGTTGTAAATAATTAGCCTTCTAACTGAAGATTAACTCGCCATTCGTGTTCGCTATCGTCCGACAAAGATTGTACACTTTCTTCTTAATTCTACTTCTCGTCTTCTTAATAATAATAATTGAGATAATTCTTCCACTTTATTGTGGCCTAGTACTCATGTTAGTATAAACTATACTTCCGTTGCGCTGTTCGTCAATCCGATCTCCAAAACTCGCGCCTAGCGTGAGCAACTAGCATAATCAAGAGTAAATCGTTTTATATACGCGTGAATGTCAACGTTCCGCGAGATAGATGGCGTGAATTGATTTTAATTGGCATATTAATTATGCTCATTCGCGGATGTCACACGATTCAAATCGAATTTAACTTCTATTGAGAGGCAATTTCGATCCGGAGTTAACTAATTCTTCGAAAATAAGTGCTTTGAGCAACGATGTATGGACAACACGATATTTATGGTAATGGACCGATCGTACTCTTCTCATTGACGTTTTGTTGCCAATTACACAAGGCATTATATTTTCTGTAACTGTGTTTCGAAAATTCTGTCCCATTGTTAGCGAATTTCTTTCGTTTCTCACACTTTCCTTCGCACAAATGACGATACTCAACGAGGTTCTGTTTCATTGAATATTGTGATTGTCGTCTAATATTATTTTCTGGATTCTATAAGTAGATTACGCTAGGGTTAAACTTTTCCTCAGGAAACCAGAAGTTTTTAATTTTTTTTTTTTTGTGTAAACCTGTAGAGTTTGGCGAGGAAACGCCGAAAATCCAAGTATCAATAGTTCACAGAATAAAATAGTTATTCTTTATCGTCTACGGTTTTGGAAAATCTCAAAGAAGGAACTTTGAAATTAAAAAATTCATTGTACTTGACTCCAGGAAGATACGCGAATGTACCTTATCTGGAACGATTCTGTAGACTCTCCCAAATACAACAGTATACTTGTACTTTCTTTTTATAAATATTCTTGAACATGTTTAAAAAATATTTACAAAATGTCCAGAGAGCGCGGGAAATTTACAATGCGCGAACTTTGTCGGACAGTTTTCAATTTGTTTTGAACGTCTGCGGAAAAGTTTAACTACGCCGTGTGATAGAGCAGATCTTCTTCCTTCGGAAACCATAAAAAAAAAAGACAGGGCTTTATGCTGTGAAAGTGTGTTAGAACTACGACGAGAGATGTAAACACGGAATCATATCCTTTGTAAGAGCCGTCTCACCGAGGAAAACAAGAAATATCCGTAGGAAATCAGTCGCTGTCGGACTGGTATGTAGTATGGTTCATAGTATCCGGTACGTGCGTTGCGTACACTTTAGTTTACTAGTGTCATAACATTTTATATTTCATAAATAACATTTTACGTCCTCCGGCTTGGAAGGTAATGTCTTCGAATTTGCAGAGAGCAGCAACTATTAATAATCAAATATAGTTGTTTGTATTGTTAACGTCCAATTGCTTGGACCACCTGGCACCCAGCTATCGATTTCTATGGTCCCTCTAAAAATCTTTATGTTGCCTATAAAAATATCGCTATAGTACAGTTTCTTTCGGTACTTTCTCGGCGATTTACGTTTCGGAAATGAAAATTTCTGCGAACGATTTTAAATGCCGAAGCTAATTTGCCAACGGGTTTTTTTTTTCGTGACAGATGACAAACATTTTTTATTCTGAATTTTATACGTCTGTGTATCAGTGGAATGTGCATATATCGAAATGGTCTTCGAATAGCATTAATTTTGTGTGTCATTCATGCATTCGTTTTGTATGTTTCAGTCATTAAACATGTTAAATGTGTAGTAGTATTGATTAATGATGTCCTACTTAATTTGTGTTAAAATTGTTCAATAACGGAAGAATTCAATGAAAGATGACTTCTATGGACTTCTACTTTGATAACTTTCTTCTAACAAAACTATTTTCTAAGAAATATTTCTGTGAAATCAAGGCAATTTGGTTGATATTATTACAGAATTCGTATGCCCTAATTCCGAACGAGTAAGAAGATTATAATAAATCAGTCTTCAGTAATTGAGGTGGAACTTTATCGCATACATAAGGTATCTGACATCTAACGTGGAATCTTCCCTATGGAATAACGATGGTATTAGTGATCATGTGAATCTTCCTCCATTCGCATGCAGATTTTTCTTTTTATATGCAACGATCGATGCTATCTAAATCCTGAATACATGTGAAAAATCATCGTAAATTGTTCCATTTATAAGACTGCTACGTCGAACATAAATTTACACCAATAAAATAATTAGGCGAACATACTGTCGGACAAGTCGTGCAATCCCGCGTATTACTAGATCGTGCTTAAAAACATGATCGCGTAGCACAAATATGGATTGAACACTTGGATAAACGATTTGAGCTTAACACATTAAAATTGAACGTTTGGATAGATGACTTGGACTTAACACACTAAAATTGAATGTATGGATGGATGATTTAAACCAGATAAAGGAGGAGAGATTTAATAAACGATTTTAACTGCGTTGCTAAACAAAAAATACTTAGATGATTTCAATTTTGTGAATGGATATACAAGAACGTTTGAAAAAATATTTTAGTTTGATAGATTAACGTGGACATTCGGATAAGTGATTAAAATTATAGATAGATGGTGAGAGAACATCTATATCGACGATTCCAACTTGATAGATGAGAGTAAAATAGTTTGATGGCCAAATTGGGATACATACGCAGAGAACACTTGATCACATAAGTGATTTGAATAAGATAGATGAGAAAAGAATACTTAAATAGATGATTTAAATTTAGTAGATGAGCATAGAACGTTTGAGGATGCAAGTTGAGTTTGATAGGTTAAAACAGGACGTTTGGATGAACTGTACCACATACATGAAGAAAGAACCCTTAGGTACTTTATTTAAACTTTGTGAACGCGCATAGAACGTTTGGAGATGCAATTTAATTTTGATAGATCAAAATAGGACATAGATGAATCGAACCAGATAGATGAAGAAGGGACATTTAAATAGATAATTTAAACTTTGCGAATGGGCATAGAAAGTTTGGAGATGCAATTTAATTTTGATAGATCAAAATAGGACATAGATGAATCGAACCAGATAGATGAAGAAGGGACATTTAAATAGATAATTTAAACTTTGCGAATGGGCATAGAAAGTTTGGAGATGCAATTTAATTTTGATAGATCAAAATAGGACATAGATGAATCGAACCAGATAGATGAAGAAGGGACTTTTAAATAGATAATTTAAACTTTGCGAATGGGCATAGAAAGTTTGGAGATGCAATTTAATTTTGATAGATCAAAATAGGACACAGATGAATCGAACCAGATAGATGAAGAAGGGACATTTAAATAGATAATTTAAACTTTGCGAACGGGCATAGAAAGTTTGGAGATGCAATTTAATTTTGATAGATCAAAATAGAACACAGATGAATCGAACCAGATAGATGAAGAAGGGACATTTAAATAGATAATTTAAACTTTGCGAATGGGCATAGAACGTTTGGAGATGCAATTTAATTTTGATAGATCAAAATAGGACATAGATGAATCGAACCAGATAGATGAAGAAGGGACATTTAAATAGATAATTTAAACTTTGCGAATGGGCATAGAACGTTTGGAGATGCAATTTAATTTTGATAGATCAAAATAGGACATAGATGAATCGAACCAGATAGATGAAGAAGGGACATTTAAATAGATAATTTAAACTTTGCGAATGGTCATAGAAAGTTTGGAGATGCAATTTAATTTTGGTAAATCAAAATAGGACATAGATGAATCGAACCAGATAGATGAAGAAGGGACATTTAAATAGATAATTACAACTTTGCAAATGGGCATAGAAAGTTTGGAGATGCAATTTAATTTTGATAGATCAAAATAGGACATAGATGAATCGAACCAGATAGATGAAGGAGGGACATTTGAGTTGATGGTTTAAACTTAATGCGTGGGCATAGAAGGTTTGGAGGTACAATTTAAGTTCGGCAGATTAAAACAGGACATTCGGATAGATGAGTCGGACCAAATAGATGATGATAGATCACTTGAATCGTCGGTACGAAGAATCAACAAAATGTAGAGAGATCGATATCGTCACACCGATGCCGTAAATTGCGAAATTTACCGCTGATTGTGGATTATTGGTCTACTGTCTGCAAACCGATGCTAAACGTGTCGATAATACGCCATCCGATTGACAGTAAACAGGAGGGACTAGTATCTGTTATAGGACACGCGGATAGATAACTTTGAAGGGAACACGATACTTCATCGATATCGCCGTGACAGTGACGTTTCGCCATTCTCCGAGTTACGCGCTTGTTAAAAATCAAAAGTCTCTGTAAAATTCAATGCTCAGGGTAAGAAAACAATACCTGTGCTTCTGTATCATTGTACGCATAAAGCCGAATCTGGATATTGTACACATCTCGTCGATTCGAATGTAGCGTATTATTATTTTAATATTTTCTACGACAATATCGCAGAGGGTCGGTCGCCATATTATTTTAACATCATTGCCAGCGAGTAGTTTACCGGATTGCGAAGTAAAAGTATCAAAGGTGCACGTGAACTTGTTAGATCGTAACATAAATATATTCTTGTAATAATAAGAATGGTAAATATGAGAAAATTATAAGAAAATAATTATTAGAATATACGTATCGTTGAATTTATTTATGTTGCTACTCGATAGTAACACCTTGAAAATAGTCTATTTATTGGGTTGTCCGGAAAGTTCGTGTCGTCCAATTTGAAACCACCGCAATGTCAATGACGACAATGAAACGATTAAATTTCTTCGAGCTATAAAATCAAATTTTTAATATTTTCTGAGAAAATTTTTTTCGAATATTGTTATTTACAATCAAGGATCTTCCTCCAGTAAAAATATGTTTCTCAACAGCAAGCTTAATATTGTGTACTTTAAAACTGCTGCAATTTCAAAGACAGCAACAGAACAATTAAATTTCGTCGGTGTTACACATAAAATTGTTCATCTTGATGTACTTTTGAAAACGACGTTATCTGCAATTTAATTTCTTTATTAGCGGATTAGGATGACTGCAACAGAAGTGTAGAGCAGAGGTGTCGAATCATTGACGCAATTTAACGTACGATTATCGAACGTGTATTCTATCATAGGATTGTTTTCGCAGCGCTATCCAGCTGACCGGTCCATTCATAACTATGGTCTACAGCATGATAACCGGAGATATGTTGACCTTCGGGATAATATACATGGTGGTGCTGTTCGGGTTCTGCCAGTCCTTCTACTTTTTGTACAAAGGCTTCCCGGGCGTGAAATCGTCGCTCTATAACTCGTATCACTCCACCTGGATGGCACTGTTTCAGATAACCCTCGGTGATTATAACGTAAGCTCGCAATAAATCAACGTTTTGTTCTCGTTCGCCGGTTATTTCTATCTAGCATGCTTGCCTCCGTTCACCTGTGCCCGCGCACATGCACTTTCAACGTTCTCATTTGCTGTCTATTATTCACTTTTGCTACTTCCGCACAGCAACACGTTTATCGGCGACAGAAAGGGGACGTGTTCTATAAATCGACCCTGGAAGGACCGAGCCTCGAGCTGTTATGCGAAAGAGCATGTTTATTCCATATATTTTTCGTCGACAGATGCTTTATAATCGCAAATAGTTTACAGACATCGACCGTTTCATGCACAACGAAAGAAATGGCATAAGGTAATTTGCAAGAAAATGCGTAATGGTTCTTGTTCATATAAATTTCCGATCTAATTTAATCTTAAATTTAATTTCTAATTATTTCTTAGTACTAATCTATTAAAATGACTTCTTTCCAAACGCCATCTTATTCCTCTGCATTAGACTGTAATATTTACAATCTATTCCAGTAAGGAATTAATTATATTCCATGCTAATTATTTTTACTAATAACCCGTCATAGCTGTTAACACTTTCATTCTTCCTTTTTACAGCTAAATTATAAAGAAAAAATTGATTAAACGATGCTAGTTTTTCAATTTTATTTGCGAACGCCGGACTGACAATTTCTTTCACTAATCCGTAAAAATTGTCTAATAACAATGATGTAATATATACAAATAGTAGGGTTAAAATCGTAATCAGTACGATAATTGTGCTACGATTGAATTTGCCGCAATATACGATGATCGGAACGGTTAAAATCTCAATCAGTATACATACAAGCCTGTTAGAGATTTATTATAATTTGTCATGGAAAATGAAAACAACTTATTAACCCTTGCCTAAGCGACGTTGACAAACGTTTGGCTTGTTTATATATTTGAAAGAACAACAGTAATCAAACAGGCACCGTGGTAATTAAGCGACTTTGTGAATGCCGTTTAAAAAAGCTCATCCTATAGATCGACCATATTTCCAAGCGTATTATACAATACGTAAATTGTGTAATGAATAAACTACATCCATTCTTGAAACATACTTTATGGGTCGGAAATATTACACATGGACCATTCCACGCCAGAACCATCATTTCATACAGGACATCTGGGATTTTATCTAAATTGAAATATGTTGTAGTCCATGTAAAAGTAGGGGGAGGGAGTTTGTCATCGTTTCGCTGGTTTCGAAATTCTTCCAAAAATACGAATTCTCAATCGTTTCAACGAATTCATGAAAAAAAAACGCTTCCAAAAAAATTGTGGTCCCCACGAATATGAAATATATGAATATCTGTTTCTTTTATTCATTTTTTGTTCATTCTATAGAGTCACTCTTACAGAAACGATAAAAATACTAGAAATATTTTTGCTTTTTAAACCGTTGTTCGACACTAGGTTTATCGTAACAATAATTTACGATTATTGAGATTGTAAGGATGCATCGACGAGAAATTGTTCGAGCTATTTATTTCTTTGTAAAATTTCTTGTTATTTTGATAAAATAATGTAAAATAGTCACTTTCAGTGCTCCGTAAACCTAGTGTCACCTAGAAATTTCAAAAAGAATATATCCATATTTCACGGTGTCGTCCCTTTGAAAGTTCCTTTTTTTTTTAATTTGTCGAGGCTCGAAAACTGAGAGCAGAGTAGGCCAACAAATGCCGTGGTGCACGCCGGTTCTGGGAGGCGCGTTGCCCGATCGATCGTTCTCTTCCGGTAGATTCGGAAAAAGCGAATGTCCTTCGTACTGCAAACAATATACCTCTTTCAGTGGATATGACGAGTTTCTGTGCCAAACTATACCTAGACGGCCTGTGCGGGCCACAATACTTAAAACGTTTGGTTGCTATTTTTTTTTTTTTTTTTTTTTTTTTTGGAACAGTGTTTCTTAATTTATGGAAATAAATCGTTGGCGTTCGTTCTAAAACACAGACATTAACACTTTATCTATCGGAAGCCTATTAACAGGGGTTTCAATAATTGTACTGTACCGAAAGGAAGCTTAAACATTTTCTTTTATGTTGTAATACCAAACGAAACAGCTTAGATTACGATACTGGGGGTGACTTGTTGATTTCTGTTTGAAGTTGTTATTAAAAAGTCCTTAGCCACGGGTCGAAAACTGTCAAAAATTATAAAATAATCGCTGGTAGATAATATATTAAGGATCTATAATTTCAAAGGCGCTTAGAAAATACAACTAGAGGAAATTCGACCAACAGGGGGAGGTTTCTGTTAATTGATAATAGATTCTATATAAATAGAACAAACAATTTGGAAATTTTTCATTTGTTGCTTCTAAATTACGTATTGGTGTTGTGACGCATTTCCATGAATCTTTACATTAGTTTTTTTATGGTACTGTTAAATAACCGAGATCCTGGTATGGACTCATCTAATGAGTCCACAAATAGTTGCATTATTAACTCTCTGGATAACCCGGCTCGTTTATATTCACGACTAATTTATTTGCTGTTCTAAAGGTTTAGGTTTCCTAGGTTCTAAAAAAATGTTGATATCCGCACCGAAGTCTCTATTTTAATATAATCGTTGGAACGCCAAATGATTAGAGTATTAAGGGGTTATATACAGTTATCATTTTCAAAAAATCGATTTTTTTTATTTCATTTTCGTAATGTGCATATATTTAAGTATACGCACAAAAAATTTCAAGTCAATCCGGCAATTATTTTCGAAGTTACACGCATACTTGTAAAGACGTGTCAGAGCGTTTGAGAACGTCAGAGCATTTCAACGCGATCTTTAGACGCGTTTTTCTCGAAACTGTGTTTTCAAAGTCGGTGACCAATATTCCTCGGAAATGGCTGAACCGATCAATCTCAAATTTTAACACAAGCTTCTTAAGTATATTTTTTAGTACTTAATCGAAGCTTTTTTTCTCTCCGATGAATATATATTTTTTTATAAACAATTTAAGGCCAAAATTTGGATGAAAAATCGATTTTTTTCTTTGAAAAGCCGCTATTTTGTCACAAAATTTTATTTTGCTTATTCCTTCGATTAAGTACTAGATTATACATTTCTTTAACGAAATCAGTTTGGTTTTTTCATTTTTGATGATCCAGTCCAGAGATATAGTGGTCACCGCAAAGCGCCTTTTTTTAGAGGAGCTCTAGGAGATCAGCTATAGCAGGTTTCAAAAATATTATTTTTACAAATAAGAAATGTTAAAATACAGTTAAAAGTTATCATAATATATGTACAAATTTTTACATTAATAGATGTAAAGGTCTTCTCAGGAGAAATTCTTAAAAAATCCCTTTTTTTAGGTCTCATAACTGTATATAACCTCTTAACGAGAAAAATTAAATGTTTGGAAAGGAAGAAATTCATGAGTGCGATTTCGGACATGAACGACCGAGGTAGCGCCCACGGAGGGTTAATGCTTGCGCACTAAATAATTATTAGCATTCTGAGTGTTAGAGTGAGTTTAATTCGCGCGCCATATCTCATATTGGCAGTTCTGCGCGTTGTCGTGCGTTTGATATTGTATAGCCGCTTGAGGCCTCTCTTCTGTTCTAGCCCTTGTACAGAGTACACGTGCTCACTTATATTATAACAAAGATAATATATATATATATATATATATATATATATATATATATATATATATATATATATATTAATAAAGACAAACTTCTGGTATTAACTTTAACACTGAGTTTCCAGCCCCAACAGTTCACGGCAAGGGTAAAAAAATTGTGAACTTGTCAGCAAAAGCGTTCGACTCGTCGTTGTCGCCGGTCTCGTAAATATCGTCCAGACGATAGATTCGCGACCGTTCTGCAGCTGGGTTATAATTGTTAAATAAAGCCGTCGTTAATGGTATGTGTAAACGTCCGACAAATCACTGTTAGTCGGGCTCGGTATCGAACCGTGGAGACCGGATACGCATGAATTCTTGAATTTCAATCGCGAATCGCCTGTCTCCGTTCGACGGGAACTATATTACAAATTTCTTTTTCGTTTGTTTCTCTCCGGCCTTTCATTTTATTCGACGGCATTGAAATTAAAGATTTAGTACGGCGTTCGCATAACCGCGCTCACCGTGTGCAGCAATTTCATAAAACCTTCAGCATTCAGTAAAAAATCATTGCTCGGTTTCGCCGGACATATAACAATTCGCTCAAACGCGCGCAATTAAAAAGTGGAATGCGACTGGAATGCATATTTCCAGTTGGAAATCCATCCGTTGATGCCAACGCTTGCCACGCTTGTTTGTGACATGATTATATTTGTCGCTCCGCTGCATCCGGCACAGTTTATTTCTAGATTGTGTAGATCGAAAATCACGGCGATCTTCTCCCTTACTCTCCCTCTCTCTTTCTCTCTCTCTCTCTCTCTCTCTCTCTCTCTCTCTGGTTTACCAGTATCCGGACCTCAGCTACACGACCTATCCCAATTTGGCGAAGACTGTGTTCGCTATATTCATGGTGCTGGTGCCCATATTGCTGCTGAACATGCTGATCGCCATGATGGGCAACACTTACGCGCACGTTATCGAGCAGAGCGAGAAAGAATGGGTGAAACAGGTAAATATTCGTCGAGTGACATAATATCCTTTTAGTCTTTCAAATTAACATACTGTTGCGAAATCTTCGGCTAGTTTACCTCCTGTCAGGACAAAGCAAAACCTCGATGATTAATCGCCAGACTGTCGGATTTTTGTGCGTTTATAAAAATTGCCAGGTAAAATTCGAAGCAGTAAAGGCTTTCAAGAATTTGAATGGGTACACCATGTAAGTCTAAAATTATTGGCACAGTTCAACAACTTTTATTCCTCATAATTGCTGAGTAAAACGAAAAGTGAATGTAGGTTCAAAATTATTGACGCAATTTAACAATTTTTATTTCTGATAATTGCTGAGTAAAATGAAAATATCATTCTACGAGATATTCAACAACATCTTCACTTTAATTTCATATTATTTTTTTTTATTACTTAAAATTACAAAATGACGATATTATACAATATTTTCTATCATCATGTTTTAATAGATGGCGTTCTGTGCCAAAAATTACTGGAACGTGGGAGGAAAATTTTTTAATAAATATTTAAACTTAATTATTCTTAGGGAAAAAGGATTGCATGCTATACGAAACACAATAAGTTTACTGTGCAGCACAGTAAAATGGTAATATAAAAATAATTAAGTGACGTACAATGCAGCATAGTGGTAACTAATCTGTGAATTTGTGTGTAACATTAATTGTACGAAATTGAAATGAAATGAAAATGTATTATTTCTCTGAATAATTTTAATAAATCAGAAATAATAGATTATCCTTGAGTTCATGTAATGTCTTCAAAGTTTTGTGTTTCACGTGTACACTTTTGTCGCGAGTGCATAAAACCCGCTGTCTAGTGATAACATAAAAATAATTAAGTGACATACAGAGCAGTAAAGTCACCACAAAAATGGAAGAATACTGTTATCTTCCTTGTAATTTATTGAAATCGTTAAAAAGAGAAATATATTTAGCTTCCGTGTCACGCAATCGATGAACAATTTCATTTAAATATTCACCGTCCATCAGAAATCGAAGAGAGAAAGATAACGTAACCGGACATATTCTGTGATCCATGCTAAATTGTGAATAGGATTTCTCCTGGATATTTTACGGACAGGAATTATTAAGTTCCTCGAGTTACCATTTCTATGAGATGTTTAAAGGTGTGAAACGTTTGTATGTTTTCTCACGCGGAAGCTAAACGGGATGAATTATCGAGACAGCTTTCAACCACTTGAATTTTCCATGGGAAAGCCATTTCTAATGTATGATCAGAACTGTTTCGAACAGTTTGTCGCGGAGAGGCTAGCTCTCGACGAAACACAGTTGCGAAACAGTTTTCCTAACGAAAAATTGACATAATTTGTTGGCAGCTGAATTGCCAAGTTCTTCGTAAAATATTCTATTTTTGTTTCTAACTATATTGCATTTATTTTTACACGTAAACATTTCTTCATTACACTTGTTCGGTGATCATCAATATTTATTTCATCTTCTTGTTATTCGTTAACCTGTGATAAGTAACTATCCCCAATCCTAGACCATGATTGGACTCTTTTTATTTAACAACAAAAATATTTTATTTTACACACAAGCAGGATACACGAGACAGTTTAACTTGCTATTGGATTTACTGAAACAGTTGATGCACCACCTGATATCACAAGATTCGTATACTGCATTTGTCATTTTTGAGAACGATCGGGGTCAGCAAACCAGAAAATTACTAATGAGCAGTTTTTAATCAATCACAGTTATTTGCATTTGCAACGGGTCATAATTAAATCGTTAAAATTAGAATTCCTAACCGAATGAATTTACAACCGAGAAGGATTTTGTGATAAAATGCAAGAATCATGGTGATTTTGGAACGAGTCACTTTTTCTTTGCAGAGATCGTGCGCGCAGCGATAGTGCTCGTGTAAGTTATGGATTGTTGGAATAAATCAAGTTTTATAGTATCGATTTGTATATATCAAACGTTTATCGATTTTTCGATCGTTGTTTTCCTCTCGCGTTTCCAATTTTTACAATTCCGCCGGCCCGTAAGTGTTTCAGAATAATTACGTTGTTCGGCACTGTTTCGAACTGCCGGGACTCGTTCGATGTTGTCCTTCGATAGTGTTCTATCTCGTTTGCTCTTGACATTTTTAATTCATTACCAGTGACGAGTCCGAAGCCAGCAAGAAAAATGGTTGTTATCTTATCGGAACCAGTTCTTCGACTTGTAATTCTCTCGTGACCTGGTTTTTTACCGTTCGACGTTTTTAACGGGACATTAGACGCAACAATATTTAACGTTTAGTCGCGGCGAAATACTCGAAAGTTATTGCCATTGTTCGTTCGTTACCTGCAGGTTTGTTTGTTAGCCTTTACATTGTAATCGCGCATGCGATCAATGTCTGTGCCATAGTTTCCATTTCAATACGGGTTCACGGTACAGAATGCGAACATACTTTTTCATTATTAGTACAGTCGTACGCGAAAACATTTTACACCTTTAGCAATCTCTGAAAAGTCTGCAACTAACTTTTTCCAGGAACAAGAGTAATTGTAGTTGTAGTTTTTGTTTATGTGTTTAATTATCTCTACCCTTTGAGCATCCTAAAGTTTGCATTGCAAACTCGAACGCCTAACGAAAGCGTCTATCATCGTATATGTTTAAGAAGGGATGGTCCCGTTTGAAAAAAAAATTAAGCTGACCTTGAGATTTCAAAAAAGAAAAATAACAAAAGATATTTGAGACATTAAATTGCTTAAATCTGTTTAGTCTTCTCACAGTTCTGTATGTTCCCTGTTCGTCATAAATGCATAAAATCTGCAGTCTATTCACGATTGATAAATAAAATAATACAGTGAGTGTGAAATAGAACAACTGAAATAGTATTTCAATGGTAGAATTTTCCGAAAATATCCAACGGAGAAGTTCAGTAACAAAATTGGAACCGTAACCGGTCCTTTAAATGTGTAACTTTTAATCAGATTCACAAGGAAGGGAATTATTACTGTCGACAAATGGGTCAAGAGTTCATGCTGCAGGTATTTGCATTCGTGTACGTTGAATTTTTTTCTGAAATGTGATTGAACGAAGCTATTTTCATGTTTAACAACTATAGTATGAAATGCATCGAGTCGTTGAAGACGGTGTACTTAAGCTCCGAGATTAATTACAGCCTCGCGAAGTTAATTAACACGATAATCCTTAATTATCTTTATTAATGCGTAATCTTTACCTGGAATTTGATTAGCCGAGCAAAAAGTGTTTCATCTCGTTGTAGAACTTTCAGTTGTCGTGTAAAGTAACTAATGTTCCACGTTAAAGTGCTCGACTGCTTTCAGTGGGCGAAAATTGTTGTCTCTCTGGAGCGAGCAGTATCACAGAAAGACGCTCAGAACTATTTACAAGAGTACAGTATCAAATTAGGACCCGGAGACGACCCGAATAATCCTGCCTCGGAGCAACGTGGCGTGCTGGTTATTAAATGTAAATCAAAGACTAAAGCAAAACAACGGAAGGGTGCTGTGGCCAATTGGAAGGTAATTTCATTCACCCTTATACTCATCTAATTAATTATCCTAATCTGCTCGAATTCATCCCGAAAAACGTTGAAATGGATCCTCAGAATAAAAGTTTTCATATATTTCCACACACGTTCGATCTATTTTACCATTCTTACAAAATGGCCTCGTCTAATTTATTTGTGTCCTTATTATTATTTAAATTTTTTCTAACGAAAAATATATAGAGAACTAACTCGTACGTCAATGTTTGTTACTTTAATAATTCTGTTATTTCGACTATACAAGATGAAAATAATTTAGCCATCGTACATTTGTTTAAGCATATTCTCTAAAAAGACGTGCAGTCTGTCAAGAAATGTGGTCTTGTTATTTTTAAAAGGCAATGCAAACTACGATCCACCGAGGCGTGTTAGTGTTAGAGTGTAGCATCAGCGTGTGTCCTTTGCTAACTATCTGAGAAATGTAAACTTCAACTCTGTCGCACTAAAGTTGTTACTACGCGCATTGTGTTTACCTTTACTGACCCGACTTGTTGGACGGAGTACAGTCACCTTTAGCGCTTTGGTGGTTCCAGCGTTAAAGTATTTGTTTGTAACTTTACCAGTGCTGGATTAACCAGCAAGCGAAAAAAGCATGTGCTTAGGGCAGCGGAGAAGGCCACTATAAGAATTTTCTGAGTTTTACACTTTTCGCATAATTAGTAATAATTAGACTGCGGATTTTTATGGAAAATAAAGATTGTTCGCCTCAATTCCAAGAAACAGGAGCCAATTTCCGTTCTTTTTTTAATGATTTCAATAAGCTTAAAATAATACGTTGATATCCTTAAACTCTTTTAATATGTTCGGTAATTTTTTTAATTTATTTGCAATTTATTGCACCTGCTTGTTTTTATCGTAAATGCATATAATCCGCAGCCTAGTAATAATATTGCTAAGTGTTTATGCGTATGTGTGTAAAATCATTAGCGAGTGAGCAAAACTCCAACTTTTGTTAAGAATAATTTTTAGTCAAATTATCGAAAATGCCTAAGAAATCGCGTACAGCCAATTAGAGCCTCTAAACGTCTTAATCCGGCACTGAACTTTACAGCTAGACGCGTGAATCCGATATCGTCAAAATGGCGACACTCGGCCATTTCATTTTGATATCACAAGATGATACTTTACGTTTATTTGATACTTCATTCTGTTATGTAAAGAATAGATTATATTTTTAGTCGCAGTTCCGTCTGCCGCTTTTTAATTTACGTCATTTTTAATTACAGCGCGTCGGCAAAGTTACAATAACTGAATTGCGGAAACGTGGTATGACCGGCGAAGAATTGCGACGAATAATGTGGGGACGAGCATCCTTTTCCACGCCTGTTAGAGTGAGGTAACGCCTCTGTGAATTAAGTAGCATTAAAACAGAGTGCGCCACTATAGCTGCTAGACAATTGTTTGATTAGTTACTATCAATGAAACGACGTGTCGGTGGAATTCACTTTGTACGAACATGGTCCCATTAAAGGGGACCACCAAAAAGATATGTTAGTTTTATTTAAAAATTTACTGCAAAAAGTGTTCGATTCTACTAATCATTTTAAACTTACATGACGGTGTACCGTCATTTTTTAACTAATTCTCCATTAACATTAGCAAACGTCAGAGAACTCGCGTTATACATTATGCCTAATTAATTTTATGCATTTTATTGCGCAGTTAAAATCATAATGCGTAAAATTCGGAAAATTGTTAACGTTCCTCAAACATTTCATCCCGACGATGTAAATATCTTTTAACAAGATACATCTGAAACGTTAAACAAAGGATTCCCTGGTCCGGAGGTTTTTTTTTTGATGAATTTATAATATGTTTACAGTTTTGGAAGGAGTAGATTCGATGCGTTTTCTTGAACGAATCGCGGACCTAATAAAATGTTTATAACATTCCTGAATCTCCACGTTCGCGTAACTTTACTTCAGCCGTGGGATAAGCTTCTAGAGTTTGTGCTTCTGTTTCTGTTACACATTGTATATAATTGTAATGGCTGACAGCAGCCCTCGGTAAAGGGATTAGCGGGATCACCGGCCGCGTACCCTGCCATAAGCCGACATTTCGATCGCCACATCGAGGTACCATAACAAGCTCCCCCCTAAACTATACTGTTCGCTACTGCAAGTCTCATTTCTGGATCTCTGTGGTTCCAACACGACAACGATGAAAATAGCCAGATTTGTTGAATCATCAAAGAAAACCAGCAAATTTTTGTAAAGCATCAACTCCAATTTTTTTACCGCATATACGATTCACAAAATCAGAGAAACTCTCGATAATAAAATCCTGAAACTTCGTGCAAAAAACAATCCAAAAATATTCTTGAGCCTTTAACTAGAATAATTGGTAATTATTTACTTTAGGGGCTTCCTCACCGATTGTGATGACCTTGAAATATGTTGTCAAGGTCATGATTCTGAACAACTTTTTCCTATACATGTTACCGCCGCTCGCCTTTAGTTTACGAGATATTTGCAAAAATCAACATTTCAACATTTCAAAAAGTGATTGGAGTAGGTGTGGGTTAGATCGATTGTGATGACCTTGAAATATGTTGTCAAGGCCATCATTTTGAACAACCTTTTCCTATACGTGTTACCTCCGCTCAGCTTTAGTTTCCGAGATAATCGCAAAAAAGTGTCAACATCTCGAAAAGTGATCGGAGTAGGTGTGGGTTAGAATTAAAATTATGGCCACAACTTAAAACGACTTCAATTAGTTGAGACCCACTGTCTTGTCTGTTCTAAGCATTAAGCATGAAACTATACGAGTTGTTGGATATCTGCAACAATCAAGAAAAGTTGATAGATTTTCTAGTTAACAGTAAAGTGATCCATGGCACGATGAATTGTATCAAGTGCAACGAAAATATACTACTTGATCGCGAAAACTTAATTTTTCGATGTCATAATACTAGTTACATTAGAAATCGAAACAAAAGACGTATAAAAACACAATGTAATTTCAAAATTAGTAAAAAAAAAATGGTGTTATAAAATATACACCATTTCACATAGAAATCTGTTAAGAAATCTGTTAATTCTAACCTTAACCCTAACCCACTCCTACTCCGATCACTTTTCGAGATGTTGAAACTGTTATTGCTCGCGGTTATCCCAAATGGATGTTCAAGCTTTTGGTGATGTTTGCACGTGGTGTGCCGACTAAGGTTTAAATAAGTTTTTACTATTTCGAAAAGTGGACTGTATTTACAAAAAACAAGAGAGCCGTAGCTTAATACAAAACTGAGGAAACGTGGTGTACTATACAAAGCTTGAAGCCGAATACTAGACGAGAAGAGTGAGTTGCTTAGTGTATTACGATGGAGGCCGAATTGACGGGAGGATCGACGAAGGCTTCGCAGCAAGCCTCGATCCTCCCTCTTCCGAAAGGATTTTTCCTCCCTTCCCAAAATACTAAAGATCCTGGATTGGCCAGGATAAGGACCAATAGGGGTGGACGGTTGTGGCTTGCAGATGGCACCGAGGAACATCCTGATGGTCCCAAGGACATCCTCGTCCTTAGTTAAGTGCCATCAACCATGCAAGCAAATGCGAAGAGTTGCCAGAGCCCGTACTTGGGAAAAACCTAGGGCGTCTGGCAATCGTTAAGCGCAACTCTAAAGAAAGGGCAGGATGGGACCTACGGCGGATTTATGGCACGGGCCTGGAAAACTATATACAATGTTAGCTCTACGCCTTGAGAACGGATGCGCTTGACTAAATTATACAGTGACAAGGCCACTCCGTACCTAATTGCTAAAACTACAAAACATCACGTTTCAAGAGCGTAGAGAGTCACCCGTGCCACAATCCGAGGTCCCAAACTGGCCGCTACAGAAACATTTTTGCAAATATCTCGTTAACCAAATGCGAGCGGCGGTAACATGTATAGGAAAAAGTTGTTCAGAATGATGACCTTGACAATATATTTCAAGGTCATCACAATCGGTGAGGAAGCCCCTAAAGTAAATAATTACCGAATAAAGAACAATCTTCGAACAATTTTTGTCCACGTTCGTCGGCCTTCTGAAACGAAGTCTCTCCTATAACCTCTGCGATTTTTTGTCGCGATTTTATTGTACTTTGAAGCACTGTAAGTTACTTTTTCAAAATAATTAATTATCCGAGAAAAATTGACGAGTATGTTCGTATCTCGTGCTCTTACTGTAACGCAATTCTTTGTCTTGAACCCGACGCGTCCATGAACATACATCATAAATTTTCAATCGACGACCTTGCGCAGATGATTCAGACCGTTCCACGGTTAGTCGACTTATCGCTCGCACTTCCAGAAGCATTAAAGTGACAAATGATCTAGAAACTTCGGTTGAAGCCCAAAGAAAACGAAGGACGATCGCACTTTGTAACCTGATTAAATTTCATTTATGTTTATAATTAGCACGCGATTACAGTTATGAAATTGTTTCTGTATCTTGAACTCTACGCAAAAAGATGTTCTTGAGATTCTTGAGCACCGGATAAATTACAATTAACGCTTCATAAAATTTACAAATATCTCAAAGCACCTACATCGTGTAAGTGGCTTTTTAAAACATATTTAATTTATTATTTACAAATACGTATTGGTCGACAATTTTGATTATACGTGCTTGTGATTGTATAGAAGAAATCGTAAAACTCAATTGAGAATTGTAGTTTTCTAAAAATAAAATTACAGAAATCTAGAATAAGAATTTTGAGTTTGGAATTTGGAAAACATGCTGTTCTCGAATGTATCATATGTTAACATGAAGTAGCTGAACAAATAATTTTGCTAAAGACTGTTACTCTACACGGTGAAGCGTTAGAGTATGTCGCTTGAAAACGATTAGTCATACCGATAAGATTCCATTTGTATTTCATTTGTATTCGTCGGTATCTCTTTTGCGACGCGTAACAGCTGGTGAATACGTACAATGACTAACAAAATTGAGCAAATAACAGAATTGCGTATTTTCCTTCCTACAATGACCTTGTTATACATATTGTTCCATATTTTTTGCTGAATGGACCACACTCATCGGATCTGTACCGGAAATTCAAAAATCTTCGTTTATGGGCTTCCGGTTTAAGAAACAGAAAGTAGCATTTTAATAAAAATGTCTGATAAAACTAATTGTCGGATTAAAATGTCTTTTTGTATTGCGAATAATTCAAAAATAATTGAAAACTGTCGTATTACTTATTTTCACACGCCTCAGGGTTGTTTCCTCCCTTAAGAACACTCCAGTTTGACGGTTTGTGAGAATCATTGTTGTTCCTGCATTATGAGACTACATTTTTATAAAAACAGTAAATCGATACCATAAAACTAATTATTCGATTGTGTGACACCTCGATTAAAGCTGGGTTTTTTGTATTGCGAATAATTCCGAAGTAATTTAAAATTGTCGCATCACACTGTTCCTATTTAGAATGTTTCCTCGTGCAGCGAAAATGTTACGAGTAACCGGAAGTGGAATTAGGTGGCCCGCTCTGCACTTTAATTTTCGAAATGAGAGTTTCAGGGGAGGATTCGGAAGGCACAATGACTATAATTGTTTTCTGCGCAGTCCAAATGTGGATCAGCCGCAAGTTTCGGCGGTGACCGCAGGATTCGGTGGTGCTTTGAGTACGGCCTTGGATATGATGGCATTCGCCCATGATATCGACTTGACCACTGCTACTGAAGGGATTCCGACCAACGTCGACGTTAAACATGCGAAGGCGAAGATTCCAACCAACGGACAAACGAACGCAACGCCGAACAAACAGGAGAAACCAGCGACAAAGCCTGCGGAAGAACAGCCGACTGTCACAAAGAGCGAGCAACGAAATGATAGAAGCGATTTGAACAAGAAACCAGCCGAGCCTGTGAACATTCAGGAAATGAATCAGAAGAATTCCACTCGTAAGTAACAATAACTAGAATACGGAGAATTCATTGAGATACTGCCAGCTAATTGGAGATTAATAGAAATATTATTACCGGACTGCGGATATTTATGCAGTTATGACGAAAACGATGCAATTTAACACGTTGACTGCCATGTCACTCATAAATGGGTGACAGAATTATTTGTTTAAAATGAATTTTTACGTTAATATATTCATTGTACCAAATTTAATTAGGATCTGTAAAATGCAAGGAGAACCACACAATATCATACATTTAATTTTTTCCATTTCTATCTTATGAAATAACTTACTTTGATTTCGTGGAATTTTTGAGCTTTCTTGTTTGGCGTTCAAAGTGTTGAGAATGCCAAAATATCGTCTTCAACTTATTACTACAGGGTCACAGTTTCTTGCAATTGATGAACAAATATGAATTTTATGCCATCTTTTTAGGACGAAACAAAATTCTATTCTCTTTTTACCAATACTTCAGTGTTACAGTAAATGTAGAAAATCTTTATATAATTCGTCTTTTTGCGTACGGCAAATGGTTAAGTTACTTCAAAAAAGGAAATTAAAATGAAACCGGAACACAATTGTCGATACGTCGAATACAATTCGACTTTGATTATAGCAAATGCTTTAGTATCGTCAGATTGGTATAGATCAGATATAAGTGTATGAAATTCTTTATATCTGATTTTTCACCTAGTTAATTACCCTCGAAAGCCAATTAAATTAGTGTCGCCTTAAGAAACATATTTTCAATTCTACGTAGTTAATTTTTATACCGAAGTAAACGTTGTCGTGCCCGTTCCAAGTTTACGTAACTATTTCTGAGATGTATTTACTTCCTGACAGAGTCATCTATTCCGTGAGGGCTTGCATTTGTTTCACGATAATCACGAGGAGCTATGATACGCGGGCCATTCACTCAACTATGAACACTTACGTACAATGTGGTAATTTGCTCTGCACACGAATGCCCTGTTCAACTGTGCAACGAGCCTTAGAATTAAATGCAATGTACGTAATTAGCTCTGCGCGTGGAACGCAAAGTGCGGATACTTCATGCAATCGTGTAAACTATTCTTGAAGCAACCATGTGGGGAAGAGACGCGGACAAGAATCGAATTCTTTACATCACTCTTGCTTTCCTGGTTCCATAAGGCTCATTTATTTTCAAAATTTTTTTCAACTGTTACATTTTTCTTTCATTCGGACGTTTCAGTCGCTTGGAAAAATGGTGACCAGATATCCCAAGAATGGAGGTCCCGACACGAATAACTCCACCATTTTGTAACACGATGACTTAAAAAAATTGGAATGTGTAGCTGAAACCTATATTTTCTCAGCTTTAAAAAATAAAAATTCTTCGTTTAGTATTTGCCTATGAAAAAATTAATTTTCACAAAGATGGTAAATCGACTGCAATTTACCGCCTCGGATATTCCAGTCACTTGCAACATTGGAAGTCAAGAATCGATGTCCCAATTTCGTACCATTCTGTAACATTTTGACGTTAAAAAAATTGGGACATATAGTTGTGAATTTCGTCACTTCTAAAAAAATTAGAGAATTTTCCCACATAATATTTAACTCTGAAAATATTCTGAAAGTTGACTTACTTTTATATGACTCAGGATTATTCCCTCCCTCAAGAACCTCTGTTTTTCCTGCATATTTCTATAACATTGCACTTCCACAAAAATGGAAAATCAACCGGAATTTTTCGCCTCGGATGTTCCAGTCGAGTGCAATGTTTTCAGACACGTCTTGTAGAATTGGAACAACCATGCATGTTTCACAGCATAACCGGCGGAACGATTAACCGATAAGCCACATAAATACGTTCCGTACTAGCGACTTATTAGTAGGGCCTGTTCGTGGATTAAGGTTATCGTGCTGGGCAAATACATCGTTATTCCAAGCATCGGACTCCTAGGGCTTCCTTGTAGACGAGTTCTGCATTTACAAAGGGTGTCCCGAACATATGGTACCTCGAGGAACTCACGCAATCCTCCTGCAAAGATTGTAACGTTATTTTAAGTTCGAGTCTTTGGCCCGTCACGCTCGGTTAAAGCTCAGAACGAAAAATGATTAGACTGCAGATCTTTGCGGAAAATAAAAATCTTCACATCAATTCTAAGAGACAGGATCTTCGAATGAAGATCCCTTTCCTCCAATGATTTGAACAATTTGAAAACAGCATATCGGTATTCTTAAACTCTTTTAATCTTTATTCGATTTTAAATAACACCTATTCCGTTTTGTCATAAATGTATAAAATTCGCAGTCTGAATAATTGTGAATTTTATTGTATACTCAACGTTGAAAATGACAATCCTCGTCGCTAAATAAAAGAAGAAAACGTAACTATGCCTTCTGCAATAAGAATTAGGTGAGTTTCTTTGTTCTGCCAATGAATTAAAACTATTTTATAATTTTGTTATTAGGGTGCTTCCCTAAAACCATACGTGTTGATGCGCTGTAACTAGAAAATTGTAAAACATTAATGCAATAGTCCTAAATTATGAAAACCAAATTTAAATGACATTTAACCAGTTAACTGTGATTGACGAGTATACTCGTCATGGAGAAGTGGCACGATTTTGTGTATTGACGAGTATACTCGTCATGCGTAAAATTTTAATTCTGGTCAAAACTAAATTATATTCGTAGAATTTAAATATGTTTAAAATGTTTAGAGGTCAAGACGAAATGAAACAAACAAATGAAAATTATAAATAATTTGAATTGGATTTATAACTATAAATATGACGACTATACCCATCATCGCTTGATTATCGCGACACACACTGGTGGGCGCTTTGCAAAGAGATCGCCACAGTTAACTGGTTAAAGGCTACCAAACATATTGATCAGGCTAGCGCGCGCATAATCCAAAATCTGTCAAAATCTTTTGTCCATATTGATTGAAATATTATACATACATACATATTTACCGAGGACTCTGATTCGTACCCGCGTATTTTTGAATTAGGTAAAAAAGAAAATTCTATCATCCGATGTACATCTTCCTCTGTACTATTGATTTTTTCATTCAATAATATATTTTTCATGTTAACATTCTTTTACTTATATGCTTGTCCCAGATACAATCGTCGAAGAGATTCAGGATCCGTTATTGGATCTTGTAATTGCCTCCGAAAATAATATGTCTGATCATGAAAGTCTGATGAAGTTAGCGCAGCGGGTTCTAGAGAGTGTGGACGTCCCTGTGGACACGAAAATAAATCTGCAGATCGTGGAACAATTTACCATGATCAAAATGCCTATGGAGGAACCGGCTGCTCCTGCCAAAAAGCAATATTTCGTTGAATCGAGCGACAATGACTTCGGCGGTAACTATAAAGCTCCTCTCGCACATAATAATGCACTTTATTTGCTTTTCAAATTCATTGGTAGACTGTGGAGTTTTATACGAAATAAAAATTGTCGGGCACGTAATTGATGGCACAGACTTTAAATCGGTATAACATTTTTACAAATGAACCTCAGTTTTAGAATGATTAGTTTACCAGATAATGTGTAATGGAAATTTTGGAAATATTTCATTTAGCCGGAATTACGAAAAAAAAAAAAATAGTAAAAGTTGCTTTTTACAACTGTTTCGTTTGGGCTTGTAACGAAAATTAAAAAAAATTTCCTTCGTAGTTTTCAACAAGTTTTGACACGATTTCTTAGTCACGAGAAATTGCCGATGTTTAGACAACAATGATTTCGTTCAAACAAATGGTACAACAATAAACCTGCACTTATTTCGCAGCTTGAAACTTCTACTTTGAACAGCAGTCAAAGTTTAATTTGATTTGAAAAAATTGTCGAAAATGCTACCGATTAAAGCATCAACAAACGCATTGAAAAATTTGTATACAGGATGGGTCGCCACATTTTGCCATCTAGATTTACGTCATTATTATTAAGCATAGCAAACAATTTTTTAGATGAAGTTGAATGGTTTTGAGAGGGATACATTTTGATGATACATTTTTTTGTAGGTGAACGTGTAAAGGACATATGAAGGTCATTCATGTTTTTTTAAATGGAATCATATACTTTTTATCGCATCAGCTGATGCTCCTTCATATTCTTTACAAAAAAATATTAATCTATTTGTGTAAAAAAATCATTCAATTTTTGCCCCTCTGAAAACCATTCAACTTCATCTAAAACAATGTTTGCTATGCGTAATAATAATGACGTAAATCTAGATGGCAAAATGTGGTGACCCACCCTGTAGTGTGCATATCCTAGAACGTAGTTAAATTTTCGTTATTTTTTGTGCACGGTTCTTCGAGGAACAACTCTACCTTGTAAAAACAAAAAAAGGAAAGAGTTTGGACATAATCTTTTTCACCGAGCAACTTGTTAAAGGATTCGAATGGCGAATTCATTTGCGGAAATTTATCGTCATACAATAGGAGACAATCTGCTCGGCACGGAGGCGCGGCTACGCAGAATAAGATCAGCGAACAACAGATTTATCACGACAAGGAGACATTCGCGGTACGGTGACGGTAATCTGTCATCGTCGTCTTCCACGTCCGCGGACGGAAATTCTCGATACCCGTCGTTGTTCAACGATCCCGAAGAGAAACTGACGAACCGTCAAATCGAAGGTCGTGACGGGCCCGTCGAATCAATTAAGCCCGAAATAAAACAGAACGGAACGTGCAACTCGTCGAAGAGCAAAGCGCAGAAACGCCGACCGAAAACGGCGCGAAACAGGTACGAATATTTAACACAATGACTGCCATGTCACCCATATATGGGTGACGGAATTATTTGTTCAGGCTTTAAAATTAACTTTTACGTTAATATATTAATTCCCAGATAGCACAGAGACGTCTTAAAGACGTTTGTCGATGGACATTCAGACGTCTTATGGACGTCTTGAATGTCCTACGAACGTCTCCCGAACGGCTTCTGAACGTCTCTGGAACGTCCTTATGAAAAAACTGTACGTCTTAAAGACGTCTTCTAAACGTCTGTTAGACGTCCCAAAGCAGATCCCTAGTAGCACAAAAATATTAGATATATATGTTTGTCAAATATTGACTGAGCCATGCGAACCTACTTTCTTACACTCAGTACTTGTTAGACTTATAAAGGCTCAAATCGTATCAAATCATATAATTATTAGATGAGATAAACTTCTGTTTAAAAAATTGTTTAGATAAAAATCAAACTACTTTTTTTTAATGAAGTATATTATTAATAGTATAGTAACGACAAACAGATATACAATATTTATTGCTAAATTCTATTACCAATATATGTATATATGTAATTTATTCTAATAGTGCTAAATGAACAATTTAGTTATTCAATTTTCCTAAATAAATTTCCTAAATAAAGTCTATTTGATGGGTGTAAAACTGCGTTATATTGCGTTGCGTGTGTACAGTTTGTAAAGCTTTTCTCTAGCAGTTTACAATGACTGAAACGTCTTAAAGACGACTCGTAAAAGACGTCTTAAAGACGTATTATTTCGGACGTAAAAACGACGTCTCAAGAAAGACGTCTGTCAGACGTCTTAAAGACGTCTTTTTAGGACGTAAGACGTTCAGACCAAAAATGGACGTAAAACAGACGTCTTTAAGACGTCGCGTGCTATCTGGGTTGTACCAAATTTAATTAGGATCTGTAAAATGCAAGGGTAATTATTTACATTAGGGGCTTCCTCACCGATTTTGATGACCTTGAAATATGTTGTCAAGGTCATCATTCTGAACAACTTCTTCCTATACATGTTACCGCTTCTCGGCTTTAGTTTCCGAGATATTCACAAAAGAGTTTCAACATCTCAAAAAGTGATCGGAGTAGGAGTGGGTCAGATTTGAAATTGTGGCCGCCTATAAGGCGGCCACGGTCACAACTTAAAACAACTTCAATCAGTTGAGACACGCTGTCTTGCCTGTTTATGTTGACATGTCATATACGGACACATTTTGGGTCATATTTCAAGGTCATCAATATTGGTGAGGAAGCTCCTAATGTAAATATTTACCTTGAAATCTAACCCACACCTACTCCGATCACTTTTTGAGATGTTGAAACTTTTTTGCGAATATCTCGGAAACTAAAGCTGAGCGGCGGTAACATGTATAGGAAAAAGTTTTTCTTGACAACATATTTCAAGGTCATCAAAATCGGTGAGGAAGCCCCTAATGTAAATAATTACCAATGGAAGAAAGTTGGAGAACTACACAATGTCATACATTTAATTTTTTTCAATTTCTATTTTATTAAATAACTTACTTTGATTTCATGGAATTTTTCAGCTTCCTTGTTTGGCGATCAAAGTGTCAAAGTAATTTTTATTATCGTGTCCGCGCGCGCGCGCGCCAGTCCGTGTGTCTGCATTGATTGCATTCGCAACGATTCGTTTCATTAAAATTTTCTGCTCGCTGCGATGTTTAATGATATCTGCGCTGTTATGTTGCACCCGCGGAATATTTATTTTGAGCATGGTTAAACGCCGGTATTGTTTCCCCGCCGGCGATTGATTGTTCAAGGAAAAGGACCTACTGAACATTTTTATGGAATGCGCTTGTTAGCCTGGCATGCAGTTGTTAACAGACAATTTGTTTGCTTGATATCCCTAGCGACATTAACTCCGCGAAGTGTAATCTGTTTTTGTCGCGACCCCGAGTGTGATCTTTCGGTGTAATTTTTCCACGTTCGGAATGCGCCGAGAGTTGGGTAAAAATTGATTAAAATACTTTCGAGTATACGGTTTGGAGGTGCAACTTGCATTTTGCAATTCTCTTGCTACGCCTTGCGAAATACATTCCTTTCTTATCCAAAACAAATTCATCCGGCAGGACGCTTGTGCCACATTCCTTGAAACGTTGTGCTTTTTCAAAACATTTCTCATTTCGAAGGAATTTTAATTCCGTCCGACTCTCGCGCAGAGCATGTTCCATCATTATTTTGTCGCACAATTCTCGTTATGATGGCAACAGCTACGTTTTAGTTAATGGCGAATTGAGTATTTCAATAGAACAGATATGTTCGTTTAATTAATGAGCTTTCTTGTAAATTCTGTTTCTCAGTGAAACAACTTTTAAACAAAGGAATTCTCATGGACATCCTCGTTACAATTATTATCGATGATATTTGTTTAGTAAATGGCAAATGGTATGAATATTACATAAATCCCAACATAATGAATTACTCGTTATTAATAATTATTGAAATGAATGCCGGATAATGAAATTACAGCGTTAATTGGATCATGGTACTATATACCATATGTAAACATTCAATAAATACGATTGAAAATAACAAACGTGATATTGGTTATCAGAGAAGTAGTTCAAATACCAAAAGCAATCAATAATTGTACCAATCATATGGAAGCAAATTGAAAACTTTTTCTTGTCGTGTTTCGCAAACATCAAATGTAATGCTCCCGAAGTGTTTTTTAATCGATGGAATTTTACCAAATTTTCTTGAACGGCGTACAATCAGAAAGGAATAAAATGTCCAATCCATTCGCAATTTACTTAGAAAAAAAGGCAACAAAGAAAATGCACTAGCAATCGTAATCGTTGAATCGGACTTTTTCTTTAAAGCAGTAAAGTTTGTACGCACGTATCATTGTCAAAATAGTGATCACCATCGATCGTAGATGTCGTGATCACCACATGATTAATTATGGCCCAAGTAGAAATGTAATTAAGTCATGGTACAAGAGACTCGATGAAGCAAATTTAACGGTGAATCAAAATCTGGCGGGATCTTCAAGAATTTCATTAGCGACAAGAATAATGAACGCATAAAGATTTCACATTGCTAGAATTCGCGTTAATCGGTTCGAAAGCAGTCGTAAAAGAAAATGATTCTAACAAAATGAACCACGGTTTCAAACATCGACATCAACATTATCATTTATCGGATTTTCTCATCAGCAAGTGGTTCCTGAAGAAATCGAATTTATGTCTGAGTGTCGTTAATTAGTCTCCGAGAAGCTTTAACTTAATCAGACTTAGTCATTTTGGTAAAGACACCTAACGAACCTCGCATAATTCAATAATATCAAAAAAGTTAAAAGAAAGATTTCATTTCTAGAAAATCATTTTTCGATGGTGCAAAATATTTCAGAAATGTATCATTGTTTGAAAATGCATGGCTATTTAATAACACAATTCAATAGTTGCACAATTTACAATTATTGTCTTTCTGTGGGGTCCTGTATTGAAATTTGTTTTAAATGCACTGTACACATTAAACTGGTGTATCAAGAAACAACCTTGTGGACCGCTTTGCAAACAAAATGGGGTACCTGTCCCTGTTAATGTGCTTTCGTGTTTAAACGAGCAGTAAAAATTAACCTGAAAAAATGGATAGAGAAGGTATTCGTGTTAATTAAATTATACCATTAATATATAATGTTACAAAGGAAAATATTGCATTTTGTAACTCTCCAAGTGTATTAAACATTTTTCCACTACTGTGTTCAAAGTATTTTTAAAAGCATGCTAATTGGGACAAAAATCCTTCTTTTTATTTTAACTGCATTATTCTGAAATATTAAGATTTTTAAGTTGACAAAAATAAAAGTATACGAATAAAAAGGAAGAGTCTGAAAGTCGATATAAATGTCAAAGAGATGAAATAATTCAAATAATTCATTAATTAATTCACGAATTGACAAGTTAGTGGCACAGTAATTGGACAAGTACCCAACACTTCTTTTGCCATGATGGAAAAAGCACGTGTTTGCCAGTTGCTTTCAGTGAACTTCGAGGCTTCGAGGCAGTCCATTCGTTTATTTTCTCCGGGACTTTATGTTTACATCAAAACCGGCGCGGCGGTCAAGCCAGTGTCGGCCGAGCACAGGCCACACTGTCGCACTGTCGCACTGTCACACTGTCATCCGATAGAACGTCGGTTTAATGGTTCTTGTTCTCCACAATGCGTGCACAGGGTATCACCGAAGGAAATGGAGGAGCCTGCACAGAGGAGAAGAGAATCGATTGAGCGGAATAAGGCGGTTTCGCCACCGACGTCTCCCACGGATCCGCTCGAGCCGTGGAGCACACGTGACATTAAGGACATGAATACGATATTGGCTTGGGAAGAAAATTTGCCGGACAGTCCGTAGCGAAACTTTACGATACAGTAGTGCACGGTTAAATTTACATCGGTTCAGGACCCAGCGCACAGTGCGGCATTTAAATGGGGATTCGGGACAGAAATAAAAAAATGTACACGGGGTGTCCCAGGAAAAGTGTAGGAAAAACGGAGTTTTTGAACTTTTTCAAAAAACACGGACCAATCAGAGCGCGGCTACAGCGGGCGGATCCGTGTTTTTCGTTAACCCTTGGCACTCGAATGGCGACTGTAAGGCGCCACTAAAAATTGCTGTATCATTATTCAAAGTACTTTTTTACATTATTACATTTATTTGTACTTAATAAATTACTAAAGATTTTAGTATTGTACGAGTAAATTGCACCATTTTCGTATGTATAATATGAAAATAAATATATAGAAAGAAAATATTCTAGGCCGGAAGAAATTTTTCGTTTTGAAGTTAAAATAGCTTCGAGTGCAAAGGGTTAATAATTCGAAACCAAAGCGAATTGGCGAAAGTCCTTGGTTCTTTAGAATCACTTCAGGAATCATCCCTTTCTTTTTTCTACACACTTTCTGGGACACCCTATATAGGCTTACTTAACATATCTTCAATACTTATTTCAGTGTCTAACCACACGCGATGACGTTTAAATAAATAATATCGACTTCGGGAACAATCTTTCCATTATTTTTCAAGCGCCGAACAGTAAGTCTTCTCTTCCATTTCATTAGATATTGTGTTCATATTCAATAAAAAGCAAATTCTTTAATCACAATGAATAATTCGATCAAAATCGGGTAACAATAAGCTTCAATTCTCGCGACCAGGACATCATTTCCTCAACAAGCAGCACATCATTTTCTTCCGAGAACTGACTCGAGCATTGCTCGACAAAATGACAGAGTCAGTATAACGAGCGGAAGCGAGATAGATGTAATCCATCGAACCTCGGCCATTGAGACTCAGAATTCAGAAAGGGAGATCGCGACTGAACAAAATAAACATGCAGTAGAGGAAATTTAATTTTCAGTAACTGTCTTACCTTTACAATTATAGTACCAATGGGAAACCGAGATTTTTCCGATTAAAATGAGTCCAAACACGATGCAAATCGGACTATTTTAATATCTAACCGTTACCCCCACTACCGCGCTTGTGCGATCGGAGTGCGGTAGTGGGGGTAACGGTTAGATATTAAAATAGTCCGATTTGCATCGTGTTTGGACTCATTTTAATCGGAAGAATCTCAGCTATCCATCGACGCAACAATTATAAAAGTAAGACGACGATGACTCAATGTTTACTTTTTCCAGTCGTGACATTGCATACATTGTGTTGCTGACGTTGTGTAAATTTAACCGTGCACTGTTGTAACATGCTCGTGACCCGATCTCCTCGCCTTTCTGACCAACCGGCCAATACAAAGCTAGTCGTTCTTGCGAACCCTGGAACAGGATGTCGAGCGATTTTTAATACTACCAATAATTGTACAGAAGATACAAGGTGTTCTTGAATGACTTGGCAAGTATCTGTTAGCACACATGCATTTTTCCTATTAAATTTTGGGGAAACTTAATAGAGGGATGCGTGAAGTTTATTGCATACTTTTGCAATTTTTTGTTGTAATAGAATGAAATTAAGGGAAATTATATATGTTATATTATACATATATTAAATAAACTATTTTAGAATCTCTTCTAGAATTTAGAAGTGTCCTTTTATTGCAGTGTGAATTACAGTCCCACTGAGAATTTCATAAATCTCTACCCAAAAATTTAATGAAATACATATAAAGTACTAATACCATACACATGAAGTAGGTATTGCTGCAAGCGGAAATGCTCTTTCCCAAGGCAACTAATGATCAATTGTAGCGAAGCAACTAATGACCAATTATGGCTAGCCTAATAATCATTATAGCGGTACAACTTATTTTCAACGGAAACGCATTTGTTGTATACAGTTGTTGTTAAGCATACAGTATGATTTAATCATTTTGATTAAATCAATTATATAATTATTCAGAATTTGAAAATTGCGCACACTTCTGTACACATAAGCAAATATGAGAAATGTATAATAATACAAAATTTCAATGAGGACCATACGAACTGAC
This sequence comes from Seladonia tumulorum, assembly GCA_913789895.3. Lineage (NCBI taxonomy): Eukaryota > Metazoa > Arthropoda > Insecta > Hymenoptera > Halictidae > Seladonia > Seladonia tumulorum. The sequence goes on from OU565266.1 coordinate 29,898,512, forward strand.
GAACAAAATTAAATTCAGTAACAATTTATCGTTGATTGCCAAGTACTCTGGAACACCTTGTTATTTAATTGTTCAAAACATTCTAGATGAAAAATGGAGTGTTATAATCAGGTTTTACGTTGCCGCAACTTTGTCGACATTAAACGGTAGACATTGCGAAATTATCTAGCGATTCATAGCACGCGACATAAGACGGTTTAATATTTATGTGATTAAAATGTTCGCGACGCGTATGGTGGATATTGGGTTAATTTTATTCGATGTGAATCACATTTGGCGTTTATGTTTAAAAAGTTCCTCATCATGCTGCTCATGATTGATCAAACCTAACCTCGAAAACATTACACTCCCTATATAATTATTCAATGCACATCAAACAATGTAACATACAACCTTTTTAAACAGCATCTCATATTTAAGAGATCAATTGAGCGACGCTAAATTTAAGAATCTAAAAATTAAGTAGTCTTCTAGCCAATTGAATCTAGCAAAGAATATGTGTAAAACAATTTCATTAGAAACAAACTTTCTTGGTAAATGAAATGTTTTATAGGTAAAGTATGAAGCTTGGTGATTTAGGATATATTGAAAATGGTAGTTGCGTAACAGTGAACATTACATGCCAAAGATTGTTGCTCAACAAAATGCTATACGTGGACGTATAAAATTGTAGTGAATCGTTCATGCTTCTTGTCTTCACGTTTCAATCTCTTCCCGCCTCGTACACGGAACATTTGCGCCGTTTATTTCGAAAGTCGCCTAAGTCCATTTACACATAAATTGAGATATTTAAGGGTTTGTGTTTCGATGCAATTAAAAATATACGTACAGGATACTAATGAGTCATACTGCTTAAGTCTATCTAAAGGAGTTAAATTTATAGTTCCCATTAAAATAATGGCAATTATTAAGTGAATAATATGCATTTTCTTACCAAGAATAGAGTTAGGCCACTTTCAAAATTAACAACCAGATTCGTTATAAAATTTGAAGGAGCCCAAGTCCATTTAACATAATTTAAGATGCTTCAAATTGAAAAAAACAATACTTAATTTACTTTATATATCTTTACAACACTTCAAAAACACTCAGTTCAGGACATTTTCTAACTACATAAATTACATAACAATTTACTGCTCATCTACATTTTGTGGTGTCAATACAATATTTTCGAACTTTCTTGGTCTACTCGGAATATAAGTAACCTCAAATGCTTTATTGATAGATAACTTGAAGTTGTACATGTAACCACGTGCAACCGGAAATAATCGACAAATGGACTTAGGCCACTTTCAAAATAAACAGCTCATTTAAATGTTCCGCGACGGACGGGCGTTCTTGATAAGCAAGTTGAACAGGAAACGCGAAATAGATGATCGAGACGGCGATGGATTATCCAGATGTGTTAACGTCGCCTGATAAAGAGAGCGAACTTACATCTGGACAAGTCAAATAGAGCAACAGAGGACAATTTCATTTCTTATCGGTTTCCTCGCTGGGAACCCGAGTTCGGTCATTGTTGCTCTGTTTCGCACACTCTTCATGTTTCTATGTACTTTCCCGGTCGCGCTGTATAGTTTCCTGGAGACGAATAACGAACTTCAGAGGAAGAATCAGCGAAATTCTCGTGCAGTCTTCTCGACTCTGCATAGTAAATACAGTCACTCACGCTGGAAGTCGGTACTCCATGGAAAGCGCAGACTTAGAACGTAACCATGGCGTCGATTGATTGAGTCCTAAAGGACGTTTGGTAACCCTTTCACCTGAACGCATTATTCAGTTATTCAATACTTTTCTTTAAGGGGTTATATACAGTTATCATTTTCAAAAAATCTATTTTTTTTTATTTCGTTTTCGTAATGTACATATATTTAAGTATACGCACCAAAAATTTCAAGTCAATCCGGCAATTATTTTCGAAGTTACACGCATATTTGTAAAGACGTGTCAGAGCGTTTGAGAGCGTCAGAGCATTTCAACGCGATCTTTCGACGCGTTTTTCTCGAAACTGTGTTTTCAAAGTCGGTGACCAATATTCCTCGGAAACGGCTGAACCGATCAATCTCAAATTTTTAACACAAGCTTCTTAAGTATATTTTTTAGTACTTAATCGAAGCTTTTTTCTCTCCGATGAATATATTTTTTTTTATAAACAATTTAAGGCCAAAATTTTGGTGAAAAATCGATTTTTTTCTTTGAAAAGCCGCCATTTTGTCACAAAATTTTATTTTGCTTATTCCTTCGATTAAGTACTAGATTATACATTTCTTTAACGAAATCAGTTTGGTTTTTCATTTTTGATGATCCAGTCCAGAGATATAGTGGTCACCGTAAGGCGCCTTCTTTTAGAGGAGCTCCAGGAGATCAGCTATAGCAGGTTTCAAAATTATTATTTTTACAAATAAAAAATATTCAAATACAGTTAAAAGTTACCACAATATGTGTACAAATTTTTACATTATTAGATGTAAAGGTCTTCTCAGGAAAAATTCTTAAAAAATCGCTTTTTTTGGGCCTCATAACTGTATATAACCCCTTAAGTCTGCGATTCGGCCGAGGATTTGTTCAGAAGTGTGCACATTCTCTATAAAAATTCCCATCCTCTGGGCACATGCAATTCTTGCGTTTTTTTACAGTTTCATCGGTACACCTTCTAATCTTATTCAAGAAAAACCATCTGTTAACTCATAAAACCTCGATGCTACAAATTAAACGTGATCAGCAGTTTCCATTTAATATCGTTTTACTACCGCAGAATCTCGTAAACCGGAACTCTTAGATAACCGTACGTGGAATTCGCTCTTGTCCGACCAAGAATCTTTTATTTCCCTTGACACATCAATATTTTCTCTCGGATATTTAATAGACAACGGAAGCTGCATCTTTTTCAAACGTGATTTAGAAAAAGATGATATTAAACCTGAAATTTAAAGTGAAAACATTTACCATTCTTGCTCGACCTTGTAGTGCGATAAGTAGTATCGGAGTACACATAGTCAGACAATTTACTTTGACTTTCTCAGTACGAAATCCCTGGAACAGATATTATAATTTCAAACTTTCTACACTGTGTACACTCATTCTCTGTTGAATTACATTCTAATTTATAACATGTGCGGTATGATAGGTAGTGCAAGCGTATAAATAATCAGACTATTTACTTTCACATCCTTACAATTAGTATACAATTTCTGAAGCACACGTATCAGCTCAAAAGTTTTGCACTTCATACACTCTGCGTACAATTACACGATAATTTACGCTGTTGTGCTAATATAACAGTATCATCTTGAACACTTTTATGTCCATATCACAAACAGTCGGACAAGTTACCTTAATTTTCTTCATAAAAGTTTATACAGTGTACACACTCATTCTGTGTACAATTATATTATAATTTATAAAATTTGTGGTACGATAGACAATGCAGGCGTATAAATAATCGGATTATTTATTTTTACAATTATTACAATTGGTATAGACTTTCTAAAACCAATATACAGGGTGAATTCGATAAAACAGGACACCTAAATATCTCCGTTACTTTTCGTTGTACAAAAAAACTTCGTAGGACAAAGTAACACTGTTTGAAGGGCCACATATAACGGTGTAAGGGAAAAAAAAATTTCAAGGTCATTTTTATGAGATTTCAAGGTTGTCGATGTTTTTTTAAATAGAATGATATATTTTCGTTAACGTAATGTTGTAGCTGACAAAATAACGAATTCATGCATGTAACACAATATGACCTTCAAATGACCTTCAACCCAGAAAAATGGTATAAATAAAATTCAACGTGTAAGATTCATTTGATGTATTTCTGTTACTAGTAAATAATACTTGATTAAAAAATGCTCTATCGTTTATCAATTGTCTCAATCCCCACTGGCAAAAGTTTACACGATTTACAAAGTCTCTACCATGAAGTTCTTGATGAATTGATAGGTGATAGGGGTGAAATTTGTGTTCCTGGAGTATTTGCACTACACATTTTTTACTAATGCCACTTCCTCGTGCGATTTGCCTCGTACTAGCATGAGGGTTTGCATTCACTGCTGCCAGAACATTAATTGTGTTTGCTTCATTCCTTACAGTCCTCACCTTTGTACGTTTTTTATTTTCGACACTACCAGTTTCACGGAATTTATTTATCAAATTGGAGTAAAAGGAAACTGATGGACAATTACGATTAGGAAATCGGTCCTTGTACAACTGCACGGCTTCTCTCAAACACTGTCGACTTTCTTCATAAATGAAAATCATATCAATCTTATCTTCCTTCGAGTAACGCATTGTGAAACATTCATCGATAAACTGATCGAGAAATCTTAGAAACTGTGGAATTCTGATAGCAAGAAGGTCTTCTGAGTAATTAGTAGTGGATAAACACGATTCTGTACGAACGTATAGGTGAAGGTATATCATAATTGTCCTCCTGTCAACACCGAATCTGTTATTATGTTGTGTATTGCGATACATTTGAATGTATAGCAGCTCAAGGGAATATTTTTGAACATTTGGCGTAACAGAAATACATCAAATGAATCTTACACGTTGAATTTTATTTATACCGTTTTTCTGGGTTGAAGGTCATTTGAAGGTCATATTGTGTTACATGCATGAATTCGTTATTTTGTCAGCTACAACATTACGTTAACGAAAATATATCATTCCATTTAAAAAAACATCGATAACCTTGAAATCTCATAAAAATGACCTTGACATTTTTTTTCCCTTACACCGTTATATGTGGCCCTTCAAACAGTGTAACTTTGTTCTACGAAGTTTTTTTGTACAACGAAAAGTAACGAAGATATGTAGGTGTCCTGCTTTATCGAATTCACCCTGTATATTAATTGAATAGTTTCACACTTCGCACACCCTGTGTACGATTACGCTATAACTTACGTTATAATACTAATGTAAAAATGGGAACGCAATAGTTTGTTAGAATTTTATTGGAACCGGTCATATCGTGCACGATTAAGGATGGGTTCGACCATAATTTTCTTCGGCGACATTCTCCCTAACATTACACGATTCGCGAAAGCAACATTCACTACATTCGCTAGAACGTTAGCAAAACGTTGGAATCATTTTTCTAGTGGCATACACTCGACCCCTGGACATAATAACACAAAATGTTTCTGTTGCACTAGCAGTCGCAGACAATGACACGATTCGAAGTACCGGAAGTTCCGCGACAAATCTTGCGCGACGCTGCATCTTGATTGCTCCCATTGTGTTCGTTCGCTTTTCTTCTTTATTTTCACGCTCGGCCTGATCCCGATCCGACAATTATAAAATAACTGTCCTCGCTGCGCCGACATTGTAAAATGTCGAATGGACGTAAATTATTCGATAAGCAGGCGGTATTATTTTAAGCGCTCAAGACGTTCTCGTTTCGGCTTCAGTGTTTCATTTTTTAAATATTCTGTTGAAGAGTTAGGCGCGGACACAAATTGTTTTACACACTTCCACGTTAAAACCTTATAAAAATAGTTACACAAAATCTTACACTTTTCATTCATTTTTCTGTTACTCCTCAATTTGACCGATTTTATTCGTGATCTCATATTTTAAACGAACACATCAAATTGCAACACGATGGTAGGAAAATTAAAGAACCATCACATGAGGATCATACAAGAGTGAATATCGTATGAATCCTTTTGCGCAGACCTAACTCAGGCGAATCGTGTCGTATCGATAATCTCATATTTCAAATAAATACAGGGTGTTTGGTAATTGGTGGTACAAGCGAAAAGGGGGAGATTCTACATAAAAGAATAAGTCGAAAATATAGAATAAACATTTTTCGTTTGAGGCTTTGTTTTCGAGAAAATCGACTTTGAAGATCTGTCAAGTTTGTGTGTTTTAGTATATGCAGGAAGTAGATTTGGCTAGTCATGATCAGACAGTTGCGTCAGACAATTCCTATCGAATAGCATGCGTCTCGATAACGAAACTTCGGATGAACAAATTTTATTTTATATTTTCGACTTATTCTTTCATGTAGAATCACCCCCTTTTCGCTTGTACCACCAGTTACCAAACACCCTGTATATCAAATTACAGCACAATAACAGAAAAAATAAATTATTCTGCAGTGTCTAAAACAGGAAATAGGCGAATTATCACCTAACCCAGACCAATTGTGTTTTACTGATAATCTCATATTTTAAACGAGTACATCAAATTACAGCATGACGGTAGAAAAATGAAATGTTCTGCAGTGTTTAAAACGGAAAATGGGCGAATTATCACACGAGGATCATACAAGAGTGAATATAATTTTTTTTTTTATTAGTTACGATGAAATCGCTTCACTTGAACCATATTTTCAAAAATTCTTTAGAAACGCATCGTACTGTGTAATCGATTTATTTTCGAATTATTCGAAAGATCACGTTTGAAATGGATTCCAACGATCCAGTATCCACCAATCATCAATCGTTATTAACTCAGGCTTAGCGCGACTAGTTGTCGACTGTGAAATATTTTCACGAATGGATGCGTTAGTATTTACAGGAGACGCTTTCTTCGAAAGATTTCGCGCAGTGTGCTTCTTAGGTATCTACTGTATAAGGGACCAATAAATAATTTTCACCTCTCGGAGTTGATAAGCACGGTGTGGGGCGTGGGATTAATTCGTCTCAGGATCGGCGACGAAGTCTTGTAATTAACGATACCTACACGAAAGATATTAGAACACGTTGGAAAAACTCCATCAATTAAGCAGTCAAAGACGCTTAACTTCGCGCGCACAAAGCGGCACACCTGGCCAACCGGCTAATCGCAATAGCATGCAACAGTAATTAGTCCTCTTATCGAAGCAATTTCATTAAAAAAAAACTACGTTACTGCCGTTTTTTTTTCATGAAAAAAAATTTTTTCTTTTAGCGCGTTTACAGCAACGCAGTCATAAACGATAGGCGTTATATGTATACTTGCGAGAACGAAATAATTCAGAATTTCCTGCCGGCTGTCCTATTTCTAAAGGAGAAATCGTTTGTAAAAATGAACGTCAGTTGTAGCGAGAAATAAACTATTTTTAAGCCATCGTTGTGTGTTTAGTAATCAATTACTTTGCATCCTGCACATGGCGCTACATATTCTCGTATAATTTTCCAGGACCAATAATTTCTAGTTTTAGTAATTACACGAATAACGATTTTCAATGTTAGTGTGAACTGCGACTATAAATAACGCAGTATAATTTTTATGACGTATTCGTAGTAATAGCACGATGCTCTGAGGTAAGCATAACCATAAATTGATACGCCAAAAATGATACCAATACTTGAAATTATATCGATATGATTCCATATATACAGGGTGGGTCGCCACATTTTGACATCTAGATTTACGTCATTATTATTACGCATAGCAAACATTTTTTTAGGTGAAGTTGAATGGTTTTGAGAGGGGCCACATTCTGATGGTACATTTGTTTTTGTAGGTGGATGTGTAAAGGACATATGAAGGTCATTAATGTTTTTTTAAATGGAATCATATATTTTTTATTGCATCAACTGATGCTCCTTCATATTTGTGCAAAAAAATCAATAGTTTAGGAGATATTTTAATTGTAATGTCTATTTACAGAAAAGGTTCAATGTGGTGACCATTTGCATCAGAACACTTTCTGAATTTAGAAGTTAATGACTCACTAACATTGCGTAGTGTATCTGATGTTATTTTGTTACACTCATTGATGATACGATCCCTCATATTGGCCATTGTAGTCGGAGGCTCAGCGTACACTTTATTTTTCAAGTAGCGCCACAAGAAAAAGTCGAAGGGCATTAGATCTGGTGATCTTGCCGGAAAATGAATGGGGCCACCTCGTCCTATCCAACGATTTGAGAACATTCGATTTAATGTATCCCTTGCTATTCTTGAATAATGAGCAGGGCAACCATCCTGTTGAATCCACATTATTTGTCGTGTATGCAATGGTAAATCATCTCAAAATGTCCATAAAGTGTTTGACAAAAAATGTGCATATTTTGGTCCGGTTAGTGATCCTTCGATAAAGTATGGACCAATAAGTCTATCGCCGAGTATGCCCATCCAAACATTTACACTCCATCGATGTTGATTATCCATTTGTCTAAGCCAATGAGGATTTTCCGTTGACCAATAATGCATATTTCTTGAATTAATTGATCCATTTTTCGTAAACGTTGCTTCGTCCGTGAACATAACATTGTTGAAAAAGTAGTCTCTTTGAGAGAGAGAGAGAGCCCAATTACAAAATTCTAAACGTTGATAACGGTCACTTGCGGTCAGTTCTTGAACCTTTGATACATGATATGAATGGTATTTGTGCCTTTTGAGTATGCGTAAAATGCTTTTGCGGCTAATTCCAGCTTGTCTGTCGATTTCGCGAGAGCTAACGGATGGATTTAACGTAATTGCGGCTAACACTGCAATTTCGTTTACTTCATTTGTTATTGTTTTATTACGAATTGCCTTTTTGCGTAATAATTGCCCCGTCTGAGGAAATTTTTTAAAAGCATAATCAAAGGTACGACGTGATGGATGATTTCGTTGAGGAAATTTATTAGCGTATAATCATTCTGCATGTGTAGCACTTTTCCCAGCTTCAAAATAAATTGATAACATGTCTGTCTTTTCTTCTTTAGAATACTTCATTATAAAGTGATAATTCACCGTATCGCTGTATTCACCGTATCAGAGACGTAACAGAGACTAAATTTCACAATGAGTAGGAGAACAAGAATGATCAACACAAAAAATGTAAATATTTACATTGGTAATTCTTGCTCTCCTATTACATTATCACATTGAATTCACAATATTGACCAGAAAGTCGAGATTTCCTAACAAAGTAGAATTAAAATATCTCCTAAACTAATGATTTTTTTACACAAATAGATTAATACTTTTTTGTAAAGAATATGAAGGGGCATCAGCTGATGCAATAAAAAATATATGATTCCATTTAAAAAAACATTAATGACCTTCATATGTCCTTTACACGTCCACCTACAAAAACAAATGTATCATCAGAATGTGCCCCTCTCAAAACCATTCAACTTCATCTAAAAAATTGTTTGCTATGCGTAATAATAATGACGTAAATCTAGATGGCAAAATGTGGCGACCCACCCTGTATAATTATAAATCACATCGTGTTATCGTTTGTGTTCTATTGCAGGCATCAACAGTAAGTGAAAAGAGCTTATGTTAAATTGCAATATTATTAGCACACGATATTGCGAATTGTTATATGTTTTATAAAAAGAAATTTCAATCCACGATTTCGATTTTTTCGCACTGATTTTCTGCTACACTTTTTGTATACGAGGAAACTGTATACCCACTATGTCACCCATGTTGCATGTACCTCCCACGTCTGTTTATCAGAAATGCTGCATATTATGATACGGATCTTCGTATATTTAATCACGACGCTCAGCATAGAATTGACAGGAAGATGTATTATGTTGGAGATTTCGAGCGACACAATCCTATATTCGATTAGATAGTAAAACGCACCTGTACTCGATACATGTGTGCATGTGTGAATAAAACAATGGCCATCGATCCACGTGAGTTGACACTTTTCCGAAAAAGAAACGCTGTCCCAGAACGACGGAGGACGACGTGCTGAAGTGAAAATGAAGTGATGGAGAATATTACCGAGATTATTCGATCGAAAGGTTGATCTCATAAAATATAATCGAATGTACACATGATGAATTAGTTTCGCTACAAGTACGTTTATTTCAGAAAATCCCATTCAGAAATTTTGTTCAAACAGTACGAACTCTCAGCGAATCGCAGGAGCGTAGCGTAAAACGTGACGTAATTTGTGCTTATTTAATTCTAACGATTAAGTAAATATATTCGAAGGAAAATTAGAACTGAAACTTTGGTGTCACCTAAGAAGAATATAAGTTGTTAAGCTATTTTTATGAATAAAATTTCGTGGGTTTAGAATTTGTGTGTATAGAAATATAAAAAAAAAGTGTAGAAATTTGACACGGGTTGTTAATTATAGTTCCGGTGAAGTAAACTGTAAAAAGCTGTTCTCCGTTCGCGTCTCGCATAGCATGAACCGATTGAATATGATACCGCGTGAATACCCCACTACGTATTTGTAGAAAATGTTCCACTTGTCGTTCCCTGCCAAAAGAGAAAAAAAGTCAAATTGGAGAATTTTAGTTCGCCATTAAAATAGCTGAAACGAACGGACCGTAAGTGGCATAGTTTCTGTAAACTATGTCGCAATAGTACAGTGAGACCATTACTCATTTCTTCTGTATCATTAACCCTACGGAAACAGAGGGTAGAAAAATGTCCAGAAAGTTGTGAACTTTTGTTTCTTCCGTGGAACAACTTGCGTGACGTGCCATTAGACTGCGTATGATCGTTTCTACCGGTGGACGTAGTGTGTAATGTATCGTGGTAGATCCCTCAGTAGACACGTATGTAATTATCGAATTAAAAAATTTGTTTAATTTCTGTTAACATTTGACGGTGAACTGAACGCACTTGTAAGCGCTGCTTCCGCGTTTATTGGATTCTGCAGTTATTTTCGAACAGAAACAAGAGACGAATCTGAATTCGACGCGGAGGAGGCCAATTTAATTTTCTCTGAAACGGCAAAAATAGATCTTGCAAACCCGTAGAACCCGGTGGAATTTTGGTACCAATGGAACAATAAAATTTCTACAAGATGCAAGTAAACGTCTACGAAATCTTTACAGAGAAATGTTGCTGATTTGTGAAATACGCTGACATTTTGACACCAATAAAATAATTAATAGAATATTGACTTTCATACGGTTTTCATTTTAGAAATCACTGACTGAAATTTGCACAAGTATCCGTACTTTACTAATAACTATTGCACTCGAAATCTGCTAAAACGGCCTCGAAACTATCATAAACTGGGATTTATGGACAGTTGTATGTATCAGTACATGATACAGAGGCCCGACTTTAGAGTAGGTTCGCTTGTTAGTAGTAAACCGATATCTGGGAATCCCAGAATAATATAGTGCGCGAAACTTCTATCCGAGTGTTCCTCCTCCGTCTGTACACACCGCAGTTATACTTTTAGTATCCTAATACACGAACGCTAATAACAGGAATGTATCGACACATCGTGGCAATCCCTGCGTATTGGTCACCTAAATCCTACCTGGTGAATTAAATCGTTACACTGTGTGCAACATTAAATTAATTAAATTCCCAAACACTGAGAAGTTTGACAATTTCAATAATTCTACGGACGTTTAATCCCATTCGAACTGTTCATCAATTATTTCAACATATTTTTCACCTACAACGTGCAGACGATTCACTTTATTAAACACAGTTGCGTTTATTAAACACAGTGTTCGTCAAAAAATTCAGGTACGACTAACGTAACTTTTACAGAATTGTGTAATATCAGCAATATCGTTTTTAAAAATGCGCATATTAGATTCCCCTGTATATTCATTAAATGGACCGTTTATTTTGAAAGTGGTGCAAGTCCATTTTCTTTTGTTTAGAGAAAATTAAATGTTAGCAGATCTGACAATTAAAAAATATAGGTTAATTATGTGAAGTCTGGGAATGTTTGTACTAATTTATCAATATGTAATTGGATTATATAAATTTCTTTTAGGCGAATTTAACTAAAATAATATATATTTCCAGGCTGTGCAAATGGACTTACATCACTTTCATAATTAGGCAATTGTAAATATCATTTAATTTCAATTTTGAAATAACAAATATCACTTAAAATATATTTCATATTAATCCAATTTTGTTTAATGTTTTGCTTATTAAAATCACCAATATTCCAGAATTTAACAAAAATTGCTCTACGTTCTGATTCATTAACACGTTCTATGCATTTCTTCGAGAAGTTACTGTTTTTGGATTCAAATTTTTTTGCTGGAATGAATTTTCTTTTTTTTTTTGTATAGTACTCTTGTCCGGCATTTCGCTTAATTTTGTTTATTCGTTGCTTATATTTTCCTTTATTTTCTTTTGCAGAATCCAAGTTCTCAGTAACAATATCCTCATCTGATGAAGATTCTATCTCTATAATTCTTCTTCTCTTTTTACGTTTCATTAATTTGTTTTTCATAGTGTGGAATTATCTTCATCCTCCGATTCTAAGATTATTCTTTTGTTTATATTTATGGGACTTATTTTTGTGTAAATTTATTTAAAATAAAATAACATAAATATTTTCAATTGTCATAAAATAACATTGATTTACTATTTCTTCTTACCTATATCTGATGTGAATATGAAATTATCCATTGTTGCAGGAAAATAAAATAAGTAACCTAAAATAGTAACTTTCGGCACGTGAAATAAAACAATTATGAATGGATGGCCAATTTTAAATTGAACAAAGCATTGGCATTTTTTAAGATATTAAATACTAACTAAGTTAAAGGCACCAGTAGTTGAACATGTACCAGTAGCTGACCATTTCATAGAAAAACATAAAAAATAAGGTTTTTATAAGCGCACTTATAAGTGCACTTTTGATGAAAGTGCACCTCGGATGCCATGCCGTCTGTTGTTTAAATTTCAAAACAATAAGAACATTTCAAACCGTATTTTTTGTTTTTCTATAAAATGGTCAACTACTGGTACATGGTGGTCAACTACTGGTGCCTTTACCTTAGGTATAAACAAAAAGTTTACACTAAATTAACCCTTATGATGTGGGCAACCGGGTACCCATTTCTATGTTTTCTCTAATAATTTGTTATGTTTTTATGAAGATATCGCAAAACCGCCCTGGATCCCCATTATTTAGAAGGTTCTCTGTCGATTTATGGTTACGGAATTAAAATTGATGCAAAACATATTAAATAATAAGGCTTCAATCTTATTTATACGGTTGTTCGATAACCGGGGTACCCGGGTACCCATACATAGAAAGTGTAGTTGGATGCTTATGAAGGGAAGTTTTACAACACAATCATACAACACACACATTTTTTCAATTGGTATTATTTATTTATTAGTATAGTTACTATTATTAACCAATAATAGGACGATTTTTACAAACTGTCACAGTATTTGCGTGTTCGTCGGAAAACTGGTTTTATACAGTTTTGACAATATTTTCGTGTCTTTCTACGTTTTCTATCAGGGTCAGCTTGGTATATATAACATGAGCCTACAACTCTTTTTCGTCCAGTTTTATCTCGATGTTGTACAGTGCCTGAAGTTGAAGGAACGTCGGTCATTGTTGCTGACTTTATGCAACATGCTTTCTATTGCTAATTTACAAGAGAAATGTCTCATCACTTGAACATTGGTTGATCGACTTCTAATTATTGGAAGACAAAGTTCCTCTCCTACTTGGCGTAAAAATATTCGGCGATCATTGGATTTGTTAGGCAACATATCGTTATTAGAAATATATATGATGTATGAGGCAAGAACAGCAATATCAATTATGTTAAAAAAAATTCTAATGACCATCTGTTAGTACGTCTTTGTGTACTGTATCGTCTCAAAATTTAATCCATCATGTCGACACCAGATTTTGTTCTATTATAGAAGTGGACTATTTCTGGTTTCCTCTTTGGCCCAGAAACAACATTATCATTGTGCATTGTGGATAGTAATACAACAAACTTTTCTTTTTTTGGCACATACGAATATATTGTAACATTTTGTTTGTGACCAAATAAAGTTGAATACTGTTGTACTGTTGTGTAAGTTGAAGAGTCAAATACCGTACGTCCACATACGAGTAGCATAAAAGTTTGATCTTAGCATTGAGTTATACTATTTTTTGAAGCAGTTGCTTCACTTAAACTGTTTAAAACAATACTTAGTATACCATAGAAAAAAACTAAAAGGTATGGGAAAGCATGAAAGTAAAATTGTTACTTTATTATTTTTTATATATCGGTACCGAACGCTCGGGGTACCCGGTTACCCCGGTTAAGCCAACAACCGTGAACAGTTTGATTGCCCACATAAGGGTTAAGCATAAATTACGTCATATCTCTTTTTTTTTAAAGGACTTACACCACTTTCAAAATAAACGGTCCAAATCTCCTGTGTTCGATATTAGTTGGAAAAAGTGTCCGAATATTAACGGCAGTCGCCGCGCGTGTAAAAGCAACAATGGTCGTCCCCCCGAACAGTGCTGCGAGGTAACTCGGTAAAAACTGCGCGGCCGTGAGGCTTTTCTTCGGAAATTCGCGTATTTACGGGGCATTTAGGTGGGCAATTATCTTCCGTTTAATTTTTATTTCCGCCGGAGCCGGAAGTTTCTTCCGGCGTATCGTTCCCCCGACGGGAAACGTTATAACGCGTAAACGAGGCCGACAACTCCGGCAAGTTGGACGATTCTTGGATGTTCAGCACGTGTTTTCATTTCGTTATCCCACTGGTTCCTTCCCATATCATTACTGTTTCAATACACGCGGGAGGTGGAAAGTTTCCAAGGCAGTGAACCTCTCGCTGAGCATATCTCGCCTCTGTTCTCTTTCTTCGTTGCCGCGCCGCGCCGCGCGCGCGGTTGCATCGAAATGAAAACTACGGAAGTACACGGTACAAAAGAACACTTTAGAAAGAACGAATAACCGAAATTTTACGCTTTCCTCGATCCCCCATTTCCATTTTTATCACGGTCAAATGAAAAATAGCCGCCTTCGTAGCTCCAATGGCGGATCTCACTCTTAACCCTTCTCATTCAAGTTTTCCGGATATTATCCAGAAATATTTTGAAAAGTACGCGTTTCTGGAGGCATTTATTAACTCTTCGAGGACCATCGGGGATTACGGCGACTCTGAAATGTATTTAAAAATTTATTGCAAATCTTCTCGCTGAAGCATTAGAGTAGACTCCCGTGTAATGCGATCCAAAGAATTGTTCATCATTCCGGAGAATGTTCAGAAATCTAAATCTTCTAAGATTACGCTGCATAATGCGGATGTTTATGCAATTTTCAATTTTTATCGGCATTCGAATATATCGTGCATAGTATAATTGTTGTTTTTGTAGTACGCAATTTTTAAAGTATGGACGATGTTTCTCTGAACTTAGGAATGTTTAATATTACATAATATATTTTTACGATAATTATAACTAATTTTTTTCACGGAAAAAAGAACGCCGAAAAAAGCGGTTTTTCTTTTTTCCTACTATGACGCACCAATCGCAGGGGTTTGAAAAAAATTGAGCATAATACTTAGGACAATACCTGATTGCTAAATTAATTCTGTTCTAGTGTCTCTTAGCTTTCCATATGAAATCTTTTTTTTCCGATTTTTTTTTTTCGTGTGTTTCGATTTTTACAACCAGAGTTTGCAACGGAAAAATCTGAAAACGGCTCAAAGTATGTGGTTTGGTATCCGGAATGTGTCAGATTTTTTTCAGAATTTTAAATTGTCATTAAATGGGAAAAATGGGCCAAAAACTGAATTTTCGTTTTTTCTCAATAACTACCCTTACAGATGAGCTATCGGGCTAAAACTTGGCTGAAAAGTATCTTTTTTTTTTGTCTATTGAATGGCGCAAATTAGAATAAAATACCTTCCAGGGCAGATTTGACCCCCAAAACCGGTTATAGCGTTTTAGGAAAGTCGGTAGCAGTGACCTTTGTAGATCTGAAATAAAGAAAAATCGTACCAAATTCTGTGGAATTTTATATTATAACGTTTCTTGAAAATTTTCAGAAGCGATAAATGCATGGAGATCCGCAGTCTAATAATAAACAACAACGAGCTCGTTCACTGGGTACAATTTAGGTGGAATTGACAAGAATGAAACCTGCAAGTAAGAAGCCGTAATAGAAATGGCAATTAATTTTTGTTACGATTAGAATTAGTTTATGCTTACATGTTTCTCTTCTCCGACCTGAAGAGAAATGCTTTCACCTGACCCAGACCTGAAAGGTTACCATGATCTCACTGATCGGACTTTTGTCATTTGCGTGGACTTGTAAAGCTAAGGCCTGCCAGACTACATTATTGCGCAATTTTGTTAAACAATGCCCACTGGACAGAAACTTACCAGGGTTTTCGTGACCAGTGGATACGCTACTTCAACATTACAGTGTCCATTACTAAATTCCCGGTGGAATTCTCGCATCCTCCCCTTGCGAACACGGATTCAGGAACCAGCAACTGTTCGATAACGTTAGGGAATATTAATGCAGATATCTTAATAACAGACACGCCGTATAATAGAATATTCCAGTGGTTCACTTTGCAGTTGCGCCCTCCATAAACATTTGACTTGATCAACCGTTGAGTTTGATCAATAAAAAATTTCGATCAAGAATTCTGCACGATCAACTTTTAATTCCTTTGCAACCCCTCTTCTCGTCGACGCTTTGATATGTTAGGCAATCTTTGTAACCAGTGATGAGTTTCAGGCTTGTCCCCCGACCAAACGTATTGTTAACCCCTTGCCCTACAATATCGAGTCAGACTGGTGATGAAGATTCTTAACGGAGTCTAATAAGTATGTAGGGGAGAGTTGTCGAATGCGTACCACTTAATTTCGAAGGCAGTTTATATATTCTTTAGTAGGAATTTGAGCAAATATTATGTTTTGCATCTATGTATTAACTATCGAAGTTGCAATTTAATATGATTTTTTAAATATTTATTGATAGATCATTGTGATATGAACACTTTTATAAGATCATGCAAACAGTACGATTTAGCCAACCGGTATCCTAAATGGTACCAGCCGGTTTCCAAAATTGTACCTCATGTGTTGGATTAAAAAGATACAAAAAAATCATAAGAGAAACTGTATTTTGCGTTTAATTTCAGTTTAATATGCAATACAACATAAAAATAAAATGAAATATTACATTACTTAACTTAAATACAACTAGGACAATAATAAATATTGTCTGTTTTCAAAACTCCTCCACAAGCTTCATGTACCCACTTTTGGCACTTTAAGCATTGGATCATGTCTTCTAAATAAGAATTATTGCAAAGAAAACAGAACCAATCGTTTTCATTCTCCACTTCTACGAGAACTGGAGCAGCGGTGCTGGTTGAAAGCGTGAAATCAATTTTTCTTTGTTTCATTTGTTTTGTTTTCATTGCAACTAATTCTTTTTTATAGGGGCTACTGTAAGCTACTTTCCCATGCTAAAAAAATTTGAAATATTGTAAATCGTTTATTTTCGCGGTAAAATTTGAATAACAGTATCTTAAATCGTACTGGTACGATTTAGGAAACCACAGTGTGGTACGATTTAGGAAAAAGACGTCCCGCTAAATAATTGAAGCTAACCTTTAAAACATTATCAGCATGTTTTATAAACTAAATAGAAATAAATAATATAACATAGCTAGTTTTCAAAAATATATAAGACTACCTCAGAAACTGTAGATTTATATTTAATTCAGCCGATTAAAATCGTTTAAAATTGACATCAGACTTGCCTGATTTCTTTGTGCTTCTGTCATTCACAAAACAACACTTTATGCGAATGACTTTTTGGTCCTACTTTGTCGACATAAATAAAAGTTCATATATTTACCACCAAGAGGCATCAGAATGCATTAATTTTTAAATAAAAGAGGTGGTACGATTTAGGTGACCAGTACGCATTTGACAACACTCCCCTATGTTATTAATTTTCTTTAAACCGAAATAAAAATCTACTTTGTTGAAGTTGATATACAGGGTGTTTGGTAACTGGTGGTACAAGCGAAAAGGGGGAGATTCTACATGAAAGAATAAGTCGAAAATATAGAATAAACATTTTTCGTTTTAGGCTTTGTTTTCGAGAAAATCGACTTTGAAGATCTGTCAGGTTCGTGTGCTTTAGTATATGCAGGAAGTAGATTTGGTTGGTCATGATCAGACAGTTGCGTCAGACCATTCCTATCGAATAGCATGCGTATTCGCTGCATTTCAAACTCGATTTTCTCGATAACGACACTTCGGATGAACAAATGTTTATTCTATATTTTCGACTTATTCTTTCATGTAGAATCACCCCCTTTTCGCTTATACCACCAATTACCAAATACCCTGTATATCATTTGGAGAAAAGATAGGCATACAATAAATATAAACTAAGGTAAAGGCACCAGTAGTTGACCACCATGCACCAGTAGTTGACCATTTTATAGAAAAACAAAAAATAAGGTTTGAAATGTTCTTATTGTTTTGAAATTTAAACAACAGACGGCATGGAATCCGAGGTTCACTTTCATCAAAAGTGCACTTATAAGTGCGCTTATAAAAACCTTATTTTTTATGTTTTACTATAAAATGGTCAACTACTGGTGCCTTTACCTTATGTTTCTTTTTCTATGAAATTCTGAAGACGAAGAATTTCTAATCATTATAATCACAAAATAAATAGTAGTGCAAGGGGTTAATATTGCGAGAAATTCCATCGTTTGAATTTGCTTTTTCTCCATATTCACTTTGGATGCACATAGCTTCGCACTTTTCACTGATGTACTGTACGAATGTAATTTCATAGAAATATCGCTGGAGTTGTAACCGATGAGAAGCAGAATTATTTTTTCACCGAACCAACTTGAAATTTTCGAACATCTTCCGGTGTATGCCTGACTCTTGTTCCGATGTAATTCGGTATCGACGGTTGTCGACTCCACAGATCAGACACTGACGTTCGCACACCCAAGGGACTTTGTACTGACATATCGTGAATCGTGGGACCGTGTACTGACAACCTCACACTCATGAAACCCTATACTGAAAAGTTCGGACACGTGGAACATGATACAACGATATGGAGCCCGTGGGACTCGGCACAGGCTGCCTCAACTATGCCACACTCGATACAAACAATTCCAAGTGCGTGAGATACTGTTCGACGTTTACAACAATGGATGAGACAGGAATCATCGACTTAATAACAGCTGGCGCAAGTAATACTCGGCCTAGAGTCGAGTGGACTTCGCCGAAATCAACTGTATTAACGGTTCCTTCGAAAAGATTCTATTTTGATTTTTTTAAACAACGATGCAATTTATAAAAAGTTCTCAGCAAAATTAAGAACAATGGTTTCAACGATATCGCATTAATGAATTTTTATAGAACGGTGGATTCAGAATTCGAGGCGTCTCGAGCTCGGTGGCCCCTCACGGGGTATACCCCGCTGTAGTGGGGATAATTCCGCGACGTTTATCATCCAAGCCTTGGTGACATCTATAGAGAACTCACTGTATCTCCAGATTACCAATTTTTAAAAATATGTTCGCATAATCCGAAAAATCTGAAAAACATACACATGAATAATCACGATGAGACAGAATTAACATGATAATATAAACGTGGTTACTCTGAAAACTTCCATATAAAATCCGCAATTTTATGCTTCCGCATTTTTTTTTAAATCGATTTTGCAACCAAATATTCTGAAATAATTCACTGACGTGTGTGCTATTAGGTAGAATGTTCATGAATTTTTTCATAATTTTTTGTTGAGCTGAACAGAAGAAATAGAGCGTAATTCATTAAATCACATGCTCACCCTATAACTACCCTTGTGTTTGGGGTACCGACTTGAAACTTGTCACAGAGGGGTTTTTTTGAGAGCCCTATCGAACGGTGTGGCCAGAAATTAATTTCTTATCCGACTGTACCGTTTCTCGTAACAAGATTCGTGCAATTTGAATTGTAAAACAAAATCGTGATTTTAAGCCACCCGGTAGTTCTAGTGACATCATTTGTAATCAATATTTTATATATAGCTGGAAACATAATATAAAGAAACAAGAATTGCAGTTTAATTGGCGGAATCGTCGAAAATACGTTCCCTTTTACTTTTTGTTGTCTGTGCTGTTCTTAACGAGCTAACAGCACTTTCAGGAAAATAATATTTTACTCCATCACGACGTAGTCATTATATCATTGAAAGATCGATTTCGAAAACACTGCTGCCGGGTAAAAGACGGATTTTTTGGCCGTTGAAAATCCTCGATAACAGGCGGCATGGGAGGTCGCATCTCGTTCTACTTCTTATTATGCTTAACAGGCTGTGATTGCATTCTACACGTGACACTGCTACCGTATTTCTTTTCTACTGTTAAACAATACGACCATATTTCGGCTAATCACACATGTGCTAAATATCGGGTACGTAGAAAACGGTGTCACAACCTATAAATTAACACTAAAGTTACCAAACCTTATTTCGGTACGAATCTAACCTCACCTTATTAGTACACTGCGAAAATAACAATTTTCTGTGTCAGTTGTATAAAACATACAATACAATAAAAATTTGTTTGTCCTTCCAGCACTTTTATTAAGTCGAAAATAATTTCATCTACTCATTTTCCTACCAAATCCATAAAATCTGCAGTCTATATATTAGGTTAGCATAAAAATACAACTCAAAATTGGTATAAAAAATTCGAATCAAATTAAATTGTTACTTCACATGACCTAGGGTATCACCACTTTCGAGGAAGTACAACATGCGTGGAACACTGTGTACAAATAAATTAGATGATTAGATGATTTGGTCTGAGAGACTAAAACGCTTGCATACACCTAGTAAATTGAACATTTATCCTGTATCTGTGTTTTTTAGAATTCTCGTATAAATTCTACAATTTCCCTTTGAAGCTATTTAATCCTGGCCAGAGCGATTACTATATTTCATAAACTGCATCGTATAACGGACTCCATTATTAACAGGTGAAAACATGTTGCGATTCATATTTTTGCTATATATTTATAAAATACTTTGGTGTGTTTTATTTGAAGTTATTCCATTGATAACTCAGCTATCGATCATCGTATTAATTATAAACGCGAATGGAGAAGACCAATAAATCGGGACAATAAAAATCCATCTCATATTTGAAAATCCGCCGCAGGAAATCGGAAGTGATGACATCGCTCGTTAATATCGCTCGAATGCCATGCATACACTCTCGATACATAACAGAGACTCGAAGAATAGCATCAGCTTGTTAAAAGCGAAATATTATAGAAATCTCGAATCCATAAAGCGAAACATAATTTTTAATGGGGACTGCGAATCGAATACGATGAAGTTATACAATATTTTTTATTACATTGATATTTACATGAAATATTTACGTTGAAATAACGCATACGTTATTTATTGTACCAATAATTAAAAATCCAATGTAACGCATTCCTTCTCGTAATTCATGAGAACCGTGCGTAAAAGAATTACGTGCGAATAATTTTTTAAAACCAACGGCGAACAGTGATAAAAAAAATATTTGAAAATAAAACATAGGTGTTTACTTTCTCATTTGACGCTTTTTTATTCCCCGTAGAATATTTTTAAAAAGTCATAAAAATTATAATTTCACAGTCTCGCACGAAATTTAAAAGTTTCAGAGTTATTATGATAAATGAATCTAGAAAATGAATAATAAATAAACTTTTTTCCCGGTATTGGTGCAACTTTTACTATCAAATAACATCGTTGAATCATTATATCAATCGTTTGCAGTCCTTACAAATCTGCATCATGATTTTAGTGGAACTTTCAATCATGTAACATATCGCGAAATGTTCGTAGAAGTTAACTCTAAGTAGTAATAGCATATACTAGTCAGACACGGTGTTACGCCTACTGAAAAACGCTTTCTCCAAAGAATTATCAAAACTAATTGTTCTAAATACGAAACTCTACATTAAAACAATCATCCCCTTTCAGTTTCAATCACCCACTATAGTTACCCTTTCATAGTTACCCTTAATCACCCTCCAAAATTCCTTAAAAATACTTATACATTGTATATGCATCTTAGAACACCATAAATCTGTTGCCAAGACATTTTAAGCAAGTTTTAATAGTTTAAAAAATGCTAGTATTCTAAAATCTTGTTTTGTTTTTTCGTTGTTCATAACAATATATTAATGACAATATCATACTTTTGAAAAAGGACGTCTACGAGCTTGAATATTCAGAGAATTAAAAACAAAATTTTCCTTGTATCAAGAATTATACCTCCGAAGCAAAAATTTTCTTTTACCATTAGAAAGGATGGAGACAGTTTAGGTTAGAATTTTAGGCGACTCACCTTGTATAATATTAATCGTATGATATACTTGTTGCGAGAATCTCGTTTTCCACATTCCTGTTAGACAATTTTGTGAATGTTGTCGGGCAGATAAGAATTTGTTCCCCAATTTGTAAATCAAAAGGTCGCTTGAAAAATGAAATAACAATTACGGAGGATATATCTTCTTAGGGTGTCGAGTTAGGGAGCTTGCCAAGGACAGTAACTCGAAATAAAAAGTAAAGTGAAGCCGGAAAAAGAGGCTGAGTGGCATTTGAGGGCGTATATCATAACCTTCAAGGAAACAATATGGAGGGACATTATCTCGAGACCACGTAGAATTTTCCTTTCTCCCATGAAGCACTTGGATACTCGCATGTCAGATTATGTTAGGAATATCTTAGATTCATATTTGCAGTCTTCTGAGGTCGTAAATATCAACATGTCAAAATATAGAAATACATTTACCGCTAAAACTAGCGAACACTAATATTAATTGGCTTGTATCGCTATATAAAAATAAGAAGACTCTGTTTACTCGGTATTTTGCTTTGATAAACAAATGTATTCGATTAATTCCCAGCACAATATTTTCTGAATTACAACAACTATGAAATAAAAGATCTGGTACTAGTAATTTTGACTTATCCGGTTTAGTGTTAATAACAAAGACTATATTAAACATATAAACAAAAGATCGTTAGATTTAATGGAACAAAGCAAAAAGTACAAGTTCGTGCAATTTTAGGTAGGAGAGCGTAGGTGAGGAAAACTTTAATAAGATCAGATGAAACGTTACGCTCAAATTGTAGAGAAACTTCGTAACAAGATAAAGGAACGAAAAACATTTACCTTATCTTCAACCTGTAACCTTATTTCACTGAACAATATTTAGTGTACCTGTTACAAAATAATTATTCGAAGATCAACATGCCGTAAAAGCCACAACGGTATTGTTCTCCTTAAAAGAAACTTCAAAAACCGAACTCTCTTTAAAAAATGTTTAACTTTTATAGACGAGGAAACATTTATATTTTCACTCTTGCTAGTCAACACGGCATACAAACACAACGGTATCGTCTTTTTTAAAAAAGGTAAAAAATTAGATTGTTTAATGTAAACAGTTATCTTCTTAAAAATCGGGAAGCATTCACATTTTTAATAAGAACATTTGTCATGAACATTTTGTATACGTACTTGTAATTAAGCATTACAGTCAACCATGAATAAAAATCAAATTACGGTAGCAGCGAAAAAGGAAAGTTTGAAATTGCAGTCGTGTGAAAGAGAGAGGATTTCTTGCTCGATGCTAAAAAATATAGCACGTGACACCGTGAAGGGACTTCAAAAAGCGCCTACTTCTACTTCAGCGCATCAAAGTGAATTCGATGAAGCACCATGTAAAAGCCGTTCCTAAAGAACCGCTTCGAACGCATACACCTTTTCACTAAATTCGTAAATACGTTCCACCCGACACACAAAGGAATCGATTGGAACACACATTATTACCTACTTCTGGAAAACCTGAAACTGCCAAGAAAGTTATAATGTTGCTAAATGTTCATGCTATTGCACAATACCGGTATCGCGGAAATTATGCCCCACAAAATTGCAGTGCTAAGCAAATTTGTTGCGCGAAATGAACAACTAGTACAAACAGCAAATTACGTTCGAAAAGTTAACAAGTTTACGCTGCCTTGCTTTTGCAGCCATAATAAATACGTTCAAAATCATTAAACGAAACCTATATTTCGTTTTTTCATTAATAATTATTAAAACGTAATATGTACATTAAATATTAAATAATGCTGAAAGATATTTTTAGTTTAAAATTAAACTAAAAATGTATTTAACCTCCAAGATATTATTTCTCTGTTTTTTCTTTTTATTCTCAAAAGTGACTGGTCCGATATGAACAAAAATCCTAGTGCACGGCAAAACATAGGAAACTACTACACTTTTCAGCCGAAAGTTAAATTACTATCCATGCATCAATATTAAATCGGGCAAACAATGAAACGCAGCGTGATTACACCAAAAAGAATCTCACCCTTATTCGTCGTATATCGGAAACATGAAGTGTATTCGTTGGATTGAACAAACAGCAGAATTTTTTATTCGCAAACAATTTTGCATCACGTTCCAATTTCAGTTCCGCCAATTTTCGAGCGTTGCCCGTGCATCGAATTATTCTGCCATCTGGCAAATTTTACATTTCACGATTTCGTAGCCTGACGTGGCCGGTGTTAAATTTGGCGCGAATCTGGAACCTATCGACAAAAAGGACATCGGAAACAATCCTCGAGTGGTACAATGTTTATCGCAACAACGTGGCCAGCGAGATCGAGCTACGTGGAAATCCTGGACCACAACGACCTGCGAAAATGCTGGAACTCGTATGGTTGTCTTAGAATTCCTCCGTACAATGTTCAACACGCGATGATTGGTCGATATAGTATCACCAAAAATTATTGCAACATTCAAATTACAATTCTCGCTCGAATTGTTCATAGTTAACACTAGAACTACGGGTCGAAATAAACAATCAAATTATTGCTGGCTTCTGCTTTCACATTATTAGAATTAATAAAATATTTCCAGGATTGCCTAAACTTCTTTGCGTAAAGACGTACTGTAAGACACACCGATTCACCTTGGCAACCCAGAAATTTTTAACTTTTTTGTATAATCCTGTAGATTTTGGCGGGAAAACGCCAGAAATCCAAGTTTTAATGTTAGCAATTCACTGGTTCAAAAGTTGCGCCAAAAGTTGCTCTAGAGACATTGAAAAATTCTTGTCA
This sequence comes from Seladonia tumulorum, assembly GCA_913789895.3. Lineage (NCBI taxonomy): Eukaryota > Metazoa > Arthropoda > Insecta > Hymenoptera > Halictidae > Seladonia > Seladonia tumulorum. The sequence continues at coordinate 29,923,330 of OU565266.1, forward strand.
TTGTTAAATCTACCATATATTTAGAGATTGAAGCTTGCCCGTTACTATAACCCCCTAAAACATGACGCACGATTTTTTTTAGTAAATCAAGTTTGAAAATGCAGCGCACACGCCCGCTATTAAACAGGAATCGTCTGAAGCGTCTGAGCATGGCCAACCGATTCTACTTGCTGCGTAAAGACCTGCCTGATCTGTAAACTCGATTTTCTCGAGAATGAGGCGTGAAACATGTAAACCCCTGCTTACATGTAAACCTTTCTGTGTCAAGATGCTTCACAACATTTTCATTTAAAAATCGGACATTTCGTATTCAACAACCTAATAAAAAGGTTGGAACTCGCTAGAGCGAGCAGCCTTAAAGGACGTGAATTTTGACGTTATTTTCGCGGGCTTGTACGCGAAATTTTCGTTAAAATGTTGACAAAATGGAGGCCTTTTGAGACGAGCTGCGGGAAAAGCTATCGATTTTGCGAAGTTTCAATACCGCCGCGCGCCCTTAATCATTCGCATCGAACCGAATATTTATTTCGACAGGTCTGGGATGACGAACTTGCTGATATCGCGAGGCGATGGGCGTTGCAGTGCAACCTCTTTGAAAAGGATCAATGCCGAGACGTTGGCAAGTACCTCCACTGGATATATCTCATTTTTCACTTTAGCCATTTTTCCCTATCATTTTTCAATATCGGCCGTGCACAACCAAGAACGAGATTGTTTTAGCGAGATCACTACATGCCGAAGTAGCTCGTGTTCGTATTCGTTTCTCGATATCACGCCAATTTGCTTATTATTATCCCCAACTTTCGTTCCGAGTTGGTTGGTTCGTTGCAAATTGTAATAGAATCTTGTGATTTTCGCGTTGAAAAGTACGCACGGCTCCGAACTAGCCAACCATAATTTCTCTTTCGCGATCATACCGTTCTCCACAATCGAAATAACTCCGACGTGTGGGAAATTATTTTTGTTTCAACAAATGGTTACATTTTATCTACAAAATACTGAATTTTCGTTGAAAAATATCCAATAGAAGTGGGGTGGGTTTTCGTTGTTTTTCATTGTATCTTCGTTATTTTTAGTACAGAAGAAAAATTAGTACTTGCCATTTCTACTGGATATTTTTTACCAAAAATTTAATATTTTGTAGATATGTGACACAACTTATGTACTAAGCGTTTTTTAATCTAGCCATTTGTTGAAATAAAGAGAATTCCCAAAGTCAAGCTCACTCTTCGATCTCCTAAATGTATGTCCCCTTCCCCTTAACACGTTGACTGCCATGTCACCCATATGTAGGTGAAGGAATTATTTGTCTAGTTTTCAAAATAAATTTTTACTACTTAATATCATGCATTCAATTTTTTTTCAATTTTGATTTCATTAAATAACTTACTTTGATTTTATGGAATTTTTTAGGTCTCCAGTTTGGCAGTCAAAGTATTAATCGTCTCGATTAGAAATTTGTATACCGGTTTGAACAACAGCAAAGCGTGGAAAAGAACAGACAGAAAGAAAGAACGTGCAGTTCCATGATTTCTGGTTCAATGAAAGAAGACCCAGGGGACAGATCGAAGACCGAATTTCACTTTGAACTTAAAATCAAAGAAATCGCGAACTAAAGTTAACAGTCTTCGTTCGTTATGATACTTTGTAACTGATTGCCTGGCCAGCCAGAATTCTTTGAACCTTCTGCCGAGATTTTAATTAAATCGCTCGGACGAGACGGATGCGAGGAAGTCGACCAATAAGGATTAAAAAAAAAAAAGGAATTTCGACGTTATTTTCGCGGGCATGTACGCGAAATTTTCGTTAAAATGTTGACAAAATGGAGGACTTTTGAAACGAGCTGCGGGAAAAGCTATCGATTTTGCAAAGTTTCAATACCGCCGCGCGCCCTTAATCATTCGCATCGAACCGAATATTTATTTCGACAGGTCTGAGGAAAAGGTCTCCGTCCATGTATGAACCGAATTATTCTACTTGTTTTCGATCAGAAATTCGGTCAAACAAAATCTACTGTATTTTCGTTGCAGAATTAGCTTCTTTGTCCTCAAAATTTTCGAATAATTAGCTTCATTAAGATTTTTTCGATTCTTCTACTACTTAGTTTTCTTTTATTATATTTGTGTACACGTTTATATTTTGTTTGACCAATTTTACAGTATACGTTCATTACGTTGATCTTGTTAATACTATTTTTGAAAAATTCTTTTACGTTTTTTCCCGTGAAATTAGTAATTGCGAGTGATAAACGTAAATTTTGATGCAGCAGGGAGATATTTTCTAATGACGTTCGAAGAAATTGGCCACATGTTTAATTTCATCCCACTCGCATACTCCTGTATTTACGTAAGTGGAGCAAACTTGGTGCGAAAGCGCAAGATTTCTCTGCATAAACATGTGGGATTGCCAGATGTTTGCATTTTGAAAGTATTTGCCAATTGAATCTTGCTTTTCTAATCGTTGGAAAGTTAAGTGATTTAAAATTTCTTTGTTACACCTAATGAACTGTTTAAAACATTTTTAAAAAACCATATACGTTCCTCATGGAGAGAATTCGCTCATTTTCTCTGTTTTACGTGTTTCAAAACAATTGATTTCTTATAGTATAAAACAGAAATGAGTAAAATTGACGTGACAATGAAAATCGAAGTATCATTCAAATAGATTTACTAATTTACTATTTCGAAGAAACGTGTCTCGAGTTACTTATTATTTACAACAACAAAAAATAAAAATTCTCTGTTTTACGTATTTCAAAACAATTGATTTCTTATAGTATAAAACAGAAATGAGTAAAATTGACGTGACAGTGAAAATCGAAGTATCATTCAAATAGATTTACTAGTTTACTATTTCGAAGAAACGTGTCTCGAGTTACTTATTATTTACAACAACAAAAAATAAAAATTCTCTGTTTTACGTGTTTCAAAACAATTGATTTCTTATAGTATAAAACAGAAATGAGTAAAATTGACGTGACAATGAAAATCGAAGTATCAGTCAAATAGATTTTACTAGTTTACTATTTCGAAGAAACGTGTCTCGAGTTACTTATTATTTACAAAAAAAAAATAAAAATTCTCTGTTTTACGTGTTTCAAAACAATTGATTTCTTATAGTATAAAACAGAAATGAGTAAAATTGACGTGACAATGAAAATCGAAGTATCATTCAAATAGATTTACTAGTTTACTATTTCGAAGAAACGTGTCTCGAGATACTTATTAGTAACAAAAAAAAAAGTATTTATACTCTCTGGATACGTTCAGTGCCGCCTATAAAATTACGTAAAGATCCATAAAGGCGTATTTCGAGCAGCATTGTGATACAAACTGTAGAAAATCCTTAAAAAGAAAATATTTGCTTACACTGCTGGCGTATTGCTGAGAGCATGATCGAGTTGCAGATGACTGATACCGTTCGAACGCGGAGAGTCTTTTCCAAACATCGCCAAGTGGCCTCCGTACGTCGAAGTTACACTTGAGACGAGAATACTCCCCGGTCGACTGTCCTAAGCAAAGACAATGATCCGGCTAGGATAAGGATCGACAGGAGAAGTTTTATTCTGCCCCTGAATAATCAGGAATTCGCACCTGTACAACAATATAAAACATCATCGAACGATATTCGAATTATCAATTAACACACTTGTCCCTTGCCATTTCAAAAGTATTAATCTCAAACTCGAATTACTTCTCGGGCAGTAATCTGACTAACCATCTGAAGCTTTGTCGTAGGTTTAAGCGATAATTCTGAAAAAATTTTTAATATGTGATCGTTTTATTGGCTATCGTCCATATTGAATTGACGACAACTCCCTTTAAAATCAAGGATTCAAGAAACACCTCGAGGAAATATTATTGAAGAATCTAGCAGGAAAAACGACAAAACTAGAATAAAATTTTTCAATACACTTTTATTAATTATTAGCGGGCCTTTACGTGAAATAAAAATTGTCCATATCGATTGCTAGGTACAGGAGCCAAATATAAATGCTTTTTCCTCTTTAACGGTTTTAGTTTAACTGTTTGAAATTTCGACCATTCATTTTTGTCATAAATGCATCAAATCCACAGTTTACTAATTACAAATTAGACGCTCTCGATATTCTCTCTTGACATATCACGAAAGTCAAAATTTAACATTGGTAGTTATATGCTTTAACCCCTGTTCCTACACTGTGCGGATCAATTTGACTGAAAAGTAGACCCCTACTGTTAATTAGAACATTTCTCGCTGAAATAATTTAAATAATTAAATTAACATGAACAATTAATTTAACATCAACAATTTGTACACACCTCGCTCGACCTAAGAACTCGATGTTTTCCAAAATCGAATGTGAACCGCGATCCAATTTAATTCTCAAACTATAAATGTCCCAATTCCCCGAACAGTGGACGAGGGTTAATCCGAAGAGGCGGTCGATCGAGACACATTCGTTCAGAATGTCGCAATTACCTGTTTTACCCGATGCACGACACCTGCCGAATATATTTTATCTCGAACTGCACACGTTCTTTTCGTCGAGTACGTGGAAATTTTCGAAAACGGAACCGACGAAACTGAAAAAATGTCGTTTTTGCCCTATTGGTGATACGTATATCTCATTCCAAAGCAGATCGATATTCTCTTGGTACGAAACGAACGAACGAACGAACGAACGAACGAACGAACGAACGGACAAACGAACGAACGAACGAACGAACGGCCGGCCTGACTGATGAATTTAATCGGTCTATGTGTAAGGTAACATACGAACCGTCGCCGATGTGTGCCAAACCGTCTATGTGTTCTTTGTAGAACGATTCAAGGTATGGCAGAACGTGCACCTGCTCGATATGAACCGCGTGGGAAACAGCACGTCCGCCGAGAGACTTCACTTTCACATTCAATCATGGTACGATGAAGTAGAAGACTTCGATTCCGCGGAATTCGGATAAGCCCGCTTTATACAGGGTGTTTGGTAACTGGTGGTACAAGCGAAAAGGGGGTGATTCCACATGAAAGAATAAGTCGAAAATATAGAATAAACATTTTTTCATCCGAAGTTTCGTTATCGAGAAAATCGAGTTTTAAGTGCAGCGAATACGCATGCTATTCAGTAGGAATTGTCTGACGCAACTGTCTGATCATGACCAACCAAATCTACTTCCTGCATATATTAGGTTGTCCAGAAAGTTCTTTCCGTTTTTTAACAGGTATTATAAATTGGATCAAACGAACTGACATTTTTTGAGCAATTAGAAGAATTGGTTTACCAAATGACGTGCAAAAAAGAATTTGAAAAAATTGCAATTGCTAGGAATTATAAGAGCGAATAAGAAAGGCACTTTCCAAAACTTTTTTATTTGAGCCTGTAATGAAAATTTAAAATATGCGTTTTGTAGATCTATGTTAGTTATAAACATACTGAAAATTTCCTCAAAATCGGTTGATGCAGATAAAAACGACACGCATGTAAAGATGTTAGAATTTGTGGATTTTAAGCAAAAAGTGACCAAAAGTCGTGAAAAACTACGCTTTTCACCACTTTTAACTATTTGTAGCTCATGTGTATATTAATCGATTTCGATGAAATTTTCAGCATGTGTATAATTAACATAGATCTACAAAACGCATATTTTAAATTTTCACTACAGGTTCAAATAAAAAAGTTGTGAAAAGTGCCATTTTTAATTTCTCATGTAATTCTTACCAATTGCAATTTTTTCAAAATCTTTTTTGCACATCATTTGGAAAACCAATTCTTCTAATTGTTAAAAAAATGTCAGGTCGTTTGATCCAATTTATAATACCTGTTAAAAGAACGGAAAGAACTTTCCGGACAACCTAATACTAAAGCACACAAACCTGACAGATCTTCAAAATCGATTTTCTCGAAAACAAAGCCTCAAACGAAAAATGTTTATTCTACATTTTCGACTTATTCTTTCATGTAGAATCACCCCCTTTTCGCTTCTACCACAAGTTACCAAGCACCCTGTATACTTTCGCGGATTCGTTATTTTTCTGACGCACTGTACCACGAATTTGTCCACAACATATGCAACTTCTACGATAATCCTTTTTCGACCTAAGAGCTCTGATACTCTTTGCGCCTTGCAGTGCTTTTTGCAATGAAATTACTAATATCACACTTTCTTTTCACTCTGCCGTTACCCTGGTGTTTCTAAAGGTATTTATATTTTATGATTGCAATGATTACAACTTCTGCGATGCCCATAATCTACTAGGAAAAATAGAAAATTTATATTTACTGCGTAACCACGTGTTCTGTAATGGCGAAATACTGACTACGGTGAAATAGATTTTTTTTCAATTTTCAGGGTAATTAATAATATTAGTATTTAGAAAATTTTCTTCGAAGTCATCATCACGAGTCTGAGTCGATATTGAATCAAACGTCGGTAAACTCGTTATGCACTCACTACAGGCAAACGTACATACATACATATGGGAATAAGAACGGCGATACAATGTAGGGACCGATGAGCGCAGCGCAGAGCGAGCGTACCTGTGTGCGTGTGTGCGTGTGTGTGTATGCGTGCGTGCGTGTGCACGATGGAAAAACTGACAATCGCCGAAGGTTCGAAACAGAAAGACACGCGACTGAGGGGACAGTATTCGTTGAGAAGTCGAGTGGATCAGTACACAACCTTATACATATTGTTATATCCCTGTATCTCGTTAAATATACTTAATTTGTTTGATTAAATACGTCGCGTTCTATCTGTTCGGTTTGATTCTGATAACCCATCCTACATCTGGGGGCTCAGCTGCGGGAGTCAGAAAATATATTCGAAAAGATAAACGCGAAAAAGAAAAGTTAATCCGGTCGTGGTCGAATAAAGCTACAGGGCAACGCGCAATAAGAAAAGTCAAAGTGAAAGTGATAAAGCGAGTGTTAGCCAGTAGAATTCGATAGATCGTGGTAAAAAGTGAATAAACAAGGGGAAATTTGACGAGATGCAGAAAAATATGTGTCCAAGTGATAAAGTAGCAGGGAGAGGAAAGGCAAGTAATGCAAGTGAAGGGAGTGCACTATCCGAAGAAGAGTACAGCGAGAACGAAAGAACCGTAGTCGCTGTCGAAAGCGAAAGAGATCCAAAATCAGCGATAACAACAGAAAATATAATGAGAATGAAAGTGCACGAACTTCGCGAAAAGTTAAAGGAAATAAACGTGGACTCGACAGGGAGAAAAAGTGAATTACAAGAGAGATTAAAATATCATATCAGACAAGAGGAAGAGAGCGGAAGCGAAGAACCAGACGAATCTGAAGACGATGAATACGACTACGAATCAAGAAAAACCGCCAGAAAATCACCAATCGCTAACGCTAGTCCGTTTACAATCAAGGATGTCGAAGATTCAATGGCATATTTCACGGGCGACGATAACGCATCTATTAAAAAATGGATTGCAGATTTTGAAGATCTGAGCATGTTACTGCAATGGAATGAACTACAGAAACTGATATATGCAAAACGGATGCTGAAAGGTTCTGCAAAACAATTCATAGCGGCGGAAAGAGGCATTCTCTCATGGAAAGATTTGCAACGAAGGTTAAAAAATGAATTTGCAAGTGAAACAAATAGCGCGACAGTTCATTCGCGACTGTTCCGAAGAAGAAAATTACCTCATGAAACCAGTCGTCAATATCTTTATGCGATGCGCGAAATAGCCAGTGAAGGCAATGTCGAAAATGAAGCCCTTATCGAATACATCATCAATGGCATACAGGACAATGAATATAACAAATCGATTTTGTATCAATCTCGTACGTTGGCAGAAATTAAGCAAAACCTAAAATTATACGATAAAATGCGGGAGAAATCAGAAAGAAAAACAAGCATGAAAAAAGAAGAAACTAAAGAAAAGAAAGACACATCGCGCAAAGCCAAAATTCCTCGCTGCAACACGTGCGGATCGCCAGAACACGACGCAAGAACCTGCCCAGAGAAAGGAAAAGGACCCAAATGCTTCAAGTGTAATAATTTTGGACACATAGCGAATAAATGTGACAGTGCAAAAAGTGAACGCGATAATAAAACCGCGGGTGTAAATTGTGTTTCAAAATCAGTGTACCCGATTAAAGTAAATAACGTAGAATGCCGTGCGTTAATCGATTCGGGAAGTGACATCTCGCTGATGAAGAAAAATCAGCACGAAGAAATTGGCAGTCCACCGTTAACAACGACGGCAATGAGCATCACGGGCGCTGGCAATGCAACGACAAGGGTCATAGGATTTTTCAACACTGCTGCCCAGATAGCCGATGACATCTACGGTATCAAATTTTTCATCGTTCCATCACAGTCGATTCCATACAACGTAATTTTGGGACAAGACTTCCTAGAGAACGTTGAATTACGACTGGACAAAGGTAACATAGTTGCAATACGCAAAGCACCAACGACCGTAAGCGACGAAAGGCACGTTCCAAATTCAGACAGCAAGGACATCGCGGAAGCAGGTGAAGAGAATACAACGAACACCACCGATGCTGCATTTAGGGAATTACGTGAAATTATGTGCGTCGAAGTAGGTGAGTTAAATGTGAAAGAACAATACAAGGATAAGATCAAAATGTTAGTTGACGAATATAAACCAGCGGAAAAAGTTAATATTAAGATAGAGACAGTAATAACATTAAAAGATAATACTCCGATTAATATAAGACCGCGACGATTAGCGCCTAAGGAAAAGACAGTTCTAGATAATCAGATTGATGAATGGCTAAGGGAAGGGGTAATTCAACCAAGCACGAGTGAGTACGCGAGTCCAATAGTAATCGTACCGAAAAAGAACGGATCCTATAGAGTTTGCATTGACTATAGAGAACTAAATAAAAAAATTGAACGTGACCACTTCCCGATGCCTCTCATTGAAGAAAAAATAGACGAATTAAGAAATGCACGCGTATTTTCTGTAATAGATTTAAAAAATAGCTATTTACATGTACCAATTGCAAAAGAAAGTGTTAAGTATACCGCATTTGTTACACCGGATGCACAATATGAATTTTTAAAGACACCATTTGGACTTTGTATTAGCGCCACTAGTTTTTTAAGATATATAGATGAAATTTTTCGCGATCTCATCCAACAAAAGGTAATTTTTACGTATGTCGACGATATAATAATACCGGGATCAGACGATGAAGACGCATTAGAAAAATTAACAAGAGTATTAAGAATAGCAGCCGCAAACGGGTTAACAATTAGTTGGAATAAATGTCAATTCCTACGCACGCGAATAGAATATTTGGGTCACGAAATAGAAAACGGAAACGTTTATCCAGGAAATGCAAAAATTAAAGCAGTGCAAAAATTTCCACAACCTAAAAATAGGAAACAATTACAATCTCTTCTCGGATTAACCGGATACTTTCGTAAATTTATCAAAGATTATGCTAAAATCGCGATACCGTTATCAGATTTGCTCAAACAAAATCGACCGTTTATATGGAAACAAGAACAACAAGCAGCGTTTTTAACTTTGAAATCCATTTTATCCACGAATCCAGTACTACGAATCTACAATCCGAAAGCCGAAACAGAAATACATACCGACGCGAGTCAAGAAGGATTCGGTGCGGTCTTGTTACAAAAAGCGGAAAAAGAAAATGCATTTCATCCCGTGTATTATTATAGCAAGAAGACAACAGACGCAGAACAAAAATATCACTCATACGAACTCGAAGTATTAGCCGTGATAAATGCCGTAAAGAAATTCCGTGTTTATGTATTAGGTATACCGTTTAAATTAGTAACAGATTGCGAAGCGTTCAAAAAGACATTGTCGAAAAAAGATTTGTGCCCTAAAGTTGCGCGTTGGGCATTGAGCCTCGAAGAGTTCGAATACAATGTCGAACATAGAAAAGGCGCACGAGTCAAACACGTTGACGCGCTCAGCCGATTCCCAGTATTAGTCATAGAAGATACAATGTTAGCGATGCTAAAGAAAAAGCAGGGCGAAGAAGAAAGATTGCGCTTAATCAAACATACTCTAGAAACCGAGAAATACGACGACTACTTTGTAGAGAACGGAATTTTAATGAAACAGAAAAACAGTAAAAAGTTAGTGGTTGTACCTTCGTGCATGTACTTAGAAATAATAAGAAACACACACGAAAACGGGCATATTGGAGTGCGGAAAATGAAAGAACGTATAGAAACAGAATATTATATCCCTAATTTAGAAGAAAAATTGAAGAAATTTATTAGCTGTTGTATTCAATGTGTCGTATCAGAAAGAAAGCTAGGGAAACGTGAGGGTGAATTAACGCCAATTCCGAAAGGGTCAAGACCCTTAGAAACGTATCACATCGACCACGTAGGTCCAATGACCGCAACGGGAAAAGCTTATCGCTATATTTTTGTGGTGATAGACGGATTTTCAAAATTCACATGGTTGTATCCGACGAAAACAACTAACGCCAAAGAAGTAATAAACAAATTAGATAGTCAACAAAAAATCTTCGGAAATCCAGACCGTATTATTTCCGATAGAGGCGCCGCATTTACATCATTAGATTTTCAAAACTATTGCGAAGAGGAAAACATAAAAACGATAAAAATCACAACCGGAATTCCACGAGGTAACGGACAAGCGGAAAGAACCATCCGCACAATAATACCAATTTTAACGAAATTATCATTAAATAATCCAGAGCAATGGTATAAACATATAGGCAGGGTCCAAAAATGTATGAATAGTACGTTTCACAGATCAATAGGAATGTCACCTTTTGAAGTTTTATTCGGAATATCAATGAAAAACAAACAAGACCACGATATTATTAAATTGATAGAACAAGAAGCGATCCAATTATATGACGAAGACCGCGATAAGTTAAGAATGTTAGCCAAAGAAAGTATAATGAAAATACAAGAAGAAAATAAGCGACATTACGATAAACAAAGCAAACCGGCTCGACAATACAAAGAAGGCGACTGGGTATTCATTAAAAGAACTCAGTTTGGACCAGCATTAAAAATCAAGCAAAAATACCTAGGTCCGTATTCGGTAACGAAAGTGAAACGAAACAATAGGTACGAAGTCGCGCGAGTCGGAGATAGCGAAGGCCCTATGATGACAAGCACAGCTGCCGACTTCATGAAAGCATACCAATTTAATGAATAAACAAGCGACGTTATCTTCGGGGACCGAAGACCCCGGACGAACCCCCAGATATGGGAATAAGAACGGCGATACAATGTAGGGACCGATGAGCGCAGCGCAGAGCGAGCGTACCTGTGTGCGTGTGTGCGTGTGTGTGTATGCGTGCGTGCGTGTGCACGATGGAAAAACTGACAATCGCCGAAGGTTCGAAACAGAAAGACACGCGACTGAGGGGACAGTATTCGTTGAGAAGTCGAGTGGATCAGTACACAACCTTATACATATTGTTATATCCCTGTATCTCGTTAAATATACTTAATTTGTTTGATTAAATACGTCGCGTTCTATCTGTTCGGTTTGATTCTGATAACCCATCCTACATACATATTAATTTCAGTCCAATACACATTCCCAACCCTAACAGTCTGAGTCGATATTATACAGTGAATTCTCGATATATGACAACGACACGGATCTTGTCAGCGTCGCGTATGGTCCAGGACGCATTCCCGGTAGTGGAGATAAATTCCGTGACATTTATGATCCAGACCTTGGCGACATATATAGAGAAATCACTGTGGTACAAGGGGTTAAAGACGAATTCATCCGTATACTGCTCAGTGACCTTCAAGGTCATGCAAGGTCAGAAATGGAAGAAACATTTTGAATTTTCACACGAATATATTTACAAGTGTTCCTCATTCGTGCTAAGTGTGCGGCCCTATTGTATAATCTAGATAGTTGTGTTTTATAGTAACATTATTTTCTTAATGCTTTCGTGAACCACTGTATTTTTTTAAACAATTTTATAATCTCGGAGTTTACTCTATACAGATTTAGCTTTAGAATTGACGAATATGCAAAGCATATTTTTGCGCACACCTAATCATGTCGAAGAGTACCAAAACTCGTTTGTAAAACGACAGGAGGTGGCGTCACGTACACTCTAATTGCGTGTTAGGGTTGGTTATCGAATTCCGTCGCGGTGGGGCGTTCAATGACAGAAACCCGCATAAGTTGCAGCAGTTGAATCGTAAGGTAATTTAAATTCCTCGAGCCGTTCGTTAGTTTACTGCATAGTCTGTACACACCGATTAGCCCTTCAACGCTCACGCCCGTCACGTATACGGGCATACCTGACTGGCAAATTTGTGCATGCCCGTGACAATCATGAGCCGATATGCTCGTCACTTGACTGTTTGCTTACGTTAACCGCCGGAGCTTACCGATCGGACCGACGATATCTGATACTGTAATACAAAATATTCTTTGTTCCACCAACAACCATCCCAATGTATACTCAACTGCGGCCGATTGACCGATTTCAGGATTTTTAACACGAAAGTGTTTTAGAGATGGGGGGTGATTTGAGAAAAGATGTAACGAAATATGCAACGGAAATACGGGACGGAAATGCGTCACGCGACGATAATTGTCCCAGGTAAAATTCCCTAACCCTAGTAATCGGTTACCTGGTACTGATGATCGACAGTCATAAAGCGAGTAGAGAAAAAAAAGGGTGAACATAAAGGTAAAGGTAAACGGACGGGCAAAAAGTACAAAAATCTTTCGAGAAGGGACTCCTCGTTCGAGAGAGAAAGAGAGAGAGAGAGAGAGAGAGAGAGGGAGAGAGAGAGAGAGAGAAGTGTTGTACAGATGGGGGGTGATTTCATAAAAGATGTAACGAAACATGCAACGCAAAATCGTCACGCCTATTACTTCCCAGATAGCACAGAGACGTCTTAAAGACGTCTTAAATAAATTAAAAGAATGTTTTTCAGCATATCCGCGAACATTAACATTTTATGCTTTATTTATTTATTTAATTAATGAATTTATTTATTTATAAATAAAAAAAATAAATTAAAAGAATGTTTTTCAGCATATCCGCGAATATTAACATTTTATGCTTTATTTATTTATTTAACTTATTTATTTATTTATCTATTTATTTTGATGTATTACTTTTCTGTGCACTTCTTTGTTGATGGAATATTCAGTTTGATAATAAATTACAGTTTGTAAAGCTTTTCTCTAGCAGTTTAGAATTACTGAAACGTCAAGAAATGAGACGTCTTTACGACGTCTTAAAGACGTCTTTTCAGGACGTAAGACGTTCAGACCAAAAATGGACGTAAAACAGACGTCTTTAAGACGTCGCGTGCTATCTGGGTTAAGTGTATGTACAGAGCGCACACTATTGAACGGGGGGTTTGCACAGCTGCTCAGAAAACACTTTCGCGTTTAGAACGTGTACAGGAGTACAGGTTTTTTATTCCACAATTATTGAAATCGTTAACCGGTAATCACAGACGTGCGGTAATGAGACGTTTAACCCCTCGCTATAATGTCGAGTCAGACTCGCGATGAAAAGATTTCGTACAGAATCTGGTAAATGTGTATGGTATTAATTACTTTCAAACCGAAATAATATTCTGTTGTATACTGAATCGTATAGTCCAATATTTAAAAAGCCTCCTTTTAAAAGTCTCCCAATATTAATGAGAATGACTGTACAGTGTGTATAAAAATTATATGTCGCGACCACCATAGCGTGACTTCACGCCTCTGGATCGGTGGAGAACTGTTAAAAAAGTGCACCGCAAAATTGACCTTGATCATGAAGTTTAAGGTCAAAGTGTCGAAAAATTTGAGTGACGAGTACTGTACGATGGAATAAAAAAAAAAATTCGACACTTTGACCTTGACTTTCAAAATCAAGATCAATGTTGCTGTGCATTTTGTTTAACAGATCTCCACCGATCCAGAGGTGTAGAATCACGCTATGGTGGTCGTGACGTATAATTTTTGTACACTCTGTACATAGCGAACACGCATTCTAACATAGACAATTTCATTCCAGCTCGAGACGAAGCCGACAAAGCACGGCAGTCGACGCGTTGAACTCGATTTCCTCGAAAACGAAGCGTCAAACGGAAAAATTCCCTTTTTCGATTTATTTTTGCATGTAGATCCGCGATATCAGGCCGCCGGTTGTACTACAATTGTCGGCACACTCTGTACAGAAAAACAACTACTCTAAAAGCGTTCTTTCCGCTGTGTGCTCCGGGATCGTTCGCACGCGGTCGGACGACGAGGTGTAACGGTAAACGGTGTTTCCGATTCGCGTATCTCTGTCGCAGGTACGTAAACTACACCGCACGAGGCAACCTGTCTTACATCTCGTTTGCTTCGGCAACAATTAGCCGAGTCGGCTTGCGGCCGTGCAATTTACACAGCCGGGCCAGACGAGTCGACTCGTCGTCGTCGAAGAGAGAGTTCGCGATGGCCTTGCATACAATACCCGTCGGAATCGGGGATCGAGTAGAGGCCCTTGTGTGCAATTACGGGCCTCTCGATCGGAAGACACTGGGGGTACTCTACGAAGACGGTCTGCCGGCTCATTGTCCACCGAGAACGGCTCGCAGTTTGCGATACGGAGCTCTCTCTGTCGTAAGTGTTGCCTCTGAAACCCACCACCTACCCGTCTCTCGCTTCTTCTCCCCCCCCCCTCTCTCTCTCTATCTCTCTGTGTATGTATATATGTGTGTGTGTGTGTGTATGTATGTGTGTTCAGCTGCACACGATTGTTGTCGCTTCCTTCAGCCGACGACGACGGTCGTTACCATCCACGGATATACGAACCAGTTAACAACGACGAATTTCAGCTACGAGCAACGGGAGGATCGTTCTCGCCGCGCATTCCAATTGCTTGTCTCGCGAGAGTTTCTCTGTCGCCTTTATTACAGCACCCGACGGATCACGCAAATTGATTTTTACGCGAGTCACGCCTGGTCACAGCACCGGCCACGAAAGGCGTGATAATATTAAGGTTACCCATAAGTAATAAATTATTTGCAAAAGAATTTGTTTTGCCTTTAGTTCTGTACCGATCGTTGAAGAGGAAACACGTATTCTTTGACAGTTTTCGGTAAAGCTGTCTGTGTTCAAAATACAGTGGGGGACAAAAGTGTTCGTACACTTGGAATATAAAAATAAAAACAACAATGTTTTCTATATTATTAACCGTTTGAGTCCCAGGGGGTATTGAAAAAACACTGTCGAAAAATCCCAAACAGCGCGACCGCGCTTTCTCTAAATGAGAATTTTTATTTTGTAATGTATTATTGCATTATTATAGTATTGTTCTAGCTATTGTAAAATGTACTATTTACATTAAAAGGAGCTGTGTGATGTACAGGGTGTAAAAAAAGGTTTGATTTTGGCAAGCGTAGGCGTATTCTACATCTTCGGATCGATGAAAATCTGTAAAAAAAGTTGCCGCAAAAGTGTCCTTGACCTTGAATTTCATGGTCAAATTTTTTTTATTGCATTGTATTCTACTCATCATGAGGATAAAAAGTGTCAAAGGAACCATGGGTCAAAACTTGACCGTTTTCATAAAAAATAATATTACAGTTATTACTAATAAAGTAAGCAGTTACTATTATTATTATTATTATTACTATCAATTACTAACGTAATTGATCACAATCAATATTACCTTTCAAGTCATGAAAGATGTTCATCTTCTATTTCTTCTTCTAAGCCAAAGAACCGATGCCAGCGAAACACGAGAAAACACGTGAGCGGTCCTTAATGTGTTAAGCAATATTAATAAGAATGGATCGGTTCTTTGGCTTAGAAGAAGAAATAGAAGATGAATATCTTTCATGACTTGAAAGGTAATATTGATTGTGATCAATTACGTTAGTAATTGATAATAATAATAATAATAATAGTAACTGCTTACTTTATTAGTAATAACTGTAATATTATTTTTTATGAGAACGGTCAAGTTTTGACCCATGGTTCCTTTGACACTTTTTATCCTCATGATGAGTAGAATACAATGCAATAAAAAAAATTTGACCATGAAATTCAAGGTCAAGGACACTTGCGGCAAATTTTTTTACAGATCTTCATCGATCCGAAGATCAAACCTTTTTTTACACCCTGTACTTGCGTCAGTAAATCTGAGCGAGCGACTTCGACAATCGGTAACGCACCGTCAGTTGTCCACATTGCTCGAAATGTGCTGGGTTTTCTCGACATAAAATTTCAACAGCGCGATCGCGCCGCTTGGGACTCAAACGGTTAAGTACATTGGTAATTATTTACATTAGGGGCTTCCTCACCGATTTTGATAACCTTGAAATATGTTGTCAAGGTCATCATTCTGAACAACTTTTTCCTATACATGTTACCGCTTCTCAGCTATAGTTTTCGAGATATTCGCAAAAGAGTTTCAACATCTCAAAAAGTGATCGCAGTAGGTGTGGGTTAGATTTGAAATTGTGGCCGCCGATAAGGGGGCCACGGTCACAACTTAAAACGACTTCAATAAGTTGAGTCACACTGTATTGTCTGTTTATGTTGACTGGTCATATACGGACATATTTCGGGTCATATTTCAAGGCCAATAAAATCGGTGAGGAAGCCCCTAATGTAAATATTAACCCCATTGCCCTACAATAACGAGCCAGACTCGTGATGAAGATTTTGAATAGACTCCAATAAATGTGAACGTTATTAATTTCCTTTAAATTGAAATAAAATGCTATTTTGTTGTAGTTGATATATGTCCATTGAAGAATACATAGGCATACAATAAATATAAATTATCTTTTTTTTCTATGAAATTCTGAACGATGAAGAATTTCTAACCATTATGATCACAAAATAAATAGTAGTGCAAGGGGTTAACCTTCAAATTTAACCCACACCTACTCCGATCACCTAATGTAAATAATTACCAAATAATGTTAAGTAGTCAGTTTTAGTGCTCTGTAAATCTAGTGTTAAAGGGACATTGAAGTTGCAAAATATGAAAGAAAACCTTGCATCCAATATTCTACATACGAATAATAAAATATAATACTAACGTACTACAAACTACATTATAAAATACTAATGTAAAATGTACTTACTTCTGAATCTTCTGTACCTCCGTCGGATCCACAGCACACAATTATTGATTCACGAGAATAGGTCCGAATAATTTAACAACAATCACTAAATTCTACACAACACACTTAACGAAATCGTGACAGCAGACGAGAAGACGTTACTTCGACCACGAATAAAATAATACTGCGATTTTAACCGCTTCGGACCCACAGACGTTTGATACGAAAACAGGGAATTCCGGGAAATAGGGTCGGCGCCCCGCCATAATTTGTTTACCTCGGTATTGTATCTAGTGTTTATAGAGCCTCAGCGTCTAACCTGCCTAGGATAACCTGACCGTACCACCTCCGTGAAAGGGATCATTGTTAAAATCGCAGTATTATTTTGTTCGTAGTCGGAGTGACATCTTCTCGATCGTTGTCACGATTTTATAAAGTGTGTTGTGTGGGTGTGTGTATTGTGTGTGTTGTTTAGTGATTGTTGATCAATTATTCGGACCTATTCTCGTGAGTCAATAATTGTGTGCTGTGGATCCGACGGAGGTACAGAAGATTCAAAAGTAAGTACACTTTACATTAGTATTTTATAATGTAGGATTAGTATTCGTATGTGGAACATTGGATACAAGGTTTTCTATCATATTTTGCAACGTATATTAACGATCATTAATGATTTGGGGTATATAGTATAATGTAATGTGGTTCAAATAAGATTACTTTAAATCAAATATTTTTATTTTGTATTTCAAATATTTCCTTACAATGAAAATAAGTTGAGCAAGTAGTTAATATTATAAATTACATTTTTTAACATGAGAAGCTATAATAGTTAGCAAAGTATTATTTGTAGTTTAATTACAAATATGTAACATGTTGATAAACAGACTACAATATCGTAATAACATTACAGGCAACAAAATATCATAAAAGTATAAGTTACGGTCAACTATTTGAAATACTATTTTACACAGTCCTACACACACCTACTCCGATCACTTTTTGAGATGTTGAAACTTTTTTGCAAATATCTCGGAAACTAAAGCTGAGCGGCGGTAACATGTATAGGAAAAAGTTGTTCAGAATGATGACCTTGACAACATATTTCATGGTCATGAAAATCGGTGAGGAAGCCCCTAATGTAAATAATTACCAGTATATTCAAATATACGTAACTGTATATTATACATTACACTTGTAACAACAAATGAGCAAAAAACAAAGACAATAACATCACTTAGTAACTTGAAATGAATTCAAAATTCACACTACTGTAAGAAATTGCCAGGACAAAAGTATTCGTACACCACCGTTTCTGTTGATAAACAGCAGTTACGAAGGAATCACAACATTCCGATCAATGTAAACATTACTTTAGAAGATATCATGTTAGTTTCATTAATTCTAGTCGTGGCGAGTACACGTTATTAGTGAATATTTGCGATATGGGGAGAAAACGCAATGAAACTACGTTGGAAGAACGAAAAATTATTATACAGTTATACGAAGGGGGCAAATCATATAGAAATATATCAGAAATACTAAAAAGAAGTCGATCAACAATACAGAGTATAATAAGTAAATATAGAAACGAGAGAACATTGCAGAATAACGAAAGAGCCGGCAGACATTGCAATTTTTTTACAACCTTGTAATAAAATGGCGACGTCCGTACCTTCCGAGGATCATATTCGTCATTGCATACTTTTTCATTTTCATGCGGGATTTAATGCGACGATAACAACAAAGAAAGTTTGCGATGTTTATAGAGATGTATCATCAACAAGTGTCAACGTAGGTTCAGAAGGTTTGCTGCTGGTGATCATGATCTCTCTGACATACAAGGGATTAACCCTTTGCACTATAACATCGAGTCAGACTCGTGATGAACATTCCGGAGAGTTTCTAATAAATAATCGGGAGACACTCGGATAAATTGGGGCCCGAAGAATAATCGTGACCAGTGGGGAGACGATGAAAATTTTTCATACCAAAATAAACTCTGTATTTAAATTAAAATCAACTAATTCGTGAATTAACAAGTTATCTGGAACAGTAATTGGGACAAATACCCTACTCCGCATTTCACTAATTGACACAAAAACCAATAGTTCGTCTTGCACGCACACGTACGATTAATCTGACGGTACCATCAATTTTCGAAACTTCGCGCGCGATCAATGCCCGCATCGCGACACAAAAACGTGAGTGATTAAATACTATTCTCGGAACTTGGTTAGGTGGTCCGGTTGTTTCTAATTACAGTAGAGCCTGTATTTATAAGAGCGTTCTATAAAGTGCCACTTGTCAACGCAAGGAAATAAAACGTATTGGTTCTACTAGGAATGGAAAGTACCCCATGGCCACTGGTCAGCAGCGCATCCCCAATTAATACGGACACTGATCAACGCAAAAACCAGCGGTACATCCGAAATTAAACATGCAATTTATCTTGGCCCATCGATATTATTATTACTGGCGCGTCTGTCGACGTGATCACCACTCATCGCATCGCACGGCCCGCGACTAAATGTTACCTGATACTGTGCTGTCAACAATACTTGTCCCACAAGTAAATCGTTTTCATTATTTCTCGCGTTGCACAGTGCGATATTTGCCCTGAAAATGCGGTCAAAGCTATTTCAATATTCGCTCAATATTTAAACTGCTATAACTTTCCTAACATTCATCCGAATTTGATAAAAAAAAAAAAAAAAACTAGACTTCTAGATTCCCGTTCCGGAATTTCCGCGGTAGCGTTCGCTCTAATAACGAGGAAACGCGGCGACACGTGTGCTGATTTCTAGATGGCCGGTTCGCTGACCTATTACTTTTAGTCCGCCATAAGGATTTGATCATGCAATTAAGCAGCCGTGACAAAGCGGCCTCGGCGGAAGAAAAAAAAAAAAAAAAAAAGGATCGAAAAGAAAATTGGTCCGACAGGTCAAGCGATAATTGAAAGAGACAAGCCGGAGGAGAATCGAGCGAGACGGTTGATGAATATTTCAGCGAGGTTCCAGGAAGAATTACTAAGCGGAAAAGGGGCTTCGTGAAGAGGTTCGGAGCGAGAGTGTAGAACGTGTCGCCGTGCACGAGGAAATCGACGTTTCGCAGCGCAAACACTCCTGTCGATGTTATTTTCTTGTTTGCGCGACGTCAGAACGTTCGCAACCGGTCCCCTCGCCTGGCGAAACATTAATCGACAGGTCCGTATCAACAATTCGCGGCTTTCGCCGATGCAAACCCTTGGGTACGACTCGCGCGGCCTCAATCCGCGAAAGATAAAAGTCAACGACACGGAGTCGGACACACCGCACAGTGGGCAAAAACGGCCTTTTTCGATTCAAAATCAAAGAACTTTCGATAGGAATGAGGTAGAGCAATGAAATTTTTTTAAAATGAAAACTGAAACTTTGTAGAATATGGGAAAAATAGGGAGATTACGGTACGAACGTTTTTTAACCTTGAGAAAATTCGTTAAAGTTGCACAATTTCAAGAAAGTGCCAGTAGTAATGACAGCGATACGTCAAGTGATGACGAGATGTGAAGTGGCTTCATGTTTCGTAAGTAACTCAAAACGTTAAAATACTTCATTATTATTATTTTTATTGTGTTTTATATATGAGAATACGATATACTTTCAAACTAGTGTGTTATCAAGTCATTTTAACGAAAAAATTTCATTAATTTGTGTCACAAAAATCTATTTTTTTCAAAAACCAGAGGTCGTAGACAAATTTTGAAAACAGATTTGAAATCAGCGTGAAAAAATCTATGGGAAACGATATATAGCATGTTAAAAAAAAATTTCCGCGCGTATTAGCCACAAAAACAAAATTTTCTTGAAATTGTGCAACTTTAACGAATTTTCTCAAGGTTAAAAAACGTTCGTACCGTAATCTCCCTATTTTTCCCATATTCTACAAAGTTTCAGCTTTCATTTAAAAAAAATTTCATATCTCTACCTCATTCCTATCGAAAGTTCTTTGATTTTGAATCGAAAAAGGCCGTTTTTGCCCACTGTGTCCCGCAAGAAAACAGTCTTTGATCACTGCGTAGAAACAAATTGTTCTCGATTTTTGGATAAAATTTTCCTCAATCTTCCCGCTAGATTTGCGGGATATTTTTAATTTACGATTAAGGTAAAGTCACCAGTAGTTGACCATTTTATAGAAAAACATAAAAAATAAGGTTTTTATAAGCGCACTTATAAGCGCACTTTTGATGAAAGTGAACCTCGGATGCCATGCCGTCTGTTGTTTAAATTTCAAAACAATAAGAACATTTTAAACCTTATTTCTTGTTTTTCTAAAAAATGGTCAACAACTGGTACATGGTGGTCAACTTACCTTTACCTTACTGAGACTAAAAAGATGGATCCCATGAATTATTCAACAAGTTTATTTCTTTGGGTATGTACAGAGTGCCCCAGAAATGTACTCGAAACAGCCGATTTTCAAGGTAATTTGACGCAACTTTTTCCTTTGCGAAAATGTTCTCCGCAGCCTAGTTAAGGAGTTATCAAAGAAAAACACAGGCCAATCAGAGCGCGGCTACAGCGGACGAATTCCGGCTCGGCCAATGAGAACGCCGCGCTCAGCGGGACCTGTCGTCAAGCCGGAATCCGTCCGCTGTAGCCGCTCCCTGATTGGCTCGTGTTTTTCGTTGATAACTCCTTAACAAAGTCAGGGACACTGTGTATTAGTGTTGTATATGTATAGTCTGAAAGATGGATTTGCCCGAATGCGCATTTTGAATATCGTTTCAAGTATATCGAAATAAATTCGATTAAATTCGATTTTATTTTTAAACTGTGAATCGATTAATAATTTGTATCCACAGGAAGATACTTACGGTTTTCAGGTTACATAAATTTTGGTACATTCGCAATGGAAATTTAGGCTATGGATGGTAATCAGAATGAGACGAATAAATAGCATGAGGAAGGTGTTCCCAACTCGAAAAGATGGCATTCTCTGTCACATTCGTTGAATTTTTATTTAAAATTGTTTTCATATATACTATGTTCGTGAAGTTCATTGCTACGCGAAATTTTATTAATTTTCGTGACCACGTCGTCAAACTGTGGAAGAGCGATAGAATATTTTTATTTCTTAATCCGTTCTAACTGCGAAATCTGATTGAGTTGGTAGTAAGATCTTTCTATGCTTAACGGTAAAAAAAGCCCCAAAGGGGGTTTGAGTACGTGGTCCTTTGTTCATGAAAAATCAATTAAAACAGTGTTGAACGCGGAGAGAGGCGAGCATAAGCAGAATCTCGAAGCACCAGCGCAACGATCTGTAACCGAATGGGTAAATATGCAATTAAATGGTTCACCTTGTATATAATCACTCGCGATATTGGATATTCGCGCAGACACAGAACATTGGGACAACGGACAATTGATTTATTGTAGTAGCAATTGATTACTTCTAGCACTTGGTTCCCCACTTTAGAATGAATATTGTAAAGCTGAAAGCGGAACATTTTGTGAAATCAAAGCAACGAGCTTCATTAAATTATTCCACGACGTTTAAAGCGTCAAGGAACTCCGTTGTATACGCATTAAACAATTTCTAAAGTCCATTTTCAAATGAACAAACGTCTAAATATATTCTAAAAAAATACTGTACAATGATGCTCGTGGTTTGTCGAAAAATAAGCAACGAGCTCTTGCACTCCTTTATAAAAGTTTACTAAAGATCCCTCAATAAATTACCATCAACGGATGGTGCGTTCTTTAATACCGAGTATAATATAGAGTATAGTATACTCTATATTGTGTCTAATTATGTTATAAAATTATTCACGAAAATCACTAGTCGTGTTTCAATATAAAATTTAAAATTGAGTACTAGCTTAAATTTCTTAAATAAATATACATATATAGATAAATGTACAAATTAATTCGTAGCCCTTTCTTTGTAAAATCGATTATTCACAAAAGGTTAGAGCATACGTATTCCACTCTCCAAAATAATCTTCGTCATTTTCTGTGTTCTTACTTCGTCTTACAAGCAAGTAATTATTGGATGTCCAATATGGTGGTTGCAAAATAAAACTGCAATCGATGAACTGTGACAGCAACGAATTAACTTGTGCAGCTGATATTTCGGGAAAATACAGGGTGTTTGGTAACTGGTGGTACAATCGAAAAGGGGGTGATTCTACATGAAAGAATAAGTCGAAAATATAGAATAAACATTTTTCGTTTGAGGCTTTGTTTTCGAGAAAATCGACTTTGAAGATCTGTCAGGTTTGTATGCTTTAGTATATGCAGGAAGTAGATTTGGTTGGTCATGATCAGACAGTTGCGTCAGACAATTCCTATCGAATAGCATGCTGCATTTCAAACTCGATTTTCTCGATAACGAAACTTCGGATGAACAAATTGTATTCTATATTTTCGACTTATTCTTTCATGCAGAATCACCCCCTTTTCGCTTGTACCACCAGTTACCAAACACCCTGTATAAAAAAGGATATGTTGCAGAAAGGAACCCGCGTCGCGGTTAACTGTAAATCTTCTTATGTTTCGCGAACAGCTAACATCACGTGCGTACACATGTACCTACATTAAACGTTGTCTGAATATAAAGTAGCCGGGGACCGCACGCAATTACGTAGCCTTAATTGGAAGTGTCAAGTGTTTGCGCATCTCTAAGGAATTATTGTTTGCCGAGCGAATTAATATCCTTGTTTCTTCCCGGGGCTAGGGGCGAAAAGTCGTCGAGGATGGAAAATGTCTGCGTAAAATCGAAGCCGTCAAGGCTCGACGCTCGACGTGTCCCATTACGTCAATATGAACATTCCCGATTAGTATCGCTCCCTAGTTTCACTCGTTAAGGTTCGCACATTCTGCTCGATAATAAAAATATAATAATTCTGACATTCCTCACGTTTTCCGAATTCTAATTAAATAATTGACTCTCGAACAGCAGACCTCTTTGATAACTGCACAGTAATTAGGGCTACTTAAAATTTATCAATTTGTTCAACATACATTTTTTTCTGTCATGTTTTTGACATACACATCTTTTAAATATGCTAATCTTTGATTATAGCAGTTTACTAGACTATTTTGATGATCTGGGTCAAAATTGAGGCCGGAGAAGCATTGTCGAAGGACTAAAAAAAATTAGACGGAAACTTACTATAATCTGCTATAAGTTTACTGTACAAAAATTACTATATTTTTAATAATTTAACCCCCTCCACTCTGGAATTTACTAAATATTTTCTATTAATATAAATACTATGTTTTCAATCATTTCACCCCGTCTAGTATTAAATTTACTAAATATTTTCTGTTGATATAAAAATTAACTATATTTTAAATGCCCTAATTAAATTCTACTATTAATTTTTTTTCTACTATACAAAGCTTCCATAATTTTAAGTAACACAACTCTGAAGTGGATTTTGATTCGACTAATACGTGCACCAGATGATGATTGATTCTTTTTTTAACGGTAATTTATAAGCTTCGATGAGTATTCTGCTCAAAAGTTGTTTTAAAATTGTTGTTATCGTGTGGCATACTATCATTGAACACCGATAAAACGCTTTTATTGGACTGAGAACAGGAACTTTTAGAAGTTAAACAACGAAAGTTGCCGACTCAAGGTCTGAACGTGTATCTTGAAGAATAAAAACAGGAAGAGCGGAGGCAACGCGTTCTTGAAAGTTACTGTACTTCGAAACAGCAGATACAGAGGGGAAAGAATACTCCATAGATGCTTAAAGGATACTTTAAAACGAAACGAAAGTGCAATCGATTAACTTTTAAACCATCGAACTGTATATTCCTTGTAACGGTGTTCTAATTTCCAAATCTTGATAAATCGCTGCGATACTTTATTTTCAAAGACACTCGAACATTTCACATAACTACAAGCGCATTACGTCGACGAAATTGTATATTCTAATCAGAACATTAAATTTCGTATATCACAATTTAATTTATCAATCACTGGTTGAATCATTCGCTCCAAATCCGTTTACCGAACGCGTCGAAAGGTACGGAAATTTAATCATAATTAATTACCAGTTGTTTCAGAGAAAACTTACAATTCACAGGTTCTACGTCAACAGAATTTCAAGCATTGCTGATTAGCAGACTGCCGATTTTTACGCAAAATAAAATTTGTCCACCTGAATTGCAACGTACAGCAATTAAATAGAAATTGACAATTTTACTTTTTAGTATTCAGCTGTGTCATAAAGTGTATAAAATTCGTAGTGATTAGTATAGAAGATGATTATACGTAGTTCTCCTTCCATAGCAAAATGGAGTTTTTCATCAATCCCCAGTACGACGAGAAATCAAATTGATTTACATGAAAAATTGAGCTGCTCATTCCAAGAGTAGCGTCATTTATTTTCCGTACGGGAAAATTGCCATTCCGCCGGTGTAGTTTCCATGCATTTTTAACGATTCGAGCGAAGATGAACATATTCCGATTGGCTTAAAAGAATACGCTTATCTTTGTAAATGCATCGATCAAATTGAATGCGGACATTTCGATAAATACCCGGCTGTAAACATATTCGAGGTTTATCTTGCGAAGAAAATGTAGTATTTAGAGTGGATGCTTTATTCGTTCAGATCTATTGCACGGATTACAGCAATTCAATAATTTTCTATACACATTGAAAATTTACGTTGAGTAATTGGAATCCAAAATTATATTATTCGGCTAGTATCAGTCTGGTATCAGGGTGGATAATCGTTTTAATAAATTCTGCTTCGAAATACGATCATTAGGGAAACGATACGGTGGCATCGATTAAACGAAATGCAATCTGGAATCTATTTTCGTTTATAACTGTAACGACGTCACCTAAAAATCGAACATCATGATTCTTGTTCCTCCAGCAGTTTCTCTTGTTTGATCAGCTCGAGTACACCGTTCCTCATCTCGTAAACCACCTCCCGTTCGGTCAACCCCAGTCGTCGTTTGTTGCTGATATCGTAAACTCCACCTACGCTCTCAGTGTGCTCGCCGCTGGTACCTCGTATCTAAATAATTTATTTGCATTCGATCAATTCGCGTTCAATTTGTAATAACACAGTTTTTCGCATATTCCGAATATTTTTTTTTATTTCTACAATATACGGCGACAACTGTATCAAAATTTCGTTAACGCCATTATCAATGTTACCATCGACTGTTGTTTTTCTTGTGGCATATATCGTTGACAATTGCAAAAATTTTTTTAGATCCATGTGTGCTCCACGAAGTACAGTCTCTCGATTCTTACTCGAATTATTTACATGTAATATATCATGTTGCATGTTATCAGGCTTACAAATTAATTCTTGGCCCTCGCAATCAATCGATAGTAACTTTAAGAAAAAAGTGACCCTCGGCAAAAAACATTCTTACTAGATATTTGATACGCCGACACCACGCACATTATGTAACAAATATTTTTTGTATCTGAATAAGATTAAATTAGATATTTAGGTGTCCTTACTTAAAAGGACCATCCTGTACATGGTACTACACCATATGTATTACGTGTATCTCTGAAGAACATTCTAAATAAAATTTCACAGATATATTACCCTGAACGAAAATGCAGTATACAAATTTGCCAAGTCGATGGTAAGAGACAGATGTTAAGTAATATCTAATGATTGCAATAACTTGAAAATGATATAACAATATTCTCTACGTTCTTTTAATTTCTTTTAATATCTTTTAATATCTCGTCACAGTTTTGCCCTCCGTTCATTTTTCCCACAAATGCCTAAAATCCACACTACCGATCGTAGACAGATTTTAACACTTTGACTGCCAAACCAAAATCCTCAAAAATTCCATAAAATCAAAGCACGTTATTTAATGAAATAAAAATTGGAAAAATGAAATGTTGAGTAGTCCTCCCACTTTCTTACATTTTGCAGGTCCTAATCAAATTTGCTACAATGGACATATTAACGTAAAAATTCATTTTAAAACCTGGACAAATAATTCCGTCACCCACATATGGGTGACATGGCAGTGAACGTGTTAAGCAACTGTAATAGCGTTCTCGTGTTTTCCTAGACGTTTTCAGCAACGCCCCCTCCCCGCAAAGGCCAGTTTTTAAGTTCAGAAAATAATTGAAAAGAAACGTTATGCGAGCCAGACATTGCGAGAGAAGGGAAGAGATATAAGGAAAACATCGGTAGCTGGCTCGCGATGGGAAAAAATAGCTCTCTTGCGATTCCAACCATGTATACAGAGCGTTTCAATGGAGATTTGTTAACAACTCGCCGCTTGGGTTCGACTCTGAGCATTTAATGAATCCCTGGCGGATTGTTAAATAACAATAGTAACAGATCGTGAAAAACGCGAACAGAGGTACAATACTGGGACTCTGTTTTAGCAAAAAGCGAATTTTTAAATAATGCTGGCTATTAATGCTCGGAAATACAGCTTGACAGTAAGTAGAGTGAAATTTACAGGTGACGAACGTGCACTTGACATTAATTGGAATTTAAACAGTCACGCGAAACTGACTACGGTTTTGCATTTTACAATTATTAATTTCTATTGCAACACTCTTTTGCTGCGCTTACATTTTAATGTATGCAATATGTATTTATAAACCAAATTCCATGCATTTACGTTTTAACATTAGAGACGCAACCTTTTCACGCTGAGATTTCATTTATATCAAACATAAAATGTACTTTCATCGAAAATATAGAAGAAAGAGGACAAGTGTCTATTTTAAGAGTGTCGTTCAATAATTTTATCATTTCAATGACGACAGATGATTATATTAAGCGATATATAGGGCAACACGTTGGATAAATATTATATGTTAATTAAAAGATGTTCTTACACGCTCTACAAGTATTAATATGAAAAATCAAAAAATTATAAGAATAATATCATTAATTACTTATAATTAATATAGTATATTAATGTATTAATGTTAATATGAATAATATATTAATATTATTTTCGTAAAACGATTTTTAGTACATTTCAATATCTAAAATGACTTTTTTTAAACCGGGCGTTTTCCATGTTTCTCGCGCGCCGCTGCATTCTGGTAATTAAATTGACATTTTTTATTTTCATTGATGCCTAGGATTTTCCATGTTAATCGAATAATTTTTCTTTGTTGTATTTATTATTGCGACGCGTTGTGGTTATCCGCAAACCGAATATACATTGAAATCAGTGTCGATGGAACGTCCGAAAGTTCGCGTTTCAATAAACAATTAACGCTCAAGTGGCCATGTAACATATTCCCCTACGCAGAAACTTTATTCATCGAACTAAAAATGAAAATTTCGTTATTGACAGTTCCATTATGATCTTCGGAACAAGTGACAAGCGAGATTTACATCTAATTATGCATCCGACTATTGGACCGTGTTATTTTCAATGTAAATGACGTCGTCGTATTAATTAACAATGTAATACAAGCATGTTAATGGCTCGAGAACTAAACGGAACTGTAGTGAAATTACTCGACAGAATGACAAGAAATTTTGCTCGCAACTTTCCCATCGAAAATCAATCTGATAAAATTCAACTTTTATTTCTATTAACCCTTTTTTGAAACATTTATTTGTCACATCCATAAAAGTCAACCTTTGCCGGCATTTCTCAATCATCAGCGACGCGGCTGCGTTGTCTGGTTATTTCGCGTTTCGTTTGAAACAATATAAATGCCGTCCAAGCGACGTGACAAACTTTCTTTTGATGTAGAGGCATGCTTTTTGCGAGTAAACTCTGTTGCCTTCATCATCTCGTGAAAATGCTCGTGTCATCGTCCGTTCATTAATCCACCAGGTACTTTTCAAGCAAGTAACTCGGATGCATTCTTTCTGGATCCGAACAGTTTTATTCACTGTGAACGCGTTAGTTTAATTTGTACTTTATTTCACGCTAAAAATACCGAGCACTGAACGCAATTGACATGAGAAGAATGTCGCTTTGCGAAAATGAGAAGAATTTATTTAGATTTTACACGGTTCTCGGTATACGTGCTTAAACAATAAGACTTATAAAAGCCTATAAAAAAGACTTATAGAAGCCTATAAAAAAGACTTATAAAAGCTTATAAAATTATAAATTAATAAGACTTATTAATTATTATTAAATAATAATAACAATACTAATCATTTCTCACAGAAATTTCCGTATAATTTCAATAATCGTGAAATAACGCTTCGATTATTCGTGATAGGTTCAGCGTCAATGTTTACCTAACCTGTTTGCGCTTATAGCACTTCCGAATATGCATGAAGTAGTCAAAGAAGAATCTTTTGTGCGAATATTTGATAAAATTTCAATTTGTGTACTAATCCTTGGAAATATTTGCAAGATGGCGAACAGAACAATACTTTCACTGCCACTTAACATTTTAACAAGTTCTCAACAATAAGTTTGTGAATTTTTACCCTGAAGAACCAATAGGGGTTAAACCTAACTGATCGAACTATGATTTTGAAGTGTTCAATTATACTAAATGAAAGGAAACGATTTTAAAATTATTATTTCCATCAGCATTAATATTTTGCATACTGACTATACACGTTCGTGATGATTGGCTCTAATTATTTTAATTGTAAAAGCAAGATTCCAGGTCGATACGTTTGTTACAGAAACGGGAATAGCTGAGCATACAATATTTTTTCGTAATATTAATTGCTGGACATCGACTGCATGTTTGTGCTTTAAATTGCATCATGTTCCCCGGCGGGCGTTGTTAAAAATCGACGAAAGACGTGTGCAGCGAAACAGTTTTCAATGTACACAAAGTCAAATTATATGATTTCGCCTCGCGCTATTTGTACAGCGCCGAGAATCGAGTTTAAATATTGTTTTCAGCGACAGCAATTACGTCGTGACCATTGAAAAACGAATGTTAAAAAAAAAAAAAAAATGAAAGAAACCGTAAAATACGAATACAAAACGATCCATAAATTGCATAAAGAAGATGAAATTATTACAGATATAGTGAAATTATTGGCAGGAATAAATCGTCAAATCAATTGTATAATCAGCCTTTAATCACGGCAAAATTTTCACACCCATTTTAAGGCTTGTCGGTATGCAATTATATAATAGTTAGTTCCAATACTACGCAGCCGTGAGGCGATCCACTTTTTGATCAAAATAATTATTCACGCCTACATGTAAATAACACCGCGCCTGTATCATCATTATTAACGATAGATATGCGCGGTTCAGATATTACATAATCTACGTTAATTATTTATAATAGTAGACATATCTACACAGTTCAGGAGATAATTTATTTAGAGTTGCACTGATATGGTGTAAACCGATAAATAAATAATAATTATAATAGAGTTACACTGTACTTTGGCTAACAAATACCCACTATGAAATCAAATAATTGAATTATAGCGATAAAAGCATTCAATTAACAATCATCTAATGAGACTCATTAAACAAACATTAATATTATTTGTGAGTAAAATGAAATACATTATCTAATAACAAAAAACTGGAAATAGGAACGTTTTTAGCTTACCGCTAACCAATAATGGGATCACTTTGACGTATTACGAACAAGGACGAGGAAATTCTTCAAAGTTCTGGGCTATACATAATCTGGAGAGCTGTATTTTAATTATATCGTATTTCAATTGCACATCTGATTAAAATAATTAGTAATTGAATTATTTGAAAAGTTTGAATTATGTAATACAGTTACGACGCAGTTGAATTTCTATATAATTGAAATACAATGTAATTCAATTGTGCAATTGAATTACAACGTAACTGAATTAGCACAGCTCTGACTGAATCCCAATGTAATTCAATTACTTTGTAATTATAATTCCTGGTGCAATTTAATTGTAATTCTGCACAACCCTGATCTCAGAAAAGACAGAGAGAGAGAGAGAGAGAGAGAGAGAGAGAGAGAGAGAGAGAGAGGGGAAGCAATGACACAATTCCTTACCTGTAGGTGGTACATGCTTGCGATTTCTTCGAATTTCGGATAATCTGCGCTCAATTTCGGCAGCCGCGCGTGAACCGAGGCCCTGATGGTGGTTCCCAAGTTGGTCGGGCAGAAGGTGAGATAGCCGAGTCTCCGGTGCCGCGAGAATTTCAGTTTCTTTCCAACTTCGGTAACTGCTCTAACAAGCCTAGCGTATACGGACGACAGGTTTCCACCCTTTTCCATCGATATCAGACGCATGTGATCCTCCTCGTTGCACCAGACGAGAAAAGTTTTCTCTTCGTTAAAAAATATTCCTCTGCCTAGAAAAATACGACCCAACCAAATAAAGAGAAAGCCGAATTACGGCCCCTTCGAGAAACTTTCAAAGACACTGGTCCTACCATGTCCGCATGCTGCAATATGATATTGTCAGACAATTTAGCTATAATATTACCTCGAAAGTTCACGAGTAATTTTCCTTCTCACTTTTTCCTTTTTACCAAATATTGTCTGTCAGATACGACTACATATTGCAATATTTCTTTATTTATTATTGCCTTAAACCGAACGGTTTATATAGCAATTACAACACTGTGACATTCAACAATGTTTGTTGTTGACACGGGCCCTGTAGAATATAGTTCAATTTTCATTCGGTGAATGACATCACTTCCTTTACACAAGATGTTTCGTAAACGGTGGTTCGACAAAAGTTAATCGAATAAAATGTTTTTTCACCGCGATACTGTGTCCCAGAGAAAAATCGAGTTTTGGACGTCCCCCAAGTTCGCATGCATCAGTGCTTACAGGAAGTAGAATAGGCTGGTGATGACCAGACTGCGCCCTGTAACCTATTTTCAATTTCACATTTTTCTTGTATTTAACGTCTTAAACTATGAAGTCTGAGTACAATGTTACCGACAAACTATTTTTATGCAAAATAAAAAATGTCTGCATTGATTGTTAGAGGCAGGAGCCAAATAAAAATGTCTTACAGCTTTTAAATTTCATGTACTCAATTTTTCCACCTTATATGGTTTACAGCAATAAATAAATAAATAAATAATTCTCAATTTTTCCATTCATGGATAAAATTCATAGTTATTGAACATCGTAGACAATTTTGAGTACAGACATAAGGATTTTATTATTTTGCTCAAGCTTCTCAGCCAGAACAGGGTCTCTTAAAGATTTTCTCTCGAAGCTATTCGACATGGTCAAGTTAGGTGCCTCACCCTGTATATATTTTAATTACTAAAAAACTTGACGAAATTGTTTCCTTGCAAGATATATTTAGGACTGAAATATCTTAATTATTTACTAACGAACTGAAGAACAAATCTGCTTCACTGATTACTTTTAGGTGTATTTATCACTCCCCTACTTACCAGAAGGCTATTAGGTTCATGAATTATATATAAATGAATCTTGAAATACTTTTGCTGTGCTTAAAAATAACCACGATTCCTGGATGCAGTGATCGATCATCAAAAGTACCTCGAGTCGAATATTTCACGACCTGATTAGGAATCGATGATGACTTCCATCGATTTCCTTGAAGGACGGAATAAGTGATCCTAGAATGATCATCTTAGGCTATATTTGATTTTACGTCAAAGCCATTAGTGAATTCGATCTGGTAAATTCTAAAATGATACATTATTAAATCCCGTTCTGGCTAAGGAGATCGATCAAAATATCCTTTTATGCGAATGTTCAAAATTTTCTACGATGTTCATTAGGAAGACAGCAGATTTTACACATTAATAGAAAAATGAAGTAGATGGAACTTAATAGGGATAAATGTTATAAGGTAAAATTTTAGTTTTTTCGTATATTATTAATGAATTTGAATAGTTAATTTGTATAATATTGAAGCTTAATGAGGGATATTTTACTGTTTAGGAACTTTTAAGGGGTGATAATATATTTAATTGATACAGTCAAAATAATTAATGAAAGAATAGTTTGCAGAATATTTTAACGTCAGTATATTGTGTTCAAACTCTAGAAAATATTTTTATTTGTTTCCTGTTTCTAACAATCAATGCAGACAATAGATTTTAATTGTCCTAAAAATACGCTAACAATAACGCTACTCCGCAGATAGCTTACTAATCAAAGTTTAGAAAGACTATTAAATGCACAGCACTTCTTGTCTCTACTAAAACAAGTTTGAGTTGAGTGAAAGCATTCCTATGTACAAGGTACGCCATCGTGTTGCCAATAAGTGGAATTTTGTTAAACCTGGGAAACTAGGATGTTTGGAAACTTCCAATCGAGACTGGACGTATTTGGAGAAATTTTTGTACGAGTATCGATTTGGCTTAATTCTGTTCGGTGGAAGAACGCCACCGGAGATATTGATTTCTGTTATTATGTTTCAACAAACGCCATCACGAGGGAGAAGCTGTCAAAGTAGTGTTGCCATACGACCTATTCCAGCGTGACTTAAGCGGGGGCTTGCCAGCCGTTTGGGGTTCTCCCGTTTCCATCCTCGTCGTCAGGGAAACCATGCGGCGCTCGGAACGCGGCTATGATAGACTATCATCCCCATCGTCAACGAGGCTCACACGTACTGCACGATGTACAATAAGGAGCAAACTTGAACCTAGAAAACTGATTTCCTAAAAATCGTGGCTCACTCGCGTCAGCAGTAAGAAAATAATCAGGGACCATTAACTGTTATAACCAAAAAGAAAAAAGTCATGTAATAACAAGTCTTTCATCCACTAAAATCGTATTGGTTACAAATAAGAATTATAAGTCAGCGTCAGCAGGAAGAAAATAATCAGGGACCATTAACTGTTATAACCAAAAAGAAAAAAGTCATGTGATAACAAGTCTTTCATCCACTAAAATCGTATTGGTTACAAATAAGAATTATAAGTCAGCGTCAGCAGTAAGAAAATAATCAGGGACCATAACTGTTATAACCAAAAAGAAAAGTCATATAATAACAAGTCTTTCATCCACTAAAATCGTATTCGTTACAAATAAGAATTATAAGTCAGCGTCAGCAGTAAGAAAATAATCAGGGACCATAACTGTTATAACCAAAAAGAAAAAAGTCATGTAATAACAAGTCTTTCATCCACTAAAATCGTATTGGTTACAAATAACAATTATAAGTCAGCGTCAACAGTAAGAAAATAATCAGGGATCATTAACTGTTATAACCAAAAAGAAAAGTCATATAATAACAAGTCTTTCATCCACTAAAATCGTTTTGGTTACAAATAAGAATTATAAGTCAGCAGCAGTATGAAAATAATGAGGGACCATAACTGTTATAACCAAAAAGAAAAGTCATGTAATAACAAGTCTTTCATCCACTAAAATCGTATTGGTTACAAATAAGAATTATAAGTCAGCGTCAGCAGTAAGAAAATAATCAGGGACCATAACTGTTATAACCAAAAAGAAAAAAGTCATATAATAACAAGTCTTTCATCCACTAAAATCGTATTCGTTACAAATAAGAATTATAAGTCAGCGTCAGCAGTAAGAAAATAATCAGGGACCATAACTGTTATAACCAAAAAGAAAAAAGTCATGTAATAACAAGTCTTTCATCCACTAAAATCGTATTGGTTACAAATAAAAATTATAAATCAGCGTCAGCAGTAAGAAAATAATCAGGGACCATAACTGTTATAACCAAAAAGAAAAAAGTCATGTAATAACAAGTCTTTCATCCACTAAAATCGTATTGGTTACAAATAAAAATTATAAGTCAGCGTCAGCAGTAAGAAAATAATCAGGGACCATAACTGTTATAACCAAAAAGAAAAGTCATATAATAACAAGTCTTTCATCCACTAAAATCGTATTGGTTACAAATAAGAATTATAAGTCAGCGTCAGCAGTAAGAAAATAATCAGGGACCATAACTGTTATAACCAAAAAGACAAAAGTCATGTAATAACAAGTCTTTCATCCACTAAAATCGTATTGGTTACAAATAAGAATTATAAGTCAGCATCAGCAGTAAGAAAATAATCAGGGACCATAACTGTTAAAGAAAAAAGAAAAAAGAAAAAAGTCATGTAATAACAAGTCTTTCATCCACTAAAGTCGTATTGGTTACAAATAAGAATTATAAGTAACCGAAATTTTGTTCTCTTGTTGGTAAATGTTATCGTTGAGAGAATCTCATTTCGATCACTTATAACATTTATCAATGAGTATATGAGAATAAATCCACAAAATCTGCAGTCTATTTAGTTATTAAACAAATATCATTCTTAAAACCTCAATGGACGTTGAAACAATGTTTCTTATTAGTTGCAAAATACCAGATTCCGTACGAGCTTCTTTTAACGCAATATTTCCAATCTATTTGGTTATAGATCTAATAAGATAGTGAAAAATGATCGTAGAAAAATGACTAGCGCAGTGAAATGCATTCACATTTTCATTTGCTTCTCTTTGGTTCCTTGATATACCTATAACCCCCGCGTGAAGCTTGGGGACATTTGCATATAGAACAAGAAATAAGTCTTGTATCGATTCAAACGTAATCGAAAGGTGGTTCACCTAGTGTATGTGTCGTACTCTCTGTTTCTGATCGCCCGGAGCACCGTGAAATTGAATTATGAATGTCCTGTTTTATATACGTCATATATGTGCGCACATTGACGCACGCGCGCAGCTACGAACAAATGTAGAAGGAAAAGAATTCTGCCTAAACCTTACATCAACTTATATCTTGGAACTATAATCTTATGACGCAAGCACTGCTCTTCCGCGAGAACTTGAACGTGTTGTTACAGTTTAAAAGACCTTCGATCACTATGCAATTTCGTGAGTCACTAGTTACAAAAATAAAGTAGTAAATAATACTATAGATGAAATCTAGATTATTTATGACAGCCATTCATACGAAATACATTCGTTCAGTCAGTGATCGGAGAAGTAAAATAGTAAATTATACTGTGAATAAAATAAAATAAAATAATTTATTTAAATGCTAATTGTGCAAATAAAATAAAGTAGGACTATTTGACGAAACCACTTAAACGAATGTATATATTTCAACGTCAAACCTTATGGAGTATGAAAAACCAGTTACTAATTACAAAAATAAAATATAAAGGTACTGTTCAGGGATGCAGAGCATAAAATATACAATTTATTCAGTTCAAAAATAAGATAAAGCAGTTATACTATGAATAAAATACAGCAATTCGAAGGAAGCCATTTAAATAATAGCATATAATAAATGTTCGAAGATACGCGACCCGTTTCCATTATACGGCAATAGTACTCTGAGATTGTTATTATTATCATTTTTATTGCTACGCAGCCTTTATTACGAAATAATTGGACGCAACCGTTAAATCGCATAGCTTACACAATTTTGCATAAGAGCGAGATGCGGTCGGAATCCAGTTTAAAGCTTGATGCAAATTACTTAAAGTCAACGTTGAATCATGCCGCGTACACAATCCCGATATTATACCCGTCGAAAGCTGTCGAAAGTGTTTTGTACGTGTGGACGACTTTATGAAATTTAATTAAGGATAATTATCTATGCCGATGCAATTACGCCCTTAGTTTTCGCTAAGAGTTATTCGCGGAACACACCTAACAAGCCTTTGTTTGGATACAAAAGGTTGACGGTGAGCATTTAGGTTAACCATAGAATAATATCTCCGCGACCATTGTTTGAGTTTATGACACTGAAATTATGATTATCTGAACTTCAAACTTGGCGCACACACGATTCGCTAATTCGGGGATACGTGGAAATTTATTTACAGAAACGGGCTTTTGTCTCTCGAGCGTATTTTGATGGCCATTAGTTGTACAATTAATTATTATTGTAACAGCGAAAGCTAATAGTAACGCTTACCACGGGTAACTCCAACTACAGTATTTGGAACCTTCATTTTTTCAAACACACTTTTCTAAGACAATTTTTGAAACATCTTGAAAATAATTTCTTCAAATTGTTTAATTTTCTGAAATCTTTAAAAGAATGTTCGAAAATTCACTGCCACGTTAAAATACTTAGAACTGTTTTAAATATTAAGTACATGTTACGCGCGCATGACGCGAAATTGCACATTAATGCTCTTACTATTAATGAAAACAGTCAATCTTCAAGATGCTGCAATTTGAGGGAAAGAGTCGTACGATAGTTGGGCTCATTTTGAAGCACGAAGACGCTACTTTCACATCTCTAAATTAAATTCTTTCGGACCCCGATATATTAAAAAACGGAGAGAAAAATTGATTTCTGTGAGAAAAAATTTACAAGTTGAAACTCGACGGAGTTTAACAAATTTTTATTCGCGTTTCCAAATATTTTAGTAGGGGAAAGGTTTCTCTTTGCAACGACCCCTGAAAAGTTGATGTATGATTTTTCGTAGTCGTTTTGTTGCACTTTCAATGAAGAGTGTGCCCCCCCCCATGTCGGTATAAGTCAAGGTGCACCACGAAGACGATGAACTTGCACCTCGTCTGCAGTGCATGATTCATATGTGCCTAATGTACGTTTGTTATAGTTTAGCTTGTAGTTGCAAAACTCGAAGTTACAACTGTTTCAATTTTTTTCTAAATAATTTAAGTCTAAGAAAAAATACTTTCAAACCAATTCTTTTTGAACCTTTCCGAACAATCGAAATAGCAAAGACATTTCCCAATGACGTCGTAGTGGATATAGCAAACGCGCATTTTTTCTATTTCAACTGAACCAATTACGAATCTTCGAATTGTTGAGTAGCCTGTCATTTTTCTAAAATTTTAGTTGCCGTCGATAGTGTTTTTGTTTTTGCACGTTCAGCACATCCCCGGGAATTTTACAGTCTTCATGCTATCGGACGTAATATTGTCTAACGCAGTTTCACTGTTTTTTCTGAGCAGGATCTTGCATAATCTCATCAAACAAAGTGTTATTGGCGTGGAAGTATTGAAGACTCTGACGTTAATAACAAAAGTTCTTGTGCTGCGCATCTCATCAAGATAAACAATTTTACATCTTTGAAAGTTGTCTTATGTGACGAAGAGCCAATATTCTAACTTTATTTTTCAGTGACATACATTAATTATGGCTACAGTCGTCAAATTTTGGCTAGTGTGCTGGCAAACGATGACACTCGCTGATTTGTTCCCGTAAACGAATAAGGATTACAATTGTCATCAAGTTTTTTTTTAAATCTATTTAATTTTTTAAGTTAATTTTAATTCAATTTCAATTTTAATTTCAATTTTTTCATTTAATTCTAATTCAATTTTAATTTTAATCTTTTTTAACACGTTAACTGCCGTGTGGGTCACCGGTGACCGGCACTCGACTTTGCTACGGCGCCGTGGGGGCCACCGGTGACCGGCGGCGTGGTCAATACTAAAAGTACATAATTATAGTAAATATGGATACTGATCAATTTTTCAATAATACCATTGTTACTATAATGGTTTGAAGAAATGAATGCAATATAGAACATACAAAATAATTTTTTTTTTTTTTTTTTTTTTCGAAACACTGAGAGTAATCACTTAGCAACCGAAGCACGATTGTTAAAAAAAAAAAAAGTAATACTTGCCTACAGCGCCGTGGGGGGCACCGGTGACCCCCACCAAAAAAAATGCTTCAAACATGATTTTATAACTCATATTATTTGCTGGGAACTATATTTCATCATAATATGCATCGCATAATGAAAAGTTCATGTTGGCGCCTGGGACAAATCATGGAATATCCGTCCGGCAGTCAACGTGTTAATTTCACATAACAGCAAAGGAACATTTTCAAACAAATGTGCGTTTCTGAGGCCCAATCTGGTAGGAAAATTGTGCAGGAATGTGTTGTTCAGCTACATTGGGAACTTGTTAATGTTATCGTTTGGTGGTCGAGTGTTTAATCCCCGAAACTTTCATCTTAATCTTCGTTTAAACTTGAACTCCCTATTTCGACTGTTCGGCTTACCAGGGATTAATGTTTTCAAACGAGCTAAAGGAACTTAAAGCATTGTAATTGAATGTTTTACGTAAACCCTGGCCAACTACGATAACTCCAATCGACCGACAAACTGAACACCAGTTTGACCGAAAGAAGAAATTAATCGACACGACATCGCAGTGAGCGAAAATACCAACCTATGTAGGCGGACAAAATTATTTCAGCATTATTTAAAACAGGTCATTGGATTCGTCTTGACGTCAGCTACAATAATATTTAAAACATTAAGGTGACCATAATTTTTTATTGAAAAAAATATATTTTTTAATTTTTTTCTATGAGGGTTTACAGACGGCTGAATATCGATTAACTTTTGTTGAAAACATTTCTTTGTCAGAGTCACGCCCCGTGGTTTAGCCACTAGAAAACTGAAAAATCCTTTGGGAGACAAGATTTCGAAATGTTGATGCTCCGTAGTGTTCCACAAAAGTTAGAGCTTCTAATTAATACGACGAATATAATATTATTGTTGCAATTGTTTCATGCTCAACTAGAGAGCCAGTACAGCGAAAGAGCACGTGTATGTTTCGAAAAATGTGACCAAATAACGAATATAACGAGAAGCCTATTTTTCTATTTAAAATGAAGACACATTGTTTTGTATCTTCGCGTGTTCCATTTGACGCAGACCGAAAGTTTCGATAAAAATCAATACTACACCGCGCATTGTAACTTTTTCACCAAGAAATACCGCTGGCAAAACCAACAGGACCAAATATAATTCGCCGAAATATCGCCGGCGTTGTTTATACAAGCGTTTTTCTTTTTTTATGCAACGTAGTTCCATTCAAACTTTTACTGATAATAAAAAATCAAATTTCAATAAAATTGTGGACACTCGGGATTGGCAGATTACAGAAACAGTTTAGAGAAGGTCTATTTTTACAGATGAATTTAAATCCGAATAAAAATTATGTTCAACTGTACGTTTTTGTTTGAATATGCTTGAAATGTTTGCAATCACATTGTTATCGATTTCCAGTCGATTGAAAACGTATTTTAAAATTTCGTTACGCTGGTAACTAAAATGCATAAAAATGTTTAACAAGAATTCAGAATGTGTGTGTAACTAATCAATTTTTATGCAGAGCTGTGTTTCGAAATTGAAATTGTATTTTTGTTCACACTGTATTTAATTCCAACACAATATTCTATGAATTTCTGT
This sequence comes from Seladonia tumulorum, assembly GCA_913789895.3. NCBI lineage: Eukaryota > Metazoa > Arthropoda > Insecta > Hymenoptera > Halictidae > Seladonia > Seladonia tumulorum. The sequence goes on from OU565266.1 coordinate 29,963,424, forward strand.
GAAACGCTCACAGAATAAGCAACTGAATAATTAATAAACCTTCTTCGTTTGTATTGATGCTAAAAATGTTTATAAATATCGATACACCACCAAGAATATTCTGTTTTATAAACATTTGTCTTCTCCAAGTAGTTTCCTTCTATGGGTACATAACTTTTCACTGTACGTTTTAGCTGTCATTAAAACGCTGTCTGAGATATACAGGGTGTTTGGTAACTGGTGGTACAAGCGAAAAGGAAGGGGTTGATTCTACATGAAAGAATAAGTCGAAAATATAGAATAAACATTTTTCGTTTGAGGTTTTGTTTTCGAGAAAATCGACTTTGAAGATCTGTCAGGTTTGTGTGCTTTAGTATTAGGTTGTTCGGAAAGTTCTTTCCGTTTTTTTAACAGGTATTATAGATTGGATCAAACGTCCTGTCATTTTTTGAGCAATTAGAAGAATTGGTTTTCCAAACGATGTGTAAAAAAGATTTTGAAAAAATTCCAATTGGTAAGAATTACATGAGAAATGAAAAATGGCACTTTTCACAACTTTTTTATTTGAACATGTAATGAAAATTTAAAATATGCGTTTTGTAGATCTATGTTAATTATACACATGCTAAAAATTTCATCGAAATCGATTAATATACACATGAGCTCCAAAGTGGTGAAAATCGTGGTTTTTCACGACTTTCGATCAGTTTCTGCTTAAAATCCACAAATTCTACCATTTTTAGATGCGTGTCGTTTTTATCTGCATCAACCGATTTCGATGAAATTTTCAGTATGTTTATAATTAACATAGATCTACAAAACGCATATTTTAAATTTTCATTACAGGCTCAAATAAAAAAGTTGTGAAAAGTGCCATTTTTAATTTCTCATGTAATTCTTACCAATTGCAATTTTTTCAAAATCTTTTTTACACATCATTTGGAAAACCAATTCTTCTAATTGCTCAAAATATGACAGGTCGTTTGATCCAATCTATAATACCTGTTAAAAAAACGGAAAGAACTTTCCGGACAACCTAATATATGCAGGAAGTAGATTTGGTTGGTCATGATCAGACGCGTCAGACAACTCCTATCGAATAGCATGCGTATTCGCTGCATTTCAAACTCGATTTTCTCGATAACGAAACTTCGAATGAACAAATTCTATTCTATATTTTCGACTTATTCTTCCATGTAGAATCACATCCTTTTCGCTTGTACCACCAGTTACCAAACACCCTGTATAATTATACACCTTCTAAATAACCTTTGGCTTCCAAACTCGAAAGTGAAGCAAAAAATTCTTCGCCTTCGAGTTTCTCGGCTTAGATATTCTGATCGTAAAAAATCAGTTTTTTGTATATCAGTGTATAAACACCGTATTAGAACAAACCAATCAATGCTCACCCTGGGGCCAGAACCTGTTGGAGTTGGCAGCTTCCAAAAACCGATCGCCTTCCTTGAACAGGAAATGATCGTCTATGAGCTGTTGCTGTGTCTCTTTGTCCATGGCCCCGAGCATGTAATACGTTCCTTTTAGGTCTCCCTCTAAGGTCGACAATGCCTCCTGCACCTAAAAGTGTAAAAGATTCCTGGTGTAAACAGATTAGAGCTGAATTTATTCACTCACTCTACCTCTCTCTCTCTCTCTCTCCCTATCCCCCACTTCCCCCCCCCTGCCCGTTTGCCATAACTCGGCGATAACGAGGCGGGCAAAACGTGATTAGAAAACGCAATTATCTATCGTCATAGCGGAGTGAGAGCGCCGGGGTTGAAACCGGGCGAAATCAATTATCTATGCGAGCGTTGTGCTTTGATTCAACTCTTCCAGGAGAAACGAGACGCGAGCGTTTCGTACGGTTACTCGCTTTGACGATCGTGCACCAAAGGAAATTTAAGTTTCCCGTTTATTCCCAATAATTCGCGAACATATACAATCAATGAACTCGAACGCACCGCGGTACGAACAGCGAATCGAATAACGCGCGTTCAATTATCCTCGTACTTCGTTCGGACAGTTAGTGCCGAGCATAATTGACCTATTCAAATTGTCAGCGGCAATTGCAAGTTACCAGGGAGGTACTTGTATCTTGTACTTCAGAATTTTAATTGGAAATAACACAATCAGGGAGGGGGAGGGGGGGGATTCTGAAGTTCCTCAAACGGTTTTACAGCTTCGTGCTTGGTTCATTTTTGTCATAAATTAATGACACAGTACAATTTTGACAGTACCCGTATGTATTTACAATAACGAAATAATTCAACTAAATGGTTTTCACTGTGTTATGTAACAGAGGATAATAAAAAAAAATGTGGCTAAAATATTGGTTCAGGGCGCAAAATGTTATTATTTTCTGAATGTATTCATTCGCAAAAACATCGAGATAGGTTCTGTATATGTTTTGATTTTAATTGCTAACAAACAACGCTCGAACGTATCAATATTTTTGTTACTCCATAAAACGCTCGGGAAACAGATGTCTGTTATTATAAATGTAACTCTGTATTTGTTACGCGATGTACCGAAATGCGCGAGACAAACTTTATTCAGGAAAATTAAAATTTTATGTAAATATATATTTTCATTGTTATGGATATTTATACCGCGAAAAGTGTACTGTGCTAACGCGTTTGTGCAGCACTGCGTACACAAGGACACGATTTTAGACCTCGTAAGCATTTCTAAATTCAAAAATATGTTTTCTAATTTATGCATGCATAAAAGCTTTTACCTCAAGGGTAATGAATAATGCAAAATTCTTTCTTGACAAAGTAGTGTGGACAGGTTTTATGGACTAGGTGTCTTCTCGTGACTCTAGTGAAATTTTCTGTGCGCTGATCTTCACGCCGGAATTGCGAAATACACAGGCTCACGAAAGTATTCGAACGCCCTTTATATCAGTATAACTTTTTTTTAAATTGGACCAAACGACCTGACTTTTTTGAAGAGTTAGAAAAATTGGTTTCCCAAATGATGTGCAAAAAAGGTTTTGAAAAAATTGCAATTGGTAAGAATTACATGAGAAAATAAAAATGGCACTTTTCACAACTTTTTTATTTGAACCTGTAGTGAAAATTTAAAATATGCGTTTTGTGGATATATGTTAGTTATATACATGCTGAAAATTTCATTGAAAACGATTAATATACACACGAGCTACAAATAGTTAAAAGTGGTGAAAAAAGCGTAGATTTTCACGAGTTTTGGTCAGTTTCTGCCTAAAATCCTCAGATTCTAACATATTTCGATGCGTGCCATTTTTATCTGCGTCAGCCGATTTCGATGAAATTTTCAGTACGTGTATAACTAACACAGATCTACAAAACGCATATTTTAAATTTTCATTACAGGCTCAAATAAAAAAGTTTTGGAAAATGCCTTTTTTATTTGCTATTATAATTCTGAGCTTGAATTGAAATTTTTTTAAAAATCATTTTTGCACGTCATTTGGTAAGCCAATTCTTCTAATTGTTGAAAGAAGTCAGGTCGTTTGGTCCAATTTAAAAAAGTTATACTGTTTTAAAGGGCGTTCGAACACTTTCGTGAGCCAAGTGTAATTTCGAATATAAAATTTCTTTTGTCAAACACTTAGACCTTCAACTATACACCTGGGAGTATTTTGATAAATATTTCGGAAATTTGTACGCAGTTCCCAGCGAGGTCAGACGAAATCAGGGGTGAAAATAATTAAAGGTAGCATGAAACCAGTATAAAGGTAAACACATCGGTGGACGTTCGCGCGACAAGAATGGTCCATTCCCTTCAATTATTGCTTTTCTTTCACCGTTCGGTAACGCTGAAATTCATTCCGTTTATGTGTCTTATACTGCCGAGCTGTTTGAGCTTTACTCGGGGCTAAATTGGGTTTCCCCTGGTGCGTTTCGGTTGCCAAGGGAACTAAGACGCTAAGCACGACGACATCTACGGCCATCTGTGTCAAACGCAGGAATCTGAATTCCGTGTCCTTTATTCCCGATGACGAGTGGAGGGTGTGCGAAACGTACGGGGGCCCTCACCTTTGAATGACCGCCATACCCATTTATTTTTCAAGTCGCGTTCCCCCAGGTTTACTATACCTATCTACTCGACACTCGATAGGTTGATAGCTAGAACGTCTTTTCCCGAGAAAAATCAACCCTTGGACGGCGAATCTCTTCAACAACAATCGACCATCGTAAACACTGTTCACTGCTTTATTGGTCGATATTTTAAACATATCTTTGAAAATATTTCTTACAACAACGGCAATTTCAGGGAGAAAGTCGGGATGATGGAAGGATCGGTGGTAATTAAGTTTTATTTGATCAGCTCATTTATATTCGAGATTGATAATTAATTATATTTAAATTTTAATTGCCCCTGATAGCTTTTTAGATATATTTTTTTAATGTTACAAGAGCTTTGATAGCACTCACGTGTGAATAGCAAAGCGAGAATTTCAATTTAAACGTGGATTATCTCGAAAAATCCACTGAACAACAGGAGATTTTAAAATAAATATTTTCGCTTCCAAAATGTGAATGAAATGGTCCCGTAGGTCTTTATTATATGAAATAATATGTCGAAAGCATAGAATAAAATTCGTAGAAATGTTGTAATATTAGATTCGAAAATAATTGTTTATACTTGGAAAATGAAAATTAAATCACCCAAACGATCTGGCAGGTTAAAATCAAGGGTTGAAAACATTAAAACAATTATGTTTTGTACATGAAATATTCAAACAAAAATATAAAATAAAATTTGCGTAATCGAGAAAAATGAACGGGAAAATTCGTCGAGTCAGATTCGGCTGACGTATCTGTTCATGCACCCGCTGATTTTACTTGTAGATACTGATGCTCGTGACGAATCTTCAAAATCGAATTTTTCTCAAAAACGAAGTTTCGTTTGATAAAATTCTGCTATATTCTCTTTGCTCGTACTGTCGGCCCTGGTATTTGTTTAACAACGGTTTTGCAACCATCATCAAATCGGTTCAAATAACAATTCCAGATTTTCAGTGAAGCGAATAGAAGATCCTTTGAGTACGACTTCCAATGTATTCTAAGTTTACATTGTAAACATTAAGCTCTCAATCGCTTTGAAATGAATAGTAAGACCGATACCAGAATCGATATACAGTCACGAACGAAACTATTGGCACAGCTAACTTTAATTACATAACTTACAATTTGATAGTACAGTGTTATTGAATACATTTAGTTAACATTTTCTGTGTAGTCTGCAGGACACATAATAATCATAATTTTTGTGAAACTATCTGGATAACAATTGATTTTATGAATTCTAATGAAAAAGTCAATGCTATTAATTCTAATATGTAAGCCAGTTCTGTTAATTGTAATGTGTAAGTGTATTCTAATATAAAAGACAATTCTATTGTTTATAATATAAAAGTCAACTCTATAAATTCTGATATAAAAGTCAATTCTATCAATTCTGATATAAAAGTCAATTCTATTAATTATAATTTAAAATCAATTCTATTAATTCTAATATAAAAGTGAATTCTATTAATTCTAATATGTAAGCCAGTTCTTTTAATTGTAATATATAAGTAAATTCTGTTAATTCTAATATAAAATTCAATTCTATTGATTCTAATATAAAATTCAATTCTATTGATGCTATTATAAAGTCAGTTCCATTGATTGCAATATAAAAGTCAAGTCTATCAATTCTAATATAAAAGTCAATTGAATAAAAATCAATTAATTTGATTAATTGCTAATTGAGTAGCTGTGTTAATATTCTCGTTTATGTCCGCACGTGTAGCATGTTTCTTGTTCATCTTAACAAAGAGAAAGTCCCAGAAGATCGTGGAATTTATTCGCGTATATCTTTACGTTTTAGCTAATGTGTTACTTTTCTGTAGAACGATTACCAATTTACCTTATCGATTTACTATGAAAATTGTTGAATCGGGTGTTCGATCATTAGCTACACATGCACGAGTTTCCCATTTATCTAAATTTTCTTTAAATACGCTTCAGGCAGGAAATATTCGTTAAAAATCGTAAATAAATGTTTTTCGCCGCGGTTGTCGCGATTCATTAGCAAAAATAACATTCGGAAACCAGACTGGCACTCGATATTTGGCTGTCTAACCGTAATGGATCATCAATTTTCATATACCTTCTTCTCCAAATCCAGATAATCAGCGGACGTCATCGTGGGGTTGAACGGATAGCCATTAATCGACCGCGCGCAGCGAATTCTTGTTGAGATCACGTACTTTCCTTCCGGGTCGAGATCACCTAGATCATCGGCCGATCCCCAGTCCAACTCCGGATGTACATCCTCGTGCGTGAAGTCGACATGATATTCCTCGATCACCGGATCGAAGAGATCGGCAAATACGTCGTAGGCTGGTTGATCGGGCGCGTACAATCCGACGTGAGAATCGGGATTTTTCAGGCCCGATTGAATCACGTCCATCAAAGTGGATCCCCCAGCGGTCGTGCGTGTCTTCAGTTTATCGAAGATTGGCCTGGTTAAGTGTTTCTTCAACAGAGACTCGCTATCGATCCCTTCGTACTCCGCGTAGGCGGTCTCGAGTGCCTTCACTCTCTCGTCGGCTTCGTTCATGAAGCCCGGCGCCCTCGACGCTTTCTGTTTCTTTTCACAAGCGCAGAGACGCTTGTCGCACATTTTGCTTGCCCTTTGTCCCCTCCCACGTTCCCTTCGTACAACTCTCTGCTAGACTATGCCTAGACACTGAAACATGGAACAACGAAATGTAGCGATGTGGCGAAACCTTTTGGGCGTCTGAAATTCGATAACGCGCACCAACGTACAGTAATGGCTAGACGGCGGATTTTAACCGTTTATGTGAAAAATTACTAGGTAATTTATAGGTGTAATTTATAAACGGTAAAAATATTAACATGTTGACTGCCATGTCACCCATACAGTGAGTGTAAAAAGTATTCGTACACCTCTTGTAGGCTTAAAAAACCATATATTTCTCTATGTAATTGCACATATGTTTATAGAACGAAACATAATTGTAATTGTTATATAGGGTGAGTCACCAAACGTTAGCACCTCAAATATCTTTGTTGTTTCTAAAGATACGTAAAATATGGTAAGGACAAAGTTGAATGGTACAATGGGGCTGACACGATGCACAAAAAAATTTTTGTTTTTATGTCATTTTTTTGGAGATATCAAGGTCACTGTTACAGATAGAGAGAAATGCGTATTTTATTTCTAACTGCAGAATTCATGTATGCGAAATTGAAACGGACATGAGATGTGAAATATGTAAGAGATTAGTGGAGGATGGCTACTGCTAGTCATTTGGTACGAAAATTGTGTATACCACAAAGAGTAATCACCCGAATCTCGTTGCCTTTGGCGACTACGCGATAGCGTTTGTTGCATCTCAAGCCAATAGCGTGTAAAGATGGTCACAATGTGTCAATCTTAGGCCGCAATAAACACCTCAATTTGGAGAACTTTCTCACCTGAAGGGTTCTAGCGAGCACGAAAAAAACTGAAAGGTGGATCCGGGGCCGTCAGGCTACAAAGGGTCGCGAGGTTCGGGTAAAAGGAAATATGATTGTAAATTAAAGCGATTAACCGTCTGGCGAAAGTCATTGTGCATGTAGTGGCATGCAAGGACGAGCCCAGAATTTGTATACCTGGGTCGACGGTTCTAAATAAACAGTACAGAGCGACAGCTTTAACCTTTTCCACGAATCTCAGTTTAGTTGATAAGAGTAGGGGAACAGTTGGTGAAGGGCGGAGCGCACAGTCAGTTGTTGCCTTTCCGTCATCGAACCATAACGCAAATTCGTGAAATTCGTTAAACGGGCGAAAATAAAGTTGTGTTTAGATACAGTCACCTTGACTTTTTTAAATGGAACCACCCTTTTTTAAACACCTACAATGATAGTTCCTTTCATTAGGAATTCAGTGACTATAATTAGACCAAGCTCATTCAAGGTCAAGGACAGAAAAACGTATAAAACTAAAATATGGAAGCAGAATACGTTTATCACGGTTGAGACTTGTAGGAAATAGTAAACATACTATGGTCGTAGTTAAAGTAAACATACTAAGGTCCTTCAATGTTATTCAGCATTCTTATTTACTATCAGTATGTTTCCAAACGCGATTCCGCTATGTTATATTCGATGACTGAAAAGTGTGATATGATCACGATTTTCTGTGAATGTAGAAAAAATGCAGTGCAGGCCCGACTACTTTATGAAGAAAGGTACCCCGAGCGAAACACTCCTTCTAGACGTACTTTCACTAATACGTACAGGTTGTTTCGAAGTACTGGAAGTGTACATGCAAGACAGTACAAACGGAAGAATCCCACGACTAATGAAGACAATGAAATTAATATTTTAGCAGCTATAGCTGTCAATCCTCACGTGAGTACGAGAAAAATTGCCCGGGAAGCAGGCATAAGTCAAAGTAGCGTAATACGAATTCTGGCCCGACATAAATTTCATCCGTTCCACATATCGCTCCATCAAGAATTGCACGGGAATGATTTTCAAAATAGAATTAACTTTTGTCAATGGGGATTGCTTCAAAATCATTCATTTTTTTCTAATGTCTTGTTTACGGACGAGGCAACATTTACTAATCATGGCTCAATTAATCTACGGAACGCCCATTATTGGTCTGTGGATAATCCGCCCTGGCTGCGAGACATTGATCATCAAAGACAATGGAGCGTAAACGTGTGGTGTAGTATTTTGAACGACAAAGTAATTGGACCATATTTCGTTAACGGAATGATGACGGGACAGAAATACGCTCAATTTTTGCAAGAAGATCTGCCAATTTTGTTAGAAGATGTCCCTTTACAAAATCGCTACGATATGTGGTACCAACATGACGGTTGTCCTGCTCATTATGCACGAGTAGCAAGAGAAACGTTGGATTCTCGATATCCAAACCGATGGATTGGACGAGGCGGAACAGTTTCATGGCCAGCACGTTCGCCTGATTTAAATCCACTGGATTTCTTTTTATGGGGTCTGCTAAAAGAGACCGTGTACACGGATGCTCCAACAACAGTTGAAGATATGCGTCAGCGTATCATCACAGCATGTACGAATATCACGTCGGATACACTTATCAGAGTTCAACATTCCTTCAGAGCTCGTTTACAACAATGTATCGACGCAGACGGCCATCATTTCGAACATTTATAAAATACAGGTATTCTGCTTCCATATTTTAGTTTTATACGTTTTTTCAATCCTTGACGTTGAATGACCTTGGACTAATTATAGTCACTGAATTCCTAATGAAAGGGACTATCATTGTAGGTGTTTAAAAAAGCGTGGTTCCATTTAAAAAAGTCAAGGTGACCTTGATATCTCAAAAAAAATGACATAAAAACAAAATTTTTTTTGCATCGTGTCAGCCCCATTGTACCATTCAACTTTGTCCTTACCATATTTTACGTATCTTTAGAAACAACAAAGATATTTGAGGTGCTAACGTTTGGTGACTCACCCTGTATATTTTAACTACATACTGTCATATAAATATACTTGAAAAAGTTTAACGTTAACGAGAAAGATTATAAAGTATGAGAAGTGTCTTTAAATTGAAGCGCAAAAAGTATTCGTACAGGTACTAGAATGTACTTGAAAGGCGTCCAATTATTTATATTATGGTTTTGCGGGACCCGACAAATAATCAGATAGGGTCTTTGATGCACAGTCTAGTGGCAACCTTCTGCAAAACCAGTCAATTTTTGTAACATTCGGTAAAATGGGTCGTAAAGGTCAGGAAACAAGTGAGACTGAAAGAAAAATTATTATACAACTGCATAATCAGTGCAAATCATTGCGAGAAATAGCAAAAACAATTAATAGGCCATATAGCACTATACAAGGAATTATAGATCGATATCGTGAACGAAAACCAATAAAAACAAAGCGAGATCTATTCGCCCTCGAAAATTTAGTTCACGCGATGAACACTAGTGCGTGAAATAAAAACAAATACTAAACTTAGTGCCCCTAAGATCGCTGCTGAGCTTGCAAACAACGCTGGAGTAAATGTATGCGCCAGCACTATTCGTAATTGTTTACGAAATAATGAACACCACGACCGAGTTGCTTTCAAGAAGTATTTGGTAAATGCTACAAATAGAAAGAAGAGACTTGATTTCGCGAAAGCTAATATTAATAAGCCTATCGAGTTTAGGCGTAGTGTCATATTTACCGACTAAAGTAAATTTAATGTTTTCGGCTCTGATAGCAAGTGTACGGTCTGGAGGAAGAAAAATACAGAGCTACAAAAAGAAAATCTACGTCCCACAGTAAAACACGGCGGAGGTTCAGTCATGGTTTGGGGTTGTATGAGTGCTGCTGGAGTGGGGTCATGACACTTCATCGAGGGATTCATGGACCACAAAATATACCCAAACATATTAAAAAGCCATATTGTAAGTAGTGCAGAAAAAATGGGTATAAAAGACAACTTTATCTTCGCTCAAGACAATGAGCCCAAACATACAGCACGCAACACAAGAGACAATATTTGAAAACAACTCCGCAATCACCGGACATTAATCTGATTGAAAATTTATGGTATCCGTTTGATAAAAAAATCCGAACCCGGCATATTTCAAGTGAAGAACAATTAAAACTTGCTCTTCAAGAGGAACGGTGCAATATTCCACACAAAATCACATCCAATTTAGTGGATTCAATGCCAAGAAGACTGGACACAATTATACAGTCGAAAGGCTATCCAACGAAATATTAATTTAATTTATTTTCGCAAATTATAACACGTTTATTGCTAAATTTGTTACGTCTACGAATACTTTTTGCGTGCTAATTTTTGAGAGACTTCAGACTGTTTTCAATATATCTCATAACGAGAGAAACGTCTCGTTAACTTTTCGTTAATTTATTTATGTCACATTTTGTAGTTGAAACATATAATAATCGTAATTGTATTTTTGTTTTATAAAAAATGTACAATTACATAAAGAAATATATGGTTTTCTAAAACTGTAAGAGGTGTACGAATACTTTTTACACTCACTGTATATGGATGACGGAATTATTTGTTCAGTCTTTAAAATGAATTTTTACGTTAATATATTCTTTGTACCGATTAGGATCTATAATATGCAAGAAAGTTGGAGAACTACACAATATCATACATTTAATTTTTTCAATTTCTATTTTATCAAATAACTTATATTGATTTCGTGGAATTTTTCCACGTAATCATGCTTTCTTGTTTGGCATTCAAAGTGTTAAAGATATTTTGATAGTATTTTAAAACTGTTAACACTAGAACTGCCAAGCACTAGATGCAACTGGCATACATTGCCTCACAATAACAACAAAATTGCATTTGTTTAGATTTGCTACCAGTTTTGTTTAAATATCTATTTCGTTAGGGAAGTTTATGAAAAAATTTCCTCATGAAAACCTATTTATAATTTCAATATTTCTAAAAGAAAAATCTACAAGAAAATTAGAAGCAATTCATGTTGACTCGTCCGGTAGTTCGAGTGTTAAACATACAATTAAGAAAGGAAATGATTTCACACCAATTTGTTGTAATTCGTATAAAAAATTTTCATTTCGCATAAACACCCGCTGTCTAGTAATGGCTTAACGAAATCTCTAAATTTTATTTGCCATTAAATACAGCGTGCGATGCAGCATCTGGCAGTATCACGCGAGAGGTAGTTCTCGGAAACACGTATTCTTTTTTTTATCGGCCATCATCCATGCTGAAGGGGTGAGAACAGCTCTTAAAATTGGACGAAATGAATAATTTGAAAAATCAAGTATTTTTCCGAGAACTACCCTCTCACGTATCAAAATTGCTGGTCGGACGGTTCGCATTAAAAAAAATCGCTTTAGTTTCCGCATTTTCCTTAGACATAACTCCGGCAGAATATGTTTCAATTTGTTCGAAAATGCAACGAATTCTGAGAAAGTTTGCCAGTTGTTCATTTTGTTACTTGTGATCGTGTTAAAAAGTCACCGGGTCGATTACGGATTAATTCGAAATGTATGTAAATTTTGGATCGGCACGGTCGACCGGAAGGTCGATCGATGTCGAGGTTATGCAGATCCGGCCGGGGCAATCCAACGTCATTATTATTTTCCGTTCTGAATCGTTGATTATTTCACCTCGAAGTTTTCACGCGTCGTCTGGACGTCTCTATTGCTTCTCAGCCGCCTGCTTTCTCCCCTTTCGTTTTCCCTTTCCGCGTGTTCGCGAAGCATCCCCCGGAGCGTCGAGTTTTAATTACACATATTTTTTGTGCGAGCCGCTCTCAAGGCTCGCGGTATGCGCCAGAAGGGCCCTACACGACGGCGACGTGAATATTCTGAATTTTGACAGACGCTCGACGCTTCTGGCATAGCCATCTCGACGCCGAGCGACCGCGAAATCTCGTTTCCCGCTTGTCACGGAAAAGTATTCGGCTCCGTTCAAGTTTTCCTCCCGATGTAATGCGACCAAAAGTTTATTTTGGTGAAGCCGCGTTTACATTAGGCCACTTTTCGTTCGGCGATTCGGTCGATCGCTCTTTACACTGCGATCTCGTCGGTCGACATTTTGTTGTTCAATCGTGGCTGGTGCAGTAAAAAGAGTGAAATTGTCCGTACTAGGAACGAATAACTTTTACAAACGTATAAAAACGAATAACCTTTAAAAAAAAACCTCTGAAAGCGCTCTGAGAAGTTTACAAGGCATATCATCGGACAAATCAATCAATCCATGGATCATAAAAATTGCTAAGCAAGTCTTAAAAATTAACACAAAGAGTGGTTTTAAAAATCACTTTTGCATGGATTCCATCACATGTTGGAATTGAGGGCAATGAAAGAGCTGATACAATAGTAAAACAAAGAACATTATTTGGTCCAGATAATATCAAAATTCCTACAGAAGATATACAGAGAGTACCGAAAGTATTTGAACGCCCTTTAAATCAGTATAACTTTTTTTTTAAGTGAATCAAACGACTTGACTTTTTTGAGGAGTTAGAAGAATTGGTTTTCCAAATGATGTGTAAAAAAGATTTTGAAAAAATTGCAATTGGTAAGAATTACATGAGAAAATAAAAATGACACTTTTCACAACTTTTTTATTTGAGCCTGTAATGAAAATTTAAAATATGCGTTTTGTAGATCTATGTTAATTATACACGTACTGAAAATTTCATCGAAATCGGCTGACGCAGATAAAAATGGCACGTATCAAAATATGTTAGAATCTGAGGATTTTAAGCAGAAACTGGCCAAAAGTCGTAAAAATCTACGCTTTTCACCACTTTTAACTAGTTGTAGCTCGTGTGTATATTAATCGATTTCAATGAAATTTGCAGCATGTATATAACTAACATATATCTACAAAACGCATATTTTAAATTTTCACTACAGGTTCAAGTAAAAAAGTTGTGAAAAGTGCCATTTTTATTTTCTCATGTAATTCTTACCAATTGCAATTTTTTCAAAATCTTTTTCACACATCATTTGGAAAACCAATTCTTCTAACTCCTCAAAAAAGTCAGGTCGTTTGATTCACTTAAAAAAAAAGTTATACTGATTTAAAGGGCGTTCGAATACTTTCGTTACTCACTGTATATAACCATTTTAGAGACAACAGATGGCAGAAATCAGATTGGAGACATATAAGAGAGAGCTTATATAAAGGAAAGAAATACTTTGAAACAACGGATATTAATATAGGAAAAAGAAAACCATGATTCGATTCCATAAAAAAAATATAGGAAAACATTCCATAAACATGCTGAGCAAGATCAGAGCTATGTAATCACTACAACTTAGCAAGTTCCTTAGCCAGAAAAAATTATATTAATTATACAACATGTGAATGTGGACACAACAATGAAAATATAGATCGTATTATATGGAGTTGTCCTTTATACGCAGGGAAAAGAGGAAAATTAATGAGAATCTTCGCTAAAGAGGATATAGAACTAGAAGAAGAAATTTTCAACATATTAAAAAAGAAAGACGACTCCATCCTAAGAGCAATAGCAGTATTTTTAAAACAAATAGATAGATCAATTTAAATATACCTCTAAAGAAGGGTGATAAAAAAAAGAGAGTAGAAATATTAAATCTTAGTCCAGAAGATTAGTCATATCACTATATATTTTATATGTGTTTATGTAATTATACAGTTTATTAATGTTATATATTGAATATATAATAGGTAAAATAAGTAGGTTAATACTAGTACATAAGGAACGGTTTGTATTGGGTAAATAGATCTCAGGCTCTTTAACGCCATCTTTATGTAAAGAGAAGAATAAACCAATAAACCAAAGCGGACGAAACGACTTGATTTTTGTTTTTTTTTTTTAAGATATTAAAGGGATTAGTTTACTAGGTAATGTGTAAATAATTTCGTTTCGCTATTGATCGGAATTGCGAAGAAAAAAGTAAAGGCCACGATTTGAAAATGAAAATTTAAAAAGTGCTTTCTGTAGATCTGAGTATATCATTTCACAAAGTTCCATCGACACTTTGACTCGCTCAATTTTCATTACTCTCCGGTTTGACTTGGTTTGAATAATGAATGGCAACGAAAAACCATTCTAATAAAATTGGATTGCTATCCTGAAACTCTACTGGAAGCTTGAAAACGCAGTTGAATCGCAAAGACAGTTTAGGATTGGCAGGAATTGTACGAAAGATTGTTTTGTCGCGACGAGGCTACGTTTAAATTGAGTGGCTCCGTGAACCACCACAATTGCACTTACCGAGAATCCGTGTGTTACGGTGTGGCGCGGCTTATCAGAAAGAGGATTAAGTGGACCGCTCTTTTAGGATAAATTTTCTTTGTTCGGTCTGACCACCAATTATTTCAAACTGGTTGAGCCTGCAACGTGTGAAAATTAGGCGAGCTTACCAGCTGTTAAAGCGTGTTAACATTTTATTCGGGCACTTTGTATTGAATCGAATTTTGATCTTTCGCGAGCCTAGTACTCTGAAGAAGAATCAGGATTTCGACACTATGCGTTCGCGAAATTGCACGTTCTAAAGAACAGGATCAGTGCGACCACGATATACCAGCGGCATTTATATTCAAATGCAGTGGGCTTTCGAGCTATCCGAGATAGCGTATTAAAGAAAACCATTTTTAGAACAAATGGACGTTTAATTTGGTCAGTTAAACTTTCAAATAAAGGTATGGCGTTACAGGGAAAGCTCGATACTCGCCCGCTGCGCTCGGCTACCCTATTAAACCTGATCTTGAAACACAAATGTGCTCGCCTTTCTGCGTTGCTTTATTGCTGTAGGGACTTATGGCATTACTTATCATAATAATCTTGTAACATACAGAACATCCCACCTGCGCTGCAAATAAACTACACGGGATAGTTATCTTTTTATTCAGTCTTGTTTCACTTGTACGCTTTCGTTATAAACGTTGAGTGCAGCTTTAAAATGTTATTAATGCGAATTGTTAATGGTAACAAAAAATGTTGCAGACAAAATCTAAACTGCGGATTTTAAGCATTTATGACAAAAATGAGTAGATGAAATTTATAACAGTAAAACTATTAGACGAATTTAAAGCCACCGTTGTATAATTTTTAATCTATTGAACATATTAAGAAAGAAATTAAATTTTTATTTCAGCCCAGTATTGAACATATTAAGAAAGAAATTAAATTTTTATTTCAGCCCAGTTTGTTGCAATTCAGTTACAATGTTTGTACTTTGCATAAAGATACGCAGTCTATTTAGCAATTACGGTGTAACCTTGAACTGGTCGTAGTTTTCCAGCAGTTTGTTTAACACTAGATTTACGGAGCACTACTAGTGGCCAGTTTGGATTATTTTATAGAAATATCATAATATATTCAGCCAGATTCTTAACAGTTTTTACCATAGTATATGTTTCAAGGAATAAATGTGTTAAATAAATTTCCTATAAATGCATTTTTACAATCACAATAATTGTAAATTAAAGAACCCCTCATTTTTACGGGTCCCGCGAATCTAGTGTTAAAAGAATTTTCTAATAATGTCAATAATATATAGGTACTCTTAAATTCTTTTCAACCAATTTGCTGTTTCAAATTTCACCTACTCGTATGTGTCATAAATCAAGTCTAGTAGTAGATCCGCGTGTTATTGCAACTGTCTGTAATTTGTTTAATATCGTTTTTAGAGAACTATAGAGTATCTAGATATTTTTGGGAGACTTTTGTATGAAAGATATTTTTCAATAATAAAGTAAAATGTATTCCGACATGCGGTTTCGTGCAATCATTGTCTCAGTTGTATGCCAGCGTTTAACGTACGAGCAAAAGAACGACTAGGAGAAGAATCCATTATTCGCGATTCTTGTTATGCGCACAGCGTGGCTTCGACAATCTTTTATTTACGACCGTTCAAATTTGTTTTGAATTTTATGCAACGAATCGGAGTTCCGACATTGCTCGTTCCGATGGTGAACAGTCATGAAATCTCGTATCCGGCGGTAACTATACGTTGTGAAAATATTTAACTTCGACCATTGCTCATGATATTTAGAGAGAAAATAAATATGACAGTCGCTCGTGTGAATTTCGAACATATTTTCACGTTCTCATCCAACACGGTTATTCAGAGGAGACACATTCGCTTACAGAACGGTAATAATAATTCACTGCTACCCAGGATATTATTACTGGTCGTAAGAATATTTATAATTATGCAAACATGTAGGTGAACAAAAAGAACATTCAACATTGCATTAATGTCCACGTGCAGTCGGTGATCAAATTATTAGGGCCACAATACGGAAAATATATTGTTTAATCATGCGATGAAGAACGTCGTCTGCAGTGTTGCTAACGTATATTTTCAAATACCACTAGTTCATTCTAAAATTATGAGAACTCAGTATAGCTAGTTTCTCTTATAATAAAACCGTCAACTTATGCAAGTGGTTCTAATAATTATTCTTTTTTGATAAATCGAAGAGAAATTCTCAGGTTACATTATTTGAGACAATTCGTTTCATGAAATAAATCTTTTAAAATTATTTTAAGATATCCCCAGCTATCCACGATCGATTATTTAACCCTTAATTGAACTATTGCCGCGGCCCCAGTAAAATTTTTACTAATAATTATTTAATGTGCAACAGTTCATAATGCAGCTATTTGTAGATTAGGATGAATTTTTTCTGGCAAAAATCGCAACTTTTCTTTAAATTAATTAAACATATTTTCACAAATTTGAACTTTTTCTTGTTTTTCAGATTTATCGATTACAGTATTATATAATAAATAAGAAAATTATTGGTTTTTTCCCGCTAATTTTCTACTTCGGTAGCGAGGGCCCTGCGAACGAGCACCTATAACTCTACTTCCGAGGCTTATTTATACTCAAAACAATTTCTGTATGTTGTTAAAATATTAAATAATATATCCTAAAAGTTTCCAACAGATTGGCCTAGTATTTTTTATTTTTTTTTTAATGTCCGAAAATCGGCTTATTTTCTTCTACTTCAGGTTCCCCCCTTAAACGACTGCCATCAGGTGAAATGTTAGCGTCATCGGTTAGTCGAGACTCTATAGTATTTCTTGTCTTGGAAGAATTTCTATTTACCCCAGAATTTACAGAGCCGGCTTTTGATGTAGCTCCATTCTACTCGAGGGCTGATCCTCGTCTTTCTACCGAGACTTTTAAGCATTAAGAACAGACAGTCATGAAATTCTATTTCAACGCTTCGGCTTAGCGCAGAGCCCTGGACATTCAACAGCGGTAAGCATTCAAAGAATAAGATGAGCATCTGCCCGCAGCTCGTCGATGATTGTTGTGCCGTGGTGTTTTCATTTCGACGATTCATAAGATTGAATTTCTGCTATCACGAACGGTGGATTGCAGAAATGGGCTTTGGGAAAATGGCAGCCGCGTCCTTCTAGGTTAGTAGGGGAGAGTTGCCGAATGCGTACCACTTAATTTCGAAGGCCGTTTATATATTCTTTAGTAGGAATTTGAGCAAAAATTATGTTTTGCATCTATGTATTAACTATCGAAGTTGCAATTTAATATGATTTTTTAAATATTTATTGATAGATCATTGTGACATGAACACTTTTATAAGATCATGCAAACAGTACGATTTAGGCAACCGGTATCCTAAATGGTACCAGCCGGTTTCCAGAATTGTACCTCATGTGTTGGATTAAAAAGATACAAAAAAATCATAAGAAAAACTGTATTTTGCGTTTAATTTCAGTTTAATATACAATACAACATAAAAATAAAATGAAATATTACATTACTTAACTTAAATACAACTAGGACAATAATAAATATTGTCTTATTTCAAAACTCCTCCACAAGCTTCATGTACCCACTTTTGGCACTTTAAGCATTGGATCATATCTTCTAAATAAGAATTATTGCAAAGACAACAGAACCAATCGTTTTCATTCTCCACTTCTACGAGAACTGGAGCAGCGGTGCTGGTTGAAGGCGTGAAATCAATTTTTCTTTGTTTCATTTATTTTGTTTTCATTGCAACTAATTCCTTTTTATAGGGGCTACTGTAATCTACTTTCCCATGCTGAAAAAATTTGAAATATTGTAAATCGTTTATTTTCGCGGTAAAATTTGAATAACAGTATCTTAAATCGTACTGGTACGATTTAGGAAACCACAGTGTGGTACGATTTAGGAAAAAGACGTCCCGCAAAATAATTGAAACTAACCTTTAAAACATTATCAGCATGTTTTATAAACTAAATAGAAATAAATAATATAACATAGCTAGTTTTCAAAAATATATAAGACTACCTCAGAAACTGTAGATTTATATTTAATTCAGCCGATTAAAATCGTTTAAAATTGACATCATACTTGCCTGATTTCTTTGTGCTTCTGTCATTCACAAAACAACACTTCATGCGAATGACTTTTTGGTCCTACTTTATCGACATAAATAAAAGTTCATATCTTTACCACCAAGAGGCATCAAAATGCATTAATTTTTAAATAAAAGAGGTGGTACGATTTAGGTGACCAGTACGCATTTGGCAACTCTCCCCTATATCTCGAAACCCAGCTCAATTTTTCGGCAAATGCTATTTGAATATCCTACAATAACATAATAATCTTTTAACACTGGCTTTACGGAGCACTAAAAATTACTATTTTAGGTTACTTTATAAAAACCGCATGAACGTATCTATCAAAATTTGTAGCCATTGTTTTAATGACGTATACCCAAAGAAATCACTTTGTTAAATAACTCCTCATGGATGCATCTTTACAATCTCAATGTTCGTAAATTGAAAGTATTAGAATCCGTCATTTTGACGGGTCTCGTAAATCTAGTGTTAAAGAAACGTAATTTTACATATTAAAAAACTGTCGAATTTCCACTCGCTCAAACACCTTAAAATGGAATTCGAGAAAAAATATTGGGCATTCCATTTAGTAAACATGGAATGTTTAAATGTTTAAATTTTTATAAATATGCCACCCCTCACATCTCGATGAAAAATCAAAGTAACAAGAAACAGATTACAGCACTGGAAACCGTGCAGTACTTGCTTGAAAAATTTGTTCGTACAACAAATAACTCGCAAGTTATTTGAATCGTTTGTTGTAGAAAAAAGAAATTGTTAATGAATAACAGTAACGTAGATCTAAGGATTCAAGTTTCATCTTTAGTTAAATAAGAAATGTGACAAATGTCAAATATCTCATGAAGTCGATGAAGTCAATCTATTTTTGTCGTCATTGCTAATCGAGGAGACATTAATTATTGAAAAAAATTCTTAAGTTACTTCTAACTATGAAAAAACAGTTATAATGTTGACTTTTTGTTATTCTTCTATATTCCTAGCAATAATTTTGAAAGTGGTGTCCTTTTTAAAAAAAAAATGAGATATGACGTAATTTATGCTTTTCGTTTATAACTAGTTAGTATTTAATATCTTAAAAAATGACAATGCTTTGTTCAATTTAAAATTGGCCGGTAAAAAAAATTGCGTAACCATTGATTATGAAAGTAGTGTAAGTCCAATTTCCATAGACAGGTGGCGGGAAATAGCTTCTTGCTGTTTCAGACATTTAGAAAATGTAACGACTCAAAGTCATGTTATTGCATATAGTGATATGTGTACTGGGCAAAATCAAAATTTACAAATGGCGTTGATGTGGTTGAGGGTTGTCCAGTCTTTGGAAAATAACATTGAGGTAATTGATCATAAATTTTTACTCTTCGGACATTCGTATCTTCCAAACGATGCAGATTTTGGTATCATAGAAATGGCATTACGAAAAAAGAATGTCCTGTACACACCACAGGATTATTATGACCTTATAAACCAATGTAGACAACATAATAAATTTATTTTACACGAAATGAAACGAGAGAATTTCGTTTCAACAAAAAATCTATAAAACGCAATTAAAAAACAGATAAGAAGAAACACTAATGGAGAAAAAATAAATTGGTTGCAAATATGTTGGATGAGATTTTGCAAAAGTGCACCGTATACTATTTCATATAAAACATCAATGGAGGACACAGAATTTAAGACTAAATTTATCACCTACATGTATTACATACGAAAAATATAAGGATATGCAGCAGCTATTACCTTATATACCTCCTGTGCATCATGAATATTTCAAAACACTGCCACACGAAGAGCATAAATAATTAATAATACCAATATCTTGTGTTAAATTTAACAATATATAAATATAATTAACGTTCAAAATAAAAAATACTAATTCTATTTTATTTCTTGTTATTGTTTATAAACAAAATTGGACTAATATGAAATTCTATTTTAAGTGACATTTGTTATTTCAAAATTGAAATTAAATGATATTTACAATTGACTAATTATGAAAGTGGTGTAAGTCCATTTGCAGCCTGGAAATATATATTATTTTAGCTAAATTCGCCTAAAAGAAATTTATATAATCAAATTACATATTGATAAATTAGTACAAACATTCCCAGACTTCACATAATTAACCTATATTTTTTAATTGTCAGATCTGCTAACATTTAATTTTCTCAAAACGAAAGAAAATGGACTTGCACCACTTTCCAAATAAACGGTCCAAATAATGATTTATAGAAAACTTGTGGTTATTGGTTCAGTTTTGCTGCTTACTGTAAAATTCTTAATAAAAAAAGAAACAATGAACGAAGCCCCGGCAATCACGGGCTGGGTATCGGAGAAGCTTTCGTGCAAATATCGAAGGGCTGATTCGAGGGTTTGGAAGGGATGAAGGGACAAGGGTGCGTGGGCGGTAGAATGGAGAGAGCAGTAAAATCGGACGGAACCGACGGACGTGTTCGGTGGAGGCTACGATCAGTGGAAAAGATAATGTCGTTACGAGGGTGTCCGTTCTTGCCTGGGACCCGAGCGTATTATCGTCATCGTCACCGACGTTGTTTGAATATGCCGCATCAATTTGTACCGTCGATGTTTACTGTTATCGCCGTTCGTGATCGATCACCGTAGAGGGGCCAACGTCACGGAGGGTACCGGGGACTTGTCAGGCTCGTCGTTTTCTGTCAAACAGTCCGCTAAAAATGACAGATTTTTTTTCGGTCCACGCGGCTCCAGCGAAATTGACGTGATGCACGCGATAAGCACGATAAATTGGAAAAGTTACAGCAGCTGAGACGCGCCATGAGGAACCAACGATTCTACCGATACAATCGGCCGAACGGCTTCGGGCCTCGCTGGTTGGTCCGTCGAGTCTAACCCTAACTTTTAACTAACCCTTCTTAAACCCCCGAGCGCACGGATTCAGTCTGTGAGATCCACTAATTCGATTCGTATTGTTTTAATTCTCTTTTAATTATCTTCGAGTTCCTCGATGAATTCTTCGTTTCCTCGTTGCATATGAAATTGCCGATTTCAGGGAATCAGAATTTTATGACGGATTTTATGAATGCAATTTTATCTACAGGTTTACGATATACAAAGCTAATCTTCAGTTTCTATTTGCATATCCAACTTTACTGTTAAGTAACGTTTATCTCGATATCTGTCGACGTGATTGTCCTGTATTCTTTGTGTACGAGCGAGTAAATGAACATATTGCAGTAGTTAGTCGATGATAGAAAAAGCAATGAAGGTGAACGACCAGGAAATAAAATTTTTACCATAGCATAATCGGAAAACTCATTGTTGGATAGAACATGACGATTACATACCAATGATACTTATTTTAATCGATCAGTTTTATTTAGAGAAAATTATGTTCGTTTAAAGTCACCGTCATCAATCGGACATTTCATGTGCAAGCGATAGCACTGGTTTTATGCGATATAGCAACAGTAGCATTGTGTAAGACAAGCTCTGGATTTTTAGATGAAATGTCAATGAAAAGATGAACACGTTTGACCCGTGCACTGGAGGGCTAAGGTGGTATGCTGGTTTTGAACTTTTGAAAAATCTATTTAGCATTTTCTTGAGGTGTTATTGAACATGCGTACAGAAGGATTCGTAAAACTGGCTCACGTAGAAAAGTTGTACGTTTACTCACGTGCAAAAGTTGAACACATATGTACAAATCTTCTAGCATATAAATATATTTATAATCTTCAGTTATTATTATATGCTTCTTGTTAACCCTTAGCACTCGAATGGCGACTGCAAGGCGCCACTAAAAATTGCTGTATCGTTATTCAAAATATTTTTTACACTATTAAATTTGTTTGTATTTAGTAGATTACTAAACACTTCAGTATTGTACGAGTAAATTGCACCATTTTCATATGTGTAACATGAAAAAAAATATGTAGAAGAGAAATATTCTAGTTCGGAAGAAATAGAAATGTTCGTTTTGGAGTTAAAATAATTTCGAGTGCAAAGGGTTAAAACTTATTTTTTACGTGCGTTTAAACGAATCTCGTTCACCGTACATACCAGGGTTGGCCAGTTTTCGATCGAAATACGCGTAAAAATGATTTTTAAATGCTCTATCGTTTGTACTTTACAAATTACACGAAAAATTAATTTTCATTTGACGTTTAAATCAAACGAACGAACCAATCTCTTCAATTTCAAGTGCATAAAAATTGGTAAAAAGATGTGACATTTGAAACCAGAATAGCCGCCTTGACGTTCCCGAAATGCTTTGATCGAGAGAGAGAGATAACGATTCGTTGGTTTTCAGATGTACCAGCTCGCGCTCGCCGACTCGAAATTGAGACACGCTTTGAACCTGGGCTCGCACTGTGGAATTGTCATGTTTCTAACTTGGCTTATGACCGTAATTGTTCTCGTCTGTTCGCTGATGGTGAGTCGCGGCCGAACTTCCCCGCTTTGTACGACGGATTCTTCGCGCGGGTCGTGACTTACACCGTTTTATCGCGGCGTTAATTGTTTAGTTGTTCCCCGGCTGATGAGTTTATTGTACGCGTACAGCCGAGGTCACTCGCTTACGCCCTCGAGAAAGCCACCAAGTTTATTTCTATTAGGGCCAAGCGTTTAAGTCTCTCTCACTCTCTCCCTCTCTCTTTCTCCCCCGGTTTCTAGGAGGCCCCCCGGTAGTAGAACTCCGTTTAATGCCGAGATCGAAAGTTTTGTCGATGTTTAATGACCAGAAAGGTTAATTGAATTGGACGCGAAGTTGCCCGCGCGTCGAGAGACCCCGCTCTGTTTAACTTACGTTACAGTGGATTCGTCAAAGTCCCCGCGCACTTGTATGCGCGCGCGCGTGTGTGTGTGTGTCGTTCTTTATTTTTACACCGGTCGGTTCTTTTGATCGGTCAGTATATCTAAAACGGACGCGACGTGGAGCACGGGGAGAGAGCACTCGTTTATTAATTCGACTTTTCATTCGATATCATCGATTCCGTTCCAGTGTGTAAAAGCGAGTGCCACGAACGAAAAAGACTTCCTGACGCTGCACATGGAGACGGAAAAGGTACGCCCTCACCCCCTCCACCCTATCACCGGTATAATAATTACAAACGGACTGCCCGCGGATTCTTACGCGAACCTCGATTTTACCTTTCTTATTGTCACGGTAAAATGTTCGGTGCGCTATAAAACGCATGAAACCGGGCAGTCCGGCCGTAAAACATGCATGAGTTGTTGCAAAAGTTTTGACCGAATGAAATTGGAAACTCGTTACCGGCAGACGGCGGTAAACTAAGCGAAAATTGCCCTAAAAGAAGGAGAGCCCAGAGTGATATCTGTAGAAGCCTCGTTTTCTATGCTTACGCTTCGTCCATAAATTCGATACTGCGCGCGCGTCGAGCTAATTGGGTCTACATTTTATGTGGAACGATACGTTTGGGTTCGTAAAATCTTTCCAGTAATTTTATTTACACGGGAAATTGTTCCAAGTATTTCACAACGATCACCTTTCCAGACTTTTGTGTACTTGAAATGCTCGTACGTGAACATATCAAACATTTCTTTCTCTTCGATTCACTTTTATTGCCAGGTACACGTTTGAATGCACAATTCAAATGTTCTACAAATAAAATAGAAGTATTTTGATCGCCTTTTGCTGTCTACATTATAGTACCGGAGTTCTGAAAAATCGAATATTTCAATATTTCAATGATACAACAAATTGTATTGTACAGTGACTCCAACTAATATTCGTACACTCTTAAAAATCACATAACTTTGTCAATATTGGACTATAGTGCTTGAATTTTTTTGAGAAGTTAGAACAATTGGACCGTTACATAACGTGATAAAATTTTGTTACAAAAATTGCAATTGGTCGAAATTGCAGAGAAAAAACTAAAAGTTGTATTTGGCAACTTTGTTATGTGGACTTACATTGAAAATTTAGGAAGAACGATTTGTAGATCTGTATCAGTTATACATATTCTGAGAATTTCATCAAAATCGGTCAACGTTGCAATGAGCTGCAGATGTTAGAAAATGATTACATAAGGACGAAATTCCCTGTCAAGGCCAAAATTGTGCGACTTTCGTCCTGAAGTTTTCATCGTTGAACGTTTGTAGCTCAGTGCAACGTTGACCGATTTAGATGAAATATTCAGAATATGTATAATTGATACGGATGCACATAACGTACTTTTTAAATTTTTAGTGTGAGCCCGCATTAAAAAGTTGTAAAATACAACTTTTAGTACTTTCTCTGTAATTTCGACCAATTGCAATTTTAATCAAACATTTATCTCACGTTATGTAACGCTCCAATTGTTCTAATTTCTCAAAAAAATTCAAGTAGCATAGTCCAACATTGACAAAGTTATGCGATTTTTAAGAGTGTACGAATATTAGTTGGAGTCGCTGTATATTGTATATTGTATTGTATTATTTCTTTGGACAAAAATATTTTTACAAAGATTACATTGCGGAGATGGAATAGTAATAAGCAGAAATCGGTATAAATACGGAACTCGAACGTCTGTTGACTAGTAAGTTCTTAAAAATTGACGTAACAGCATATGGACCTTTGGCAATCATATTCCAATGCTCGCGTGAAATTGCAAGCTATATAAAGCACCGATATTTGATAAAGGTTAAAGGAGACACCGTAAAGACCGAATATGCTTTTTGTAGTTTCTGTAGCGAGAGGAAGCCTAAATCAGCGAAGAAATAGACGAGAAGTAGTTTAAAATACTCAGAAGTTAAAAAACGTGAATCCGGACGAATTCGTTAAAAAAATATGATATAATAAACACGAAATTAACGCTTTTACTGAACCACATACTCGGTATTTCATTCCGCAATTATTGAAATTATAAAAATTCAGCCGTGAAAAACGACGGAATCCTTTTACAGGAATACACAGGGTGTTCACACTATTGCTAGCCAGCGTTTTTCTTGTAAACAGTAAGCGTTAGAAAAAAATGATGGTCACCTTCATGTCTAACAAAATGGTATAAACACAATAAAATTACATACGCCATAGTGTTGCATATAAAAAACAGTACTACTTTTTCCTCTATCATTTTTTTCTAATATTTACTATTTACAAGAAAAACACTGGCTGGTAATAATGTGAACACCCTGTGTAATAATGAAAATTGTGGAACACCTAAATACATTCAATTTTGCCATTTTTACAAGGCAACAAATTATTTTTAGTGCCGGGTACCTTTAGGAATTTGATTTACTTATTAGAAAATTGAGATCGGAAGATTCCAAATAGCAGGAAATTAAAAAATTTGTTCGTACGCGGATTTGACGTATTTATTACAAAATTGCAAACGGAAGATTTCACATAGCAGGAAATTAAAAAATGTCGATAAATTGTGATTACCAAAGAAACTTTTGTTAGACTTCAATTGCTCGCGAAAATAAAGATGCGCAGTCCACTCGCAAGTACTAAGAATTACAAATTTTTTGTTTGTCGAACGCACAAAACTTTTGGAACGCTCCGCGGACGGATGGTAGGATAAATAACAATTAGCGATTACTTGCAGAAATTTCCGCGGAAGAAAAGCGTGACGGACATCGGGCCAGCTTACAACTGTATTCGTAAGCACGTAAGTTCGTTTCCGACGAAGCAAAGTAGTAATCCTTTTGCGCGAACCGAAAGTGCAATTCGTTGTTTTGCGCCGAGTTTCGCAGCGAAGATCCCCGACTCGCTTCGGAACAATATAATTAAAATAATTGGTCAATTGCTATCTCATTTCTAGCTGCAGCAGACCGATGTGTTCCAGGAAAAGACAAAGAAAATGGTGGGTCCCCTTTGGTAGTAAATCTCCCTCTCGCGATAAACTTAATAGGGATTTTTTTTCTTTCGGCAGCTGCGCAAGGAGCTTCTGGAGCTAGAAATTTTGAACAGCAGAATCAACTGCATCAACAAGCTGTTAAAATCACAGGTAGATCTGTTGAAATAATCTTCTTATAATGCGAGTATTGTTCTTAATAATTCAGCAGTGAAATGAAACTTGAAAGGATGTAGCCTGATAAGGAGGTCAAAAGTGCCCCCAAACTAAATTGAATTTGCAATACGCCATTATCCAAAGCTTATCCAAAGACTATACTTTTGTACCAATTTTCAACCATATATGTCGACATCAGGGGTAATAATAGGGTGACAAAGAAAATCAAATTTTTCCGTAATTTCTCCTATCCTCTTCAACTGAAAATTATGAAAAAAGCAGGCATATTTTAGCTATTCGAGTACACATCTTTGAATTTTTTCAGAGTTTTTAGCTTCGAAACGGAATTTTAAAAAATAAGAAAAATTTTGAAATGCCGATTTCTTGTAGAAATTATGAGATAGTAAATTTATATTTTTACAATTTTAATATCTCGTTATGGTTGTTAACATATGATCTTTTCAGACTTTTCAAATTGAGGGCAGATAGTTAAAAAAATCAAAACGGCGAGATTCTGTGACATTATTCTCTTACTAGACCACTACATGATCGTTATATAAATTGTTGAATAACAATTGTCTGATCCAAAAATGTGATGTGAAAAATCAATTCCTATGCTTTTGTCAGTGAATAAAATTATTGGTTACTTCCGTTTTAATCGCTTATCAGAAAATTACGAAGATCGTATTTTTATCCAAAATTTCACGATGATTGTAAACAACGATTTACATTTGCTCCACGATAATTACTTCAGGTAATTGCAATTTCAAATAGATGTTTAATGCACCTTGAATGTTTCATCAAACCAATTTTCTGCAATATTACACACCTTACATGTAAATAATATTAATATTTAATATTAATAATATTAATATTTAATATTAATGATATTAATATTTAATGTTATTTAATATTTAATATTATTTAATATTTCATATCCCACGTTTCGTGTCAATATAAAATATAGTACAGAGCGAAAGCTTAACAGAACGATTATATCGACCTAGTCGAAAATAGAACGTATTACGAGGATTGAACGTACCCTAAATTACGCATGTTCGCCCTTATTCAATTTGTCATAATAGCATCAATAATGCGTATCCTGATTGCTGTGTGCTCGTGGTTGGCGTAGGTGTAAGAAAGATGAACACTCACTGCACATTTACAGAATTCGGAATCGTAAAACAATTTACTGGTCATAACGGTCAATTCGACCGCTCAATATGCAATTTATAATGTAATTGTAAGCATTGCGCGGCTAATGATGAATGCATTAATCACGTCTAACAATTAAATCCCACTGAATCGCTTTTGTTGATTACTAATCAAAATTATCGATTATTCAATGAATATAATCTCTGATTCGTACCTAAATTATATCCGGTAAAAGTTATCACTAGACTGCGGAACTTTATGCAAAATAAAAATTGTCTGCATCGATTACAAGAAATATAAATCAAGTAAAATGTTATTTTTTCGATTACTAATTATAATAGATGAGAAATATAGTATATTGACATTTGAAATTTTTCAATTTTATTTACTCAATTTTATTATAAATGCATAAAGATCCGATAATCAGCAGCTGTGTTATATTAGATCTAGTTATAAAGAACCTGTTCAAGGAATGTTTCCGTTTTTAGTCTTTTACTTTTTTATTTAATTACCACGCGACAGTTGTTCTTACAAAATCAGTAGCTCATGACTTGCTTGACTGTATTCATAATAACTAAACAGCGGATTTTATGGATTTAAACGGTAGATAATAATAGTTAAAATAGTTTAATAATTCCAATCTATTATTTTCAGCTTGTTGAAACGATTAAAGTATGAATAAAATGTCTATCTAGATCCAGTCTTTTGCAATTGACGCAGACAATTTTTTATTTTGCATAAAAATCAGCAGTCTAATAATGACCACGCGAACTCATTTTCATACCAAATAGGTCAGGTACGATATTTTCATAGGAAACGAACAAAACACATTTTTACTCTTTTTATCGGTTAACATTTTGGTTGTACAAGTAGTTACTTGCAATAATCACAGATTCAGCAACAGATCCAACAAATTGTGCGTTATTCTGGCAAAAACTGATTCTTATTTTTCTCCTTGCAATTCCGACCAATGGTAATTTTTTCAAAATTTTATTTACCCGTTATTCAGTAAACTAATGCTTCTAACATGTCAAAAATCTCAGGTCGTATAATTTCGAAAAAGTCTTCTGTTCTTTGCAAATGACTTCGAAAGTTTTTCCGTTCCACAGAGATCCGCCGTCTACTAATTGCGAATTTTCTCAGGGTTTTAAAATAAATGGCGCGTAAAGCGAAAACCGTGCACTCGGATCACGATTTCGCGATCTTGTTAGAATCCACCGATCGTATTCTTCTTAATTGATTCACCCGGCAGTGACAGCGGTGTTCTTTGCGCGTCTCGTAATATTTTTAACGAAGAGCGTGGCTGCGCTAATGGACGGAATATATCAGTGAGATAAGATGCGCGATGTTCATTCAGTTTGTCGCCGAGAACGTCGCGTGACAACTTAACTCGCTATTCAGCGCTGCCACGTTTAAACGGAATTCATCGCAAGAAACGAAACCGGCCGCAGGAAAAACCAAGATTTTACAACACGATAATCACGGAAGTCTACGGACGAACGCTCGCCGCGTACACCGAAATTAGATTAAAACAATTAAAAGTGGCCTCGCTGAAAGGGACAAGATTCCCATCTCGTTAATTAGGAGGAACTCGCGGGAATTTACGCGGCTCAAGATATATTACGAATTTGAAATGTAACCCGACTGAGCTTTAAAAGCAGTCGTGAAAGTTTTCCGTCGCCAACAAAATACGAACGCCGGTTGCGAGATAATGTTGCACTTATAATTACATTTTCTCTGGCGCGAGTATCACGGCTACCGATGGGAACGGACGTTTATTAATTCCTCTTCCCTCTGATTCATTTTCACTTCTTCACTTTGGATGTACCGTGTTTACTCTATATATGTCTCAAATCCCTAGCCGATAAAAGTTCCAAAACTATCCCCACTGCCCTCTAGAGCTCAGCTGTCCTTTTCTACGTTCGGCATGGATCAAAGAATAGTATCTCTTAACCGATATATGACCCTGGCTAGACCCGAGTTTTGGACATATATCGAGTAAACTTGTACACATCGTAAATGAACCACAATGAATATGAAAATCGGAGTACTTCTTCAATGATCGAATCCAGTCTCTAGTTCCCAAAATAAAAAAGTTTCGAACTTTGCTCGCGCAACTATGTACGAGGAGTGACCAAAAAGAAAACGGACTCTGACAGTTTCCCATCGGAAGTATCAGATAAAATTTCATGGTTTTGCTGTGGTCACCTGTCTGTGCCCTACCAGTTGTTGTCTGCCAATTTTCATCGAGCCGCGGATATTTTAACGCGCGCCACATTTAGTAGAAATATGGTCGCTCTGCGATTCGACAATGTACCCAAAAATGGAACGAAATTCGTAAAGGTTCCATTAGTCAGCCAACCCAAATTTTACTCGCCATTTCTTTCATGGTAGTTCCCTTCTGCGTTAATACAACGATTCCAACGATTCTACAATCCCTTGACTAGTTGTTGGAATAATTTTGTTCGAGTCTCAGCGTCAGTTTCTGCGCGCGAAGCGTCTGTTGCGATTCAACGCGAACTTCTTCTACAGCATCAAAGCGCCGCCCTTTGATCTCCGATTTCGCTTTTGGAGACAAGAAGAAATTACGAGGAATAATCGTGCTGAAGCAACTTGAATGTCTCCGTGGCAGATCTGTGCAATTTCACGAACAATGTCGCCCGCGCCCTTTGTTTTTTCAAGCCGAATGACAAATCGCAGAACCGCGCGAACGCGGCTCTACTAAATTGTTTACAACACATATAATAGAATTTGACAAACAATGCACAAGGGTGCGGAGAAGTGACCAGCAATTTTATCTGTTACTGTCGCAAGGAAACTGACAGAGTCGGGTTTCTTTCTAATCTCATCTTGTATGTATATGCATCAAAACGAAGCGTTGAAATGAAACGATGAAGATTGACACCGTTCAATTGTTTGGACAGGTTTAAACTTCTCACTGCCGTTTCACTGTTGCATTGTGGATGAGTCGTCCCGGTGAGTCCATCAAGAGTAGAAACTACTTCATTCACTAATCACTAGACGGCGGAGCTTAAAAAATAAAAATGATCTTCATTAACTGCAAGACGCAGGAGCCACATAGAAATGTTGTTTCTACTTTTGACAACTTTAAGAAGTTGACAGTCATATATTGATATCCCTGAATTCTTTCAATTCTCTTACTGTTTCAAAATTCTCCTACCCGTTATTGTCATAGATGCATAATGATCCACAGTCTACTAATCACTGTGGATTATCATTTTGGATTAATACAATGTTTACACCTCTCATTGCGGCTGAATTATCCGAGATGTATTATACAAATGAAAAGCCTAAAATCGTTCTCGGCCGAATGAATCTGTTCATTCAATCCGCGCATTAAAACGTTATGCGACAATGCTTTTCAGACGAGTTTGATTGCGTCCGCAAATAAAATAACAAAGTGGATTGTAAAAGTTTGCGATTGTTTCGCTGGTTACCATGCTAATCAGGATTATCCGATTTCTCGGCTTATCTTACGAGTTTTCGAACTGAAATTAAAGCAAGAATATCCTGTAAGGTATCGATCTTGTTTGTTATTGACTGTTCGGATTAATTTGTGCCCGTAGGGAGGACACGAATTTGTAATAATTATAGAAAGCGTGGAAATAGTTGAACTTTTAATCGTTAACATACAAACTGAATTTGAAGAGGCAGTTTCCTCGTTGATAACTCAACACGGTTGTAAAGTTGTTTAAAACCATATAATTTCATATAAAGTTTATTAATGAAACAGCCTTTATCCGATTTAATGAAATTTTCAACAATGTCATTATAACAAAAAATATGGGATATTTTGTATCACTACAATATTTCTGTAATTATAGTTTCTTTCTTTACTTTGTCGATAATCACATTTTATTCGAATTTGTAACATTGTTGATGAAATAATGTGGAAATAGGGGTTGTTTTAATGATACACGAGCATTTATAACACTAAATAGGAACGTTATTATTAGACTGCGGATCTTTATGCATTTATAACAAAAATATAAAATATAGATGAAATATAAAACTGTGAAAACACTCATAAATTTAAGAATGTATTGTTTTCTGCACGTTCAAATGATTGAGACGAGGAATACATTTACATTTCACGTTTATTTACATTTTTAACGTATTAATTCCATACGATTAACCTAGAAAATATTTATTTCGCATACAGAATTATTATTATGTTTCTGTATAGATTCGACACTCTACCGTACCAATTTTTGCAATTTAATGTGCTGTTGTTACAAAGTTAGAATAATTTGGAACATTCGAAAATAGTTTTCCTTAAAATAGTAATTTTCGAGTTGTCACACAGCAGCGAGAGAGATGTAAATCATTTTAGAATTTCGTCCGGGGTATATGGACTGTAAACGTATGCACACTGGAAACTGGTTCTCGAAAAACACCGGAATTTCACGTGTGTGTGAAAGATCTCCGTGCTAGGATCAGGATATTTTTGTAGCCGATTGTACGTACACTGATGTATAGCGAAGCCAAGGGTTTCAACTACCTGTCCTTCCACCATTTTGCAGAGATATTTCTAAACCTTGTATTTTCTAACTTAGAGACCAATTTGAATTCATAATAATGGCAGTATTATCTGAAAAAATATATTTCACGTTATACACATTAAAGTTGACTAAATTCTTACGAATACTCCATTTAATAGAATAAACTGTTATATTTCTGTAAGGATTTTTTTTCAAAAAACTCCAGTTATTCAAGTATCATATTACTTGCAATTTCTTTTTAAACACTATTATTGTATTGTTTTTTTAAAACACTGTTTTTATTGGATTGGAACATAGACGAGTAACAAGTTTCAACGCGAATGTGATTTTGCTCTTCGTTAACAAATAAAAAAGAATCGAATAAAAAAGAGCACTAAGTACAATTGAACTTATTTATGCAATCTACTATCTGTTGAGATTATAATCTCTGCTTCAAAATTATTAAAACAACAACGGACAATTCTGTATTCCCAGAAGAAGAGTAATCTACAAAATCGGTGGACTCGCGTAAACGTCTGCAGTTTTATGATGGACTAAATTCGATACCTACACACTCATGGAAATCAAACAATTCTACATGTAGAATTCATTGCATCAGGTTTGATTAATATGCTTAAAAACAAACAGTGCACTGGATGCACTTGTGCGAGGCGGTTGGTATCATTCAGTTATTGGCCAAGCTTGAGATCAATAAATACATGCGAGCTTCGGGTATTGTGGTTGCAACTGTATAGTTCGGATTTCTGGTCAACGAATTTCTAATTATTTTATATTCTCGTAATCATATGATTCGCCGCCTGTTCGTGCGAGAAGAAAAATTGCCTTGTTTATAAATAAAAAATTGTATTATGCATTTCTGTACAGTAAAATGTGCACACATGTTTCAGACGCAGTCGAAATGGCAGCGAAGCAGGTTACCCAAAGTGTATTATCGTCCCATTGATTCATCTGCATTAAAATAATGGCCCGCGGCACTACAATGTAATTAAGGAAATACAAATGCGTCCAATAAATACTTGCATCAACTTATTATGCGCAAACACGGCGCCAGTTCGTAATATTCGTAATCGAAACTCGATGAATTCGTATCAAGGAAAGGTTCGATATGTGCTCACGGCGAAGGAATTTCGAATTAATTAGTAATCCCAAACGAATCGTACGTGACAAAAAAATATTATCGTGCGAACACCTACTTTTGATTTACTGATCAGAAAAATGTGATTGCAAGGATTGTTTTTCAGATTTAAAAAAATGGAAATACCTCCTAAACCAATGATTTTTTCATGAAGAATAACGCGCTGCATCGATTAGTGCATTAAAAAGTATACGACTCCATTTAAAAAAGAAGAACGTAGGTCACCTTCGTGTCACTTTGAAAAATCCCAAGGTCACCTTAGTATCTCACAAAAAATGAGATACAGAAAAATCAAACTGTACTCATTCGACACGTCCCTTAAAATGCTACATAAACCATTAATAAGTTTTTCGATACAACCAATAAATACCGAGTTATTTCAGATAGTAGTTCTTGCCGACTCACCCTGTATATAAATATGTAAATATCGTTGTATGTGAACACAATACAACAATAGCTCTGTAATAGAAATATCTCGCATCGAAGCGCCGAATTCAGTGTATGTATTCTTCGCTGTATTGCATTTTATCATCAATCAATGTTAATTGATTGACTCGCACGTGAAGTAACACAATGGAAATTTAACAAACGAATCTAACGGGTAACTAAACTCGGAATAAATGCGTTTACAAATGACACGAAAATACAGAAAGTCAAACTTAATTGCTCGCTATTGTGCTTCATTAATTCGGCACATTCAACCATAATTTTGATAAAAAAGGATGTTAGCTTACCGTGTCTCGTTCAGTTTTCTTGAAATCCTGTGGTGTAGTCACAAATGACAAGTAATCGTTAATTGAATTTTTCCGACGATGTTACGCGGGAAATATAAAATGAATAAAATGTGACCACCATTTTAAGAGAATATCGCAATTATACGATTAACAGCGTCAGATTTAAAAATTTACTGCAAAAATGAAATTCTGTTCAAGAAATTCATTCGAGCTGGTATACTATGGTCCTGAAATGGCAGATTAGCAAAAAACCGCGGTAGGTTAAATTGGTATTATTATGTCCGTACATTTGTCTGTTTCTTTTTTTTTTTTTTTATTATTTCGCTGTATGTCTATAAAATAATCGCCAATTTCGCGGTTAGTTTTACGTTACGATAACGCTCGCGAAATACAAACGGCCTCCGCAAATCTTCGATCGACTACGTAGGTGTGCATGTAAACCTCCGCGAATCAACTTCTGCGTTTACTGGGCATGCATAATTCATTCGCGGGTTTGACGTATGTAATAATAGAAACAATGGAACAACAGAGACCACGGTAACGCGACAGCAATAACTCATAGTTGTCCCTGTGTGCATAACTCCTCGGGTTGAGGCTATCTTTTGAGACGCCGGCAACGACTGTTGATTAATCAAACCGAATAATCTGGTCGAACTGAATTCAAATAATAGGCTCTACTCTCCCCTTGCAACAATATCGGCCGTTGCCTCGTAAACACTGAAAACGAGCGATATTCACGCCGCGAGGACGCTATAATGATGCAATCGATTAAAAAAGAAAAACGTAAAGTACCCCACAACTTGTTTTTGTTATCACTGATCATTAGACATCTTTACGCGAAATAGGAATTAAGTTAACCCTTTGCACTCGAAGCTATTTCAACTCCAAATATATATATGAATATATTTTATCTCCTAAACTAATGATTTTTTTACACAAATAGATTAATACTTTTTTGTAAAGAATATGAAGGAGCATCAGCTGATGTAATAAAAAATATATGATTCCATTTAAAAAAACATGAATGACCTTCATGTTCTTTACACGTCCACCTACAAAAAAAATGTACCATCAGAATGTGCCCCTCTCAAAACCATTCAACTTCACCTAAAAAATTGTTTGCTATGCGTAATAATAATGACGTAAATCTAGATGGCAAAATGTGGTGCCCCACCCTGTATATATGTATATATATTTTTTTTCATGTTATACAAACGAAAAAAAATGGCACAATTTATTCGTACAATACTGAAGTGTTTAGTAATTTATTAAATACAAACATATTTACCCATGTAAAAAACATTTTGAATAATGATATAGCAATTTCTAATGGCGCCTTACAGTCGCCATTCGAGTGCTAAGGGTTAGCTGTGAGAGAGTGAAATTAAATGAAAATATATTTCTTCTTTCAATAATTTTACGAAATCGAGAAAATAATATCCTTAAAAGCTTCTAATGTCTTTACAGTTTTCTAACAAATGCACGAGCAATATATTAATTAGACTCGGGCTGATGGCATTCGAGTAGAAGAGAACAACTATTTCAACTTCTGATGCGCAATGGTGTCTTACTATAACGTTGATTACACCGAGCCAATTTGCTTGTTACTATACGAAATTACTCGCGGCTATTAAATAGCGTTAATGGAAGCATTAGGGGCAATAAACACGTCAGCGAGCGGCCGAAGCCTGTTCAAGTTGAACAGTAGCGTTCAAAGTTTGTACTTCACCAGCTGTTCACTGGCAACTTTGTGCTTTGTAGTTGTCAACTGTGTAACACCTTCGAATAGTGCCATAAGTAGTGCCTCGTAATATCACAAAGTGACGATTGTCACTTCGTTGGTGAAATGATCGGTAACGCTTTAGGCACCGGAAGCGTGTTAATAGGATCGTCAATGACAATGTTGCAGAAAAAAAAGTATAATGTACATATATTGCTAAATTTATTAACACTAGGTTTACGGGACCCGACAAAATGACGGGTTCTAATATTTTTAATTTACGATTGTTGAGTCTATAAGGTCTTCTTTGGGTATACATCATTGAAAAAATTTGAATAGACACATTCTTGTTATTTAGACGAAGTAATGTAAAATGGTCACTTTTAGTCCCAGCTGGCCAAATCGGTTTCGATCAAATTTTGCGCAATGTTTGTACTGTCTTTTCTCAATATATGTCGCAAACACCTGGCTGATAAAAGTCGCAGAATTATCCCCACTACCGCGTGGTATATCCCATGAGAGGCCTCGTACGCCTCGGACTGTAAACATAATCAGGTACTACGTTCAGCGTTGATCAAAGCATAGCACCTCCTGGACGATATACACTTACCGACAAAAGTTAAGAAACAAAATAGTCGTTTGGGAATTAGTGCATATTTTTAATCTCCTGAAATACACATGTCCGAATTAAAGACAACATGACGAGATTACGTATCATACATGAACATACAATAAGTTTTTTGGGGATTATACTTGTATAAGCACTACAATTAATATTGAGTCAAGGAAACAAAATAAATACTTGTGCCAAAGTTAAGAAACATGAAGACTTCTTGCAAAAAAGTAGAGTAAGCAATGTAAACAAACATGTTCGACGGAGTCTAGTCTCCTTTCTGACATCGTCGAGTGTGGTTTGTATTATTAGCTGCAGTAAATATGGCAGGAAGGCAACATTTAACTGAAAGTGAGAAACAAAGAATAGTTGAAATGTTTAAAAAAGGGCAGAGGAAAACTGACATTGCAAAAGCGTTTGGTGTAAATCGTTGTGATATCACGAAGATTATAAAACGTTTTCAAGACAATGGAACTGTTAAAGTGGCACCACGAAATGGCAGACCACGAAAAACAAGTAAAAAGCTGGATCGTCGAATTGCAAGGCTGTTTAAATGCAATCCATTTTGCACAGCTGTCAAAATTAAAAGTCAGTTGGACCTCGGGAACATTAGCAGAAGGACAGTTAGCCGTCGTTTAGATGAAAATAATGTTTTTTCACGGAAAGCATGTAAGAAACCATTTGTTTCTAAGAAGAATCTTAAAGCTCGGTTGGAGTTCGCTAAAGAGCACATTAACTGGTCTGTTGCTGAGTGGTCAAAAATTCTATGGAGTAACGAAAGTAAGTTCAACTTATTCGGAAATGACTCTAGAAGTAACGTACGACGTCCTATTGGACAGCGATTTAATGTCAAGTATCTGAAACCAACAGTAAAATTTAGTGGTGGTAATGTGTTGGTGTGGGGCTGTTTCTCACGTAACGGTCCGTTAATACAAATAAAGGAGTCTATGGATAGATTTGTGTATCGCGATATTTTTCAAAATCATATATTGCCATTTTCTAAGAAGAAAATGTCAATGGAGTGGTCATTTCAACATGACGATGGAGCAAAATGTTAATGTAATTAAGTGGCCAAGTCAATCTCCAGACTTGAACACAATTGAACATTTGTGGGATTACGTTGGACGTGAATTGGGGAGTCATTCATTTACTAATAAAGCGGAGTTAATGCGAGAAATTACAAAAATATGGTCTAAAATACCACCCAAGCATTGGGGTCGATTAATCGAATCAATGCCATGCAGTCATCAAATCCAAGGGTTATCCAACATCTTATTAGATCATCATAAAAAGTATAAACACCTGCACATTGTTGTTTTTTGCTAAAAGTGATTACATGATTCAAGCACAGTATGTTTCTTAAATTTTGTCACAAACTTTTTTTTCGTTTCCTTGACTCAATATTAATTGTAGTGTAGAAATAAAACTTATTGTATGTTCATGTATGATATGTAATCTATTCGTGTTATTTTTAATTCGGACATATGTATTTCAGGACATTAAAAATATACACTAATTCCCA
The DNA here is from genome assembly GCA_913789895.3 of Seladonia tumulorum. Classification (NCBI taxonomy): domain Eukaryota; kingdom Metazoa; phylum Arthropoda; class Insecta; order Hymenoptera; family Halictidae; genus Seladonia; species Seladonia tumulorum. Next base: position 30,001,610 of record OU565266.1, read on the forward strand.
AACGACTATATTGTTTCTTAACTTTTGTCAGTAAGTGTATGTCGCTGTAAGACCCATGTTATTGAGATATGTCGAGAAACCACTATATCGTACTTTCCGAGCAAAAGTAGGTCAATTTGGTACCACACCTAGTTGGAGCAGAATTTGTTTCCTGTTTGACTGCAAAGTTCGATGCCAAGGATCTATGCCAAATCGAGGCAGATCGAAGATCTTGCTCTACAAGCGAAAATCGGGCAAAATCGGAGTAAACCTTGCTGTAGGAAAGAAAATAGAATTTTATTTAAATTTGTAAACTATATAATTGCAAGTTTCATATATTTTCAATAATTTAATTCCGTTTTTCCTCCTGCAGCACGGTTTACTCTCAGAATAAGGTTAGGTTCGCTCTTAGTGCGACCGACCTGCCCTCTATAACGAAGCCAAGGTTTGGCCCCGATTTGCTCTTGATTTGGCATGGAATTCTGCCTGCAAACTTTGCACTCAAATACCGAGCTTAACGCGGAAGTATACGGATCGGCATTTGTAGAGAAATTTTGGTGGGAAATTCATAGCAAATTACTGGGGTGCTCCGTAAACCTAGCGTTAGTATCACTGTTACGATATCTGTACAACAATCTGCCTTTTATTAATCACTGGCTAAATCCGGAAGACGTGAGACGTGTTAAAAAAATTCGTTTCTCTCTAAAAGATTTTATCTAACAGAAAATCAACATTGTTTTAGCGAACGAAAGATGTATAGGGTCGACATACGCAGACAGCGGTGAGAAATGCTTTTGAAACGGGGCCGAAGTAAATTGTTAAAATCAAGCGCATTTATTACAACAGTCCGGTGACTCGATGGACACGTCGGTTATTTCCATTCGTTCATGTTTTATTTATACAGGGACGGAATTGTTCAATCGACCCTTACGTTTCGAAAATATTGCACCTCTTGTATCAACCTGTCACGCAGATTATATTTTACGCGCGCCGTGTGGAAAACCTATATTTAAAATGTGTACCGATGGCTATTGTACGATGTAAGGAACGCTTCATGAATAAGAAATAAATCTGTAGGCGAAGGGAGCCGCGCAAACAGCGGAACTCGAGGGAAGAAAAAGAATTACCACTGTCGAATAACAGAGAACGAATAGAGCCGATGCTCTTTATTCGCGACTGCATCTCCATTCGTTTAAAACTACAGGCAATCCCCGTATAACAAGGCGTTCGTACAACATGGTTTCGCTCTAACTTGGTTAGAGAATTGGTGAGACCACCCCCATATAACACGGCATCTTTGCTGAAAGAAAGCTGGCTCAACGTTCAGGGAGTGCTTTGCAAAATCCGTCAGTGTACACCGCGATAAGGATTTACAAAGGTTTCTCTTATAGGAGTGAGCAAAGAACAATAATACACTTCTTTTCAAAAATATAATACAGACGTAACAACGGCCCTGCGGTAAATCCGAGCTAGATATTGTGATTTATTTGTTAATACCAATGTATTATACGCTTTGTTATAAAAGCATACCAGAGCGATAGAAATAAAAATTTTCTGCTTTCATTGTAAGAAACAAAAACAAAATATTTGTTTTTTTCTTAACACGTTGATTGCCAAACAAGAAACCTAAAAAATTCCATGAAATCAAAGTAAGTTATTTAATGAAATAGAAATTGAAAAAAATTAAATGTATGATATTGTGTAGTTCTCCAACTTTCTTGCATTTTACAGATCCTAATCAAATTTGGTACAATGAATATATTAGCATAAAAATTCATTTTAAAACCTGAACAAATAATTCCGTCACCCATATATGGGTGACATGGCAGTCAACGTGTTAATCTAAATTTTTTCTTACTAAAAACTATATACTTATATTCTTAGAAACTTTGAATCGTTTAACTATTTCATCCACTTTGTCACCAATGCATAAAATTCCTAGTCCATTTTTGGACGTATTGTAAAAAGGTTTCTCCTTCCGAGGGACAATTATACTAGGCACTATCTAATCAATTGCACAATGAACAAAGTGATTAAAAATTTTTAAATTATGCTGCTTTCCTAAGATAATTAAGTTTGCTTAAAAGAGTAAATACTTACCTTCCGCATTCAGGCATTGCTGTCTACTTGAGCTAATATTTAAACAAAATAAACATCAGCGTTGACATTATATTACTCCATGTGTATTTAATACAACGTAGGATACAGTAATATAGACGGCAGGTGAATATATGTGGTAATAATTAGAAATTGTCTGCGTCAATTTCAGGAAACCAGAGGTAAGTAAAAATTGACTTTGTCTATCAATAATATTATTAAATTGATAATAATATATTTTTCAAAAAAAAAAAAATATATATATACACGATTCTACTGTTTCATATTTCACAAACGTATAAGATCCGCAGTCCCGTAACAATTCTCTGCAGATACAAACGTTCAGCGTAAGTAGAAACAGTGGGCAGTAGACAGACATAAACTGTCACAGTAAATTCTACTTACTGGCATGCATACCTAATAGAAAATTTTCTGGGAAGGAATATGAAGGAATAAATGTTATCACATGTCTCATCACAAAAATTGTATCAGCCGTATACGACCGACCTGACACTCAATATGTTAAATAAAACATGTAACACAATTGGGATCTATTGAAAACAAAATAGAAACAAATTCGTATCGCAGAGGGCAAAGGAACTGGTGTAACCTCTGACGACGGTTAGGTATTAATTTTTCTGGTGACACTGAAAAAGTGTTAAATAAAACATGTAAAATAACAGAACAAAATAGAAACAAATTCGTAGCGCAGAGGGTAAAGCTAATCTCTGACCGCGTTATTCTCGTCAGGTATTAATTCTATCGAGTCTACCACACTGTTTTTTTCACCCCCCTTCGATCTAACCTTTCAGAAGAAGCAACGACGCACCTCGTGGAGCTATAGTCCGACGTAAAATAAAAAGCCTAAGCATCGGTACGGGATACATGGTGTACTCGTTCGAGTTTCGTCGTCTCGTGCGAAAACGGGGTGCAAGATCCGATCCGGGTTTGCGCACGCGTCAACCCCGGGGGTGATTCGCCGTATTTTTTTTTCTTTTTCGTTCGCAAGCTCGCAGCTGGTCGCGAAATGTAGATGTCGCTGGTAGTACCATCAAAATCGCAGCCCTCGCCCACCCCTCTTGTCGTCGTCTATTTTCATTCAGCCCCTTCGCCCTCCCCGGTCGTCGTTCGACCGCCTCTGGCGCAGAAATTGAACCACGGTTACGTGGTGCACGAGAACAGGGTCTTTGCTCCCGTTTAATATTTCAACCAGTCCATTGGCTGCCTTGAGCATCGACATGCGCCTTGCCCTCAACTTGCCTTCGTTCTCGTTACGTCAAAGCCCGACACTAAAAATTCCAATGATTATCCGTTTAGGGGACCCCCCGGTACCGATATATCGATACACGGAAACTATACAAAAAAAAAATCGATCGGCCCTCCGTCTATCGTCGCCTTTAGCACGCGAATCGACCTCGTAACTCGCCCAGAAACACACACACTCACTCACACACACACACACACACACACACACACACACACACACACACCAACCTCGAAACGTCTCGATTCGGCACCATTGTGGACGAAATCCTGCTAGTTGAGACGCCACACGGTGTTCCGTCTCTTATGGGAGTCGGCGGAAAATTAATTGTACTGTAACATGGTGTACTCGTGACGCAGATTTCGAATAGAATCGGTTCAATTCCATTTAAGCAGAAATAAAATTCTGTTTCGTTTTATTTTTCATCAAACACAAACTTTTTACTAATTTCCTTTTTATCTCATTTTATTATCGTATAATTACTGATCAATAATTACTGATCTTATAGGAGTCGGCGGAAAATTAATTGTACTGTAACATGGTGTACTCGTGACGCAGATTTCGAATAGAATCGGTTCAATTCCATTTAAACCGAAATAAAATTCTGTTTCGTTTTATTTTTCATCAAACACAAACTTTTTGCTAATTTCCTTTTCATCTCATTTTATTATCGTACAATTACTGACCAGCTTTTAGCGTGCTCGGAGAGGTGCTTTTCGGTACTTTTTGCGAAACTCGAGTTGATGAACATTTAACAAGCGAAATTGGGACAAATTATTAACATTTGAAACAAAATTTTGTAGGGTTTGGAAGCTAAACACCCACTTGTAAAAATCAAATTAATCGAGTGAACATTACAGTTCACGAAAGTTCCAATGGTTCGCAATTTTGTGGATATTCAATATCGAGATTCCGTAAGAGTAAAATTATATTTAGATAAAATTCTATAAGAATAGAATTACACTCGATCAATTATGTACATATACATATAGCCTCTGACTGTCTATGGATCGCAATTACGTGGATTTGTCATATCTAATTTCTTGCAATTAAAACATGTTTACTGCTGCAACTGCAATTTTGTGGATATTCAATATCGAGATTCCGTGAGAGTAAAATTATATTTAGATAAAATTCTATAAGAATAGAATTACACTCGATCAATTATGTACGTATAGCCTCTGACTGCCTATGGATCGCAATTACGTGGATTTGTCATAGCTAATTTCTTGCAATTAAAACATGTTTACCGCTGCAACTGTACCCATTTAGGTTACAAGCTAATAGTAATCTACCTTTTATTACCAAACTTCTGAGCAATTTACCTTCTTGCACTTCCCGGGCAATTCTTGCGTAATAACGTTCGTTTCTCTCATCAATTGTAACATCTGGCCCCTGGTACTTGTTATTGTATAAGCAGATATTTTCGTTCCGATCAAATGGGCCATCGGAGCAACGATAATGTGCATCCTCGCATATACTCTGTTTTAATGCGAACGTCTCGAAGCTGTGTTGTTTCCTTCCCTCGGTTTGCTTCTTATTCTTTTCTTTACAGTTTCCCCCGTTTTCTTCGGTCCCTGTTCGGTTTTCTACGGGAACTCGCACATTCTCTTCGAGAAAGAGAAAGAGAGAGAAAATACAGAGAACATCGAGTAAGTAGATTATTTTAGTTTTGGCTCGAACACAGGTCGGACTGGAAGAAATTTTTGTATATCATGGTTATCATGGGTCTCTTGAAAAAGTTCGAGCTCGGAAAACTCACCTTGGGATCGTTGTGTGTAATATTTGCAGCAGGTAAATTTTTCTAAGCACGTGGCCGTGTAAAATAAAAAAAAAAAACGGAATCTCCATTCTCTGTCGAGAGACTGTTCGTAGGTCGTGGACCTTCTGTTTGAAACATTGACAGTGTTTGCAGTCATCGAAATCAAAATCAACGGGCTGTTTCGCTGTCGTAGTTTGCTACTCGTGTCAGCTTCAGGGATTTCTTGCCGTGTGAAATGTTTTCCTTGGCACTCTGCCCGAGGCACTGACCGATCCCAGAAACGAAATGGACCCGGATCTGTATGCAATTAAATGCTTTTTGTTTCATAACTAAATAGTGTGTTTGCAGTCTTTCGAAATTAATTCTCCCTCTTGCAGAAAGTCAAAACGAATAGCTTTGCACATACATACGTGCATGATGAACGAGCAGAAATTGTTATTCCTTTGAAGGATTTGAAATTCCATGGGAGGAACCTCTTCCAAATTGTTAGTAATTACGAACTTAATTGGTAACATTCGTATTCTGCGGCTCCATATGTATACTGTTTTAAGAAGGTTGTTAGGCACATTGTTGCACGACGCTATGCGTGAATTACACTTTAGTCATTTAGACCCATATGGTTGCTAGGTGTCGGTATTTATTGTGCACTGTAATTATTTAAATGTGAAGCGTTGAATATTCTCTGCCCATTCCAATTATAATTATACGATGAACGTAATACATTCAAAAGATAGAGTATTACATTTATAAATCAAATGTATTTCACACAACAACTTATAATGGTATCAGTTCCAGAATAATTTATTAATTTTCCATTTGAACCAGGCTTATTAATATTTCGACTTTCTGCTCTTCGTTGTGGTTTTAAGTAATTGTTATATCCATTGAATTGTAGAAATTAATTCGATGAATTTTTGTTGAATCAATTAGAAAGCCATTTCGAATTTAAATATTTGCCTATCATTTTGGGATTTCGAAGTACTATGAGGTCAAAGTCAAAGTACTGCGTGAGAACAGAAAAAGCGATGGTTCGTAATATTTTTCGCATTTCAATTATAGAAAAACGTGGCCAAACGCACAGAAATAATTTATATGTCATCCGTTCCGTGAAGTGGGAAATTTTCCCTCATGCGGCTTATTCATCAGACCATGCCCAATCAGATTATCATCTGGTCAGCATCGGTTAGCTAATGCAGATATTAAAACGTTAAGAGCTACAGACATTTTTTTCCGAAAAAATTTTTCTCATGAAAAATAGTGTTCACTAACAATTACGTCGGATATTTTTTAAATTGGTGGATATCTCCGATTTTTCTATTAATCTCTTATGAAGGTGCTAAACCAAGTTATTTAACCACTTATCCTATAATATTACCACAGCCACGTTGATTATTACTTCCCAATCGTTCTAATAATTTGCCACAGGAAAAAGAGAATTATATTAAATCGTACAAACTGTATTAAAACGAATTTCATAGGAATTAATATTAAAATTTGATAAAATCGAAGTCACTTCTCCAACGAAATCATAATTGAAAAATTAACACCGATACTCTTTCAACATACAGTGTGGGGGACAAAAGTATTCGTACACTTGGAATATAGAAATAAAAGCAACAATATCTTTTATGTTATTAATTGTATTTAAACATACAGTGAGTAACGAAAGTATTCGAACGCCCTTTAAATTAGTATAACTTTTTTTTTTAAGTGAATCAAACGACCTGACTTTTTTGAGGAGTTAGAAGAATTGGTTTTCCAAATGATGTGTGAAAAAGATTTTGAAAAAATTGCAATTGGTAAGAATTACATGAGAAAATAAAAATGGCACTTTTCACAACTTTTTTATTTGAACCTGTAGTGAAAATTTAAAATATGCGTTTTGTAGATATAGGTTAGTTATATACATGCTGCAAATTTCATTGAAATCGATTAATATACACACGAGCTACAACTAGTTAAAAGTGGTGAAAAGCGTAGATTTTCACGACTTTTGGCCAGTTTATGCTTAAAATCCTCAGATTCTAACATATTTTGATACGTGCCATTTTTATCTGCGTCAGCCGATTTCGATGAAATTTTCAGTACGTGTATAACTAACAGATATCTACAAAACGCATATTTTAAATTTTCATTACAGGCTCAAATAAAAAAGTTGTGAAAAGTGCCATTTTATTTTCTCATGTAATTCTTACCAATTGCAATTTTTTCAAAATCTTTTTTACACATCATTTGGAAAACCAATTCTTCTAACTCCTCAAAAAAGTCAGGTCGTTTGATTCACTTTAAAAAAAAGTTATACTGATTTAAAGGGCGTTCGAATACTTTCGTTACTCACTGTATGTAGCTTTATATTGTATACAACACTTGTAACAACAAATGAGCAAAAACAAAACTGAATTACATTATACATAAAATTTCACAAAATTAATGTAACTAACATGATATCTTCTAAAGTAATGTTTACATTGATCGGAATGTTGTGATTCCTTCGTAACTGCTGTGTTTATCAACAGAAATGATGGTGTACGAATACTTTTGTCCTAGCAATTTCTTACAGTAGTGTGAATTTTGAATTCATTTCAAGTTACTAAGTGATGTTATTGTCTTTGTTTTTTGCTCATTTGTTGTTAGAAGTGTAATGTATAATATACAGTTACGTACATTTGAATATACTTAATAATATAGAAAACATTGTTGTTTTTATTTCTATATTCCAAGTGTACGAACACTTTTGTCCCCCACTGTAATAAACACAAAAATTCCCTTCGGAACGGAACGGAATGAATGCCCGGCAAAATTTGTATGTCATGACGTATCGCTGTCAAAATTAACTTTAACCAGCATACGCTCCAGTGAACTTGTTAAAAAATCTTAGATAACTCCTTAACCGAATGAATTGCCACATCGTGTTAGATTTGTATTTCTGGAACAGACAAGACCGGACGGGAAAATTCGGCTGTGAATCCGTGGGAGTATCCGAGCAGGCGAAATGGGAATTTCATACGTCAGTTGGCACGGCAAAACAGACCTTACTCGATTACGATTACGGCTCGTGCGACCCGATAAGCCCCTCACAAGGTACAATCGATTGTAGCCAAAGCTTGTTGTTTATGCAAGTGTCGGTACGTTACCACGCCAATAGCCTGGTTTTCAAAGTGTCTAGCGCTACTCTGCCGCATGGCAATAACGTATGATTACTCTGTCATGCGACTTGGCCGAGGAACGAACCCCTCCCCCCTCCCCCCGCCCAAAAAATCCTGGTGTCTCGCTGGAATGACACTCTTCACACGTGCTGCGAACTTTTCGGCAACTTTCCCTACGACACAGAAAATATATCGCGTTCCTGGCATACTGCTCGGAACAGAGCAGAATATTCTGCACAACAGCGTCATCGTTATAGAGAGGATCCGATTATTCCAGGACCAAAGTGCGCCAACACGTCTTGGGACTAAACCTGAGAAACTATTGTTACACAAGTGTAATTCGAGAGCCGGGGAAAATTTCTCGTAAAAATGTAGTGGGTCGTCCCGCGAATCGTGGCGTATTCTAACCTAATTTTGAGAGAAATTATGGTATTATTAATCAACCCCAACTTTTGTTTTCGTAAATAAACTTGCTGGTCAATCGGTGAATTGAAACAGCTTTCGCCGAAATGGAAGCTTTGGTTCTTTGATGTCGAAAGTTGTTGGTCTTGGGAAAACGTGAAAACATTCTATTTTGAAATTTGAAAAACTTTGACATTTTGTACTAGCGAAAACACGTTCCCCACACGCGTTGCAAATATTTTTAACAGCTCCCTTGACGATATTGCCTTCCTTTTATTTGTGCTGCACGCTATTCTTACCAAACATTAAATTCGTTAACAGTTGTATTTGGTTTTCTTTTTTAATAGGAAACATCGTTGTAAATGTTTGAAATGCATATTTTAGACTGATGAAAGAATCCTTCGTGAAGGGCGTAGGGAGAAGTTTCCGTGAAAATATTGCCTAAACAAAATACGGTCGTTTATATACGCAATGTACGATAAGAAACGACACGACTTATGGGATGACCTGATAAAATGGAAAGAGGAAATTTATGGTAAAAATGCATAGTGCGAAGAGAAACATGGCGATAAATAAAATTACTAAGAAAGAATTCTATATGCTCTATATGTTCCGATGGCGAGACTTAATTACTTGCTTACAATTACTTTATACATAAAAGCTAATTAAATTACTTTATCGATTACAAACTTTACGTCCACGATGCAAATTTTCAGCAAACATGATTTCAAAATGCGTAAACATCGATTACCACAGTTTAATGAAATGCCGTTAACCGAGTCAACAATCCATGTGAAAAATAATCTACAAGTACTATGTCGAAATAAAGTGTATTTAATAATCTTCAATCCTTCGAAATAGAAAGAACGGTTCCACGAAACATAAAGGAAATAAAGATAATTCTTTAAATACATTCTATTCTCTCATTTTTTCCTTTATTCAACCTTCGATACTCATATAAACGAGGTGCTTCAAGTTGTATAAAATGGCGTGTTAAAGTCAAAGTTCCGAGAAGTATGTCGAAAGTGTAAAAATAAATTATCGAACGAATATTTCCAGAATCGACCTTCGACCTCTTGGAAAATTTCTTCCGAGTACGTAAAATCTGCTGGTCTAAATAATTCAAGGATGTTCTGTATGGAACACTCGTTGGCCAAGCAAACTGAAGCATGACGCAGAATTAGGATTTTTATTTTTTAGCTTTCGTTGTCTATGTACAATCGACGTTATTATACTCTTCTATTCCTAAACATTCTGATTTTTTTATTCGGTTACGTACAGAATTCAATTGCATCACATCTTCATGCTGTCGCAGCTAACGCACAGTAAAATTAAAAATTTCATATATTCTTTCCACGGGCATAATTAAAAATGTTTAATTTTAAATTTATATGAATAAAGGTAACAGTGCCAATCCATTTTTATTGTCACCTTAGATATCAATGACGATGCGTTGTTTCAACATTATTTTCCGGCGTGCATAAATCTAAGAATTTGTAGCGCGCCACAGTTTGCATAAAGATAAGTTTGCAGCAACGACGACGCATAATACATTTTGTAAATTAGACGCGGTGCTACTAAACACGCAACGCGAATACAGAGACAGTTTTTCACGAAAGAGCCAACGTTATTTCGGAGCTCTCTTGAAATTGCTTCCAACAAAAAATGTGTCTAATCAAATCTTACGACGTTCCTGGAATTTCCGTAATCAGCTTGACTTGCGAATTCGCCCGAACACGCAGGAATAGCCATCTTCTTCCTACAAAACATGAAATCGAACCTATTTTGGTGACAATGATTGTTTTAAAACAACCATGCACCAGGGAAATACTTAAGAGAGTCAACAATTTTCTGCCGTCTTAAAAGACATCATTTTATATACAGTCGAACCTATTTTTGTGCGGTAAAAAAAATATTCAGAAATGTCATAAATAGCTATAACAAATAATTTTTTATAACACATTAAAGGACATTCTTTTATGCGGCGCAAAGGGACTGCATAAAAAAAGTCTCACTTAGAAAATATGTCAAAGATTTACAAAATTTCAAGAAAGTGCTTTCCAAACAAAATAAATAATTAAATTACACATGGAAACATTTAAAAAAAATTTAATTTCACGTTTTCTTGTGATGAGAACATTACAAGGGTGTCATAATGCCAACACCGTTGGCATTCATATACCGCATAAAAAAATCGCATAGAAAAGCACCGCACAAAAACAGGTTTGACTGTATTGATGTTTATTTTTCTAATAAAAGAGGACCATCTGCAACGACTTATATGATTCGTGCATGCTTAGTTTTTAATGTAAAACTAAATGGTTTGGTACGATTTACGCTGAATTTCATTTCCACCTTGTGTCAAAGATTGTTTTTTTATTTCACCTTGCGTGACCTTGTGTTGGCACACTTCGCCTTCATATAATATAAAAAAATACCTAGCATTCCATTTAAAAAATTGAAGGTCACCTTCCAGCGTAACTTGTTCGTCTTCCATTTTTTAAATATAAATAAATATAAACTTCCTTTTTTTCCATGAAATTCTGAACGGTGAAAAATTTCTAATCGCTACAACCATAATATGAATAACAGTGCAAGGGGTCCAATTAAGAATGTTACGAGCTTTCGTTCCAGCCCAACGATTCAGGTTCCGTCTCAAATGTTCCGAATTTACGTGCATTCGAAAAATCTTGATTAAAAATAACCTAACTTATCTTGAATGAACCACGCAATTTCCAATTGTAGCACAGTATTTCGCAGTCGGAGGGCTATTTTACGAGCGCGCTGCGTCGCGTTGAACACATAGGAAAAATCAATTTCTCCGCGTGCGTTAGCAGTGAAATACCGTCGGAGAAATTTGATTCGATGAATATCTTGCCCGGAAGACGGAAGGCAAAACCGGCAAGTTTGTCGGCGTATATCGCGCAGAGAAAAATTCCTCCGCGAAGAAAAATTGTGCAGTTACATAAAAAGATACGTGGGAGGGAAATGTAAAAAGAAAAAGGAAAAGAAGAGGAAAAAAAAGGACGACCGGTCCGCCGCGCATGTAAACGCGTTTAAGCGCGTTGCTACGACCTACAAAATATTTCCCCGGGGAATGATATCGGCCACCATTTACGGCTCACGGTAACCCGTGGCTAAAGTAAATGGGGAAGTTCTCGCTCGCCGGGATTAAGGGAAAAGGATGTCTTTCGGCCACAGATCATCTTCAGTCGCACATTCGCGTTGATGTGTCTTCTAAATTTCTAGCCTTTGTCCGTAACATTGCAAATACAGTAGAACTTCGCTTAGCCGGACCTCTGATATCCGGACATTTTATTGTCCCAACGCTTGCTGGAAATCAGGGTTGGACGCATTTTATTTGAAATGAGATAACGACTGATCCTTTAAAATATTTTATTATTTTTGTCTAATTCGAATGAACTATTTGCATTCCACGCACATATTGTTACACGAATTTCGAGAGATATAAAGAAACCCTTGTGATTTTTATAAAACAATGTGTGCAAGTCATATTTTGTGCTCTGTTAGTGTTAATTACAAGCTGGATTAAAATAATTTCCTCCTTTCTAATAGGTACAATCGATTGGAAATAAAATAATATTCAAAATAATCTTTTTACCGTCTTCTACGCATTTTTGTGAGAAGTGCACTAATAGGCATCGTTCAATAAAACAAATGTACGCGATCGATTCTCAAAAAACGTCAACCGTCCGCATACTTTTGGGAGGCAATGTACATATGGGGGGAAGGAGGGAGGAGAACTGAAATCCCTGGCTCGTGGGAACACCTTGTGCATCATATGCAGCTTCGCCCTCGCATTTCCCGTTTGCTTCGCAGCCACACCCGCAGTGGGATTCTTTTTGTTTCGCATTTAACCGCGCCGACTGCGGCTGAACCGTCGAAGACGATTTATTCGCGTCAGAAAGTCCGCCTCGAAATTTCCTCCGCTCCTGAATTATCGGTTGTTTGACCTTCCGATCCTCTTTCCCTGACTTTGTTAACAGAAAAAAATCACCGTCGGAATGAATATTTATCAGTCTTTGGATTAGTCCCGGTAAATTCGTGCGCGCGTCCCGCCTTCCACGCAACGACAAATCAATTTCGGAGGGATTCTTCCGTCCTTTCTTACGTTTCTAGATACATAGTGACTCCCATTAATATCCAGACACTCGTAGAAAGACAACTTTGTTAATAGTGTACCATACAACTTGAATTTCTTTGCAACTTTACAACTTGAATTTCTCTATACTTGAATTTCTTTGCTTTTTTTTTTTTAGAAATTATAACAATTAGTTTACTACATGATATGGAAACCAATTTTTCATACATTGCAGACGATCGGAATTGCAGAGAAAATACTGAAAGCTGTATTTTACAACATTTTTGTGTTGGTCGATCGGAGCGCGGCTTTGAATTCATTTTTATACGGAAATTTGTTTAGTCCATACTGATTCAAATGATATTTGCGAAAGCATCTATGCCTAAAAATCACAGTAAAAGGTTGAAACGCGTTTCAGTGGCTCTGTCACAGATTATACATCATTGGTAATTATTTACTTTAAGGGCTTCCTCACCGATTTTGATGACCTTGAAATATGTTGTCAAGGTCATGATTCTGAACAACTTTTTCCTATGTATGTTACCGCCGCTCGCCTTTAGTTTACGAGATATTTGCAAAAATGTTTCAACATCTCGAAAAGTGATCGGAGTAGGTGTGGGTTAGGGTTAGAGTTAGAATTAACAGATTTCTTAACAGATCTCTATTTGAAGTGGTGTATATTTTATAACACCATTTTTTTTTACTAATTTTGAAATTACATTGTGTTTTTATACGTCTTTTGTTTCGATTTCTAATGTAACTAGTATTATGGCATCGAAAAATGAAGTTTTCGCGATCAAGTAGTATATTTTCGTTGCACTTGATACAATTCATCGTGCCATGGATCACTTTACTGTTAACTAAAAAATCTATCAACTTTTCTTGATTGTTGCAGATATCCAAGAATTCGTATAGTTTCATGCTTAATGCTCAGAACAGACAAGACAGTGGGTCTCAACTAATTGAAGTCGCTTTAAGTTGTGGCCATAATTAAAAATCTAACTCGCACCTACTCCGATCACTTTTCGAGATGTTGACACTTTTTGGCGATTATCTCGGAAACTAAAGCTGGGCGGAGGTAACGCGTATAGGAAAAAGTTGTTTAAAATGATGGCCTTGACAACATATTTCAAGGTCACCACAATCGATCTAACCCACACCTACTCCGATCACTTTCTGAAATGTTGAAACATTTTTGCAAATATCTCGTAAACTAAAGGCGAGCGGCGGTAACATGTATAGGAAAAAGTTGTTCAGAATCATGACCTTGACAACATATTTCAAGGTCATCAAAATCGGTGAGGAAGCCCCTAAAGTCAATAATTACCGTCCTCGGGTCGGATTTAGCGATTCTATGCTCAGAAAGTTTTAACTTTTTTACGCAATCCTGTAGATTTTGACGAGAAAATGTCAGAATCGAAGTTTTAATGTTAGAAATTCACTGATTAAAAACTATGCGTGTTTAAATTTGAGCGATTTTTAACGTTTTCGACAAGCGAGCATCACGCCTAACTAAAACTTGGATTTTAAAAAGTTAAAAATTTCTGGGCACAGAGTCGGGATTCCCGAAAATATCGGGTTCTCCGAAAATGTCGAGTTACCCGAAAATGTCGGGCCTGCCCGATTTTTTCCAAATCCGATCCGAACCCGAAATCTCTGGTACCCATACACCCCTAGTAAAAAAAAACGTAGATATAAATTCCATTGTGTTCTCCAATAATGAAAATGTATCGATTGGAATATCTCTGGGTGGAAGTGAAAAACAATCATACCGAGGATTAAAATTTAGCGTAATGAATAAGAACAAAATTGTGAAACCAACGGGAAAATATAGAAGATATTGACAGGAACAGTCTCGGGAAACTTCTACGAAAAATTACGAATGACTCGATGATTTATTATAAAGGAGTAATTAAAAGAAATCTCGAATCTGTCGAACAAATAATGAAATATAGGCTACGCGTTCTACTATAAAAGTTCGAGTGATAATAATCCCCGGCATCATTTTTTCCCACCTGGTTCTGACAGGTGGTGCAAGTGGCACAAAACTGATCCGTTCGGGGCGCCAAACTTTCCTGACCGTAAAGAACTTTCATTTCCTAATTAAGTTTTCGATTGTTGTACAAGGTAACTATAAATGTTCGGCAATGAATAAGTGATCATCGCAGTAACACACTTGTAAAAGTAACAAAAATCTCAACATGTACATCACTCGCATACTCATTTTTAAAAATGCATCACCTACAGAGATCGACTAATTTATATCAACATTGCCCATTTCATTCCTATAAACGATCAGAAGTATTAACACTTTGACTGCCAAACTAGAAACCTCAAAAATTCCATAAAATGAAAGTGTTATTTAATGAAATAAAAATTGAAAAAAATTAAATATATGATGTTGTGTAGTTCTCCAACTTTCTTGCATTTTACAGATCCTAATCAAATTTTGTACAATGAATATATTAACGTAAAAATTCATTCTAAAACCTGGAAAAATAATTCCGTCACCCACATGTGGGTGACATGGCAGTCAACGTGTTAATAATTATCGATGAAGGTCCAATTTGAAGATAATCAAAATATTAAAAGTATTTGAGAATGTGGGGGTGCATTATTTTTAACTTACTTTCAACTCGATATGGCTCCTGTGTATCGCAATTGATGCAGACTGTAGGTAGACCACCTTGTACACGAGTATTACGATTCATATAATTTATACAAACATTAATTCATAATTATTTCCATCTATTATTGTACTAGGCTTGCTGTAAAGTCGGCTTTGCAAACATGAACATTCAGAGTTACAAAAAACATATAAAATATTAGACAAAAGCAAAATATTATTTTATATTTTTATGCATCGGGTTAGTCATCGTTCTACGCAATGTATCAATACGGTCAGCTGATAAAAATCATTTCTGTAGTCTGCGGTTATCGAAACGCAACAAAACTTTCCGACACAGCCAACAACAGCTAGGAAAATTCCAAAAAATCTCATTTCGTTGGTTCACAGTGGGCCAAGAACACCGCAAGGTGTAAACAAAAAACCAGTGCCACGAACCGCAGCTCAAATCTCCCACTCGTGTCTAACATTTAGCGCAACGGGGGCGGTTCTCCGAACAATATCACTCGGAACGAGCCGCTGTAATGGCGGCAACACGGATCGCGGGATCGTCCGTGCATCGGACCGGCAATAAAATCCTTATTTTTATTTCGGAGGACATTCTATCGCCATTAACGTTCACCGCAGCTCTAAAACGGTTAGTTTAAACGACACGCGGCGCACTCCTGAAAATCTCCGGTTAGGCGGCGGCGTGTTACGGGGGTTTCACATTCACAATCAAACCCACGGGGATTTCGGTCGAACGAGAATCGGATTCAAGTCTCGGGCCGGCGCGGCGGCGACGCGGTCGCGAAACTGCCAAACAACCGCGGACGATCGGAGAATCGGTGGGGAACGGAGATAGATTTTCGGTGGGATCCGCGGGAATCGTACTTATGCGATCCGCGGAACAGTTGGTCGCAGAGATAGAGAGAGAGAGAGAGAGAGGGGAGGAGAACGGTTCTTCGGGATCATTGTTAGTTTACGAGCCTTCGGGGTCTGGGCTTGGAGCTTAGGGGGGCCGCGGCGGGCGTTACTCTTCGTGAACGGGTAGCGATTTCGAACTTCTTCCTTTCCGAGACCGATGAGAAAGTGAAACGGCGAACGTCCACCGCACGTGGCGCACGATGCTCCGTGACACGCGTAAATCACGCCGCCCCGGAGAGTTTCGTAAGTTCGACTGTCTTGCCAGCCCGAAATCGCCGATATGGGGGTAAGGGATGCGAACGGGGAGGGGGAGAAAGCTACGGATGGCGGTCGGGAACCGTTGCCGATGGGGGATGCTGGTTGTGTGTCGGTGTGTGTACACCGGGGCTAAACGGGGTGTTACCGGCGAGGAAGGAAGGAAGGAAGGAAGGAAGGAAGGAAGGAAGGAAGAACAGAGATGAAAAAAGAGGAGAATGTGCAGCACACGTGTGGCCCATTCGTTCCGAACGATCCCCCTCTTGCCGACGGGACCAGCACCGGGGAGCGACGAAAAAAGAAACGTTTGCCACCGAGGGTAGTCACGCTTTAGGGGCATTTTTCAGCAGCCGCTTGTCGGCCAGTGTGTCCCCAGCATGCCATCGTCTATTCGCCACCCTTCGACCCCGTGTAGAAGTCTTTCCGGATGGCTCGATAGCTGCGTAGACGCCGCCGTCGCGGCTCTGCCTTCCACGAAACCTTTAACGGCGAACGATTCCTCAGATTCCTCTGGGTCCTTACCCTTATGCTCCCTGTTCTGGTCTGTTCCGTTCTGTTCTCTGCTCCGCTCTCCCCGCGTCGATATTACACCAGGATTTTCCGTTCTTCGTTTTTAAACGGCACATTTGTCACCGGCAAGTCCTCTCTAAAACGCCGATACTATTGCGCGCCGGATACGTCGAGAGAAAGAGAGAGAGAGAGAGAGAGAGAGAGCCGCGCGAAATCGATGTCCACTTTAGCCTGCCGAGAGACTGTGCGGTCATGTGCAGGCTATTTATTACGGGGACAGGCGACGAAAGTTACTATTCCAGTCTGGATTAGGATTACCCGGAGCCTAGTACATTTACAATCTTTCGACGAGAAGCTGTGGTCGTGTTTGTTGCGTCGCTCTTGTTTGCCGCGGACTTCGATTATATTGCTTTATCGACGATGCCCTTTTCGACCCTTTTCTACTGCACGATAATGTCAAATGATGAGATTATATCAAGACACGAATCGCTGTGAATTTTTCAGTTGACAATCGGATTTCGAGATGTCACAGATCGGTGCATCACCGGCTCCGATTTCAGTCTTTTTGTCACACGGTGTAAGGTGAACGTCCTTGTAGACAGTAATACAAATTTCATTTATCTTTCGCCTTACTCGTTGATACAATTAAAAATAAAAATTAGTAGCATACAGTAGAAGCACTCATTAACACTTTGAACGGCAAACAAGAAAGCTCAAAAATTCCACGAAATCAAAGCAAGTTATTTGATAAACTAGAAATTGAAAAAAATTAAATGTATAATATTGTGTGGAACTCTCTTGCATTTTACAGATCCTAATCAAATGTGGTACAATGAATATATTAACTTAAAAATTCATTTTAAAGCCTGAACAAATAATTCCATCATCCATATATGGGTGACATGGCAATGAACGTGTTAATATAAATTAAAATAATCATTACATAAAATTAAAACTTATTGGTTAAACATTGTTATTTTGAAACGTGTGTCATATCTGTAATAGATCTTGAAGAATTTCTTAAGCTTTTACCAAGAAATCTCGCTAATTTACTAAGGGAATACAATAGAGATCACGATTTTGGACGGGTATTGAGGATACACGTATTCACGTGTTCACGAGTACTAATACACTTATCGACAAAAGTTAAGAAACAAAATAGTCGTTTGGGAATTAGGGTATATTTTTAATCTCCTGAAATACACATGTCCGAATTAAAAATAACATGACGAGATTACGTATCATACATGAACATACAATAAGTTTTTTTGGGATTATACTTGTATAAGCACTACAATTAATATTGAGTCAAGGAAACAAAATAAATACTTGTGACAAAAGTTAAGAAACATGAAGACTTCTTGCAAGAAGTAGAGTAAGCAATGTAAACAAACATGTTCGAAGGAGTCTAGTCTCCTTTCTGACATCGTCGAGTGTGGTTTGTATTATTAGCTGCAGTAAATATGGCAAGAAGGCAACATTTAACTGAAAGTGAGAAACAAAGAATAGTTGAAATGTTTAAAAAAGGGCAGAGGAAAACTGACATTGCAAAAGCGTTTGGTGTAAATCGTTGTGTTATCACGAAGATTATAAAACGTTTTCAAGACAATGGAACTGTTAAAGTGGCACCACGAACTGGCAGACCACGAAAAACAAGTAAAAAGCTGGATCGTCGAATTGCAAGGCTGTTTAAATGCAATCCCTTTTGCACAGCAGTCAAAATTAAAAGTCAGTTGGACCTCAGGAACATTAGCAGAAGGACAGCCGTCGTTTAGATGAAAATAATCTTTTTTCACGGAAAGCATGTAAGAAACCATTTGTTTCTAAGAAGAATCTTAAAGCTCGGTTGGAATTCGCTAAAGAGCACATTAACTGGTCTGTTGCTGAGTGGTCAAAAATTCTATGGAGTGACGAAAGTAAGTTCAACTTATTCGGAAATGACTCCAGAAGTAACGTACGACGTCCTATTGGACAACGATTTAATGTCAAGTATCTGAAACCAACAGTAAAATTTGGTGGTGGTAATGTGATGGTGTGAGGCTGTTTCTCACGTAACGGTCTTGGTCCGTTAATACAAATAAAGGAGTCTATGGATAGATTTGTGTATCGCGATATTTTGCAAAATCATATGTTGCCATTTGCTAAGGAGAAAATGTCAATGGAGTGGTCATTTCAACATGACAATGACCCAAAACATTCTTCTAAATTAATTAAGGCTTATCTCATGGAGCAAAATGTTAATATAATTAAATGGCCAAGTCAATCTCCAGACTTGAACCCAATTGAACCCATTTGTGGGATTACGTTGGACGTGAATTGGGGAGTCATTCATTTACCAATAAAGCGGAGTTAATGCGAGAAATTACAAAAATATGGTCTAAAATACCACCCAAGCATTGTGGTCGATTAATCGAATCAATGCCATGCAGTCATCAAATCCAAGGGTTATCCAACATCTTATTAGATCATCATAAAAAGTATAAACACCTGCACATTGTTGTTTTTTGCTAAAAGTGATTACATGATTCAAGCACAGTATGTTTCTTAAATTTTGTCACAAACTTTTCTTTCGTTTCCTTGACTCAATATTAATTGTAGTGCTTATACAAGTATAATCGAAATAATACTTATTGTATGTTCATGTATGATATGTAATCTGTTCATGTTATTTTTAATTCGGACATATGTATTTCAGGACATTAAAAATATACACTAATTCCCAAACGACTATATTGTTTCTTAACTTTTGTCAGTAAGTGTATATTTTAATCCGTGTACATCTTTATACACGGATACACGGGAAATACACAGATAATACACGGGCACACGTGCATCAAAATACACGGACAATACACGTGTACCCGTATATTCAAGTTCAGAGTTATTCGTGTGTTATCCGTATACCCTGACACACGTGAACACGTGTATCCATGCATTAAATAGTATTCGGACTTCTGCACGGATATATTAATTACACGTGTACACGTGTATTTTCAATATACGTGGAATGGGGATCTCTAGAATACAGCGAATTCTCGTTGTACGGGAAGGGTTGCGATATTTCGGCACGGAGTTATGTCATCTTGCCAAAATAAATTAGGTGGCAGCCGGTCTGGGCAAAAAGCGGTTGGGTTCGTGACGGTCGCGTGCTTTACACTAGAATCGTCCAATTATTCGGCCGGTGGGAGCGATATAGGGGGTGGGTCGGTCAATGAAAGCCGTGCGACCGACTTTCCCTTTCGCGAGTACAGGGCGGCGTGTCGCGTCGCGACGCGACGCGTCGTTTTCTCTGAAAAAGGAGTCCGCAACGAAAGAGTAAAAGAATTAGAATCACTCGTCGGAGGGGTCGGTCGCGGCGCTTAGACCGCCAGGCCACCCTTCGTATTTCGGGAAAACAGAGAACGGAGGGTACGTAGGTTAATGCAGACGTATGAATTACTGTCACGTAGCGGGAAGGTTTTCTGAACGGGATGCGTAATTTGTACTGCTGCCTGCAGCGCCGTGAGATGAATAAATCATCCGGCACTTATCACGAGGAAACTTTGCAACGTATGTACACCCATGAACGTGTACGTATGCATGTACGTGCGTACAGCCTGCCCCGCAAGAGCGTACCGGCGATATCTTATCGCAAAAATTAATGTATTAGGTGTACGCGAAGGTTTCCAGTCTTTTTCAATTGTTAGTACGTTGCGAGTAAACCGCGGATTTTATGCGTTTGCGGTGAAAATTAGTAGGGTGGCCTGTCCAATGAATGAACACTTCGGCTGCACGTCTGTTGAAATTAGTATTCGCTTCCTGAATGCCATTTCTATACGAAAGCTAAAATTCACTAATAATATAGAAAGATATTATTAAATATCTTATAATATATATTAATTAATATATATTAATAATATCTAGAAAATATTATTAAATCAAATTTAACCGATCATCATGAATTTATTAAATATCGTTATTTCTTAGTATTATTCCTTCAAATTTAAAATTTGTCCTAAATGTCGAATTTTCAAAATTTTCTTACATTGCAGAACACAATTCTAACAATATTTGATGGTGCTAGCTTGAACACAAGTTCACTTCGGATGGTCGGACAGAAAAATATTTTTTACCAAAGTTAATCAGTATTTAACCGACAAGAAATTGCAATGTTTAAAATTTTAAAAAATATCGATTTTCAACAAAAAATCAAGGTCGCTGTCATATCTTTTAATGGAACAGGGTATTTTTAACTTCATAATATCGTAGGCGACGGCGAAACGAATTCAACGATCTGCTATACAATGGCTTTCAGATGACCTTGAAAGATAATATTGCCATGAATCAATTGCCAGAATATTTGAAATATTTCGACGGTACAAACAAATGAACAAATGACAAAGCGTGCAGAAATGTAAAAAGAAGTTCTCTAATAGATGCTACACATAAGACTTTGTTACAAAGAACAGAACTTTGCGTTACACAAGATGGGATGCAGTTCGAAAATTTAATTTAATTATGGTATCAATTAATTACATGTACACGTTTAACACTTGTGTTTTCAATGTGGCTCCGTATAAATTTGGTTTTTTGTGAGTTAAGTTCTGAAGCAATGTTTACGTTCATTTGTTTACTTGTATTTGCGAGGCGTTGCTACTACGTACCGTCGAAATATTTCAAATATTCTGGCAATTGATTCAAGGCGATATTATCTTTCAAGGTCATCTGAAAGTCATTGTATAGCAGGTCGTTGAATTCGTTTCGACGTCGACTACAATATTATGAAATCAAAAATACCCAGTTCCATTAAAGGATATGACAGCATCCTTGATTTTTTGTTGAAAATCGATTTTTTTTTTTATTTAAAACATTGCAATTTCTTGTCAGTTAAATACACATTAACTTTGGTAAGAAACATTTTTCTGTCCGACCATCCGAAGGGGCAGAAAAATCGTGGGGACTAATTTGCGCCGCACCCTGTATACCATATGTATATTTCATATAACATGGTAGGATACGTGTACATTTTGTATCTTGTACATGAAAGAAATTCGAGAAAATAATATAGACATGTATTGGTTTTAGCCGAACAAAATGATAGAACATTGTCAAAAAAATGCAATTATTTGAACAGAAATATTCTTTTGAATTTCAAATTAATATTTAGTGAAATCACCTTTCCGCTGTATAACATCTAATAAACGATTAGGAATTGATTTAAACAATCTTTTAATACGTTCTTGTTTTAAAAGACTCCAATTTGTAACAATACCTTGTTTTAATTCCATGACATTTTTGTACTGTTTTCGATTCTCATAATCGCTTATTGAGTGCTCTGCCGATACATTTTCAATAATATTATATGTTATATGTAGACTGCGGATTTTTATGCATTTATTGGTTCTGAAAATGTTCAAAGAATTTTATAATATAAAATTCCACAGAATTTAGTACGATTTTTACTTATTCCAGATCTACAAAGGCTACTACCACTAAAAATTAGATTTTATTTGTTTCCACTTTCCTAAAATTTTCCTACAAACATTGAAAATTGCATGAACATCCGCAGTCTAGTTATATGAAATATACAAATACATCCTTCTATCATTTTGTCCGGCACTGTATTATCAAGAAAAAATAAAATTCTACTATACACGGTATATTTTACTGTTACGCACAGTTTCAAAATTTGGTGAAAAGGGTCTAGTTTTCCTGGCGAGCGTGATCCTTTGAGGGTCGAACCAGCTCCGAAAGAATAATGTTGGTTTCTCTGTCGGCGTATATTAAAAAAACACACGCGAAAAAATGCCTCCTCGTGATTGGGTTTATGACACGGACATCTGGCGTTCACTCCGGAACAAAGAACGACGTGGCAGGATCAATTTTTCAAATTTGTTTATGATCGCCAAGGTCCGTTGCTCGCGCGTGTATCTCTATGGTGGTTCAGTCGGCTGTCCACCACACCGATCGACGCGACGTACCGTAATTCCTTGTGGAAACGAACCTAATGGTCTTTGCCAGATTTCCAGGGACCAGGAACAAATTTCCATCAGATTATACGTGTCCATTCATCCTATTACGATAGGCGGTTGGCTATATTTCAATGTACTATTATACAATTCCATTCCTGATACCCCAATTATTGGAGCTTAGTAGCTGTTCCGAGCATTTCGTGGTAATACGATCTTTCCTTTCAGAAATACATAGTGTACAGGTACGTAGACGTATAACACATTGAGTGTATGTGCTGGTCGATTTACGTTGACATTAATTTAGTACGAAAATTGATTGATACACAATAAATTATTCAATAATGGAAAGCACATAGACGCGAGAATAATGAAAAAACGAAGAAATTATACGAAAATTATTAATGATATTTTCTAGAAAGATCTTTTTAGGCTATTGTTAATTAAGGTATAATTTCAAGACTTGCTAATAGAAGAGACTTGCTCAAGAGAGATAATAGAAGAATTTTATGTAAGAGTATTGAGACAATGAGAAAACTTTGTATTAATAATAACATATGTATGCATATAGTGATTCTATAACATTATTAAAATACAGAGCACATTTTCTGTCACATTAACACGTTTCTTATCATCACGTATTTTTTCAACAGTCTTTGCACGAAGATTCAAGTATTTGATGGAATGCAATCCTTTTATAAAATGTGTAGAAATTACTAGAAATCGATCAAATAAGATACAGTATTTCGGCGACATTGTACAAATATGGAGCGCATTTTTATGCCACACGAACACGTTTGTTACCATCATCTATATTGTGAACAGTCTTCGCAGTTAAATTATTTGGTTAATTTAACTAGGTAACTGGCTATTTGGTTACATGCGAGTACTCCTTTTAAGAATACATTAATGCGGCAAATAAACAAATTGGGTTCGTTTATCATACTCCGTAGGGGATTATGTATGTATATTGAAGGAAAACCAGTTTTAGGACAACATTATTTTCGCAGATGAGAGTAAATTTAATGTCAGCGGCTGTGACGGAAGGGTAATAGTGCGGCGGAAATGGAACGAACTGAATCCGAAACATTTACAACCAACATAAAACACGACGGCGGATCGGTAATGGGCGTGGGTATGCATTTCAAGTTCTGACGTCCGGGAACTTGGCTTGCTATGAAAATCATTTTTATTTCGATCGATTCCTGCGCTGTTTTATAATTACTTCAAAGGATAATCTGTAACAAAGCACCTCGAAAGCAGCCGATGTAGATGAATTTAAATTTTACTTGGGTAACGATTCAAAACACACGGCACAATTTGTTCAAGAATCACCACTCTAAAATTGTCCAATTGTCCAAACCACCTCCGCAATCGCGTGACCTGAATCGCGTCGAGCGCGTTTGAGATGAATTAGATCGTAGGATTCGCAGAACATCAATCACGTTAACAGGAAAATTGTAAAGAAAAAAAAAAAACGGTGAAAAGGTGAATCATTAATAAGTGAAATTCGAGAATACCATTGGACGCGTGTGAATTTTCAATTGGCTCATCCAAGAAAACCAACCCGAACAAGAATTTCATCAACGTCGAGGTTTTGATTACCCATAATGAATTATACCTTTGAACGAACGTTTATCTGCGTAATAATTGGAGGAGCTATTTTTTAGAAATCCTCGTTCTAATTATATAAAAATCAACAGGTGTCCTACTTCTGCACCAGGAGCTTATCGATTCGATCCGCAACAATACAAACGTAATCGATCGAAAGCTTTTCGATTAATATCATTGTTTGAAATTAGCAAAGAGAATTAAATAACCGAGGGTAAGTTTGTACGTACTTAGTCGGTAATGGAAAACAGATATCTGGAGACGCTTTAACTGCAAAATAGTTTCAAACTGCGAAACAATTAATTGAAACCATAAATAATTGCGGAATAATTGGAAGACAGTTGCCTAATTTGGACCAGCACTTAGGTGGAATCACTGTGTCTTGAGAAAGGAAAGAGTACTGCAATTGTTGTTAATGGTATCAGTTGATTATACGTTAATTGTGTTGTCGTTTAGCTATACAGGGTGTTCGAAAATGGATTTCTTTGGAAGGTGTGATTCCCGGGGTAATTTGAAGTGACTTTTTCCTTTGAAGTGACTTTTTCCTTTTGGATTTGTTAAGGAGTTATTAACGAAAAACACGGACCAATCAGAACGCGGCAACAGCGGACGGATTCCGGCTCGACCAATGCCAACGCCACGCTCTGTGGGACCCGAAATCCGTCCACTGTAACCGCACTCTGATTGGTCCGTGTATTTCGTTAATAACTCCTAAACAAATCTGCGGATAATATTTTCGCAAAGGAAAAAGTTATTTCAAATGACCTTAGGAATCACTACTTCCAAGCAAGTACAAAATTTTAGGAGTTATTCATTGTGACAATTAACTACGAGTTGTAAATTAGGTCCAACCTAGGTTCCAAATTCGATTACTCTTCCTTGTGTATTATACTATTTGCATCTGTGGCACTACACGAGTTAATTGCGTCAAAGTCTGTCTAAATTACGAACAAAATTTCTAAACATAGATAATAAATTAGAAGTTATTTTTTAGCTAAATCCAATTGAAGTCTATGTAAAACGTTTCATAAGGCAACCGTGATCCGCATCGTGTTTGACCAAGGTCACTCAGTAACGCCTCCATCGATTTTCAGCAGTACAGGGTAATTAGAAAACATGAGGTTAACAACAGGTTAATAAGGTTAATAACATAATAACGTGTACTGCGCCAGTATAGTACACCGCGTAAGTATGATTTTCTCACGCGAAGGTGGGGGTTTGTCCGCCATTTTGTTTATATGCAGATTATGTATATTGCAGGTATAGTTCGTTTTATTTCAACAGAATTTATTGATTGATTTTTCGATACTGCACAAAATGGATTCTTCAATCTGTGTACGAACAGATTAATATTTGTAAGGAAAATTGACATGACATATAAAATCAATAATAACGCACGAGATAAGATTCATACAACAAGACTGTCACAACAATCTACCGAATGTTCTATTCTGGCAAAATTATAGATTTCTCGAAGGTATAAAAAATCATTTTTCCAAATAATAACAAGCCCTGTTAGATTACTGTCGACTTCTCGAAATCTAATAGCACCGATGCTTTGAAGTTTATTCCTAATCACGATTCCCCCTTCTTTGTGTTCAGCAGACGCGTACTTCGCGAAGTTTTATCGCGTGAAAAACTTGAATATCTTCAGCAAGCGAGTAGATAATTAACGATGAGAACGAGTTGGCTGAATCAGGCGTATTATCTTGAATGGTATCTACAATAGTGAAGCACTCGTTTAGTTCGCCGAGTAGAAAGTTACGAGGCTGCCGCGCGCTCGCGTTATTACATTGTTCAACTTTTAAATGCGAATACCCGGTCGTATCAAGATTTCGCATTTTTCTTCTATCGATTCCAGATACTACAGCTGAGCTCCGGACGGAATTTCAACCGACTAATCGAGCATACTGAACTTCAGTCACTTAGAAATTGACGAGCGAGATTGACTGGCGCATTCGACGCGCCCGTGATTCAATTTTGAACGGTAAAGGATCGACGTGACACGGGCGAGTGACAACGCCGACTATGCGAAGCTCGGGAGCTCGCTAAAATCAGGCCACAATATTGTATTCGATATTATTCATAAAATCCCGAACAAATAAAACAACCGCCGGCACGCAGAAACAAAAACTTTCATTCGCAGTTGATCACGAACGCCTGCGTCTAGCTATTGAATTTTCAAATGCGAAAAGAAATATTTGAAAAAGCTTATCAAGATCGATCAATCGAAGTTCGCCAGATATTCGAGAGACGATGATGCTTGCATTTTGCCGTACAAAATGATATACAGTCAGGGACAAAAATAAGTGGATAGTTAGTGGAAATATTAGTCGAAGTAATATCACTGTTATAAACTTACGTTTTATTTATTATACAGGATATCTCATCTAACTCGACCATCTAAAATATACTCGCTTGCTTTTTATGATGAAAGAAAATTTCAGAGGAAATTTCAAGGTTATATTTTCAGATATTCCAAGGTCATCGAGGTTTTTTTTTTAATAGAATGATATATTTTATAGCCAAGGTCAAGACGAATCCAACGACCTTTAATATTATGACCTTCGCGTGACCTTGAGTATGAAAAATTCATAAAAGTAGGGTACTCGATGTAAATAATGAAATAACGATGACATGATCCCTCTAGGGTTTCAAGAAGTGTTCTTGAACCTTGACTAATGACTGTAAACATAGTTGACGTTTTCGTTATGGTACGGCGTGTTTACATAAAGATGTAAAAATGAACTTCAATTATTCACTAAACAATATCTACGCTTTAAGGATATATAATAAATAAAATTCAAGTTTATAACAGTCATGTTAATTCGACTAAACTTCATTCTTACCTATTTCCGCTAACTGTTCACTTATTTTTGTCCCCGACTGTAAATAACTTCCATCGATCACAAACGTCTGCGTCCAAGGATTTTGAATTTTGAATACACGGAACAAAGGGCTTTATATAGCTTACGGACATATAAGTAAGTAATTTAGGAGGTTAAGATTGGGCATATTTTGAAGAAATAACGATGTTTTTATTTCTGCGTACAAAACAATATAAAGAACTTCGGTAAAATAAGAAAGTGGAATAAGAATTTGTATTTTACAATTATTGAAATTGTAGTGGTGCTTTTCTGAAGAGTTTACTGAATTCTGTGTTCAAGCATCTACTCAACGATCTGAATTAGTTCAATCTTATCATCTTTACAAGACAGTGCATACCATTCGCTTTTAGTGTCCGACACGTTTAACGGCGAAATGGCTTCTAAAGAGTTAATAAACTGCCGGAGTGTGTCAACGTTATCAATAGTTGTGTTGTACTTCGGTTCATCCAAAGAAATAGTGGAAGACAGAAACGGTTATGACTCGGAAATAAGGTCAGATAAAAGGAACGTTTATACGAACTTTTTCTATTATGTGCCTGTGCTAAACTCATCACCGGCGCTATGTATCGTGCTTATTTCCTTATATTCTGCATCCTCTGAACAGCATAATCAATTTTATATTATAACATTGAACGTTCTGCATTCTCCTTAAACTGTTAGGCGTTCTGAAAAGCAACTCATTTTCCTTTTAATGTAACGTCCATTCAATTCGACGATTGCAATTTTTTCTTGGAAAATTGTGTGACGTATACAAATATTTACAAATTGTATTTCAACGATGTATGTGTATATACACCGGACATTTAATGTTGCAAAAGTGATTATAATTTTTGAATCCACTCATTTTTTGGGAAAATTATAGGATGTATACGAATATTTGCCAATTGTATTAGATTATTGTATTGTGATAATGTTTACGTACCTTACATTGGAACGTAATGCGACCTTTCATGCGTATGGCTTGCATATTCATGTTCGATATGTAATTTTATAAGAACTTGAGTTTCCTTTTACAGTGTGGAAAGCGTGTTGAAAAGTAAAATTACAATAAGAAAATACGTTAAATGGTTACAAAACAATTGCACGTTCTATGAAAAGTCTGTAACCATGCATCCCTGCACACGCCTCGAAAGCATCTTTAATGTATCGTAACAATAAAAAGATTTAAAAAAATGTACTCTACAATTTTTCCTATGTTGTAAAACTAGAACTACACTCCGCGACAAAAAGATAGCACATTATCTAATTTTGTTAATTCTCGCAAATATAATCGAACAACAACAGTTCCCGTATTATATATCACTGTTCAGTTAGCAATAGGTTGTATCTGTTCAGGGTAAACACTCGTTTTCTGTTTATAGGTTGAACGTTAAGCCGAAAACGTAAACAGTAGTGCTGACTGCTGCGTCAAAATTATAGCACAAAGTCAAAATTATGTACTTTCAGTCAGCGTCAAGGCGCCAATCTGTTCAAATGGGCAAATAATTAAGATTGTTCGCCTTCCAATGTTAAAATATTGTAAAATTTTCAACAATGGCTCCCGGTAAAAGATTGACTGGTCCTGAAATATTAACAATACACAATTTACGTAAAGAAAATTGTTCTATCAGTAAAATTGCGAAACTGTTGAATCGTAGTCGCAAGGTTATGTACAATTTATTAAATAATGTAGACGAATATGGGAAAAGAAAAAACACAAGTCGTCCAAGAGTGACAACTGATCGTCTGCGGCGTGCAATTTTAAGAACTGCATCAAATTCTGCTGCTACTGCAAGAGAGATTGCAGCAGAAGCTGGAGTAACTACAAAAATACGTAATGTACAACGTATTATACAAAAGTGTAAATACATAAAACGCCAAGAATTAATACGTAAACCACCGCTAACAAAGCAACATAAAGACGCACGTTTACAATTTGCTGAGAAGTATATTCATTGGAATAAAAAATGGCAAAAAGTTATCTTTACTGCTGAGAACAGATTTACGTAAGATGGACCGGATGGCTACCGATGTTATTTCCACGATTTGCGTAAAGAACAACAAATTTTATGTAGTCGACAGTACGGTGGTGGTGGAGTAACGGTGTGGGTGGAAATTGGGTACCATGGACACACTGAAATTAAGTTTATAAGTGGTAAAATGAATAGTGCAAAACATATTGATTTAGTCGACGAATAATTGAAGAGACATACTGTAAAAAAGTGGGCACAAACTTTATTTATCAGCAAGATAATGCAAGTGTTCATACAGCCAAGATTGTGAAAGAATATTTTACACGGGAAAATATGAAAATTTTTGAATGGCCAGCCAGGTCCCAGATTTAAATATTGTAGAAAATTGCCGGGCCCATTTAGCCAGATCAGTATATGCCGGTGGAAGACAATTTCGAACCCTTGACGAATTAAAAACCTGCATTGACGAAACTGGGCAGCGTTAAGCAGGAAATATGTTTAAAAAACTATATAAATCTATGTCAAAACGTTTAGTGGCAGTTATACAAACAAAAGTCGGTGTTACGAAATATTAAAACACTATTTTTTATACATATTCTTATATTTTAGCTATTTTAAGAAATTTGTGCTATCATTTTGACGCACCGATTTTTCGTTTAATGTTACACATTCTCCAATAAAATTGTTTCTTCACGTAATAAATGCGTTAAAACATATTGAAGTAATTGGTTATTCTTATTACGCAGTATACAGGGTGGTCCACCTAAGTAAGGCCACCTAAATATCTTCTCTCATTGTGGGTGTACAAAAAATATTTTGTATGCTATTTGAATAGGTTGAAAAAATCATTCTATTGCAAAAATGTTTTTTTTTTTCTAGGATAATTTTTTTCGGAGTTTACAATGTTATCGATGTTTTTTTGTGTATAATTGTATAATTATTTTTATTGCATCGCGTAGCTGATGTTAAATACGTTCAGTTATGTACATTACATGACCTTGGAATGACCTTCGAGTTCAAAAATTAAATGGAAACGAAAAATTTTTGTCTATCGAGACTAGAGACGAAGACGTCGTTCGGGAATCTGTAAGAGTAAATAAACATGCTCATTATGAAATTTGTAATACTTTTTCACGAACCTATTTTTCAAACTGTCATTGTAATAGATGCTCAAAATGGTGCCCCTCCACATCGATACATTTTTTGAAACTTAGAATAAGAGACTGTCTGGCCCTTTCAAATGTTGTGAGATTAATTGTCTCGATAGACAATTTTTCTCAACTCAAAGGTCATTTCAAGGTCATGTAATGTACATAACTGAACGTATTTTAACATCAGCTACACGATGTAATAAAAATAATTACACAATTATACACAAAAAAACATCGATAACACTGTACACTCCGAAAAAAATTATCCTAGAAAAAAAAACATTTTTTGCAATAGAATGGTTTTTTCAAGCCATTCAAATAGCATACAAAATATTTTTTGTACTCCCACAATTAGAGGAGATATTTAGGTGGCCTTACTTAGGTGGACCACCCTGTACAATTCACAAATAATGTAATGTACTACTTGAAAAGCTAAATACCATTTATTTGTATAATGTGCTATCTTTTTGTCGCGGAGTGTACGAGACGAGTCAAAATGGCGAATTCCAAGTGATTTAACTCGGCTACCTAGACACGAGGAATTTATTGAATAAATCGATTTCTAAAAATCCGACTCCGTTCTCGTTACGACTATGAAGTGACGTGAAACAGTCACTTTTACTGTTCCGTGAATCCAGCATCAAACGTGCCGCGCATCCGATCTCTTTTTGTTGTAGGTACAGAACAAATTACATTTCATCCTTTCTATCTAAACGAAAGCCATTTCAAGCCAATTAAACGCGAACACACGGGGCAGACTTAAATCGATGAACTGGCTTTTCACGCGCGCGTAGCTTCTCGGTGAAAATCTGAATGAAGCGGGTGCGGTGCGGTGCGGTGCGATGGTGTGGCCGCGGATCAATTACGGAACAACTAGTCGTTGAATAAATAAAATCCCGTTTAATAATATTGTCGCGGAACGACACTTCGCGGAATAAGATATCCTTTTTCGCCTGTACGGTGGTTCCGGGTGGAACCGTGGTTCACCGCAGAAGCGTAACCCGCTTGAACCAGCCTTCATTCGAGGGAATTTTTGATTAAAGTTTAATTTACAGGAATGGCTCCGTCCCGGCGTACTTTAAAATGAAATTTTTCATCCTTGCCGTCGCCCGGCTCCCTCGCACCCACTTTTATCGTCCTTCCTGCCGGACTACACGGCGACGTCTGCAAGTGTCACAGATTTTCCGCATTTGTAATTTCGCCGATCTCTTGCCTCCCGCCACGGTTTCAAAACGATATCAATACTTCGGCCGCCGGACGCGGATCGCTTTTTATATCAAGCACCATCGCGGAACCGGATTTTATGATTTTTCGACGGAATTCACGGCCGTTTGAGTCTGCGCTTTCATCGGTTCATTTGATCCTTTCAACCGGCCGATTTTTTTTTTCTTTTACACCGCGTGCCACACCGATATTCTACACCGTTCCGACCATCCGGGAAGTCGAAACTTCTAAATCGTTGTAATTACATGCAACATTCCGGCGATATTTAACAGGGTATTCTGGTTTTTCATTTTCAAGAAATCGATTTTCCTGCATTTTCATTAACCCCTTGCACTACAATATCGGGTCATACTCGTGACGAAGATTCTGAACAGAGCCTAATAAACATGTGTGATAACCGAGATAAAATTTTATTTTGTTGTAGTTGATATACAGGGTGTCTCACCTAACTCGACCATCTGAAATATCTCGCTTGTTTTTTATGATAGAAGAAAATTTCGGAGGAAAACATGGTTGGTTCAGAGGAGCAAATATAATATTATGATGTGCAAAGAATTCATTCAAGGTTACAAAAGTTATCAAAAGTTATTTCCTTCTTTAACACTAGGTTCACGGGATTCACGTCATTTTGGCGAGTTCTAATATTTTGAATTTACGATTATTCAAATTCTACAGATACATCCATGAGGAATTATTCAATAAATTTATTTCTTTGAGAATATGTTATTTAAAAAAGGCACATTTTTGTTATTTTTTTAAAGTAATGTAAAATAGTCACTTTTAGTGTTCCGTAAACCTAGTGTTAACCCCTTGCCCTACAATATCGAGTCGTACTCGTGATGAAGATTCTGAACAGAGTCTAATAAATATGTATGTTATTAATTTCCTCTAAACCGAAATAAAATTCTACTTTGCCGTTGTTAATGTACAGCTGTTGAAGAACGTATAGGCATACGATAGATATAAATTTTCTCCTTTTTCGCCCAATCCTAATTCACCCTTTTTCCTAATCACTGAAACGGCAAAATAAATCGTAGTGCAAAGGGTTAACCCTTAACCTGGTTCTCACGACTAGACCGCGGATTTTATGCAACCATGAGAAAAAAGTGATAAGGGTAAGCATTCGATTTAAAGAGTAGTTGTCCCGTATTTTTAATTAGTCATACTTTTTATTTGATGACAAAAGAAAAAAAAATGGTGAGAGCAAAATCTTTAAATGAAGCTGAAAAGTCAGTAATTATAACTTTAAAACAGGGGGGGGGAGGGAATCGAATCGAGAAATTGGATTGGCAATCAAACGTTCCGTAGTGCGAAATTTTTTGAAACTTGAAGAAAATTATGGGAAAAAATATGCTACAGAAGGCAATGCGAAAATAACAAAACGAGAACAAAACACAATCATAAGTAAAGTGACAAAAAACAAATTAGTTGCACGTCAAATTGTTAGTAAATTGCAATTGCCAATAACTGCGAGACGTGTACAAAAAAATTTTGCACAACGCACCAAAGTTTGTTTTTAGAAAACCTCAAAGAAAACAGCAAACTACTCGGCTACAATTTGCAAAAAATCATATGCACTGGATGAACGGACTAGAGTTATCTTTTCCGACGAGAAAAAGTTTAATTTAAATGGTTCAGACGGACGTTCCTGGTATTGGCATGATCTTCGTCAAAAGAATGACCCGAGATTAAGCAGAAATTTTCACGGTGGAAGTTTAATGATTTGGGGAGCTTTTTCTTCGTTTGAAAAATTAAACCTTTGTTTCGTTTCCAGCAAAATGAATTTGGAAAAATACATAGACATACTCGATGGGCTGTTAACCCCATTTTTAGAAAATATAGTTGGTGAAAATGAATTTATATTTCAGCAAGAGAACGCAGCGATTCACGTTTCAAAATATTCCTGTGAATGCTTTCAAGCACGGAACGTTCCTGCAATGGAACGGCCATCATGTAGCCCTGATATGAACCCCATAGAAAATTTATGGGGCACACTGGTAAGGAAAGTATATGCCAATAGCCGTCAATTCGGAATAAATGAAAAAATAGATAACTCGTTAAATTTTTATTAATATCGTGTGAAAAAAGTCACACACATTCTCCAAACACGAGTGAATGTGCGTGCGAAATTTTAATCCAAATGGTTCAATAGTTTTGTTGGAAAAAATTCTGAAAGAGTGAAAAGCGAGGAATTCAAAGGACTGGAAGAAATGAGCGCAGAATGAGAGAACGTGAGCATGAATGAAAATTGGAATGGAAATATAATAACACTGGTATGCTAAGGTAATAATCTGTGTGCATGTATTTTCTAGAACAATAATACATTATAACGAACCACAGTAAAATATAACATATCGAAATTGTCGTCGGAATTATTGTTTGTGCAGCTAAATTGTCCTCTTACTTATGCGTTTCACGCCTATCCCCATCACTGAAGTGGAAATAGTCTTTTTAATCTTCTTTTAGCCGTCCGTAAAAGTAAAAAAATTTCCAAGCTGTCGAGGAATTTTTTGCGATTTTCTCGTTTTGCTCCATTACGTTTCCCATCAAGTTTCCCGGTTTAAAGCACGTAATTTTTTAAAAAACGTATTAAATAACACGTTCAACACAAGTGATAGCAAACGGAGACGTCTTAACAGCTACGTCGTACGTTGAAACTTTTTTCCTTCGTTCGTGTGCATTCAGTTCTTCGCGGAATCAGCCAGGTACAAGCGAGGAGAATTAAATTCACGAGATTCTAAATTCTCAGGGCAGAAATACGATTGCATTAAAACTCCGCCGTTGAAGAAATCCGTGTAGATGGGAGAGGCTTGAGAACGTAAGTCTTTTCTAGATTTATATCACGTACTAATCCTGAACGTTCTACGGATTACTGGATGTTCGATGTCTTAACAATTATATAGGAGGTGATACGAGTGGAAGAATTTTGTCAGACTCTGTGTCTTTCGATGGATTAGTCTTCCATTAATTTTTATTTTAGACAAAAAAAGACTACAATTGTTTTGGACATGGCGAGTGGAAATACAGATTAATAGACCACAAAATGAATGCCACTTATCTGTTGCTTAACTGAATCGAAGCATTCCTATCTGTTCGTCAAAGGCATCCTCCTTTCGAGAACTAATATACTCGAGTATCGCTCAAAATATTAGCATCCAGTGTAGTGAGATTAATTAACGCAAAAGCTACCAAAGTATTATTTTGTTAAAGTATCAAGTAAAAGTATAAAGAAGAAAGAAGAAAGAAGTTAAAGTATAAAGTATTTAAAGTATTTGTAAAGTTGTCAAAGTATTGTTTGTTAAATTGGTTTGGCCAAGTTTCGCCAAAATAAATTTGTTTAACCAAGAATGCCCATACCGACTTCTTTCATTCGTTAACAGTTCTGAACAGATGTAATGTTAATACTGAATATTATTAGCATGCGTTTTACTTACTACAGTGTATGCATTTCACTGTACACGTCTATGTATGGTTGCCGTTTTCTGCAATTAATGCCAGCAATTTTTATTTTGCATAATTATTGATAATCCCTTACGAGCACGCCGGCCGCTGCGTTCACTTTGTGAGAATAAATTAAGGGTAAATAATATCACTCGTAAATTACCAACATACGTTATTGGAAAAAAAAAACTACCATAAGATTACAGGGCGTATGACGCTGATCCGTGTGTACACGTATGCAAACTTTTTAAATGCGTGTTATCAGTATTCAGGTTTGACTGTCCGGTGATATTAGCGTCCCTATGGTGCATAAAGTCACTGCTGTCAGCTTGTATAAAAAAAAATGTGTACATAAAGCTTGTAAAATGGCTTTCCGAATAAAGGCCGTGAGCCAGCCATCTAAAAATTCTGTCAAAAAATACGTACTTGGGAAAAAAATTTTGTAATATTCCAATTATCGTCCATTACATCGCAAAGCTTCAAAGGGATACGAATATCTTATTGTAGTTAGCAAAAGCTCAGCAGTGGATGTCCAAGAAAAATTGTTACGGACAATCCAAAAGGGCCTAGCCGATTAAGATGGTCAAAAGTGCCCTTAGACGTTTTTCAATGATTGATGAACCATTCGAAAGCTGACCAAGAAAAACCCCTCTGAGCAAAATTTCAACCCCCTATCTTACTCGTGAGGGTAGTTACAGGGTAAATTAGATTTTGAGCTTTTCCGCGCATTTTCCGCACTCTGATGCAGCCTAAAATTCTGAAAAAAATGTGGTATATTTTGGACCCTAAGGCAGATTTTTGAGAATTTTTTCAGATTTTTTGGATGCAAACTGTGGTCGTAAAAAATGAAAAACCTCAAAAAAATCGGAAAAATACAGGTTTCTCAAAAATATGAAAACATGCTATTTAGCTGTTAAGTGCCCCAATATAGTACTATAACAGGCAGTGTTGTCAATTTTTTTTAGATTTTTGGTTGGGGTAGATCATTGTCAAAAACAAGAAAAACCGAATTTTTTCGACGTTTCTGCTATTAGGAGGAAAGTTACACTTGTTGATTTTATTACAAGTATATATTAAGTAATTTTTAATGTTATTACATTGAAACAAGTAATTGTTTGACCCATGAAATATGATTTAAGAGAAAGAGTAATTGTATTTCGTGTGATATATACCAAAATGTTTGCAACGTTTACAACATCGCCGGTTGGCAGGGCGGTCAAGGCGTTTGACTGTGGAGCGGAAACGCTGGGGTTCGAATCCCGTTGGTGGAAAAGTTTTTTTTTCCATACATCATCTTTATTTTTTCAATTTCTTATTACCCATGGTTTATTCATGGGATTTTTTAAATATTTTTTTAATGGTTTAAAAATATTTAAATAACATTTTTGAGTAAAATACATGCAAATATAATTTTGGAGTACCTATTACTTCCACGATTTTCTAATTGTATATGTTCATCATTACGGTCCTGTATAACATTCTTAATATTAAAATTCCTTAATCTAGTTTCTAAGCCTTGCGTCTTCAGAAATTAGGGAAGAAATGAGAAGGACTCTGAATAAATAACACGCAGCAAAGTATTGGTTTTTGTCAAATTGAAAAAAAGGGCTACATACTACCACTGTTTTGAAAGTGAGGTGTCAAGTACAAATAACTTAAGCCAATCCTTTTTCTTGTAAGGTACATAAGAAAGTAATTCCCGTTTATAGTTACTTGACTGAAAGACTTGTACTGTGGACATTTATGATACGGATCAGGAAGTTCATTATTTTCGATGGGACGTATATTCATCACCAGAAAAGTACAAACAACGAGTACCAACGAAAGCCATATTCAATCCAAAGAATGTACCGTTGTGTAAACCCTTCACAATCTGCACAACGAATGGTTATATTGTAGACACTTCTAGACTCAATTTCATACAGTATCCTCGGCAGATAATCTTGATTTTCCGGAAATGATAGAAGTAGATTTAAAAATTCTTTTCACGGAGTCTTACCAATTTTCACAAGCAATTTCATATCTTACGGAAATCGTGGACGAACACAATAATATAAATATTCATTGCCTAATCGAAGGAAATAATATCATTAAATTCGAAGTAAAATCGCAGTCGTATAAATAAAATATTTAAATATGAATGTTATTTAAATATTTTTAAACCGTTAAAAAAATATTTAAAAAATCCCATGAATAAACCATGGGTAATAAGAAATTGAAAAAATAAAGATGATGTATGGAAAAAAAAACTTTTCCACCAACGGGATTCGAACCCCAGCATTTCCGCTCCACAGTCAATCGCCTTGACCGCCCTGCCAACCGGCGATGTTGTAAACGTTGCAAACATTTTGGTATATATCACACGAAATACAATTACTCTTTCTCTTAAATCATATTTCATGGGTCAAACAATTACTTGTTTCAATGTAATAACATTAAAAATTACTTAATATATACTTGTAATAAAATCAACAAGTGTAACTTTCCTCCTAATAGCAGAAACGTCGAAAAAATTCGGTTTTTCTTGTTTTTGACAATGATCTACCCCAACCAAAAATCTAAAAAAAATTGACAACACTGCCTGTTATAGTACTATATTGGGGCACTTAACAGCTAAATAGCATGTTTTCATATTTTTGAGAAACCTGTATTTTTCCGATTTTTTTGAGGTTTTTCATTTTTTACGACCACAGTTTGCATCCAAAAAATCTGAAAAAATTCTCAAAAATCTGCCTTAGGGTCCAAAATATACCACATTTTTTTCAGAATTTTAGGCTGCATCAGAGTGCGGAAAATGCGCGGAAAAGCTCAAAATCTAATTTACCCTGTAACTACCCTCACGAGTAAGATAGGGGGTTGAAATTTTGCTCAGAGGGGTTTTTCTTGGTCAGCTTTCGAATGGTTCATCAATCATTGAAAAACGTCTAAGGGCACTTTTGACCATCTTAATCGGCTAGGCCCTTTTTCCAGCGTAGAATCTGACACATCAAAAACGGCTGCCTGAATGTCATAAAAATGCATACTTTATGTTAAAAACAGAAAATGTGTGTTCCTGCAAATGAATTTCTGAATTTGTGTAATGCAGGAAAACGAATTGCTGGAAGGGCAAAAATTGTGATATCTGGTACAGAATATTCTTTATCGTAGAAAAGTTAATGCAAATTAGTTACCGTTTTCTTATTATAACATTCCCACAATCTGAAGCATATACGTGTAGAAATGATACTGTCTCAGTAGATAAAACTCTGTAGATTCAATATACGAAGGAAATGTTTTCACGGGCACAAACTTTGTCGATTTCCATAACTATCTTCTCCAAAATTATCAAATCTACTAAAACATGGATTTCCAAATCTATACTTCTGAAGACTCTCAAAGTTCCTCAAGGGGGTATGTATTCTGGTTTTCGAGGCAGTTTCAGGAATTTTTTTCAGAAGAACGTATGCTACTTTATGTATTAGAATTTGCATACATATTTACGGGTTTCTGATCTACATACGATATTTTTGTCAAGTAAAAATAATCAAAATTGCATGAGTTATAGATTTTTTTATATAGCATGGTTTGAGAAAAATGGGTTGACCTACAGCCACGTTAATTTTACGAATTTAAACAAATCCTGTTGCATGCGTATTCTGCGGTATGTGCACTCAAAGAAAATGCAAAAAACTGATGTTTTGAAAATGGAGAACCTGAGTAGCCTTTGAACGCTTTCTGGTCCTACGTTGAGTTTCGACATTGTGCACCGATAGTTACTTATTTTACTGAATCAATAAACTCATCAACAATGTGACAATTTCACATAGTATGTAACAACAATCTTAGACACAGTAAAGTCTTCATCCAAGCCGAACGGAACTACACGATCTTAGTCAGCTTGCCTATCTCCTCCATTGGGGGGCATATCCCGCGAGGGGTCAAGAATTCCGGGTCGGGTATATCGGTCTGAACCACTACGATTCCAATTACAAAACTTCTTTATTTTTCATTATTTTTTTTTTATGGCTCTTTCAACAACTTATCCGTGGCATTTTTCTGATTGACACTAAACACGATATAATTTTAACTGTATTTAGTGGTTTGATTGACGGTAAACGTGTGAAAATAGTAGCCCTAGGCTAGCATACCTACAGTAACGAGCAAAACTGAACCAGTAACCACAAGTTTTGTATAAATCATTATTTATTGCTAGGAATATAGAAGAATAACAAAAAATCAACATTATAATTGTTTTTGTCATAGTTAGAAGTAACTTAAGAAATTTTTTTTTAATAATTAATGTCTCCTCGATTAGCAACGACGACAAAAATAGATTGACTCGGTTTTGCACCGGTCCCTGCAAGAAATGTTTACGTGGGATGTTCTAGTAGTATGTTTACATCTAACACTGGTAGGTTTACAAACTATTAGTCTACGTCTTAACACTCAGTTCTTCGCAATCAGTCGAACGGAAAAGCACGCAAGTGAAGTAAGAATAAATATGAAGTCAATTGCTCCAAATTGTGTAAAAAAAGTCATTTCTCTTTTGAATGATGGCTTGTCAACGGGTAAGACGGCGAAAACCTGCACTGTTAGACAATCGGCAGTGCAGAGAATAAGAAAAAAAATACTATAAAAGTATATTATTAAACGTTGGAGGAAGACCAAAAATATTGTCACCGCAGGATGAACGAAGAATTATACGGTTTGTCACATCTGGTGAAGCTTCAAGTTCCATTATGTCTGCAAAATTATTAAAAAAAGATACGAATATACGAATAAGTCAGTGGACAGCACGAAGAACCTTCAAAGGAGTTGAGTTTAGAAGCATTTTTTATGAAACAAAAGGAGCCAATGTTATCGAAAAAAAATATTAAACGTCGTTTGGAATTTGCTACAAAATATCAAAACTGGACAACTACTGACTGGGAACGGGTTATTTGGTCAGACGAGACCAAAATTAACAGAATTTGTTCAGATGGCATATCTTGTTGCTGGATTAGTAAAAATGAAAGGCTTAAACCACGACATGTGAAACAAACGTTAAAGCATGAAGGCGGATCCCAAATATTCTGGGGGTGCCTAACAGCATTTGGTGTTGGATCATTGCACCTAATTAATGGCATCATGAATCAGTACATGTACAAGGATATTTTACAAGATCATCTCAAAGATGCTGTTGAAAATATGCCTTTCGAAGAAAAGAATGTAATTTTCATGCACGACCGAGACCCTAAGCACACTGCTAAAAGTGTAAAAAATTGGCTCTGTACTAAAAAATTTTCTGTTCTGGATTGGTCTGCACAGAGCCCCGACCACAACCCCATAGAGAATCTATGGGGTTTACTAAAAAGACGACTTCGGAATTCATATGACTCCCAACATCGATCACAGATTTGTGTGATAGAATTCAAGAACAGTGGGAACAAATATCTCCGGATTATTGCAAAAAATTAGTAGAAAGTGTGCCAAAGCGAATTAGTGCAGTTTTACAAGCACAAGGGTTGTGGACGAAATATTAAAAATAAATGATATATTAAATATTGCCAAGTATTGGACAAGGTGCAAAACTGACTCAGTCTATTTTTGTTGCCATTGCTAAACGAGGAGACATTAATTATTGAAAAAAATTCTTAAGTTACTTCTAACTATGATGAAAATAATTATAATGTTGATTTTTTGTTATTCTTCTATATTCCTAGTAATAAATAATGATCTATACAAAACTTGTGGTTATTGGTTCGGTTTTACTCCTTACTGTACGTAGGGCGAAGCGAGTTCTGTACTTGAAAATAGTTAAACAACAGTTCCCCGTTTTTGGGGGAATTCTTTTCTAAATAACGAGAACGCCTTTCCATGCCGTCTCACGCGTTTTCACTCTAATGTTCCGATTCGAGAGGTCCTTTCTTTGGCAGATCGATCCTTCGTGTACCGATCCCCGTCCTCCCAGGACTGTTGTTGTTCCTCGGGAAAGTCGATCGCGAGAAGTGTCCTCGTCCTGAAGCGCTTATCCCTTGTTGCAACTCCGCCGTCTGCAAACTGTCAGCGATTATCGGCGTCGTCGCCGATGAACACTGCATCTCGAGAGCTCCCCCATAATTCTACCACCTTCGCTTTCATCGGGGTCTTCGAGACCCCGTTGTTCCCTGCGAAACCTCACCTTACCCCTTTTAGCCGATTTCTCGATGTTTCACGCACTCGGCAAATTGTCAATGTACATCGCACAATGCGATTGTTCTAACTGGGAGCATCAATAACTGAATATTGCTTGTCTACGGGTCCCGTGTGGAGAACACTTTGCGCGCCAAACAATACACCATCGCACACTGACATTGTGCTCGAAACTACAGAGTATTTGACCAGACGCGGAACTTTTGCCGGTACCTTTTGATCTTCCTGTCCTGAATTTGAAGGATTTCGGGCCT
This sequence comes from Seladonia tumulorum, assembly GCA_913789895.3. NCBI lineage: Eukaryota > Metazoa > Arthropoda > Insecta > Hymenoptera > Halictidae > Seladonia > Seladonia tumulorum. Next base: position 30,043,278 of record OU565266.1, read on the forward strand.
CTGCCTACAAGGGGACACGCCGAACTCGAGCATGCCAATTTTGACAAAACTCATTCGACAGACAGTTCTCCCGGAAATAGTCGCAACGAGTTTTTGCCGGCGATATCCTTCTCAATTAGAATCGATTCCTAATAACAAAGTACACTCCCGTCCATAAGTCACCGGACACTTACTCGTTTTCAGCAAAAGAATGATTAAAACACAGATACAACTCTGTAGCTTGATTTTATTGTTGATCTTGTAATATTTAGCTATTTTACGATAATTTCGGTATGTAAAAATAGAAATAAATATTAGCGATTTAAATAAACGTTTAAAAAAAAGAACTGCATGCGTAAACACTCATTTCGTTAGGTTTCATTCGGTACATGTTGGGATATATTGTTCGCTTTGGACGTTCAAAACCATCAGAGGACTATATTTGGAACATTATAAAGAGTTTATAGACACTGCAAGAGGAGTTTAAGACTAAATAGAAATAAGCATGGAGCTGTGATCTCCATGATCACATTGCAAATAAGCATGTGATCGGTATGAGCAGTTCTAGAAGAGAATTATCCGTTCAAAAGCGTTCGAGTATTATTATTCTTGCTAAAGAAGACTATTCTGTGCGGGAAGTTGCGATAAAAACTAAAATTCCGAAATCAACGGTGCATGATACAGTGAAAAAGTTAACAGATACTAATACTTTTGAATATAAAAAACAAACTGGACGGCTAAAAAAAACAAGAGAAAATGAAGACCGCTATATGCAAACGTTAAGTAAACGAAACAGGAGGATGACAGCAACACAAATTGCGGCAGAAGTTAACAAATTTCGAGAGGATCCAATTGGTACAACAACAGTTAAGTGATGTCTTTTGCAAGCAGGGCTTCGCGGGTGTGTTGCAGTTAAAAACCCGTTATTAAGGACTCAAAATAAGAAAAAAAGACTGCAGTAGGCAAAATTATATAAAGATTACACTGCTGAAGATTGGGAAAAGGCGTTGTGGACCGATGAGTCGAAATTTTAGGTGTTCGGTACAAAACGACGAAAGCGAGTAAGTGTTCGGTGACTTATGGACGGGAGTGTACCTATAATCGTATTGAAGGTGCGTGTGAACATACCAAGTTCTTCAATTTCCAATACGCTTCAATTTTTGCGTATAAGCATTTCATTAGCGAATTATTACTTATTGGGGTACCCATAGTGTACGATCACTCCCACCACTAATATTAACAACTAACTCAAGTTTCCAAACAGAAAAGTTACTTCATATGTATCGAACACCGGTATACATACTGCGATTGAGTCGAAAGTTTCAGCTATAGTACTGTCGAGTCGCTTTCCGAACAATGGGAAGAAAAACCAGAAATTATATGTTGTGTAGTAACAATTCACTTACACTACCGGCCATAAGTGTTTACCCACCTTCAAATTTCGTTACTATTCAAATAATAGGTATTTTATTATTATGAAAATGTCCGTAGCATTAAATCCTAATTATAAGGCTAATAAAAAACATCCAAAATATTCTGTACATACACAATCAGGTACTGTAAATGAGTTTACAGATTTTTATGAAAAACGACAATTTTGGAGTTCAGGTAAAGAAACCCATTTTTCTGAAATTTTTATAACGGTCAGTAGGGAATATGAACGCAGGTAATACAGGTATCTTAGTCTTCTCAAATTTCATACTGCATTTCATACTGCATTAAGCTTTCATACAGTAAACAGTTGATTTTCACGTGCCTAAAGAATTTTGCGAAAATTTCAAATAATGTCAGGGAGAAAAGAATTATCGATTGAAACGAGCGCTCTAATAGTGTCCCATCATAGCATCGGAAAAAGTAACAGAGAAATAGCAAAGTTATTGAAGCTGAACCGTAGAACCGTGGACTACAATGTTAAAAAATATGTGGGTGGGTAAACACTTATGGCCGGTAGTGTATGTGCTTACAGATGAAAACAGTATTTTCTGTTCCCTTTTCGTTTTATCAATTTGAAATTGTTGCTAGACTGCGGATTTTTAGGGAAAATAAAAGGTGTCTGCGTCTAAATAGAAATTCATATTTTCTCTTAATAATTTTAATACACTGGATATAATATAACTGTTTTGTATTTCATTTACCCATTCTTTTGACAAACGAATAAGATCTAATTATCACTCGAGGTCGAAATAATCCTGGTACGTGCAATAAACAATACAAATGAACAGTAGAAATAGTATGTTTGCTGTATATACATTCGCGATGTGCCGTTTATGTAAATTCTCGATTATTTTCTTAAAGTTAAAATGCAGGAAATATCATTTTCCAACCAGAATATTTCTTCGCGTAAAAATAAAATGGAAACATCATTAATGTTTGTCAATATACCATATAGTATACAATATAAAAATCGGTAATCTAGTCCAGTTTTTTGGGAATACATTTGTGGTTTAAAGAAAGCATTGACTCTTTAAAAATGTCATAACAGTAATTAATATACTTTCATGGATGTACGTAATCGAATAAGTAAGAGAATTTTTCGTGAAAGTGCAAATATTTAAGTTAAAAATGAATTTATAACCACAGATTTTGTCTTGTATCGATGTGCACATAGTACTACCCTCTAAAAAGTTGATAGCCTGCAGTCGAACATCCTGTACACTTGAATGCACACATTCTGTTTTTTTTTTTTTGTATATCCAACGTTTGTATAGAATAATATTTGAATAGACTCTGAAAACAGTGTCTATGCGATCAAACTGTGCGGTGTACAGTGAACTTTTACTCTTTCGCTATTGACCCAATACCTATACACACGTACGATTTTCTTCCTTTTTTAAACAAAGGTAGAATATTTCAGCAATAATAGCGCTTTCACTCACGTCACTATTAGAAACGAAGTTGCAGTTCGTTCATTTTTGAATGGAAAATACACTGTACTTTTACAGAGTGGTTTACTGCAAACATGTCAACCGAATGGGTGAAGGCAGAATATAAAAAAGTGCATTAGCGAAAGATAAATAGAGCCTTAACGAGCAAAATCGTGGCAGGAAATTGTTTTTCCCGATCATTTCTTTCAATACTGCAATATTAATTTCATTCGTTTTTTTTTTTTTTAAGACCGACATACTTTTTTCGGGGGTTAGACTACCCCGAGTTATTAAAAATATTCCAGGTTTTTGGTCATTTTCAAATAAAGTTTGAAATGTTCTTATTGTTTTGAAATTTAAACAACAGACGGCATAGCATCCGAGGTTCACTTTCATCAAAAGTGCACTTACAAGTGCGCTTATAAAAACCTTATTTTTTCTGTTTTTCTATAAAATGGTCAACTACTGATGCCTTTACCTTACAGGGGTGTAATAATGCCAACGCCGTTGGCATTCATATACCGCATAAAAAAAAATCGCATAGAAAAGGAACGCACAGAGAAACAGGTTTGACTGTAATACGAGAAAATGTTTGTCTCCAATTTTTCTTCAAGAGAAAGATGACGATCGTACGCTATAGCGTACACGAATACGTGGTGTACGCGATTTCTCATGAATAGATTTCTGAAACGAAATTGAACACAGGGCAAATATTCCATCAGCCTAAATTGTCTGTCGTAGAATTTTTTTCATTTTGCAAACAGATCTGCTCTCCGCAACGCAGCCACCATAACCACGGGTTCGCGTGGCGGCCCGTGTGTCACGGGACAATTGTAGTAACGCGGGAATCGACGATAGTTACTTCACAATTTCGCGTGTAAAGACTTTGAAAATAGCGTAGTCTGAACCGTAGTACGAAATACGGAGTCGACAGGGTAGAATAACGGCGCGTGGCGTAAGGTATTCGCAACTGGACTGCATTATTGAGCTGGCGTGGTCTTTATATAGGGGAGAGTTGCCGAATGCGTATCACTTAATTTCGAAGACAGTTTATATATTCTTTAGTAGGAATTTGGAGCAAAAATTATGTTTTGCATCTATGTATTAACTATCGAACTTGCAATTTAATATGATTTTTTCAATATTTATTGATAGATCATTGTGATATGAACACTTTTATAAGATCATGCAAACAGTACGATTTAGGCAACCGGTATCCTAAATGGTATCAGCCGGTTTCCAAAATTGTACCTCATGTGTTGGATTAAAAAGATACAAAAAAATCATAAGAGAAACTGTATTTTGCGTTTAATTTCAGTTTAATATACAATACAACATAAAAATAAAATGAAATATTACATTACTTAACTTAAATACAACTAGGACAATAATAAATATTGTCTTTTTTCAAAACTCCTCCACAAGCTTCATGTACCCACTTTTGGCACTTTAAGCATTGGATCATGTCTTCTAAATAAGAATTATTGCAAAGAAAACAGAACCAATCGTTTTCATTCTCCACTTCTACGAGAACTGGAGCAGCGGTTCTGGTTGAAGGCGTGAAATCAATTTTTCTTTGTTTCATTTGTTTTGTTTTCATTGCAACTAATTCCTTTTTATAGGGGCTACTGTAAGCTACTTTCCCATGCTAAAAAAATTTGAAATATTGTAAATCGTTTATTTTCGCGGTAAAATTTGAATAACAGTATCTTAAATCGTACTGGTACGATTTAGGAAACCACAGTGTGGTACGATTTAGGAAAAAGACGTCCCGCTAAATAATTGAAGCTAACCTTTAAAACATTATCAGCATGTTTTATAAACTAAATAGAAATAAATAATATAACATAGCTAGTTTTCAAAAATATATAAGACTACCTCAGAAACTGTAGATTTATATTTAACTCAGCCGATTAAATCGTTTAAAATTGACATCAGACTTGCCTGATTTCTTTGTGCTTCTGTCATTCACAAAACAACACTTCATGCGAATGACTTTTTGGTCCTACTTTATCGACATAAATAAAAGTTCATATCTTTACCACCAAGAGGCATCAAAATGCATTAATTTTTAAATAAAAGAGGTGGTACGATTTAGGTGACCAGTACGCATTTGGCAACTCTCCCCTACATTTTTGGAGGTTCGAAAGGGCACGTTATCTTCGATGACGGGCCTTGTGATACAAAGGGCATCTTGGTGACTGTTCTATGCGTCAGGAGAAGACGACTCGTACGTCGTACGGTAGGCCAAGGAGTAGTTTACTCTATGCGTCGGATGTTTGATAAGATTGCCTTCACACGTGGCTGAAACCCGTGTAAAAAATGGACGCGCCGAGGACGCCTAGTCGTAATAAAACAGGATCCTGGCGGCAAGAACTTTTTTAAACGATTCAAGGGACTCGGTAAATAGAATGTATAAAGGAAGACGGGGCGGGGCGGGCGGGCGTAAAGGAAATCGCGCGTAACGGCCGCGTATGAAACTTATAAAACCTCGTTCCGGCGCGGAAGAGAAGCCATTTCGCGCAGTCGTTGGTTGCCACGCTTCGAAAAGACGGCGGGGAGGCTCGACGCACTTGAACGAGTTTCGAAACCGGGGGCCTGTATAAATTTCACGTCTTAAATTGGTTCCGCGGAAAGTTCGCCGTAGATACGGATAGGATATTGCGACTAACTGTCGCGCAGGGTAGGAGAAGAGGTCAGGTATTCGAACGGAGAGCACAACCCGGCCCGCGATAAGGGAAGGGAGAAGTTTCCACCTTTAGAAATTTAAGAGCGACGTGGTTGCCTGCTGACGCGTTATTCGAGAATTCATTACGGGCCGGCATGATTAAAGCACTAAAACTGCAACCGTGAATGCTCTGTCAGTAATATCATGGGGCCCTTTCAACCTGTTCGAAAGAAGTCCGAGGAGCTGGCCGTGTCCGCGATCCAACGATGTTTGAAACGCTCATTTCTCTCTCTCTCTCTCTTTCTCTCTCTATCTCTCTCGCTATCTCGCTTCCTCTCCTCCTCCTCCTCCTCCCGTGCTCAACGGTTGTTCCTTTGAGATTGTCTCTTCTGTCGCTCGAAAAAACGAGCCGTTTTACCGGCTCGTTAAATCAATGGTTCTTGGCAAAGAACAAAATGATACGCTACGCTACGTGTATCATCGCTACTTTCTCATCCGCCGAACGTGAAACGGTTACTGCTCTTCTGCTCTTCTGCGTTTGCGAACCTGAATTAATCCTCGGCCACTCCGACGCAGCGTGAAATCTTAATAGGTTTTACTCGCCGGGATTGATCCGAGCGTCATCGTAAATCCGAGCCTGTGCCCCGTGTTCTTGGTACAGTTCATACCAATCGGCACCGGATCGAAAGCATCCCGAAGAAATCAATAAATATAGGGTGTCCCAGCATCGGTGGTACAACCGAGAAGGAGGTGATTCTACATGAAAAATCGAAAATAAGGAATAAAATTTTTTCATTTGAGGTTTCGTTCTCAAGAAAATCGGTTTTGAATATTCAGCGAGTACGCGTACTCTTAACTATGGCCTAGATAGATGGATCTCGATACAGACTTTTGTTTGTGATTCCACTTCTGTACATTCCTGTTGACATGACGTTCTGAGCACTTCTCACAGTTTCATTTGGTGCCTTAGTATGTTATTATCTTCGGTTTTGGCTAACAGTTTCTATCAATCCAAAACGTACCTCTAGCTATGAGACAAAATCTCATTTTCCAACATGATGGCGCCCCACCACATTTTTCTCGAGAAGTTAAGAATTTATTAAATGAACTACACGAAGTTTGGATTGGCCGTGGTGGTCCGATAAACTGGCCACCAAGATCCCCAGATTTGACACCCCTTGATTTCTATCTATGGGGTCATGTTAAATCAAAAGTGTACGAGGATTGATTGATGAATGCAAAGCAATTGTACGTCAGTCGGATATATTTGCTCGATAGTTCCTAGTGTTCGGCATTTTTAGAATGTGCAATTTTTTTACACAACTTTAGATTCACATTCTTACAATTGTCCAGTAAATTGAACAGAAATTTTACTGGTCCGTTTCAAATCACTATCAGAGACGCTACAACGTAATTCAACATTTATAATAATTTGTATTGTCATAATTTGTTTACTTGTTGTGATATTAAATAAAGTATCCTTAAACCCCTTGCACTGCTATTTATTTTGTGATTATAATGATTAGAAATTCTTCATCGTTCAGAATTTCATAGAAAAAAAAACAGTTTATATTTATTGTATGCCTATGTTTTCTCCAAAGGATATGCATATGTCATTTACAACAAAACAGAATTTTATTTCGGTTTAAAAGAAATTAACACTAAACCTACCGATACTTTTTGTATACCTGTTCCTACCGTGCGTGGTCAAAATGACCGGTCCTTAAAAAAAGTTAACGTTAATACGTTAAACGTAGTTTAGGATTTCGTGGCAAAATAAATGACTCAACTCGCGTGTTGTATCAGAAAGATAAAATGCTACAATACCAGACGCGTCTCAAGCAAAGCATGAAGCGTTTGCTCAGAATGTTCGTAGCTTTTTGATTTCTGTGGGCCGTTGACGAAGTCCCAAAACCGTAACCATAAAATGACGATACAAATGTATTTTCATATAAATGCAATTATATAAAATATACTGCTCTCCTCGATCTACAAAATTGTACTATGTCGTCCACCTTTGCGGTTTGGATGCATTTGCCATGAAACAGCATTGTCAACCAGGCACGTGCGTAACTTGATAGCGTCTCATTGAATAAGGCGGCTCATTTATTTTGAGTTGGCCATGACACATTGAGAATAGCCTTTCTTTTATACTGATTGTTTGAGTTTGGAAGAGTAAATACCATATTATCTCATGCAGTCAAATTGACCGGCCGCCGTAGGTAGGACAGGCTACATATATTACTTGGTAAAAAAAAATAAAACGAGAAATAAATACTGAAGAGTACATTGTGCACATACTTTAAGAAAAGTCGCAGAAGTTTGTAAAGGTCAATTTAACCGGCCGTGGTGGATTTAGTGTTAGTAACATATTACATTAATACATTAGACCCCAATATTAGATATTGTGGGGCGAGGGGTTAAGGTTTGTTTTTCGCGGAAATGTTCACGTAACGCAGACCTATGCCTGCTTCAGGTTGGTAACCTTGACATGTTGAAAAAATCATCGAAATTGCAGGTGGCTTTGTTTCTGTGAATATTTGACGAAAAACGAGGTGAAGCACAAGAGAAGCCGTTCGTTGCTCCTGGAATCGAAAATAATAAGGTCCCGCAGGATTCATTTTTCGTGAAAGCGCATACGTTTCATAAAGCCGGCGTCCGACCCCTCTCGAAGGATCGTGGCGCGAGGCACCGCGACGAAATTAAAACAGAAAGGTTGGCATGGCGTCAAGGGAGCACACCCGCGGGTAATTGAGCGAAACAAATTTGACGCAACGCCGTTGAATTACCGTAGCCACGGAAAACAGTGTTTGCCCTGCACCTGCACGTAGAAACAATGATCGCCTCTTATGAACCATGAATGAGCTACCTTTGTCCTCCGCCAGGAGCCGGAGAAACTATTTTTCCCCCCTTCCCCTCCCTTCCCGTTGAAATGAAAAGAAGAACAAAAGAAAAATAAAATAGAACGACAAGAAATGGGAGCATCCTGCACCGCAGGCGAATATTTTTCACGATGTATTCAATTCTTGCTCACTAAATTATACATTATACTGTCTCGTGTTATCTCCGCTTTCGCCATACCAACGTTCTAATTTAACAAATTATTCGACTTGGGAATTACAAAAATATTACTCAAAATGTGAGGACTTTTGGCACTTCTTTTACATTTTGGCATAATATTTGTAATGAAAATTGCATACAGATGCAACGAAGGAAATACCCAAGCAACGTGTTAAATCGATTTTTTAAAGCTCGTAAAAATGATTTGCTTCATGGCGCCCGAAAGTTATTATTATTTCCATGATAGTAGTAACCATCGCAATCACCTCAATTACGTGATTAACCCCTTGCACTCCGAACCATTCTGGCAGAAATTTACAAATCCTCGTATTATTTAGTATAATTTTGGAACCAAGTAACGTATTATAATGATATTGGACTTATATGAATTGGTTGACATCGATGAATATATATTTGCAAAAAAATCAATATTTTATTTAAAGTTGCGCTGGAATAAATTAATTCCCCGTAATCGCTAATAAACTTTAATGTCCCCTGAGAGGGGACAGCGGAGTGCAAAGGGTTAATTAAGGTCGAAGTAGAAATGTGATTAACGCAGCATGATTCAAGTAGCTCGACGAATTTTCACAGTAAATCAAAGTCTGACGCGTCGTTCAAGGATGTCACGACAAGACTACCGAGTTCGTAAAAATATCAGTTGGAATACATATTAACCCTTTGCACTCGAAGCTATTTGAACTCCAAAATGAAACATTTCTCCCGACCTAGAATATTTGCCCTCTAAATATTTTTTTTCGTGTTATACACAAGAAAATGGTGCGATTTACTAGTACAATACTGAAATGTTTAGTAATTTATTGAATATAAACAAGTTTAATAATGTAAACAATATTTTGAATAATAATATAGCAATGTTTAGTGGTGCCTTATAGTCGCCATTCGAGTGCTAGGTGCTAACATACTTCCAGATTTCAGTATCGGATTCGTGGTTTCTAAAGATTAAATCCGAGGAAAACTCGGAACCTAAAACTTTTCTATTTTATAAAACTCCACGTCTCGAAGACAAACCCACGTGTATGCTCGTCTATAATAAAAGCGGCGTTATCAAATTTTTAGACGGTGATTTAGGTATTTTTAAACGTTGTTGTCCGTTTCGCGGAAACTTTTTCTCGCAAATGTCCATCGATCCGGAAGTGTACATTCACCCTCGGTGACGTCCTTTATTTTGTACCCTACAGATCGAAATTAGGCCAAATTATGTACACAGAGCTTATCTGTTTCGCGTCTTCGTTGTGCACTTTTGTGAGTGCACAACGAAGAGAGGGAGCCCTAACTGGATTACGGAACAAAAAGCGGCTTATAACTGAAAAATTAAGCCTTATCGATTCTGTGCGTGCACGAGAGCTTTCTCATAATTTTTTGCACAGGGTGGCCTGTAATACATTTTAGAGAATGCATGCCGAGAGACAATTTAACCCCTGTGTCAATAACAGGTTGCTCGAAAGCTTCTAATTTTCGTTCATAAATCAATCTCGAGATAATTTAGGTTGATTTACTGTTGCGACATGCACAGGTCAAAAGTCTCGCGTAAAGAAACCTCGATCCTATTAAAGACCATGAGAATATGTTTGTTATGGACGCAAGGATAGAAAACGAATAAACTAAATTTGTTCAATGTGAAACAAATCAATCGATACCTGATGACCTACGATGAAATTGTAACAGTATGACAACCCCAACATATTCGAGAATTCCGAAATTTTCGAAAACCTAACTCGCCTCGACCATCGTTATCGGTGCCCGATATTTTCAGGTTCTCGCACGCCACTACCAATAATTACACCGTCAATTAACTGGCCCAGGATTGTGGCGACGCGTCCACGGAATGATCAGTCGAACGGGGAGGAAACGCTGCAGGGAGCTCAAGAGAAAAATGAAGAGAGAACAGGGGAGAGAAATCGAGATAGTTGTCAGCTCGTCGGTGATGCCAGTCGGATGCATTATGAGGCCTCGGATGTGAATTTTCAGGCCGTGGCTGAATTCGCATTTTCCAGCTGAAAAATGATGCGTCGGTTCCGCGGATCCAGCCCGGCCTTCGCGACTCCATATCTGTTTGTTCTGTTCTGCGTGTGTGCATCACCGCATTCGCGACTCTTCTATCGCGCGCGCGAGAGTGCACGAACACGGATGCAGAACGGAAAGTGACATATATGCAAGACGGAAACGTGTGTGCGTGCGTGTGAACGCAAATGACTTTCCCGTTCGGGTACGAACGCCCTCGAGAGTTTATCGATGTCGTGTGAGACAGGAATTACTAGGGCCGACGGCACCATCTGCCCTCTCGAAGGGGTAGCAAGAGGAGACGCTGCGTGGATGGATGAGGAACAGCGTGGCGATCGAAGCTGGCAGGCAATAAGAGCGAGAAGAATGAACGAGTCCGAGGAAAATAGAATTCGAGAAAATCAGAGACAGAGAAGGGTGGAGGGAGGGAGGGGGGCAAGTAGGAAGTTCATTCGCGCCTGCTTCGTTAGCGGAGGCAAGGGCATCGTGGTTGGAAGAGATTGGAAGGTCGACTGAAAAAAAAAAAAGAAGAAAGGACAGGCCTCCGGAAGAAGGAAAAAGAGACGACGAAGTCGTGACGGTCAAGTCGTGTTTCAGCTTAGGTAGCTCAGGATTGGATCGGAGATATAGCCGCGAGGGCGTGGGCGGAGAACCAGGCTGAAGCTTTAGAAGCTTTAAGGAGCCCCCATTTTTTCTCTCGGAGACATTTCGAGCCGAGATTTTCCTTTGCCCCCGATACAACAGACCGAGTGAATAATAATGCTGTGGATCATGCAACTACACGGTCGCTAAGAAACCTTAACAGTGCGATCTGCACGATGTCGTGCGGGAATCTGCAAGGTTACAGAAATTTTATCAACGATCGTCATCCATCGTTCCTTTTCTGCTATGGTGTGTTCAAATGACACAGCGGGTGACGAGGTCTCCTCGAATGTACAGGACCAAAGGATAGGACGATCGATGTATCTGTATATTTCATATAACATAATAAGATATACAGGGTGTTCACGCTATTACTAGCCAACGTTTTCCTTGTAAATAGTAAATATTAAAAAGAAATGGAAGAAGAAAAAGTAGTACTATTTTTTATATGTAACACAATGGCATATATCATTTTTTTGTGTTCATACTATTTCGTTAGATATGAAGGTGACCTTCAATTTTTTAAATGGAATGCTGTATATTTTTTTATATTACATGAAAGCGTGTGTCTAGACGAATTCATCCGTATACTTCACGGTGACCTTCGAGGTGATGCAAGGTCAGAAATGGAAGAAACATTTAGAATATTTCATACCAACGTGTTTACAAGTGTTCCTTATTTATACGAATCAGATGATGTTGTGATCCACATTCAGAGTGTTTACTTCTAGTTTCTACTATGACAAGACAATTTAAGTATTACTTCCGAATTATCGATATTCGGTGGACGGGAAGATGGATATGGTACGCAATTATTAGCAGTGCAATGGAAATAAAAGGCGAAGTAAATTGAAATACCTAGAAGAATATCCGGACAGAGTGCAATCAAATGAAAATCAGTTTGTTTTGTGTGCAAAGGGTTTGAAGGAAACAGGGTCTTTCCAGAATAAGTGTCATATAATCGGAAATGTTTTCTTTCTGAGATCCGACTACTTCGGTATGGAATGTAGCCTTACATTGCTATGAAATATTCAAAATGTTTCTTCCATTTCTGACCTTGCATGACCTTGAAAGTCGCTGTGCAGTATACGGACGAATTCGTCTAGACACACGCTTTCATGCGATGTAAAAAAATGTACAGCATTCCATTTAAATAATTGAAGGTCACCTTCATATCTAACAAAATAGTATAAACACAAAAAAATTACATACGCCATTGTGTTGCGTATAAAAAACAGTACTACTTTTTCCTCTTAAATTTTTTTCTAATATTTACTATTTGCAAGAAAAACGCTGGCTAGTAATAGCGTGAACACCCTGTATAGGGTGTTTGGTAACTGGTGGTACAAGCGAAAAGGGGGTGATTCTGCATGAAAGAATAAGTCGAAAATATAGAATAAAATTTGTTCATCCGAAGTTTCGTTATCGAGAAAATCGAGTTTGAAATGCAGCGAATACGCATGCTATTCGATAGGAATTGTCTGACGCAACTGTCTGATCATGACCAACCAAATCTACTTCCTGCATATACTAAAGCACACAAACCTGACAGATCTTCAAAGTCGATTTTCTCGAATACAAAGCCTCAAACGAAAAATGTTTATTCTATATTTTCGATTTATTCTTTCATGTAGAATCAACCCCTTCCTTTTCGTTTGTACCACCAGTTACCAAACACCCCGTATATACATTATACACACTCTATATATTAGGTACATCCTCCAAAGTCTCCATATATAATAGAATTGCCAGTTGCACCTTGCACTTTGTACGAGATATTTAATATGTCGGGTGAATAAAATGTATACACATCCTATTATATTATATGAAATATACAAATATATCAAACGTCCTATCATTTTGTCCGGCACTGTACTACAAATTGAAAAGTCTCTCGAAACATTAGAAAATTTTTCTCGTGATAGAACCTGTTGTAGATTTGAAGATTGACGCTTTCCCTTTGCAACGACTTCCGTATCCGGACAATTGCGAAATATCGTTATTAGCATTGCATCAAAGTTATTTCAGTGCCTAAAATAGTGACTAAAATCGATTTTTATTAGTTTCTTGTAAAATATCTGACGTTCTAAATTAAAAATTACGTATATACAGGATAAGTCACCTAAAGTTTGCACATCAAATATCTTTGTTGTTTCTAAAGATACGTAAAGTATGGTAAGGACAAAGTTGAATGATACAATGGGGCTGACACGATGCTATAAAAAATTTTGTTTTTGTCATTTTTTTTGTTAGGTATCAAGGTCACCTTGCCTTTTTTTAAATGGAACCACATTTTTTTAAACACCTACAATGCTAGTCCTTTTCATTAGGAATTCAATGACAATAATTATTCCAACGTCATTCAAAATTTTTGTATAGCATCGTGTCAGCCCCAATATACCATTCAACTTTGTCCTTACCATATTTTATGTATCTTTAGAAACAACAAAGATATTTGAGTTTATAAGCGTCCGGATACTTTTGAGCGGTAGTGTACAATGTTATCGAAGACAGTGTTGTAGAAGATTGTAGCTGGCTATTGACATAAGCGTTGTGTACTACTAAACACGGTATCGTTCGATAGACAGCGTGTCAAGCACTATATTATTTTAACGAACTTAGCACAGCTCTGCTGAACACGAGTATCTAAAAAGTTTTCGTGTCGAATAGTAAAATATTCAGACTTTTTCGACGAAAACGGTCGGTGGCGAGCAGGTTTATGCAACGGCGCACGCATTTCCAATCGTGTCTGATGCGATAAACACGGCTGTTCGAATCAAGGAAGGTAATACCCCGGAATTGAAAGCAACATTGCCGGAATATAAATTTCTGTTGATGTTTTTTCTTTCCGCCGAAAATAGAATCCCAGCAAAGTAGTCAACCGGATAGAATGCGACCAATCGCAATGTCGAGATAACACGATTGTCGGTTACGAAGTTTTTAGGGCCGCTCCTCCCTCCACCTGGCGCGATTCAAACATGAAATTCTGACCAGATGTTTCTATCTGGTTCGACTTGCCAACGACGTGCAATAGCATTACGATTTTTCTGCGGTAACGAGAATGTGCTGTTGGTTAGAAACGTACAGCACGTGATGTATTTATTTAGCTGCGCCAGCATCGCTCGAAATAGTTTCATTGCTACTTGGTGCAATTAAACTGTAGTGAATTTATTTTAAGCAATAGCCTCGTAATTGGTTTCTTTACAGGATTGCAAGAAAAGCAAAAAATTAATTTTTGTTTTGAAATCATAAATTAACAAAATCTTCGTGAATTTTTTATTTTAGATCATCCAGCTCATAGCACCTTTTGGAAGAGAAACATTTTTTTATGATTTTACAGCAAACAAATTACCAGAAACTGTATCGTATATTTATTTTTTGTAATAAGGTTGTTGTTCGGTAAAGAAATGCATTAATTTATTTAGTTAAAAGCTTCTAAATATCACTTTTCGTTCAGATTGATAACTAAACGTCACTCCTTAAAAATGCACATTTGCATTTTTCCTGATTTTGACCTGACATTCTTTAATGCGATTTGCAGCAAACAATAAATAACACGGTACGTCACGATTGACATTGGCTGCGACTCTGTGAAATAATTACTCCCTAAGGATGCCTCGAAGCAGCGATTCCCCCTATTTGCCACTTTAATTTTTCAGGGAACGCAAATCTGCTTATAGATTATTAGTTACAGATAATATATTAGAGGGACCCATAAGTAATCAATTGTTTTGAAATGTAAAACAAACTTTGTAGTAAATTCAAGTTTTTATTTCTTAATTCATTAAGAAACATAGGAAACTAACAACACACATTTATACAACTCGTGTAATTTTGATTACTTTTACTTGAAAATAATCACATCTGTGCATACTTGAAATATCGGTAAATACACTACCGCTCGAAAGTATCCGGACAATTGCGAAATATCGTTATTAGCATTGTCAGTCCCATTGTATCATTCAACTTTGTCCTTACCATACTTTACGTATCTTTAGAAAAAACAAAGATATTTGAGTGTATAAGTGTCCGCATACTTTTGAGCGGTAGTGTACGTATGCAAAATCCTAATACCAAAGGTTCGACAGGTCTCCTAATACCAAAGGTCTCGAAAACCAGAAAATACCCGCTTAAGTGTTTGTTCAATGGACAGGCTAACCCAATTAAGGATATTCGGTATAGATTCGTGCTTTTAACGAGCACAATCCGATGTAGCACGAAAACGAGAAATCCTCTTGCCGACTCGTTGAGTTGTGCATTCTATGGCAGGGGGATTTCCCTTGAGCAGTTGGCAGCGGTTAATCGTAATTGAACAACAGGAAACGTCGGGCATCCCCTGATTCTCAAACGTTTATAAATGCCAGAACATTTAGGTTCGGGATAAACGCGATGACGTTGCTCGTAATCGCTGGCAGGCGGTGTCCCTTCGGAGCGAACAATGTCCATTAATTAAAAAAAAAAAAGAAAAAACGAGAGAGAGGAAACACAAGAAAAGGAAGTCGGGAAAAAGCGGACAAAAACAATGAAATCCTCCTACTCTATGCGAGGATGTTTGTAGCTGCTTTCCTCTCTTTAATCGTTCTGGCAACGTGTCAGGCACACAGGCGATGCGAAATTTTAACGAAGAAACTTCGGTGGTAGATTCTACCGAAACGAAGAAAAATATGATAACCTCTCTTCGTTCGAGGCCGCTGTTTTCGCTAGGCTGTTGATTCTCTTTTATTTTCTAACGACGAATTATTAGACTGGGAATCTTCGCGGAAAATGAAAATTTTCTGCATCGCTTGTAACATGAAGCAAGTAGAAATTTCTGTCTTTAACCATTTTAACCTTTGCCCTAGAATATCGCGTGAGACTCGTGACGAAGATTCTGAACAGAGTCTAATAAATACGTATGCTATTAATTTCCTTCAACCCGTAATAAAACTCTATTTTGTTGTAGTCGGTATATAGCCTTTGCAGTAAACATAGGCATACAATAAATACAAACATTCTATTTTTTCTTTCTATTCAATTCTGAACGATGAAGAATATCTAATCGCTATAACCGCGAAATAAACAATAACGGGTTAAACGAAGTATTGGGACTGATACGGCCATACTCAAATTTATACTAATGATTATTTAACTATTTGAGGATTTAGATCATATTTTTTCTATGTCACTGTGTTTCTATTTTCAAATTCGATACAGACGAATATCAAATATATATTCATTCCTTTTATGAAGTCCGTTTAAGGGTTAATAAATAATCGAATTTCTGAAGTTGATTTAGTCTTCCACGGTTTTAAACGTCAAATACCCAATTTCGTTATAAAAGCATAAAATCCGAAGTCTATAAATTATAATTAGTTTCATGAAACCATATCGGATAGAACGATATGCTGCAGACGTTGATTATATCACTGTGCTACTACTCTGCTTAAAATAGTTCCGGCAAGCGATGCATAAAAATACTTTTTGGACCGTAGAGAATATAATATTACTTAACAACCTGCCTAAATTATTGTACTTAACGATGAAATAGGAAATAAATTGTTTAAGACTATATGACAAATTTACGTACCTGTAGTTTACTTCATCTGCGAGCAAAATTTATTCAATGAAATTTAAATCCAGTCTTTCGAAAAATCACATAACCACAGTGCTCTTTGAGAACATACGTGACATATTTAGATAAAATGTAGACTCGCTATCTTCGAAAATTAAACTATAATATACGGCTAAATTTAGTAAATATTCAACTGTCTTAAATAACAACGTTCACAAAGTATTTTCGTTACACAATAGACTGGACTAAAAAAAAAACAAAGTGTCCACGTAAAAATTGAAAATCTGACGCAGTAAAATGTTATGGCATAGACCCATCGAAGCGGTATAATCGGTAGAAATCATATTATCATAAATACAGAAGCGTGGTATAGCATGCGACTGCATACTTTGTCAAGACAGTACGCATTTGCATAGAAATATACATAATCTATGAATAATGATGCCATCGTTTAAACGTAAACAGCATTTACGAAGATATGTTGTGTTTGTGATGTAACTGTACAGTGATCAATGCGCCGTTACGTGCTTACGTGACGGCATAATTGTCGTAATTAATTCGAAACAACAAATTTAAAAAACGAAAGGATGCGCTTTCAAGCTCTGTTCTTGAAACGTATAACGATACCTTTGTGTATTCCACAGAAATATTGAAAAAATACGTTCTTTTTTCATATAGTAATTCCCCAATTTGATCACGAATTATCATTTACTTTCCTATCTGTATCCAATAAAATAATCCAATTAAACTGTCTCATAAATCCCTTGTTAATCACAGACACAGTAAATCTATTGTTCCGCAATCCGAGCATATTTCCGATCATTATCTTACTGAACGCATAAACGTGCCGAGCCTGATAGTTCAGTATTTTATAAAAAAATTTGTTTATTCGCAAAAGGGACCGGTTTATCCATCTAAAATTCCATCAATGACTGTCAGATTTTCGGTAGTACTGACCTCCGCCCAACCATGACAGAACCATCCCCGTATTTTACCATAGAACATGAATTTTGCATTTCCATTTCGGTACAGGAACGGTTTCGCGCACAACTACGTGTCCCAAATTAAAAATATTAAATTTGCTTTCGCAAGAGGATAACAGAACTGTATTCCACAAATTTTTTGCAATATTTAATACTTCGATTCATCTCGTTATCGCAAGCTTGATAATTTGCATCTAGAGAATGGTACTTGTTCTTCAGTTAATGTTTTATTAAATGCAGCATACCTTCCGCGTGAAATGTTCAAACAATACAGCTGGAGAAATTCATAGAATTCCAAAATATTATGCTGTCTACTATGACTTTCGTCACGAATGGATTGTATACAATTAATTAAATTATTTTTAAGCAAATTGCAAGATTACGAACGTGATATATCCACGAGAACGGTAGCGAACGTGTTAAGTTCGTGTCTACAATAATAATAATAATTCAAATAATTTCGCGCGCATGTCGTCGAATTATTTTGAAATTTCGCTGACATAATCGTCCGACTTCGCGCTGCCTCATAACGCAGCGCATTGTTTTAGACGTTTCAATGCCCCCGCGAGTGAGCTGTACGCGTAACAAATGGCAGCATAAATTTGAATAAACGCCACGATATGAAAGACTGGATTGCTGCAAAGGAAGAGCCACCGTTCTTTTTGCGCTAAGCGCTAGTAACGAAGATCAATTCGGCGCCGGAGATGTTACTTATTTCCCCGCCGAGACAAATAAAACTCCGGCTATTAAGTTCTTTAATAAAGGAAGAAGAAAAAAGAACGAAACGAAGAAAGCGGCCAGGCGAACTCCGCGAACTGTTGAACTTTTCGCCGCGGAGCTGTTCACTTCGCGATAACCCCCGAAAACACTAAATCACACGAACCACTCGCTCTTTGATTCCGATGCGACCGTAAAGGCAAATTCACGCTTGTTTCCTTTGGGCGCACGTCGCGGATGAATCATCCGCAATGAATACAAAAGATGAAAACCGGAGTACTCATGCTTCTGCAATGATCAAACTCACTAGTTCTCAAAATGAAAAAGTTGCGAACTTCAAGCATCGCGACTACCGACGGGGACGGACATTTATCAATTCCTCTTCCTTCTGATTCATTTTCTCTTCTGAACTGTGGACGTACAGTGTTCACTCTATATACAGGGCGTTTGGTAACTGGTGGTACAAGCGAAAAGGAAGGGGTTGATTCTACATGAAAGAATAAGTCGAAAATATAGAATAAACATTTTTCGTTTGAGGCTTTGTTTTCGAGAAAATCGACTTTGAAGATCTGTCAGGTTTGTGTGGTTTAGTATATGCAGGAAGTAGATTTGGTTGGTCATGATCAGACAGTTGCGTCAGACAATTCCTATCGAATAGCATGCGTATTCGCTGCATTTCAAACTCGATTTTCTCGATGACGAAACTTCGGATGAACAAATTTTATTCTATATTTTCGACTTATTCTTTCATGTAGAATCACCCCCCTTTCGCTTGTAACGCCAGTTGCCAAACTGTATATGTCCCAAATGCCTAGTGAGGGTCCCTAAGCTTCGCTGTACTTTTCAACGATCGGCCTGGGTCAAAGAATAGTATCTCCTGACCGATACATGCCCCTGGCTAGACCCGAGTTTTGGACATATATCGAGTAAACTTTTACACATCGTAAATGAACCACAATGAATGTGAAAATCGGAGTACTTCTTCAATGATCGAATCCAGTCTCTAGTTCTCAAAATAAAAAAGTTTCGAACTTTGCTCGCGCAACTATGTACGAGGAGTGACCAAAAAGAAAACGGACTCTGACAGTTTCCCATCGGAAGTATCAGATAAAATTTCATGGTTTTGCTGTGGTCACCTCTCTGTGCCCTATCAGTTGTTTGCCAATTTTCATCGAGCCGCGGATATTTTAACGCGCGCCACATTTAGTAGAAATATGGTCGCTCTGCGATTCGACAATGTACCCAAAAATGGAACGAAATTCGTAAAGGTTCCATTAGTCAGCCAACCCAAATTTTACTCGCCATTTCTTTCATGGTAGTTCCCTTCTGCGTTAATACAACGATTCCAACGATTCTACAATCCCTTGACTAGTTGTTGGAATAATTTTGTTCGAGTCTCAGCGTCAGTTTCTGCGCGCGAAGCGTCTGTTGCGATTCAACGCGAACTTCTTCTACAGCATCAAAGCGCCGCCCTTTGACCTCCGATTTCGCTTTTGGAGACAAGAAGAAATTACGAGGAATAATCGTGCTGAAGCAACTTGAATGTCTCCGTGGCAGATCTGTGCAATTTCACGAACAATGTCGCCCGCGCCCTTTGTTTTTTTCAAGCCGAATGACAAATCGCAGAACCGCGCGAACGCGGCTCTACTAAATTGTTTACAACACATATAATAGAATTTGACAAACAATGCACAAGGGTGCGGAGAAGTGGCCAGCAATTTTATCTGTTACTGTCGCAAAGAAACTGACAGAGTCGGGTTTCTTTCTAATCTCATCTTGTATGTATATGCATCAAAACGAAGCGTTGAAATGAAACGATGAAGATTGACACCGTTCAATTGTTTGGACAGGTTTAAACTTCTCACTGCCGTTTCACTGTTGCATTGTGGATGAGTCGTCCCGGTGAGTCCATCAAAAGTAGAAACTACTTCATTCACTAATCACTAGACGGCGGAACTTAAAAAATAAAAATGATCTTCATTAACTGCAAGACGCAGGAGCCACATAGAAATGTTGTTTCTACTTTTGACAACTTTAAGAAGTTTACAGTCATATATTGATATCCCTAAATTCTTTCAATTCTCCTACTGTTTCAAAATTCTCCTATTCGTTATTGTCATAGATGCATAATGATCCAAAGTATCCAAAATGAAAAATCTAAATTCGGATACCAACCTTTCCATATCACGCTTCCGGCAGCTAACAGCAAACGAACTGTTTAAAAAATAATCTCTGCCGCTCCGGCGAATAGTAAATTTTGAAGGAGAAACGCTGCAGGCGAGAATAACAACGGCATTGATACCTAGAAACTATTTTTTCGCGAGAAATTAGAGCGATAGTGAACAATACAATTTTTACGTACAGCTTCTTTTTTATATGGAGATGAGAAAAGAGAAGACAATAGAAATTAGAATGATTATTTGCGTCATTGACTTTTACTTAAAAGCTTAATCTTAAAAAGGAGAGTTCCCCGAGACTTCATTATTTCGCAATGGAGTCAATAATCTGAATGTTCCTCTTTCAATTAAAAGAATGTTATACGTCATAGAATTTCTCGTATATTTAGTTCATTGCTATCGAACGATGGAAGACTGTATTCCGATTTAGCCACAGATAAACGTTTCATGGAAGTTAAAAATGACAAAGGTGATCCAACGATCAATATTCACACAAACCCACTTCTCGCTTCCTTAACCGAAAAAACATTCCACATACATATCTGCAGGGTATGTAATATATTGCCCCAAATATGCAATTAAAAGGACACTTGTGGTATTTCGATGAATTAGTTCTCACTATATCACAAGAGAAAAAGATTGCACGAAAATTCTTTTACTCGTACAATTAACAAATGTTACGTCGGAATATTAACATTAAACCTACCACAGCCGGTCAAATTGACCTTTTCAAACTTCTGCATACAATTTCGTATATACATTTTATTTTTCTTTTCCAAGAATTTACTCTTAAGTATTTACTCTTCTAAACTTAAACAATCAGTATAAAAGAAAGGCTATTCTCAATGTGGCATGGCCAAATCAAAATAAATGAGCCGCCTTATTTAATGAGACGCTATCAAGTTACGCACGTGCCTGGTTGACAATGCTGTTTCATGGCAAATGCATCCAAACTGACTGTACTGTGGACGACACAGTACAATTGTGTAAATCGAGGAGAGCAGTATTTTTTATATAATAGCAATTATATTTCAAAGCGCATATTTTGTGGTTCAATCAGTCGATAAGAGCCTCTGCTTTGAATTCTAAAACAGGTGAAATTCGCAACCTTAATTTCAATATTGCTACTAAATTGTTAGTTCCCAAGATCGCATCGATTTTGAAAATATTATTTTGGAAGAATTTGAAGTTTCAAATACGATATATATATATGAAATTTATATCATTGAAATAAAACAGTTCTTTTGCATTTAGAATCGTTATTTGCATGAACTTCGATTAGAATTTTTCAAAGAAGAAATTTAAGAAAAATCGATTCACTTTACGCATTTAAGCGTAACTTCGTTGAATACGACATGCGTCAATTTTAGAAACATTATTTTCGAAAAACGTATCTCTATAGTTTCGAATGAAGTTAGTTCTGTTCCTAATGGTAATAGAATCGTTATTTCCATTAACCTTCAATGGCATCTTGAATGAAGGAATTTAGAGGATAGCACGTCCTTTGAACAAATAATTGAAACGTTGATCCACTCCAAGCGTTCGAGCACAACTTCTGAAACGTTGAATAAAAAGATGTTCCAAAGCGAGTATAACAAAAAAGGGACGTCGATTATGAAATTAAAGTGGCAACGATTCAAATCGCTCGCGAGGAAGAATTTCGCTTAAACTCTAACCATTGTCGGGGAACATAAGGCTTAAGTTAATTGCCCGCAATATCTTTCCGGTCGATCAATGTCGGAGCTCCCAGCTTGTTGACTTTTGTGTCACTTGAATGATGTGAATCGCAATGTTGTAGGCACCGGCATCGGGAGAGTTGTATCGGGCCTGTTTATTAGTCTTCGCTATGGTCGTGAACTATTGTGTCTCCGACCTGTATACAGGCAGAAACCCCGGCCAGAAGGAAATTCTGAACGTATCTCCTCTTCTAACAATTTTGTTATATGCGGCCCTCTTTCCGATCTTATGTTTCCCGTTCTTTCAATCACATAAATTCTATGCATTACTACAGACGCATATTTCCATTCGGATATAAACTACTGATAACCAAATTGTTCTCGGATGTGGAGCACAATATCTAGAGTGATTCTTTTTCCGCATAAATACCTATACAGACAATCCGATTCGACATTGAAACCTCGATGGGGAACGATCACTTCATGGAGCGGTAATGTGCACAATCGTAAGCTACAAGCAATGTTTGAATAGCGCAGCAATTAGGTTGTTGCAAACGCAATTGTTATCTATGCAGATTTATTGATAAATGTAAGCACCATTGTAATAAACGTATTCTGTCAATGAATTTCAGGTTTATTCGTTGCATTACGGTAGAAATTGAATTTTTTGGTCATTCGCGTTCTCCATTTTCTCCGCTGTCACCTCCATTTTGTAGTTCCTTTTACCATCAACGAATAGCTGATTAATCATCACATTTTTACCAAAATTCGCATAACGCTGTCGTCAATGTCTTGTTTTTCCACGCATGTTAATCACCCCCTAGCATTTTAAACATTTTTGTGGCAATGTCTATCATCACGTTCACCAGTAGAAAAATTAAAAATTTTTATTTGTAATTGATAAAAGGATAACCCGTACCATATTTGTCTAATGTGTGTACAGTACTATTTTCCATAATTAGTCATGTCCACGATGTTAATCGAATATTTTCTGCCAGGGATAGTAGTACTGTTAACACGAATCAATTCTACATTGTTCACCGCACCGATTTCAGTATAGGGTTGAATAAACTGAGAAATTGAAAGATAAGTACAAATCTCTTTTCGCTGCTGGATTTATACCGTTTGTTTTTTAAAAATTCGAATCTCTGTTTAATCGGATTTTTGGATATACAGAAACTGGAAAGCTGTTTTCTTTCAAACATCGAATAAATCATGATTGTATACAGAATAAACAAAACTCCATGGAATGAATGAAAACAAGCGCTCGGAAATTCGAGGCTAAACTTGAGCAAAAGGTTCGCAAAGCTTCCACGTTCCATATGCAGCGATCTGATATGTTTTTTATTTCACGGATTCTGATCTCGCAAATGTTTTGATATAATTGAAGCAGAAAATTGCCAATACCGAAGTTGTATCAGATATAAGTCGTCGATGGCGTCACTGCCGAGAAACTAGAGCGCACCGTGTCGATACCATTTCACGTGACGCTTGCTTTTCGAAATATTGTCGGCTGGACTTCTGTTAATCAGCCAAGCTCCGGATTAAATCCGATTCGAGCGTTTAGCGCGTTCATTGAATGAGACGCGTGCTATTATTTAACAATTAGCTCATTTTGCTACGCGCACTCGTGGACGTACTTGCCGTTTCAGGCGGCGATATGAAAAATAAAATGGACTGTGCATTTTCGTCTTGTTTCTTTTTTTTCCATGTAAAATTGCCTTTGCAATTGTGTTACCAGCGGCAAGCGGTACGGAAAGCCCGCAATTGTTGATTTTATATACGAGGATATTTAATTTAAATTAATTACAAATACTTACAATCGCGAGTTTCATTTATTAAGCAATGCTTCCGCTTCTGACTTTTTTGTATTAAAGTAACATGATGCCACATTTTTGTTAAATATATTTCTCTAAACTGAATTCAGCATGAAATCCTGCGAACTACAAAAGCCTGAAATTGTTGCTTTTACAATTTGAGTTTCGTTTATCGAGCATTTGCTTCTGTTAACTAAGTGCTCTGCTATTCAAACGTTCTATCATTTGAACAATATAAATATTTATTTTCACTTTATCATCTCAATACAAATTTAATATAAAACTGACAAAGTTCGTATTGCGTGAAAGTAACATTAATCCGAGAACATGTTGTTAATACGAATTAATACTAATGTCGATTAAGTAGTATTAAAAATATTAGAGAAAGAATCCGTGGATTTTTATGGAATTTCTTTCTTTCTCTTATACTTTAATTTCTACTACGTTATTTAAAGTATAAGTCGACCGTGAAAGCATTCAATAACATTTAATTCAATTTTATTTAAGAATTCTCGTGTTCAAATGAAATTGTTTAAGATTGCAAACTTGTACATCGTACACATTTGATAAACTTCAATTACCGCATCGAAACAATTCAATTCTGAACAATTTGAATCATTGCAGAAATTCGTAAAAAAATTGTTAAAATTCAAACTGTTATAATTTAATTAAAAAAAGTGTCGTACGATAAATCGTGACTCATTTTAAAGCTCAAAGACTACTTTCACTGTTCATTTCCTCCTAAGCTGAAAATGCTACAAGTTGAAACGTCTCTAGAAACATTAAAAAATTAGTTTCGCGGCTGAATCTAACATGAATTTGAGGTTTGAAGTTTTCTCTTCGTAAGGATCCCTTAAAATTCGATTTTTTTACTGTTTTATGAAGCAGGAACGAGAGACAAGTTCGGCAGAGGTCGAGTAAAACCCTCATAGTGCACCCATACAGTACTGCAAAGTTAGCGCCTTTCATTCAACGTTCAATAGAACGATCAAACAGAAAATCGTGTATCAAGTTTTAAGAGGTAGTTGCAAAAGGAAGTCTTCCATCTTCGAGTCGATGATCCGATTCGTTTACAAAAAGAAAATGACGCCAGAGACGTTTCAATTTTCAGTATTACCGAGAATAAAACGTGCTTTCAGTTTCCCACCGGCTAATAAACGATGCATATTGTGAAAATATAAGTGTCAATCTTTAAAATGAGTCCAGATTGATCGTTGACAGATTTTTTTTCAACACTAAACCTACCACCGCCGGTCGAAATCACCGGTTCCAGATTTTTTCTTTCACAATTACTGAAATTATAAAGATGCTTTCGTGGGAAATAATTAAATGAATATATTTAGTAAATCCAAATAAATTCAATCTCGTCATTTTTATAAGACGACATCTATTTTGCAAATTTTAATAAAAGAAGAATGTCACGTTGTTCCATTTTAATTTGTTTGTTTCGGTTCATTTTTGTGCATTGTACGCTGCACGGGGCATTTACAAGATATCATTTTCAAGCCGCCATTTCACTATTGGTATTAAAAATTGAAATTTGAAACAAATTTCATAAACGATACCTCAAATTTTTAAATCAGTCTACGTGTTACATTTTTCAAAAAAAAATTCTTGAAAAACAGGCCATTTACACAAGGTTCCCCCTTAAGGCTTGGTAGGTTTAGTGTTAACGAAATTATAACAGCTGGAATAGTCGGGATTATTCAAGAATCAGAAACGCGATGTTGAAGTACTTTCCGGAGGCAATGGACTTACTTCGGATCGTTCGAGGAACGAACTCGTTTTAAAAAATTCTCACCGACTGCAGAATCGCGCGAATGAGCCGCAGCAAAAAAGAAGAAAAAATATAAAAGCTTCGCGATACGGCGGATCACTGATAGGAACATCGTGACGCGTCACGGGCGAATATGTTGAATAGCATATTTCTACGTACGACAAGGTACGTCGTTTCTCGTGCGCCTTAAACGATGACGTACGCGGGCATAAATTTATTCCGTGCCAGCATTAACCATGCAATTCCGAAGGAAGAAGGCGGCAAATCGACCGTTCTGTATCTTCTTGTACAGGTAATCCAGTTTCTGCGCCGAGGAATAGAGCCGAACAAAAAATCCCCGGTTTCTTCAGATTTGTTCGAGCGCAGTTCACGGGTTACAAAAAACTGGAAGAGGTATTATTGATGAACGGAACACAATTATCTACGGTCGCTTTAGAACGGTATTTGCACCATCCACAGCTCGCCGTAATAATTTCATGCAGAAAAGAAACACATTCGTACGATCTAGATCTTTCACTGGTTAATGAGGTGACAACGTTGCCGAAGAACAATGTGTTCGCTTACAAACGTCAATAATTCTGCGTTCAAAGGCAGTGCAGCGAAACGAGAATCTTGTTAGAAAAAGAATATTTGCAAATTCCCTAACACTAACCGTATCGCGTCAAATAACCGGTTTCACGTTTTTTTGTTTTACGCTTAATGAAATTAGGAGAGTCCATTAGAAATTATGAAATACATTTCTTCGTTCGAGCAATTCTTATAAGAATTGCGAGAAGTATGCATAAATTCAGTCTTGTAGTTTGTATAAAACAATGTTGTATCAGTCATATTGCGCTCGGTACGGTTAGTGCTAATTCACTTTTCCACGATTTATAATACTGGCAATGTTAAGTAACACAGCTTTTTGTGATTTCATTGATCACTTTCGTTATAAGTGATTAAAAAGGACGTTACTTTGTCATGCTAAAGAACACATTACTCTGACGTCCACAATTTTCATTCGACATGTCTTCTCGCATTTAGTCTTTCGGTTGACGTCTTTCAATGTTGATCACCTTCTCTCATCAAAATGCCACTTGCATTTCGAGGAACAAATAACGAACGACTTTTTCCAATACGAACGCTTCTCCGATAAACAAAGTCCGTGTTTCATTGAACACTCGGAGAAATTCGAACAATTCGGGCAACGATACAATTGCCTTTCTGTTTTCCGCAGATGCCTATGGAAAATTGAAGTCGAGCCGCAAATAAGTCACGTTCCGACCTACGAAGTATGAAAAAGTTAAAAAAGCTGTGACTACAATAAGACTGCGGATCTTTATGCAATTCCCTAATTTCGTACATTATTCTTTCAGCATTGATTTGAGAGATTTCTTTGACCGATCGGAAAATCCATAGCAGAAAAACGAAAGTAAAATATCTATTAACCCTTTCACTCGAAGCTAATTTAACTGTGAAACGAAACATTTGTTCCAATCTAGAATATACTGAAATGTTTAATAATTTATTAACACTTTGACTGCCAAACTATAAACTTCAAAAATTCCGTAAAATCAGTGTTATTTAACGAAATAAAAATTGAAAAAATTAAATGTATCATATTGAGTAGTCCTCCGACTTTCTTGAATTTTATAGATCCTAATCAAAGGTACAATGAATATATTAACGTAAAAATTCATTTTGAAACCTCGACAACTAATTCCGTCACCCGCATATGGGTGACATAGCAGTCAACGTGTTACATACAAACAAATCGAATAATGTAAACAATAGTTTGTATAATGATATAGCAATTTTTAGTGACGACTTACAGTCGTCGTTCGGCTGCTAAGGGTTAATTTTTGTTAATATGCTTTCTTGTGTTCCGAAAAATGGCACACAAGTGCATAAAGACCCGCAGTCTGTGTATTAGTTACGGGTTCGATTAGAAATTTATTAGATTCCTTGGAACTTTGGTACTGGCGTGGCACTTAACTGGTGTTAAATTAGCTACAAATAAACTTCAAATTCGATGCATTCGCATCATACGCGGAAAAAAAGAATAAAATAAATGGACCGGCAAATTCTCAGAAATTGCCATAAATCGAGCACCGAACGGATCGATCGTCCAGTTTTTAAACATTTATTGATCGCGATGCACGTTATCGCAAATGTCTAGTCGTAAATAACTTCCGTTCCCTCCTTTTTTAAAAGCTTCCAGCAGTTTTCGACAAGGAAACTTAATTGATTCGCATCAGCTATTTTTCACTGCTGCTTGTAATAATTCGGGTCGAAGGTTGGATCGATTACTGTGTTTTAATGACGATTCGTCGAATTATCTCTTGTCTGCGAGAGCGGGAAATTATTTGCGAGTGAACGCGGTATTTCGAGGTGGTTGTACAGGAAGTAGCCAATGTTTTAGTCACACGTAACGTTATATCAAACTCTAAACGAATTTTATTGGACAAATTCAGTTCCAATAGATTCTGTACATATTTGTCAATGAAACGCAAATATATATATAATATATATATATATTGTATATACATACGGCAAATTATAAAATTAATTCATCGAAGACGATTTCAAATGCTATCTCTCTGCTGAATGATTTCCTTTGCTACACGACACTGCGTGTCAGACATTAGAACGGAGTTTCGAGAAATTTCATTACGAGTCTAAACGCGTTTATGATGTTCGTACCGCGATGTGCGCAATCAATTAGAAATAATGGAAACACAGGATTGAATTCTGAACTCACATTTTACGTTCGAAACAATTTACTCGATGAATTTTATTGTCAAACCTATACGCACGATGACCTTCGTTAATAACTTTCAAAATGTCAATTACCGAAGTCGTTTTTTTTTCAATAATTTAGTATAAATATAACAGGTCACTTCAGAAGGTCGTGTTACAGTGACCACACAATTCTACCCTTAACAGTAATAAAAAAATGCGTTATTTGATATAAACAAAAAGATTAAGGGGAATAATAATGTAAATATACAAATACACAGCCCCCCGCCCCAAAAAAAACATTGTTGAACCATATTTTAAGTCCAAGAATATTCAAGAACTTTAATCCAGACTTTGGTAATTCTTTGCCGAAGTGTCTGATCATTACACGCTGATTCTACTTATTTTAAAAGCACGGATATGCAACGTGTAATTCGAAACGTCACTTTTATTCTAGATTTACGTTTTCGCATTCACCTCGTTTCAGGTTACGCAAACTGTAATACATACGTACTTTCTCGCAACAAGAGTAACAAATGACTCGAAGTCGTTTATACAGAGTTAAACAGCGAGTGATTTTTCACTGGGAAATTTAATTAGCACATTTCATAATGCTCGACGTGCTGTGTGGATATTGTTCGCCGTAACTGGTAATTCTTTCGAGCTCAACAATGTTCTTTAATGGATTGAAGATTAAGATATTGATGCTACGAGAAACAGTAATTAAGGACACTTTAACGAGCGACGAACAAAGAAGCTTATCACATTGAAATTATAATGGTTTCGTTATGGATGCAAGAACAGGATTATGCTTTTCGCCCAGAATTTAGAACTATCTTTGCAATTGTTGATGTGAATACCGATGGAAATGTCGGCACTATTTCGTGGCACGATGTGGAACGTATGCTCGTTAAAATTCATCGATACCGGTAGGAAATGCATCGGTGAAATTAGTGAATTCCGAAGACCCATTGTGTCGAGTGAAAATATAAAACTGATCGTAGAAGCATGACGGCAGAAATTGTCTACCGGTGTAGAACTTGAACGGAGACGGGGATAAACAAAGACAAATGCTTACTTCAAGTCAGACTTTGATTTTTTTAATTTCTATAAAAAGTCTTTTGTGCGTTCATCTTCTATTACGATTCAAACGTTTCATCTCAAAAAGCAAATGATAACAAAATGCGGTAGAAAAGATCGTATCGTTACAATTAATGTCGATCAATTAATTATACCATCGTGTGTAACGATTAATTTGCGCAGGTTGCTTCCATCAGGAAAACGATGAAAATCAAAAGGTGCGTCGATCACAAATTACCGAAATTAAACAGCATCAACAGAACTCGATGAGCGGTCATTTCAACAAAACGAGCATTTAAATCAAAAATGTCATTTTAACCGAAATTCTCGTGCCACAGGTTTATTGGTGAATCTTATCCGATCGAATGGTTATTCGAACATATTTTTATTCGCTGAAAATCAAAAGAGTTACGGAATAATTACAGTTCTCGTTTTGTACCAAGATGTCGGATAAAAATTTCTCGCGCTTTTTATCATTATTTGTTTTAAGTTGATGCACGGTGAAGCGTCATACTTACTCATACAATGAACGTTTGAAACTGTTCTCCTATCCTTAAAATCGTTATCAAACATCCGCCACTTTCTTTTTAATCTAAACACGTCTCAGAAATTGTTCTTCGATCGACGATAATCCGTTTTACAAGACAGAGATCATAGTTCGAGTAGCATTAGAATGGGAAATCAATGTGACCGAGTTTAGCTGTGAATTAAATAGGAAGCGAGGACTATGGTACACTGTTTCCAACAAGTCTTATTTACAGTTAGTTCAATTTGCTCGTCTAACAAGTGCACGCTTATTTCCTTTGATTCAAAGATCGATTCCAATCATCAAAGTCTCTATTAACGAAGGATCTCTCGGCGAGAGGTTGCATAAACCGGTATCCTTTTCGTGACAAAAGGAATCTCGATAAAAAATAGTTTAGTTTCCCAGAAAACCCGAGCACCTCTAATAATTCCAACGATACTGGTATCGCAGTGGTCGAAGCACAGAATCCGAGGTTCGAGCGACGACGTTCCACATGCATCAACCTAGTCGACAGTAAAAGCAAAATGCATCTATCATCGCCGTCTAGGAACTTCCACGTGCGGACCGCGGCTCGAATCGGTGGGCTCGAGTGGATCTCGAGCCGTAAATCGCCGCGCCGATATATCGATCAGCGATAGATAAGAGCACGGAGAAGAGCGAATTATTTGTGTGAATTTCATTGAACGGGCCCCGGTCGTGTGTGCCGATGTCACGTGCACGCGGCACGATTACCGTGATTCGTCCGAAATACAGTTCGCGAAACAACCAATAAACCCGTGGGCTCATTCGCTGGCGAATAAAATGACCGCTAGAAACGTGTCCAGCCGTGTTTCTCCACCCCGTACCACGTATTATCGATCGCGTAAAATATATAGATGCATATCTACGTGTGTACACACGTACACACGTACACGCGCGGGCGTGCCCACGTCGATGCATACGCGTGTACACGATACGCGCAATCGTATAATGCGTGAGCGCGCGCGCGCGCGTGTAACAATGATACGACGGGTGCACACACGTGCATGTACACGGATCACGACGGGACCGGTCACACCACACAGAGCGCGTATCGAACTCGTATTTTTGTCTGATCACGGATACGTCAGAGGATTCTGGGATCATTGAGCAGAGAAAAGCAGCCGGCCTGAACGATAGGCGATAAACCAATCGGTAGTAATTGCAAACCACTGCGCTGCATGCGTGATTTCGCCGTTGATCTCGCGACAACCGTGTGCGCAAGCATGCATATACACGCGTCCGTGCATTCGCGTTATTTTTTCATTTTTTTACTTTTTTCTTTTTGTTTGTTTTGTTTGGTTTTCGTTTCTTTCGCATTCGCGTGTGCACGCGGGATACTTTCAATCGTATTTATCATACACGTTCATATACATCGATTCAGATACGAGGACACTCAAAAGACACGTACGAATTCCGCTTTGGCGTATAACCCTACACTCGTCAGTCGAACCAATACACTCCAGATACACCCACGACGGCGGCGACACCATACAGACACAGAGCCA
Source organism: Seladonia tumulorum (assembly GCA_913789895.3). Classification (NCBI taxonomy): domain Eukaryota; kingdom Metazoa; phylum Arthropoda; class Insecta; order Hymenoptera; family Halictidae; genus Seladonia; species Seladonia tumulorum. The sequence continues at coordinate 30,075,061 of OU565266.1, forward strand.
GCCCCCTTTCTCCTCCTCCTCCCCCCCCCCCCGATAATTGGCCGATATTCGCAATTGACGTTTTGGCTTACCGCTTATCGCCTAATATCTGGATCGGCACACACATACGCACACACACGCACACAGAGAGACTCACTTACGTAAGACACTAACGCGAGGCATCAGCCGGTCAGCCAATCGCAAGCACTCCGATTCAGTGTTTTGTTTTGTTTTTTTTTTTTTTTTTGAGCAATAGTTAGTATTATTATGTTCCGCTTGCAATTGTCTTACGGGCTTCCCGTGGTTGCTATACAGTCTTATGTAATTGATTCTATTGGCTTCGGGTAAATACCGGAGAGAAACAAAGAAACAACAAGTAACGCAAGTGGAGGAACAGAATAGCGTGAACAACGAACGAAACCAGGAGAAACGGCAACAGAAGTCTCTCGATCGACGACGGATACATTCCGGGATCGCGAACCTTTCCTCCGGTTTTTTGAGCATTTCCGTTCAATGAACCCCGCACGTGAGGAGATATGCATCGTGGGATAACGCGCCGGCAATCGAACCGACGCCGTACCGATATGTATAAACGTCCGATACGTACTATTTAGAGATATGCTAAACGACTGAAATTCCTCGATGACGTTGAATCGATATCGAAAGAGGCAGTGTTGTGACGCGACATACGCAACGTGTACGCGGAACAGTTGGCTACAGAAATATCCGGTCCCCACCGTCGGAATCGAGAACTTCGTTTACGTCTATAATCGCTAGTTTTCCGAAATATATCAAAATAGTACTTTACAATCTTCTTAAAATAGTCGTCGTATCGTGGTACCATAGCCTTCGTCAAGGTTTACGAAAAATAAATGTCGCATCCATAGTATCCAAAATAAAGTATGCTTCTATCACGCCCAAAGCGTCCTAACCACCGATCCTACAACGTCGCAAGGAAACGATCACGCTGAAACAAAGTATCGCGAACGAATCAACGTGTTCCGATGAAATTATCCTACAGGTAGGAGAATATTCACTGCGAACAGTCTCTCGCGGAATTGTCGCGCATCGTTTCGCGAATGTTCTCACGGAAAATACGAAAATGGGGTGGCCTGCCCAGTGAACGAACGCTTAACCTCTCAGGGGCCAGATCTGTGTGGCACTGATTCTAAAGAATATTTCCAAGATTATTACCAGACTGCGGATTTTATGCGTTTACGACAAAAATGGGTTAGACAAATTTCAAAATGCTGTTACGTTATTTTCAACCTGTTAAACATGTTGAGAAAGAAAATGAAATTTCACTCCAGTCTGTTGCAATTCGGGTGGAACATTTTTATTTTGCATGGAGATCCGCAGTCTAATTATTGCACACAATCAAATTATTACTTTCCGGCTTACTATTTGAGTTCACGAGCCAAATCGATGAACCGAAACACTTGATTGACGCTTCAACTTATACATTTAAAACGAATTCCCTTGAGTCTCATATATTTGGGTAAAAAAATCGATTTTTTTTTTTTGGTTTAATTTCATAAATCAAAAGTATATTTGATAAACGTGAAATATGATATTAATATTTGGTCCCGGATTTTCAGACTGAAATTCTAAGCCAGCTTTCGTGCTGCAATTGGCTCGCAACATTATTAATAACTAAACTGCGGATTATATGCATTTATGGCAAAAACGGGTAGATGGAGTTCGAAAGAGTATGATTAAATGAATTTGGGATATACTATTTTTGGCTGATCGAAGTAATTAATTTTTAGAAAGTTCCGCACAAAAACAGTCTATTAATAACGTTGAAAAAAAAATTTTAAACGCGTTCCGCTCGAAATCACATTTTTGACACTGGTGTGCAAGATAACTAAAAAACTAATTGACTAACCATATCCGCCGAAGTTTATTCGCTTTGTTATACATTTCTCTAGGTATTGAACCTCAATTTGCATTTCATTCTACCATATATTTTTTAACAATGTGAACCCAATTTATTTGAAAAAAAAATCAATTTTTTCTTTTGGACCTTGTCACTTAATTTTTACGCTATGCTATTGAAATTACGTTCAATTCCAGCGTAAACTATTATATTTAACTTTAAGAAAAAATTTTCTCTGTTGAAGAGGTATTTCACCAAGAAAGAATCATAAACTTCAATGACATTTGCTGTAAATGCGTGAGACTCCCCCGTTAATAAGTCAGGCTTGCTGCTACTGAATGACAAAAATTGAAAGAACTTTTCGCAAATAAATGTACACTGTCTCATTAATTTTCTCTGTTATTTATTCTGTAGGGTTAGTCGATTTGGCAAATGAAAGGCTCGTTTGCTGGAACGTCAAACAGCATAAATCTTGGTTGTAAAAAAAATTGTAAAAAAATGTTGGTTGTAAAAAAGAAAAGACAGTTGCACGTCATCCCTGAGGGGTTAAGCTGCGTGCCTGTTGAACTTAATACTCGCAAATTGTTATTTCATTTCCCGTGTGCTGTTCCTATAAGAAGATTGTGTTTTCTTCTATCGGCATTTGTTTCGTTGCTTCCCTTAGTCGTTAAATTGTTTTATAAAATGCAACGTGCCTGCTTTATCAGATATTGAAACGGTTTAGCATTAAAAAAAAAACAAAAAAAAAAAGAAAGTTCACTCGCTGGACAGATCACCTCAGAAAATTCTCTATTAGGCGATCGAACGTAAGAGAAAGGGAAAAGAAATGTTCGTTGGAAACAAGTTCCGATAAAAACGCCCACCGTCTGAACTACCACCCTCCCGGAAAATCTATCTGTTCCGCGGTGCGACCGGATACTTTTGCGGATAGCTGCGCCTTTGAATCATTCCTAACGCGCGGCAAAAGTAAATCAATTCACCGTCGAGAGAATTGCAACGACGAATCCAGAGGTGTACCCGGCGTCATATTTCACGCTCCGTCGTTCCCGGTGAATATTTTCTTTTTTTCTTCTTCCGTTCAGAACACGAACGCCGATAACAATCCCGAAGTGACAATATCGGCTCGTACGCGTCGCCGTTCGTTTCATTTCATTTCCGCGGATTCACCGGACCGGTCTCGATCTCTTCGCTCGACCTTGTCCTCGACTGAAAATCGAATTTCGGCCGCGACGATCCGAATTCGGTGCGGATATTAAAATTAAAAGGTCTGCGCTCTCTCGTCCGAACCGCAGAGACAGGACAAAACTTGGTATTCCATTCTCGCGTCGGCACCATTATGCACACACCTTAAACAAGTAATCGCGCGCTTGCCGCGACCGGAACAAATATCTCGTACCGTCCACCGTGCTCTCGCAAAACCCCGTGTCCAATTCTAATCGTCTAGTTACATCCTCGAATTGACTAGAAATTCCACGTCTAGTATTTAGTTTCTTACGGGTAGCCAATACGGCGATAGAAATTATACTCGTCTGCGCGTATCAGTCTATCTACACGTCCTTTGGAACATGCACTCGCAGTCTTCCTGTTCAGTACCATTTTTACGGTTTTTTTTTGTTTTTTCTTTAAGAAAACCCTCCTTTCGTTTTCCCCTTACGTTCTCGTCCCGGTGAAACGTTTACTTTTAAATATCGTTACCCCGCGGTCACCGCGTCTCCTATCGTTTCCTTTCGTTTTCTCTCTCTCTCTCTCTCTCTCTCTCTCTCTCTCGCTCTCTGGTTGACATTTCTCTTTGGCTCACGTTTGCTGCCCTTAACCGTTTTTCTAGAAAGCATTACCCGTCAATATTGTGCTGCGAGACCACCGAGCGACAGCGTAGCCGCCGCCTTCGCTATAGCATGGCGTGTCATCGTTCCGGTCGTTAAAACATCGGATCCCTCGTACATGTACGTCGTGCACACGGGAGCGCCTCGAATAATCGCGTCGGGCATTATTCCTCGAGCAGCCGGATGGCAATTCGGTCTCATCGATCGATTCCCCGGCAGATTCTTCGTTTTATGTGTTCCGTGCATTAGTCACGACGACACATCCAACTATTTCATCGACCACGGGTAAATCTCGCGACAAGTGGATGTTCGTTTCCACGGTTCGTTCGGTCGGCGGACTAGACGACTTCCCCATTCCTAGTACGTCTATGTATACCCCCACGTACATACGGAACACCTCGACACGACCGTTTCATCGACCTCACACACACACACATACACACACCAACACACGTACCACATACACATTCTCTCTCTATCTCTTTTTATCGCATTCTTCTCTGTGTCTATATATATATGTATATATAAATACGTATATAAAATAATGTACACGTACGATCAGCACGCGTAACGTTCGTACGCATGTAAGATCGTTCGTGTACATTATGTTCATATATGTATACAGGGTGTTTGGTAACTGGTGGTACAAGCGAAAAGGAAGGGGTTGATTCTACATGAAAGAATAAGTCGAAAATATAGAATAAACATTTTTCGTTTGAGGCTTTGTATTCGAGAAAATCGACTTTGAAGATCTGTCAGGTTTGTGTGCTTTAGTGTATGCAGGAAGTAGATTTGGTTGGTCATGATCAGACAGTTGCGTCAGACAATTTCCATCGAATAGCATGCGTATTAGCTGCATTTCAAACTCGATTTTCTCGATAACGAAACTTCGGATGAAATAATTTTATTCTATTTTTTCGATTTATTCTTTCATGTAGAATCACCCCGTTTTCGCTTGTACCACCAGTTACCAAACACCCTGTATATGTATGTATGTATATATATATATATATATGTATATATACGCGATCCACGTGACAAGCGAACCTGACAAAGTGAACCCCGACAAGTCTCTGTGTCCAAACAGTCGGCGCGCAACGAATCTCTCATCGGAGTACGTAAAACGTGATAATATCGAGGTCGTTCACTACCGCTCGTCCGGCACTGGACAGAACGTCTTTGTCTGGTCTCTCAACAATCGGTGTCTTCCTGGTGTCGTCGACGGAGCTCCAGGAAACGGTGCCGGGCGTCGCAGTAATGAAGCAGCGGTACCTAGACATCCGTCCCAGTCCCTTCCTGGTAGCCCTCGTCGGGCGAACTGCGCGTCGAACCGAGCACACGCTTCAACGCGGAGACCGGCGGTATCACCGGCACTCCCTTCTGCCAAACTCGTATCTGCTTCGCGCCCGGTGGAAATTGCTCGACCATAGGCGCCACTACGGCCAATGCCTCCTTCGACGGATACGTGCTGACCGACACTGATGTCCTGCACGCATCCCTCGCCTCCCACAGACAACCCGAGTAAAGGATCTTGGTGTCGTCGACCACTTCCATGCGGCTGTAATCGGCACCGCCGTACGGCGTGATGTCCTCGGCGGAGCCGCGACGCGTGTCCCTGATCAGATCAGGATTGTCGATCGGCATCAGCGAGGTGGTCGAGGAGAAACACGCGGCCGGCGCGACCATCTCCGAAGGGTGCTGGTGGTGGCTCTGGTCGTCGAAACGGCTGATCGAGCCGTACTCGTTCTCCGGCTGCAGGGGCCCGGCCTGAGGTCTTTGAACGTAGCTCAAGCTCAACGAGACCGGGGGTTTCGATTCGACGCCGAACGACGTGGTCTCCATCTCCTCGAGTTTCCTGCGAGAGGTCGACGTAGCGGACGGCGGGTTCTCGTTGTTCCCGGTGCTGCCATCGACCGAGACTCCTTCCGCGGGCACCGACGACTTCACGTCCTTCAACGGCATCCGTCTCAAACGGATGAACAGCACGAGAATGATCAGGAGTATCAAGAGAATCAGCACAACCAGCGCTGCCGATATACCCGCGATCTGACCGGAGCCGAGGGTAGACATGCCAGCGGTTCTCAACGACACGTGAAGAGTGAAATTCGCCTCGACGCTTCCGGCACGGTTCTCGGCGACGCAGTAGAATTCGCTCGAGTCCGCTTCCTGAGCGTTCGTCAACACCACCGTGCTCTTTTTCCGGAACTGACCTTCCTCGAAGATCCAGATCTTCTGATAGTTGTTGAACACCGTTTGATTGTTCAACAGCCGACCGTTCCAAAACCACTTCACCTTCGCCGGCGGTAGCGCACTGACGCGACACACGATACTGGCGTTCTCGCCAATCGTGGCTTCCGCGTACCGACTGGCTATCAGCAGTATCGGCCGGCAAGCGAAATCGTCTATCTCGAGGTCGGTGAACGTGCGATTCATCAACTGTTTAGGTCCGTGGCACAAAGGCGCCAACAGCGTCGGCAGATTGTGTTTCACCAACCACATTTTCATCTCGCGCAGGTGACAGTCGCAGATCCACGGATTGTCGTGTAGCTCGATGCTGGTGAGCTTGTTCAGCGGCTCGAACGTACCCGGATGGAGGGTCTCCAACCGATTGTTGTTCAGCTTCAGGCTTTCGAGCAGCTCCAGGCCACGGAAACCGTTCTGCTCGATCTCCGCGAGCTGCGTGTGAGACAGGTCGAGCTTGACCAGGTTCGGTGTGCTCTTGAAGGCGTGCGAGTGGATCCTTTTCAGCGGATTCCTCGACAACACGAGGTCCCTGAGGAACGGTGTGTTCGTGAAACTGGCGCTAGGGACTACGGCCAACAGATTGTCGCTCAGATCGAGCTCGACCAGATTCGTAAGGCCCGCCAGTGCCTCGCTATCGATTCGTGCGATACGGCACTCGCGTAGGTAGAGACGCTGTAGATTCGTCAAGCGTACGCGTACGAAGATATTGCTCGGCAGGCTCCGAATATTATTGTTGCTGGTGTCCAGCACTTGCGTTTCCGGATCGATCCACTCCGGTATGCTAGTCAGGGCGCGATTTGTACACTCGACCGTGCGCTTCCCGCTCTTCCATTTGCAGGAACACTCGTCGGCGCACTTGTCGCTCGTCACAATGCCGAGCAACGTCATCACGTAAAATAAGAACACCGAGATTTCCATGACGAACTCGTGTATTATTGTCGAACGGTGGTGGTCCTGGTTACGGTGATCAGCGCTGTCCTCCCCGACAATATCGCTCGAGGATCCCGACCGCGTCAAAAGCATCAATGATCGCCGGATACTTTCGCCCTTACGAGAATATCCTTCGCAGCCGATTTCGCGTCCATTCTATCCGGCGTTTCCCGTGTCAAAAACGAATATCGCGCGTCGCACGCACGCACACACACCAGAGCACGCAACAACACACACGCACACTTCTCTTCCCACGCCTACTTTCTCTCGCACGCGTCTCCGTTCGAATTCCTCCGCGTAAATCCACGACCACGGGGAGCACGTCTCGCACACACCTCACCCTTCGTGCCAAAGTTTACGGAAACCCTTCTCCTCCCCGTGTAGTTCTTGTAGCATACTACTACGGCTAATTATGCAAACGAGAGGGTTGGAATTAAGTGGTCTTGGCTCGTCCATTCGTGAATCCTCCTGACTCGGTGCGCCGATGACGGATCCGACACACGGATTCCTCGGTTTCCTCCCGTGTTCACCAACGAGAACGATTCCCGCACGCCGACGACTTCCAACGAGCTCACGAATCGACGAAAACCACCACCGTCACCGTCGTCGTCGTCGTCGTCGTCGTAGTCGTCGTCTTCTTCTTCTTTCCCGTCTGGCTCTCCTGTATTTGTCGGTACTTGTCACACGCGCGCGCGCACACTCGAATACATACGAACGAGTAAGCATACACCACGAGAGAGCCGTCCGTTCTTACGTAAACGCGACGATGACGATCGGCGTCGTGCACACTTCCCGATATACCCGTAGCACTGACCAGAACTCGATCGAGCGAAAGGGCCTGAAAAAGGACCAAACACCACCCGGGTACCCGGAACGCTCTCTCTCTCTCTCTCCCACCCTCTCTCTCTGTCTTTCTCTCTCTCTCTCTTTCTCTGTCTCTCCTTCTCTATGGTCGTCGTCGTCGTCGTCGTCGTCGTCGTTGTCGTCGTCGTCGACGTCGCACCACGAACAACCGGGGCACCTCCGCACACTCTCGATTCACCTGCTTCGGCACGACTATATACCCTATGTCTCGCGTTCTCGCACTGCCTATTATCCGAGGCGTTGTCCGCGCGAGAGCGATCCCCGCTGCTCTTTTTTTTCCCCCCGGTTCGATCCGCGTCGACCGTGCGAAACACTCGGGACCGATGCCGCGGACGTTCGTCGTGAAATGAGAGACTACGATAAGCCTGGCACTGAACCGGAGAGATACCCTCTATGCCGCGTTCTCCGTCTTTCTTTCGGGTACGTCGTCGTTCGACACTGCCAGGAGGGAAAACGCCGACGCGAAGTAGGGCGCACCCTTCTTCCACTCCTGCCAGACTATATACAGTGTGTACACACCACCACCGTGATTCCGAGCACCCCTTACGGCGCCTTTCCTCTCCTCCAGCGTCATCCACCAGCATCCTTCACCCCCTTCGCGAGCCTGCTGTTCCCGGCAAATCCTCCCCCCTTCCCTCACCGTACACTCCCACCACTTCTCACTCTCTCTCTTTCTCTCGCTCACTCTCTTTCTCCTTTCTCTATCAACCAGACAGAACGCTCGTGCGCTTTCCACGAGCGCTTCGGGTAGGGATCGTTTCCAACCCCCTACCCGAGCCGAAGCAACCCCACCTTCGAGCCGGCGCTTTCCACCCCTCTAAATGGGTACACGCCGGGGCGCGCGCACAATATTACTAGTATACCCGCTCCCCTCTTTCTCTCTCTCTCTCTCTCTCTCTCTCTCTCTCTCTCTGCTCTTCCTTCAACCTATTCCACGTTTTCCTACAGAGTCTCCTGACCTCGCCCCTCCACACCCCCGCGGCCCGTCTCTGCTCTCCTTTTCTCGCCACCACCTTCAACCCTCCGACCTCCCTTTTTCAACGTATCGAATGCTACGTCACAGTGGCAAGATATACGGCTATTTCACAAAGTGGTTAAATGCACTGCCAGATTACGACCGAAGGGACAGAAAACCCAGCTCCGAGGGGCACGGACAGAGGAAAAGAAGAGACGGACAACGATGGCTAACGGCGGCGGCCGTGGTGGCTGCGATATCGTCTATCGGCTACCGTCAACCCACGGCTACTCTCTCCTTCTCCCTTTCTCTCTCTCTCTCTCTCTCTCTCTCTCTCGTTCTCTCTCTCTCTCTCTCTCTCTCTCTCTCTTTGGTTGTTTCTCTGCCCTCCACGATCGGCCCTGGAGAAGTCATCTCTCGCTTGTATTTCGCCTGTTTTCTTACCGTGTTCCGGCGGCCAGGGTCTACGCTCTCTCGCGTTTACGTACTCGAGAAGTCTGCGCGTTCTTCCACCGCCAACACACACCCCTCCTCGCGCCGACCGCCGTGTTTCCTCCAGACGGGAGATCTCCTTCCTGTCTGTCATCTCTCGTGGAAATTATACGGAAAATGAGGGTGTTCCATCGCTGAGGAAAGTTAGTCTCGCTTGAAAAGCTCGACGGGTCCCCGCTAGAGGAACAGAGAGGGAGAAAGAAAGAGAGAACAGGACGGGTCGTCTAAGAATTCGTCTCTGATGGAGACGACGACTATAGCAAATTTTCCCTAAAGGACCTTTTAGAGGTAATTGATCGTTCGAGACCGATACACGTGTCCGCGCGCACGCCGCCACGTGTAATGCACCGTTAATGGACGCGCGAAGCCTGTCTCCATCCTCACCCTCCCTCCGCCTACTATAAGGAATCACAGAACTTTCCGTTAACGACGTTTCAACGTTTTATCACTGTCCTCGGCGTGTCCGACCATCTCTTTCGTCCCTCGCACACACGAGGAGAGACCTCGTTCTCTCTCTGTTTCTCTTTCTCTCTCTCTCTCTCTCTCTCTCTCTCTCTCTCTCTTCCTCTCTCTCTCTCGCGCTGCCAGTGCACCCTCGTGCATTTCCATTCCCACGCGCATTTGTAATCTGGTTTCGAGCATTTATCGATTTACGATGCCGAGGAATGACGGGATTCGAAGAGAGAAAATGTCGTAAAGAAAGTTGAAAGGGCAGGGGGCGAGCAAAGTAACGGGAAGACGGGTCGGTCGGGTAAGAACCGCGTCGATTTCCCCCGGCTTAAACTTCCAGGCCGCCCCGTCGAGTTTCTCGCATCTCTGTCCGTTGCATGCCATGACACCATTGCACAGGCCATTGACGCTATTTAAGCGATTACTTAAAATCAATAGCGGTCGTTCGTATCGCACCAACAGCCCGACGGAGATCATTCTTATAGCCGAAAACCCTGGTTAAACGTCTATCTTCGACCGAACGAGAGAGATCCGGTACGCTTACCGACCAAACTCGGGATTTTCGGAATTGTTGTCGGTACGTTTCGTCCTCCGAAGTACGTCGACTGAAATAGAAAATAATATGGATCACCATTGGGCGTACAACCTTCGTTCGTAGCTCTTTCTTGTGGTACCTGTGGCTTATTTCCAAACGATCGAAGTACATTCAAAAACAATCTCCGCTGGTTATCTCTATCTTATAAATAGATCATTTCGATTCGCGGGATCTAAAATAAAGCTACTGTTGGTTGAATGTAAAGGCCAAGAATTAATTTGTACGCCTAATAGACCGCGGATTTTATGCATTTAGGCCGAAAATATTATTAACCCTTTGCACTCGACGCTATTTTAACTCTAAAACTAAATTTTTCTTCCGTCTTAGAATATTTTCATTTTATTCGTACGAAACTGATCCGATCTCCACATATAATATTGAAATGTTTAGTGATCTATTAAATACAAATTTTGTAACGTAACAAATATTTTGTAATATTTTTTGTAATTTCTTTGAAATAATGTCACAACAATTTCTAGTGGCGCTTCTGAGTCGCCACTCGAGTGCAAAGAGTTAAATACTAATTGAATATATTATTGAAGACTACCATAAAAAATCCGGTTCTCCGAGGAAAATATATTTCTAAAAATCCTCATCCTCAAACGGTTAATTGCAGACTTCGCGCAAACATAATCGGGAAAGAAAAAACGATATATTACCTTTCTATATAATTTTAAGAATCAAAAAATATACAATTATTTGCAAGTGATCGTTGTGTTTCTTAACTTTTGTCGATAAGTGTGTTCCAACCCCCTGTCGTCCCAGCCAGAACGGTCTCTAATCAAAGCCGGCGAAAGGGTAGAAGGGAGTCGAGGAAAGAAACCCCGACAAACGGAAGCTGCACGGAGTTATCTCCGGCTGGATTTTTGCCGTGGAGTTTATCAAATTGCACAATCTCGCGTATTTATCGAGCTCCGATGCGACGGCGCGCTATGTAACACGCCTTGACGCGCGTTCATTACACTCGCTAATGCGATAGTCTTGCAAATTTACCGCGCACGGCGTGAACCAGCATGATCGGGAAGCGAAAAGTAACCGGCCCGAGGATGTTAAGTGACCGCTACACACGTGACGAGAGTAACTTTCTTCGTTACTAAACGAAAAAACCAACTCGACCCTCCAATGCCCAGATCGGATCTGTGAGATCCATGAATTGAATTTCTACCGTTTTAATTTACTTGAACTAATCTTGAAAATCCTCGAAGAACTCTTCCTTTAGTAGGAGTAGTTTTATGGAATATAACAATAGCTTGCGTAGAAAAGCTTTTCAGAAAGAATGAATATATTTGACTCGTGCACTGAAGGGTCGAAGGGGTGTTCTGGTTTTTCATATTCATAAAATCGATTTTGTTTTTGCATTTTCTCGAAGCGTTGTTGAATACGTGTGCTGAAGGATTTGATACTGAAATTATTTACGACCTATGTAACTACGTGTCTAGATTAACAGTTGACACGATTTTCTCTAACATTTCAAACAAATCGTGTGTTAAATAGTAAGGCAAATCGTAAATTCATACACATTTATTTTGATTTATAGAAAGACAATTAATCTGGTTTTATTTACATCATCGTGTGTCCCTTATCGTTTAGTATAACCAAACTGCGAATTTCTGTGCATTTATGGTCCGAAGACTCGTTCGAAAATTTACATTGAAAAATGTGGCTCCAAGTGGCTTCCTTTAAATTGCTTTCTATGAATTCGAATTTTCTGTTAGTTCCGCAGTCTGATTATAGCATAAGCGAATTTTTAATATTTTTAGGAAAGCGTTAATTGTCACGAGTGCTACAACAAACATTCACGGATATCTAAGATTTTCGATGCGTTTGCTACTTACGAAAACTACTTTGAATTATGGGAATATAGTTTTGGATAACTTTACATGCAGACGTACAATTTGCAACGATTCATGTGACCGTATTACAATTTGAAAATGTCAAGCTCTTCCTATTCCGAAAGTAAAATTGTTATTATGCTGTTTGAAAATATAAAGGGATTTCATCTCGTGAGTGTTTTCTATTATTTCATTGAAGGTATCACAGATAGAAATTGTATCTTCACAGCACAAGTATAGAACTATGATAAAAATAATCTATCATGAATTGATACTTTAAAGAAATTCTTTCCAGTTCCCAAAAATCCATTACATTACTTTTTTATTTTTCCTTATACTCTAATTATAATGGTATCCACGACTTTCGTTAAAAAAAATCATATGCATATTTTTAATATGTAACGAACCGGTAAAGTTGACACAAGTCACGAGGAAGAATAAGCAAAAATATTTCACAGATACACTTGCAACGTTATTTGTTACTATACGAATTTAGATATCTTTAGAATTTATTTTTTTAAAATCGAACTTTAGGGCGTTACTAATAATATCTCATTTATGTAATAACTTTCTAGACCCACCGTGTACATTTTTATCTCAGACTGAAACACTAAGTATAATCGATTAGGTTTACAAGTTTCCTTCTGAGATGCCCTGTAACACGATAGTATAATATAATTAATGTTCAATCAGAGCTTAAAATCTCTAATTACCTATGAAAACATCGAAAGGAAATTTTTTTTAACGCACACCCTAATTCTTTTTATAACAATACAGCACGCAACAAATAAACAAAATGTGTGTTTAAACTATTACTTATCTGTTGGGTCATGCTGACAATTTTGTGCGTCTTAGCAGGTCTCGTTTAGCAAAATAATGCTTATTTCCTGAGGTTAAAAAATGAATCCAAAAAATCACATTTACTTCAATCATTGAAACGATTAAGCAGAATTGTTAGTAGATCTAGATATCATTAATCTATACAAATATATTTTCTAAAAGCTCAAAAAGTGTTTCTGATTTGTTAAAAATCATTTTAACAAACTTTCTTCTTGTTATCAAGTGACAATGATTTGCTGTCGGCTTCCATATTCGCTAGGGTTGCGTTTCTATCCATCACGTTCGTGCACGCCTTCGTTTTTTTGTTTCATTTATTTTATTTTATTCCCATTCTGAATCTCCAATTTGCTATTATTTTGTATATTGCTCGTCTTTCTGTACTTTCATAAGACTTGTTTTTCTTCTTATCATTATTATTATTTTAAGCTTTATATATTCCAAAATGGGGAAGGTGAGCTAGGTATTATATGAAAAGCAAAAGATTAAACATTTCGATATATATCATTATAAAATTGTACTTTTCATAACGCCAAAAACAAAGAGCTTAAACAGAATTTTGATTCTCCATTTATTACCTGACTTCGTCATGAATTAAAAGAAGAGGTATCTTGTTAAAAAATTTTCCCCGTCGGATTGTAATTAAGACCATAAAAGCCAGCGACAGTAATCTATACATTTTATAAAAGTGGCCCGTTCGATCAAACATTTTGCCCACGGTCCATATATTATACAGCCATATCGATCATCCGTGACTGACAGAGATTCGCAATTACTCTCAACGGATAGATAAATATAATTACAAAAATAGAATTCAGTACAGCTCGTTTCAACGTTTCCGATGTCTCCAGTGGAAATGTATATTTCCCGTGTCTATTTTCATTGGACGACAACGTTGACCAAACGTCTATTAAATAACAAGGATAATCGTAGAATGTTTTTAATAATACCTTGATCGCGCGAAATCCATAGAGCCATTTCTGTTCATAAGACGTATTTACTTCTGGTCGTCTATAAAAACATATTTCGTGTTTATTTCGCGGATTTGATATTCAGGTCGTGCTCCGAGACCCTTGATAAATAATATAATTTATGATAATTCGCGATTTAAACAACGTATGCGCGGCTTATAAAATTAACTTTCATAATAAGTAGTATAATGACGAACACGATTATTTCTGATCCCGATTCCACAATAGGCTTTTCATAATCCGCTTTAGTCCCGATGTTCCTGCTTTCGTCGATTAAATTAACTAGATGAACCTTATTATCGTATATTGACATAACAGTCTAATTACGTGCACTTTTTCCCTAGAACGTGCCCACGCTGTAAATATTCTTTCGTCGTTATTATACGTTACAGAGTTATGTGAACAATTGAAATGAAATTCAACATATTGTGCACACTGGGCTGAACAATAAATGAAATCATCAAATATATATTCCGGTTTTCTACACTGCAATTTTAAATTTACATTTACAGCAATTTTAAAATTACAATTTTAAATTTACAGTGGTTTACATAAACCACTTCAGTAAGTTAAGCATTAAATATATTTCATGACGCGAGATCGTAATTAATTTGATATGTGAAAACGAGTCAAGTTTTTTTTTTCAATTTGTAAAAAAATAAGGATAACTTCATGAATATTAACCAGTGGTCTACGTATTTTTTAATTATCGTTACTTATCAATTGCGTTCTTACTTGTTGTTTTATTCGAAAGTAGTATATCATAAAGTATGGCAAGTGTTCAAAAAACGAGAGTTCATTTCACTCGGACACAAAATTCTAAAAAATACACTCGTGTCACTGAATGACAATATCAAGTAAAAAGAACAATAAAAGAAACCATTTTTATAAGGACTAACATTTTCGAGAAGTCCAAATTAATCGAACTCCTTGCGAACGATAAAGAAATTTTGATCGCGTAGCTGTTCGGTTTCGAGACGCGATCGAACATCAGCCGCTCCGCGCGGCAATCGTTTTATATATTTTCTTACAACTCGTGCCGTAATTATCGTCTCGAAATTACCTCGGTAAGAGTCTCGAAGGTCGAACGTTATTAACTTTACGACCATAATCGCTATGCCTGGCCGTTGTCATCATCAAGGCCCGTGAGGGTCCGAGACACGCGTTCGCACCCCTCTAGGCAATTTCTAAAGGGTACTTTACGCGAGGTACAACTTGGGAGTTCCGGATCCAGGGCCTGAACCCGACAGTCGTCCATTCACTAGGGACAAGGGGCCATAAAATGTAGGCCACCATGTGTAGGCCACTTGGGCCTCTTCGTCGTGCTACACCGGGGTCCCGTTATTCGAAAATTTCTCAAAATTTCCACGATTGACCCGGGGTAAGGACTTCCACCGTCAAGGATTGTCCGGAAGATTTTCCTTCCACAGGTTAATCAACGAATGGGGACGATTCTCTCGAAAATTTGGACCCCTCGCCTTCGAAGAGTTTGATACTAACGACGTGACCAGCGAACGGTCCCCGTGGCAGACAGTTCTCGTCAGAAACTCGTACAACATACACTCCCGTCCATAAATCACCGGACACTTACTCGTTTTCAGCAAAAGAATGATTAAAACACAGATACAACTCTGTAGCTTGATTTTATTGTTGATCTTGTAATATTTAGCTATTTTACGATAATTTCGGTATGTAAAAATAGAAATAAATATTGGTTATTTAAATAAACGTTTAAAAAAGGAACTGCATGCGTAAACACTCATTTCGTTAGGTTTCCACTCGGTACATGTTGGGATATATTGTTCGCTTTGGACATTCAAAACCATCAGAGGATTATATTTGGAACATTATAAAGAGTTTATAAACGCTGTAAGAGGAGTTTAAGACTAAATAGAGATAAGCATGGAGCTGCGAAGGTGAAGTCGGTGTTTTTTCTTCATTTCAAGTTTGACAATGCATGTGATCAGTATGAGCAGTTCTAGAAGAGAATTATCCGTTCAAAAGCGTTCGAGTATTATAACTCTTGCTAAAGAAGGATATTCTGTGCGGGAAGTTGCGGTAGAAACTAAAATTCCGAAATCAACAGTGCATGTTACAGTGAAAAAGTTAACAGATACTAATACTTTTGAATATAAAAAACGAACTGGACGGCCAAAAAAAAACAACAGAAAATGAAGACCGCTATATACAAACGTTAAGTAAACAAAACAGGAGGATGACAGCAACAGAAATTGCGGCAGAAGTTAGCAAAGTTTGAGAGAATCCAATTGGTACAACAACAGTTAAGCGACGTCTTTTGCAAGCAGGGCTTCGCGGGTGTGTTGCAGTTAAAAAACCGTTATTAAGGACTCAAAATAAGAAAAAAAGTCTGCAGTAGGCAAAATTATATAAAGATTACACTGCTGAAGATTGGGAAAAGGTGTTGTGGACCGATGAGTCGAAATTTTAGGTGTTCGGTAGAAAACGACGAAAGCGAGTAAGTGTCAGGTGTCTTATGGATGGGAGAGTGTACGTAGTAGTCGTTCGTAGTCTCATCCGAAAGACTTTTTCTCGATTCGCAAGTCGTAGACAACCACCGCGCAATCGGGTAATTACAACCTCGAATGGATATACAGTGGAGATCCGCGCGTCATGCTGGACCATCGCATCGCGAAACAGTAGCTGTAAAATAAATCACAAGGTAAGAGGTAAAATCAACCGAATATTTCTTCTGAATACTATAACCACTATTTGAATCATTTGCAACAGACCATGTTACATTCTTTGTAAACAGTCTAATCGAAATTGTTACAACAATTCACTGTTCGATTCTATTAAATCTTGTTCAATTACACGTTTGAAAAATTGTTAGAACCAAACGACGTTTTGCCGGGATTTCCGAGAATAAGATAACTTTTGATAAAAAAATGTCTGTAGCGTATCAAATATTACGAACTATCGGTAATTCGCGCGGCATGTGACCGATCATGTAATTAATCACGTCGAAATGGTGCAACGTGAAACACATCGACAGTGTGTTCTCTATACGTATAAATACATACATTAGCGTACTCGTTCGTTTACCTTAGAATTACTCGTGAATAGTTAGCGTGGCAATGGTCCGTCAACAGGTTCCAAGGAAAGAGAAATAATATGCAAGGTGTACTGAACCGGAAATTTTATTAAGGACCAAATTTACTTTGCTGTATTGTTCCTTTCGAAAACAAATCCATAGACATGCGTTTTCCAATTACATCGGGGTGAGGGGGGTCTGTGCTTCGAGAAGTAAAAAAACAAATAAAAAAGGTTCTCTCTTTCGTAATACGGGCACAAACCTATTCTTCATAATCGACAAATAAACATACTTTTGTGTTCCTGTAGTAATAGACAATACTTCGAAATATCGTTTTCGCACGCGTCAAATTTTTCATCCTTCGAACGTAACAAACATAAAAATATTCGGTTTTACAGAAGTACATAAAAAGTTTAAGATACAAAAAAGGGCTCGATCAACATATACAATCATACAGAGATCCTCTTGCTATGAATATCCATGCAAGCCGGCCAATACTGCATAAGTGTTTTTCAAAATGTGGAACACTTATTGCTTCGTCAGTTACCAAGATCTTAAATGTGTAGATATGCCGTGTATAAAACATTAAAAAAAACAAGTGCACAGTAATGTGCGACTTGCATTCACATGAATTCATAAACGAATTTTGGTTGTGTCGTAGAGAGGGAAAAAACTGATTTTCTTTCAGCGTATCGCAAACGATTTCTTTCTCGCCTTCTTTTGTTAACGCGACAAAAAGTACACGCGGCTGGTGTACGCTCTGTGTTTCCTATTGTACCGTCTGCGTGGAACAATTAGCATTTATTTTATGCGGAAGTAAAATAGTGTTTTGGAAATGAATTTCAATAACCATTTAAACGTTTACAACGACGGCACTTTTTTTCTGTGTGAAACATTCTTCGATTTCTTTTTCTTGTTTTTTTTTTGTATTTTTTCATTTCTTTTTTTAAATTGATTTCTCGTGCGTATCGGAGATCTTCTTCCGATACCACGAACGAGCTGCCTCTCGTTAAAAATTCTTTTGAAAGTGTTCGATGGGTCCAATGATTCTGTCCTTTACTGTCAAAATATATTGCCTTATTTAAAGTGTATGCAGCTCGACGCACTGTACCTCTGCAGTCAGTGCGAATTTATGGCGTAGGTTAGGCGGACTGTAGACAATCAGTGTCGTCAGCCTCGCCGAGATGTTATTCCCTTCGCCGGTACGAATTGAATCGTTTCTGCATTAAAAATATTAATGCGGTCCCCTTCGCGATGGTCGTCAGGGTTTCTCCTTATACATTCCAAATCCAGATGTTGACACAACGCTTCCGACATTGCACTTTTATATCATAAAGGTGCCCTCACAGATTCTTTCCACATCAAGGTTATTCTCGTCTCCAAGATGAGGCACAGGAACTTCACTTGGAAATATATATGTATCTATGCGACAGACATAAGGGAACGCTTGCGAGATTTCCATTAACAAAATCACTCCGATCGTTTCTGTCAACAATCATCAACACTGCCAAAAGTATACATGTGTATACATATATATCGCGAGAATTTAACTTCCACGTACAACGTGGAGAATGACGTAACCTTAAGGTTAAAATTACTCATCAGTATCAACCATAGAACGAAACAAACATATATATATTTATATACATATAAGATGTATCAAAACGTGCGCGCAGATCGTATGCTATGTAGAGAAGTACCGAAGATAATTCCCACAAACGTTCGTCCCGGTGAACATCACGTTTATCCGTCTACCAGACACACTTGTATTCCAACAGTTCTCGTTACAAACATTTTGAAGCAGTGGGCTCGTTAAACGGACGTGCCCAGTCAGTAACTCGACAGGAAAATCATTTTAGAACTTGAGAGCAAAGTTCTGTCGGTGCACTTATCTTGCAAGGAAAATAGTTGAATTACAAAGATCTTTGTAATCGGAAAACAAGGTTCGATTAGACAAGCATTTGCACGGGCGTTTCGTTACTTTCGCGTGGGAAATTTATGTCTGAAGTTCTGTACACACGTTTTGATACATCCCACGTACGTAAACCCTTCAGTCTATTCGCATAGCATTGCATTTAGCAACTTTTATCGCCCAACCTCTACTAGAAATTTATAATTTTTATCTCACACTCATACCATTCTTTAAAAAGAGTCAAGACGAATATAATAACGACACTCCCGCTATAACTGTTCGAACATCTCAAACGTGTGCATTCATGTACAGAAGTTTGATTTGTTGACATTCAGCTTCAACACTGGCAAACAAATGCGCGCGCGCACGTGTGTGTGTTTGCGTGGGTGGGTGTGTGTTTGCGTGTATGTGTTTGTCTAGAATGCTTCATGGAGTAACTAAAGAGCATGTTATAGATGATCAGGAATGATTATATACGCATTTTGTGTGATAATTTGTTCAAGTTTTATGATCTTTTCGTTGGCACCTTCTTGACTCTTTAAAGACTGTTTAAAATATACTTCACAAAATAGATTCCGTGTCGGATCTAATGGTATTTCCAATGACAATTCAGTAAGACCAAGAGTATTATTGCCCTAATCTACACAACTTCGTCAAAAGAACCATAATAACTTTCACAAACGTACAACACAAAAGCAGAATTTTGCGGTGAATATGCGAGAGTATACATTCATTTTCTTTTTTCCTTGTTTTAGAAGAGACACATCCGAAATACTGTTCGACTTGTTGAATTATGCGGTTCCGTATCGAGAAAATAATCGAGGTAAAATTCGAAGAGAAATGAATATAATGTTACATTAGAATGGAATCATATGCGAATCATACACTTTATCAAAGTTCTCTGATCGATGAAGAAACAAAAAAAAAGAAGACCCACAAACGAAATGCTAGGTAGAATTATCTCTTTTCGAAACTGTTATAATAAATACAACGCTTGTTTCGATAGATCACTGCCAATTTTTCGTAAACTTTTTTTCTGTTAAATCTCACTTTAGAACATTCACATCCCAACGTGAAAAAAAGAATGTTTCATGTACCATTGATTCCTCTTTCGCTAGTAATTCGCTTTCCTTCTATCACCTCAAAGCATCATCATCGTCGTCATCATCATCATAATCATCATCATCATCATCATCATCGCCATCGCCTAATCCTTGCAACAATTATGATGCCTGCTTGTGTTACGATCAGTTTATCGAGACTTTCCACATCGACATCGATTTCTCAATCACACTCGTTCTAAGCTGACAAAAATGTGTAAATCGATTGATGCCGTCTACACCTCTACGTGTGTAGCAGACATATTTCCCATTAATGAAACATCGTATGTATCAAATTATGATTTGCGTGAGCATTTAAAAAAAAACGGTTTCTAATGCTTTTAATATCATAATACATAAATCACAACGTCAATGCTCCGACGATGGCACCGAGAGAAGCGTTCTCTTACGTCAATGATTAATAATTGTACAGCATATCGATCTCGCGTAGAATAGAATCACGTAACATGTTTTGTGCGGCAGATGTATTACCCGGTGTTTGTAGTATAAATATATTTTTAATTTCGTGACGGGTAACGAAACGATGAAGAAAACAACTCCTCGTTTTATCCCTGATATGCATATACAAGTCAGTATAATAGAACTCTCGTATCAGATGTTCGTGTTCACCAATATCTGGCTCACGCTTTCTGACTGTATTGGATACACATGTGTTGCCTGTACGAAACATTCAATTAGAAATTAAAAATCGGTAAGTCAGCAAACCCTTTACGTATATCGCACGGAGCTAGACGTTCGTTCGAAAGTGCGATGCTTTCCCTTCGCATGTAAAACGTGTGCAACGTATACGTATAAAAACGTTCGGGTTTTTAATTCGAAAGAGTTTTTTTTTTTGTTCTGTAGCAAAATTTCGAATACTTTGTACCTTCTGCTCCAGCGGTCAATCACTTCTAACATAAGACGTCCCTTCTGGTGCCATCGGTCGTAAAAGCAAAATATCCGTCAAAGCTGATATTACAAAACTAAGAGCATTTTAAACCGCTTTTCGTCGCTCCCATTAATATTTCTCGTTGAAATTTTTCGCTTCAAGTAAGAAATATTCTACTATTGCCTATTAATGTATACGCATTTTCGTTCCATAAACCTAAGTTGTCTTGGCTGGTGGTGCACATTTTTGATTACAGAATATATGAACAATAGCATAGAAATCGTCGCCAAAGTCATTGCTTGAACACCTTTTCGTAGTTTTGTTGTATTTTATACAGTGTACATGTACACAAATCTCAAAATGAAAAACCAAGAATAAAATAGGATTCCATGACAACGGTTCCGATAGGCTATACTTTGGCAGTTAACTAATCTGTCAGACAAATTGGCATACTACGATGTAATGTGTACATTTTTCTTTTATATTTCCTGATTTTACTTAAAATATGTTCTCAGAGTAATAAAGGATCCTTGGCAGGGTTATTTTATTACTCGTACACTTGTTGAATCATCAATTTTGTTAAGAGGAACGTAAACGTTTAATCGAAATCAAACATTGAACCCCTAATATTAATTATTAATTAATTACCACCAGCCAGTTATTTATACAAAATAATTATATAAAACTAGTCAATTTTACAATCTCTGACGCTCAATCACAATTTCGTAAAAAAATTACGATCAAGTTAAAAAAAACGTTTGGATTACCGCTTTACAGAAAGAAAAGATAAGCTTGCTCTTTTGAAAAGTGATTTGAATTTCAGAGTTGTACGACAGCATTGACAGATAGCAAAATCAAGCCATGATCAAATATTAAGATCAATACGATATTTAGAATTTGTGACTGTATATTTAAGGAAAATTTATACGTGGTTATGGAGATGCAAAAGTAATGGGCATATGGATTACAGAATATTTGGGTACTCGTAAACAGCGCTCGTAAGTATGAATTTTCTTTCATTCTGCTGTTTTTGTTCTTTTTTTCTCCTGAAAATCACACATGCCATCACAATTTCCCTTAAAGAACAAAATATCTTGGAAGTATGAAGCCATTGTATAAAAATTTACTATTAAAATGATGGATACTTTTCATGTAATATTTACAGTTGTGGTAAAATGTTATGATTATTATGTTACCCATGTACTTGTTTACATATTGTGCTCTTGATAATGGCTTGACTCTGACGCACTTTAGATTATGTACATTTATATGTATTTATGTACAAAGAATGACTCGCACCGGCATTCACATCATCATTTCATTCACTGAGTTCACTGTTGCGTATTCAGTATATGCCTTATTTACAAGTAATTCATGTTTCCGCTGCTTACTATGTTAATTGAAATTTTCAATTTTTTTTCTATATAGACCACTTTTTTTTATCTAAATGTTCATAGCACTGTTTCGTCTTTATACACTGTTAAACACACCAGACAATTCATTCCAAACTAAAGTAACATTTCACTCTGTGAGTTCAAAGCATAGCAATGTATGCCTTATATGTACGAGTCACAATCACCATTTTACACTTTAAACTCTTTGAGCGCATGTAAAACTTCATAATGATGACGTATCGAAACTACTTGGACACATTACCCTCTTCCATACTATTATTGTCTTCTGGTCTTGCTACATACAAATTTGGATCTATTACCTTTGGGATAGGCTTAATTTCTGTTCCAAGTTCTTGTTCGATACGATGAAGATTAAAACGGTCCTCATATGTGATTAGGTTAATTGCTATACCTAAATGGCCGAATCGGCCTGATCGGCCGATACGATGCAAGTATGTCTCTGCCATTTTTGGAAAGTCAAAATTGATTACGACGTTCACAGCTTGTACGTCAATACCACGTGTGAAGAGATCGCTGCTCACCTGTAGATATGTAACACTCATATACATATATTTTCCATATCTAAGCTTATTTCTTCGCTTAAATGTTATTAGGCTTAACTCTAAAACTCCTAAGCCTCGAGCAATCATGTAAATTTCAAGAGAAGAAGCTTCCCACACCCACATTTTTCATTCTATAGTTATCTTGAAATAAATTGCTTAATGAAAGTTTTATAATATTCAAGTGTATCTTAGATTTCAAACAAGATAGCACAAGATAACACCACATCATGAAAACATCACTGACATGAAAATAATCTGAATTTGACTTTTCTAATTCTACCATCGTTGTTAAGCAGAACTGGCATTTAAAATATTCATTGAGTACTTTCTACATATATAAATGTTAGATTTAAAACAACTTTTTCTTTTCCTCTATTATGCACTTGTTGCATCATCCTGTTTTCTGGTGTAATACCTTTTGTTATTTTAGTGTTTATTTTCCTGTTACTACTTTCTATCACTACTCATAATTAAATTTGGACTGTCCCATTAGAATGCATTCATTCGTTTTATTTCATAATTTAATTATTTATTCCGTGTTTATTTGTTAACCTCTGATTATATGAAAAGTGTAGGGGTACGCTGTGTGAGATTACATGAGTACCGATCAATTTAAGTACCAATGTCATAGTCCTCACAAGAGAAATGTAGAGTCTATTACACAAATATTAATAAAAATTCGCTCAAAGTAATAGTACTAGACTTTAATGACATTGATTTTCAAAACTGGAGGTACACAAAAATATTTTCTGAAGCTTTTCACTCATTATGCATAAGACTGTAAAATATAAATTGGAGAACAATTTAAAATGGAGGAAGTTTCACCAGAAATGTGTTCTAAAAGCTGACACTCACAAACTTATTAATGATATTATATTGATGTTTTTTAAATTTCCCTACATAAGAAAACGTTTTTACATCCTCCACAATCCTAACTAATAGTTTGCACTTTCTCTATAGAATACAATTTTTTTAAATACAGAAACTAACTTCTACAATAAACATGTATTTGGCATTCATATGGACAATGTCCATCGTAAAAACTCGTAAAATAGAAATAATTTAATAATTTGTAGTACACGTTATAATAATGGTAACGTTTATTAGTTTATGAACTTGAAACGCAGTGGCTACGAATTATCTTCATGAAAATAGAAAGCAATAGAATAAAATGGCATGTATTGAAAAATTTAATTAATGCTTTTGTATCATCACTTACCAAGTTTCTGCACAACCCAGCTCGGAAATCATGAAACACGCGATTTCGGTGTGCCTGCGCCATTTTCGCGTGTATGTAATAACAGCAGTACCCGAGATCTGTTATCTTTTTTGCCAGTAACTCAACGCGTTGCGTCGAATTGCAGAATATTATACTTTGTGTTATTTGCAACTTGAACAAACAAGAAAAATTACATTTCACAACTGTATAAGTATAACAGTATTTAAAAAAAGGTTCTATAGATTACATGTATCGAATAGATGATACTTCACACATAGAAAAACAATTTTACCTTGGAAAACAGCGTATTAAGGCAATGAACTTTTTGTCGTTCTTGTACAAAGGCGTAATATTGTGTTACACCTTTCAATGTAAGTTCCTCCATTAAATTAATCTCATATGGATCTCTCAAGTGTTTCTCCATGAATTGTTTCACCGTTAAGGGAAATGTGGCTGAGTACAGCAATATCTGACGTTCGTGTGGTAATCTAAATATCCAAAACAAAAACGAGATTGTTCTCGGTTCTTTTATGAAAGTGATGCAGACAAAAAACATTTTCCAACTACGACACATGTATGCATAAATTTAAATGAATTTGCGTGAACTAATACAATTGCAATTTACCTAGAAATCACATGATCCAACATTCCTTTAAAATCTTGCGATAGAAGCTTATCTGCTTCGTCCAAAACTAGAATTTTACAATGATCCATGTGTGCAACATTCTTGTCCATAAGATCAAGAATTCTTCCTGGCGTTGCAATTATTACTTGCACTGAAAATAAATACACCATAATTGAAGATTTAAGAAATTTTGAAACAAAGGGAATTTGAGGAACTATGACTATGAACTTAAATGATTGCTTCTTATGTGGAAATAATATAACACAATTATAAATTAATCCGTATAACAATAATTATACTGCAAGTAGAAGAACAATGAAAGATAAACATTTAAGATAAGAATGATAAAGATTAGGAATAAAGACAATATTTTTACAATTAAAAATGTTATTAGTCATAATAAATTGATACAAACCTTTCTGATAAATCCTCATAATGTCATCTCGCAAGATTGTTCCTCCGGTAGTTACCATTACTTTTATATCCATGTGTTTTGCCAGTTCAATGCAAATTTGTGATGTCTGAAGAGCTAACTCTCTGGTGGGTACAATTACCAGTGCTTGGATCACATCTTTTCGTGGATCCACCTGACATAATAGTTTTCAAAGAATATTAGCACAAGATTCAAATAGAAAGGTATATAAATAAGTTTCGGTAAAAATTACCGATGGAACTCGTGAACAATATACCTGTTCTAGCACTGGAATTGAGTAGGCCCCAGTTTTACCAGTCCCATTCTTCGCACGAGCCAAGATATCCTTACCGGACAATGCAATGGGAATACTGGCTTCTTGAATGGGAGAAGGCTTTTCCCAACCTTTCTCAAAGATTCCCATCAATAATTCTCGCTTCAGGCAAAACTCCTCAAATTCATTGCCACGAGTATCAGTAACATCCTACAAATTATAAAATTTTTTATAATTATTTCTTTTAATTCATTGCGTGCTACAGAAGTCGTTTGTAAGTTACATTAGATTTCTCACTTGGACCATTTTATTAAACTTTTTCACGTGACTTGTTTATAAATGTATACATAACAAATTCAGACTATCGGTGAACTATGCAGTATATATGAAAAGAATTATTGAGAAAAAGTAGCTCTGTTTACACACTGAGTGAAGAAAAGTAAGAAATACACTGTTTATGTTAAAAGGATGGAAACCACTAGAGCCATAGGGTTGGTGGACATAGCTAAGTTATGTATTTTATATGAAAAAATTCAACTACACAAACTGATAAATATCTTTATTTGCTCAAATAATACAATGAAAATAACACCCTTTTGTTAATTTTACTATTCGAATGTTAATCTATTTTTCCGTATGTTTTGTTGTATACTTTCTATGTGTAAATATACAGGAGAATAGAATTAACATTCGAATGGAAAAACTAACAAAAAAGTGCTATTTTTACAAAAATTATATTAAAACAAATAAAGATGTCCTAAATTGGTTTTTGCAGCTAAATTTGTTATTAAAGAGTTTACGACTTTGCTATTGAATATAAATATAGTACTGATACCAAATCTTAGACTGCTTTCACCAATTTAATATAAATAATGAAACAATAGAAAGTACATGTTTTATTTTTATAAAAACTAGTTCCTTTCAGTTTCATTAAAATGTGCTAATGTAACTTCAGTATGCTTCCTTATCATTGTTTAAACAAATATAGAAAGAAGATGTTAATATATTTATAACAAATTTTTACTAAAAATTTTTAATAAACATGCATTCAATACGAAAAAAAGTTATAAGGATAATAAACATTCAACTTACACTAGTTTTAATTCGTTTGTCCTTTGGTGGAATTTTTAATTTGGCTTTCCAACCTACATCGTCCATTTTGTCTATATCCGATTTGGGTGTCAAACCAGAATTTAAGACATGATTGGAATTTATATGTGCTTCTGTCATCATTTTGAAAGTGATGAAATATCTTTATTTCCTAGAAATAAATTATTGTAGATTGTAAGTATCTATAGATTTGCTCAAGTATTGCTTTAAGTATTATTTAATATTTCGCGAATTCAAATATTTCCTATATCGCATAATAATTTTATCAAACTGTTCTTCTTTTCTTAAACAAATCTCCAATTGTAAAAATTATATTGAAAAATATTATATAATATTTACCCAATAAATCAAAGAAATTAGAAACCGAAATTTGCCAGTATCATATACAAGTTACACAGCTTATCTATCAATAAGACAAAAGGCAAGCAGCAAACGCGAGTGACCTACTGGAAAGACCACAAGAGGATGTAAACATTATATGTTCTCTCATTGGAACAGTA
This sequence comes from Seladonia tumulorum, assembly GCA_913789895.3. Lineage (NCBI taxonomy): Eukaryota > Metazoa > Arthropoda > Insecta > Hymenoptera > Halictidae > Seladonia > Seladonia tumulorum. The sequence continues at coordinate 30,101,962 of OU565266.1, forward strand.
CTAGTTTTTATGTGTTATACCTTAAATGGGGGTATAGGAATTCTTATTATTATTCGTTACAGAAGTAGCTCATAACAAAATTTGAATTACGAAAAGCCTTTAGATCCAACGACTCACCATATGTACGTATATGTGTGTATTAATTTAAGGCACATGGTATAATATATTATTGTCTACAATGCATGCGATGAAATTTATAACGAAATCTGACTATCGCAATAACGTTTGTTTAAACAATACACAGTATTTCGAACGACAAAACAATTATCCCATACTGTAACAGTTATAATATATTTCGTAATCTTTACGTAATTTCTTCTCGAAATTGAAAATCACAACATCTGATTATTTTTCAAATGAACAAAAAGCGTAAATAAAACTTAAACACGTTTTCATTCACACTCAAAAAAATTTACAGCTATCTGAGAAATTCGCACGAGAGATATTCGCAACATTTCCAATTTGTATATGTATATATAGAGAAACGCACAATATTTTAAGCCCGGAATAATAGCAGTTGCGCTAGAATTATGCGATATACTTTAAAAATGTGAACAACGTTCCGTAATAGGGCATCAATTTCAAGACTTCGCAGTTTTGCTACCAGACATACTTACACAAGATGAAAAACAGAACAGCAAAGTTTTTACTTTACTCACGGACGGTTTTCGACTGCGCGAAGTTAATTCCCGTTCCCGTAGAACGGAACGAATCTTTAGGAAGAAATACACGGCGGAGAACGAATAGCGAGAATATTATAAATGCATAATCACTCGTTAACCGACGTATCCTCAACTACGAAGCTACTTACCTTGAAATGGATGGATATCGATGCTGAGCTGAGCACTCGATTAGGAAACAACACGCCAAAATGGCCGTTCCAATGTCAAGTTTTCTTTGCAGTGCTTAACCGCCGTATTTCTTTTACGAAGCACTAACACGGATTACTAGCTTGGAAAGTGTATCGCGTAACACGCGGCACTATATAACGTTCTTTTCCGTTTGTAATATGCGATTAACGCACTGCGTCAAATGCGAGCGATAATTATTCTTCGTTGAACGTACACGACATGCGCCATGAAAGAATAAAAACACTCAGACCAGAAACCGTTACATCGTCGCGCGCACTCTGTGGATAATAACGACCAATTACGTGGCACAGCCTTAAGACGCATTTCCAAACCTCCTTCCTCCATATTGTCCAAATCAACGTTACTCACTCTAACCGTTACACTGAAGTTTCAAATTAAATTGATTGATATACGAACGTGAAATAAGAATAAAATAGAAACCACAAAAGCGATCAATTAATTACAAATTTGTCTTACAATTTTATTCGCTGAGCACACGTCATCCTATGCGAACACGTGATTCATATTCGAAATTATACTCGGAGAATATGTAAAGTGTACGAACATTAAAACTACTATTTTCGGCAATTCAATAATTTTCTCTGCTATAATTTTCTTGCGCGAAACAAAAAATTAAAATGTTTTCGATGATAAATAATCTTGTATAAATTAACTGCGAGCATAAAAACAATTTTTCACATTTTATTACAGAATAGCAGAGAATTTGATTAGAACAATAACGTAGTAACAATATGTATTCAAATTTTATAATATGGATAAATAAATATATTAAATATATTATATTACACTCTCCTATACACGGAGCATCTCTTTATAAAATGTGTATATAGTAGAGAAATACAATTCACATTTTAGGTACAGCTTTGCTCTCTTCTTTGAGATATTCTATATTTTCTACATGCTTCGGGACAATGTCGTTCTAGATATCGTCTTTGCGAGAATGCTTTAAAACACTCTCCACATCGCCATTGCCATTGATGGTGATTTCGTGTCCTTTGATGTGCACGCAAATTTGATCTATAAAACATACGATAGGTTTCAGTCAAACAAAATTAAATATTCGTGCATTTAGCATAATATGCTAATTGTCAATTATACAATAATTACAAAACTATTTCTCTTTAATTTTATGTTTACTGGAGTACTAATTGATTAGCTGTTATATTTTGGATAATTTCAGTCCAGTAATCAAGTATCAATAAATATAAAATTACTATTAGAAATCGATAAATCAATTGTTAGAATTTTAGCTAATGAATTACCGATTTTTAAAATTAATCGGCAATTCTAAACTATTGCTTTCCTGAGGTATGAATTGATTAGCTGTTATACTTTGTATACGGCTATACGATTTTTCGACTTTTACACGACTGTAGTTACTGATAACGATGTCGTATAAAAATAAATATTTTTCTGAATTTCTCGCGATGAAAACGATCGTAAAGGAAGGACGTTGATAGTTAAGGTAGGATTAATTAAAAAGGGATATGTACCGGTCAGCAAATGATTTATGGCACATTGGACACTCGAAGGGTCTTTCGCCTGTATGAAGTCGTAGATGACCCTTCAGGACCCATGGACGATCGAAGCTTTTCCGGCAAAAGGGGCAATAGTGCATGGTTTTATTTCGTTTCCAATTCTGAGCGTTCTCAACCCCAGTGGCTTTCACGTTGTTGCTGAAGCATTGATTCTGAGAAAGATCGATCGGTTTCTTGTTCGGTGTCAAATACAACGCTTTCGGCTCCGCCTGACCTTCAACTCCGTTAAACGTCTCGTTCAAACTCCTTGCTACCTTGATTTTATTTTCGGATACGCTTATCGGATACTCTAACTTTTTTGCGACCGAGGACAACGATATTTGCACTTTTTCTAGTTTTGCGTCGCCGATCGTATTTAGGATCCTCTGATCGCCGTTAAACAAAATATTCGCCGACGTTGACTGTAACGACTTCTCAATCTCCGGAAAGTTCAGGCTTCTTAAGTCGACGCTACTGGACGATTCTTTGTTCCATGCCACATTGTTCTCTCTCTTAAAGCTGTATCGTGTTACGATCGGCAGGTTCGAGGATGTCCAAATATTATTACATTTCGATGAATTGTCTTTGGCCTGGTGTTTTCGTTTGGTATCGATCGACGACGGGGGAATCCATGGAATTTCAGTCTCTGTGTATAGAATATGTACAAATATTTTTCTCCTTTCGCCCATAGCATTTAATGTAAGAGAATAATGTTCTTGATCGTTCTTAAACGGTTGCCAGAAGAGGAATTCGGTATATAACCTTGAATAGGATTTACGTGTGCAACAATAACGAGGTAGAGTTGTTAACGTAGAATACTTTTCCCTAACCATGCCACGATTTCACTGCCATTACATTGGCACACTGTACTTTACGTTCGAGAACAACTAAAGAATAATTTGTGGACACCTTACCTTCTGAGGAGTTGTTGGTTTTCCTGTATCTTCTCATCGATTTGATCAAGCAACGAGGCATGTTTTTATACAGACAAATAAACACAGAACTTGGTAGAAACAACGAAAAAGAATTAAGTGCTTGTACGTTACAAAAACGATGGTGTAAACTGTAAACCACTGTCACACGTAATTAACAGGCATTTGTTTCAACCGTTGGTCAGTAATGTAATCCTTCAAAAATCGCCCATGGCTTGTTCGAGTAATGTATTTTCAGGAAATGTACTCATTTTGTGTGGGTTTCATTAACAATGCTATAAATGTAATGTTTACAAGTCCACCTGCAGTTCTCTGCACTAGTTTTTTAAATTGTTATGCACTACTTCAATGGGTTTACGCAATAAACCTGTACTTCGTAAAATAGTTTTGGTTAATTTATTAAGCATTATTTGTTTCTCCAATTAATGTAAAATTCTTGAGAGGCGTCCAATGAAGCAAATATTTATGCGAATATTATATTATATTATTATATTATTTATGCAAATATTTATCTATATTCTCAAATGTGTTCATATTAAATTTTATTTGAACACCTTAGAATTTCTTGAAATTACCTACTACCTAGAGATTTAACGCTAATTACATAATCATCAAACAATTGTATTATTATAATACACTTTATGTATTCTCATTTGTTTTCGATTAATTTCTTGCTAGCCGAACGAATTTGAATTCAACATGAGACGAGACTAGAAGATGACACACAACGTGGTCATATATATTTATACATCTTTTGTATACATTTCTTATGACATACTTGTAAGCCATGTATCTACAATCTACAAGCAACAGTTATCGGCCGAATTACTGCTAATTAATAAATGAGCTTCAATTTGTACATTTACTAAATTTAAAAATCGCAATTAAAATATAAACACTGTTAATTTTATTCCTTCATTTTTTAATTCTTATAAACTGTAAAAGAAGAAGAATAGTGTATAAAATCTTTCATATTGATCATTTATTTTCATGAAGTTATTAATATTTAAAGTTATTATTATTTAAATTATTTCCCGAAAGATTTATTTTCTTATTCTTATTTCTCTAATTTCTAATTAATTACATTGAGAAATCAATATACAGTGAATCCGATTTATATATCAGAAGCTCGGGTTTTGTCGTTCTCGGGGCACTATTCTTTGATGAAGTTCCGAACAGAGAAAAGGACAGCGATAGTCTTTTACAGCTCGCCGCGGTCGGTAAACACATAATAAGTCCTGTCTCCTTTGAATTATCTATCAAAGTCATAGCATCGTCAATGCTGCCGACGAGACCCTTGATGCAGTGCCGAACGTAGAAAAGGACAGCGAAACTCGAGAACCTCTTTATTTTTCATTATTTTTTATAGGACTTTCATTATGTATTTTTTTTATTAAAATGATACCAAACACGATAAAATTCGGATCATATTTACACTAATTTTCATCGTTCATTTAATTTTCACACGTTTGTGAAAGTCCCATTAAAAAATAATGAAAAATAAAGAAGTTTTCTTATTGGATCAGGGATTCAGAATTACAGTAGTATAATTACGTACTATAGTGTGACAATCGTTTCGTTTAATCGTTGTACAGCTGCTTAAAATATTCGATTACGCCCCAAAATCTAGCATACAACACATTATTCGTTTAAAATATAATTATAACTTTTTTAAAAAAATCTTCATATATTTTATGTACATAAAATTGGCAGTTATTACAATATTTGTTATGTACATGTTAATTTGGTAACCAATGCAAATATTTATTAATTGCTTAACTATACACTAAATTTATTTGCTACAGCTACGTGCTACACATATACGCAACACATATATGAATGATAGAATCTATGTATATAGTAAGTATTAGTATCATATTGTCAGGTAAACTACCGCGTCTCTGTACATTAAGGACAACAGCCTCTTCTATAATTTGGTTGTGCTCCCTGTATCAACCTTTAGTATCTCGGAAACAGTCACAGTGGTAACACGGATCGAACAACTATCATACAACTCCAACATCCGAAGTATATGTAACATAGATATATTAATTTTTAATTCTAGTCTCATATGGTGTAAAATATCTTCGTAAGTATAATAAATTAATACGTTTATCTCTATTTACATGTAAAAAATATTTATTAATTATCGAACTTTGAATTATGTAATTTACTTATGCATTGAAAAATAAAATTTCAAATTTCAAATTGGAATGATATGATGAATATGAGTAATAGGAAACATTTTCTTAAAATATTTCCTAAAATTTATTTTGAGTTTAATTTACATTTATTGTTCACCACTATATAATCCCCATTAAATTACTACAGATGCTCAAGGTCGCGGTCCACTATCCAAATAAATTAAATACTAATATATATTTTATAAATAGTATATTTTAATACGAATATATATTTTATTAATAGTATATTTTGTTAAATTCTTATGTATTATTATTATTATTATTATTATTATTATTATTATTATTATATATTTTGCATTCTTCAGATATATATAGAAATGAACGATTTCAATTTTGCAATATAATATATAAAATAACAAATATGCATTGACGAAACCAGTTTGTTACAGATTATGTGCCGCAATTTGTTCGCCCTTTTTGTTTTAAACATTCTGTATAATCACATCGATTCTTCAGGTAATTCCACTATATTCTACGTGATTAATAGTAGTTTACTGCTGCCATCATTGTTATACTAATTCATTTTTATTTTGGCATTTCAAGTTCTTCAGTGTAAACAACCAGAATTTTTCCTATGCGATAACGTGAAATGTATTTCATCCGAATTTCTATGCGACGGCGACATTGATTGCAATGATGGAACCGATGAAAACAATTGCATTGATAAAATAATGGTAAGTGTTTTTCACATTATAGGAATTTTTAAAACGCTACCGAACTGCAAAATCATCATAGGATCAAATAAATTCCACCCTCAACTTGTTTAATCATTTATATGGCTTAATATTAATTTTTATAAGCAGTTCAATTTAATACGTTGACTGCCGCGTCACTACCCCGAAGATACCCACGAAATTAAAGTAATTTATTGTAGTTGATAAGACTGAATTCGGAGTACTGAAACTCTAGATTCCTTTTAGATCCTATAGGTTCTAATGGAATTTGAAAATTAACATTTAAACGGGCAATCAATGGTGTTAGCCGCACATATATGTATACGACCGACACGGCAATCAACGTGTTAAATACAGTTCTTTAAGCATTAAAAAACAATAAAGTACGAGAAAGAACTATCTTATATTTTTCGATGATCACTAAATTCTTCTCTCTTCTGACTTGTTAATCGAAATAGGTAAAGTGCGATACCTTTCAATGTGGCGATGGGTATTGTATAAGAAACGAATGGGTCTGTGACGGTTTCCCAGATTGTCCCGATACTAGCGATGAAGACAATTGCGGTAAATTTTATATCACTACTGTATTTACGAATGTTTATTTAATTTTACCATTTTTAACACAAATGTTAAGAAAATGGAATTGTTCACAATTTGATTTTCCACGGCAAAACAGGTTGCGAGCAACGAATAACTAGGAACTGCATTAAATTCTATTGAATTTTGTATTCTGTTGCTACCGCAAAAATTTTGATTAAGACACTACGATCTGTGATTTAATTTATTTTCCCAGGACATAAACCGGTACCAATCGATGAATGTAACAACGAATTCGATCGATACTTATGTCAAAATCAGAGATGTATTTCTTTAAATGCAACTTGCAATGGAATGGACGATTGCGGCGATGGCTCCGATGAAAGTATTGAAGGCTGTAGAACAGGTGAGCATATGTACCGAATAATATTGTGTAAGGGTATAAAAGCAGGTTATTAATTATTCATATGTTTTTATAGTTGCTTAACAACTTATTTTGATAAGTCGAATATGTTTTAACGATAATTGAGGTTAATTTCTAGCTGATTCGTTTTGCGAACAAACGGAAGGATGTGAACACCATTGTAGAAGGACACCTCAAGGTGTTCGATGTTCATGCAGGCCAGGATTCAAATTATCCGACAATAGGACATGTACAGGTAAATAATTATTGTTTTATAAAGAGTAGACGTAAATATGAGTTAATTATGTATACAATTTGGTCTATATATTATTTTGTAGATATAAATGAATGTGAAAATTATGGTATATGTGATCAACAATGTACTAATACTCCTGGATCCTATTTATGTTCTTGCCAAGATAATTATACTTTGAGTAACAATAACAGAAGCTGTAAAGCTGAAGGTATAGAAATTATGCTATATAAGCAATATAATATAATTATGCTATAATATAATTATGTTATATTAAGCAATGGATAAATTCTTACATAATTAGTGATTATAATTATGGTTTATTCTATATAGGTGGTGAACCTTTAATGGTATTTTCACTGGAGTCAGAAATCCATGGTTTATACCTTGATTCTAATGTATCTTATATATTAAAACAAAATGTGCAAAATGCTGCTGCAGTTTCCTATGATGGTAATTTTATATATTGGTCTGACATTCAAAATGGAAAAGAAGCAATTATTAGTAGTTTGGAAGATGAATTTGAAGAAGAAGTTATTGCAACGTCTGGTAATTAATATGTACAGTTATTGTTATTTAATGGCCAATGGGATATTTATAGATATGCTGATATTGAGAGAAGATTTCATTTATGTTTAATATTATAAGGTTTAAATAGTCTTGAAGCTATTGCCATTGATTGGGTAACGCACAACGTATATTTCACTGATAGCCATAACATGCGTATTGGAGTTTGCAGCAACAATGGTACTTATTGTACTGTTATAGTTGAAGATACAAATGATAAACCAAGAGGTTTAACTCTATCACCATCAAGTGGGTGAGTATATTGAATACAGTATATTGTAACCTCTTTCATCAATTAAAAGTAAGTTTAATGCAACAAGAAAACTATGTATTCTCTAGAATCGTTTTTGAATAGAAAGAAACGTTTTATGGAATGTGACTAACATAATTTTATAATTCTCTGTTGTCAGTATTATGTATTGGACGGAATGGAGCATAAACTCAAGTATATTAGCAGCAAGCATGGACGGAAACCACATCAGTGTAATAGTCTCAGAAAATTTAGAGTGTCCACATAGTTTGACTATTGACTATGCAAATAACAGGTTGTACTGGATAGATAGTAAATTGAAATCAATTGAATCAATTCACCTGGATGGTTCTGATCGCAGGGTACAAATTTCTCTATAATACTAAACAATGTAATGTTGATAAGTGGGTAATATTCATAATTCATATGTTTTCAGACTGTACTAGAAGGTATATCGAAATCGCCTTTCTCATTAGCAGTTTTTGAAGATAAGCTCTATTGGAGTGACAAAGCATCTAAAACTATACAATCATGTGATAAATTCACTGGCGAAAATTGTAAAATTGTATTTGAAGCAAATAGTACTATTTCTGGAATAGATATATATCATTCTGTTTTAAAACCTGAGGTGATTTCAATGTTTTCTTGCGCTAGCACAACAGAATTTATGACCTAATATTCTTATTTGTTACTTTATTTCTTATATATTTATGTGACAGATTTCAAATCCGTGTAATCTAAGTCGTTGTTCAGAGTTGTGTTTATTGAATTCAGAGCACGAATATACATGTGCTTGCACGCTAAACAAAAAACTCGATTCAGATCAGCATACGTGTCGTAGTATGTATAATTATATATTATTAAACTGATTATTGTAACTTCACAATTTCTTTAGAATATAACATATATTTTTAAAAAATGACAATTTTAGCAATCAACGAAAGAATGCACCTCATTATCGCAGCAGGAAATACGTTCATAGACTATTATCATGAGTTATTAGGAAAACCTGAAATGACATCAATTGTCACGTCAAAGGATGTTACAATGGCTACATATAATTCTCTTACTGGTAAGCATGACTAACAAATAATTGTTGCATTCAGAAAAAGAAATACATTCGTCTTTATCAAAATCCGAGTCTTTAAAGTCGCAGTCTGAAACTGAACAAAAAAACAAATTTTAATTTGGCAAATAAAAAATTTCTATAGATGGTCTGCTCGTCAGCGATCAATTCACGGACACCATTTTTGATATCAACGTGGGTAATGGGACACTGAAACCCATAACGTCCATCGAGAATAAAGTATTAGGCGGAATGGATTTCGACTACATTGGAAATAATATTTATTTATCGGATGTGAACCACAGAATCATCGAAGTTCACAATTTAAATACCAACACGAAAACAGTTCTTTATTTCGTAGAAGAGCCTCACGCTATTGCTCTTGTGTCAGAAGAAGGGTAATCATTTCATTACAGCATTAAAAAAATTAACTTTAGTTTGAATGTAAAAGTCTCGATTTTTCATCGTGGTACACAAATTACAGGATGATGTTCGTTGTTTTCCGCGAGGAGAGAAAATATCGCATAGATTTAATGAAGATGCATGGGATTGGTCCCAGAACTCCGGTCGTAGGAATCAAGACACCCTTGCTTGGACCGACAGTAGCATTGTGTTACGATAGGGATTTAAAACGTTTGTTTTGGAGTGATCAGGGCACAGGTCGTATCGGTAGCACGACGATCAAGGGTTGGTAATCATTCCACGTTCGAAGCATAATTTGAAACAATTCACGCAAGTATTGGACTCTCTATTTTAAGGTTTCGAGACACACATCTTCCGCGCTGGGTTATCAGAGCCTGTGAGCCTTGCTGTTCTTGGTGATTATGTATTCTGGTCACAATACAAGTCAAATCAATTGTTCTGGACTAGGAAGATTAACACGGAACAGCATCAGAAGAGTATCGCGTTACGTGAGTTGAATACAAGAAATGAGGGCACAGAAAAGATTGAAATTATTGTCGGTAATATGAAATATCATTATCATATTTTTTCAGATCTGCCAAAAGATTTAGAAAGGCCCCAGTTAGTAAGTTTGCCCGCGGAATATGTAAATGATCACGAATGTCACAGAAACAATGGCAACTGTTCTCATGTGTGCTTAGTCTCTAATCTTCATTCATACGTAAGAATACATAGTACTTCTGGATAGAGCTATGTTAATACAACTTCGTTGAATTTTATTTCATTATTCTTTTGCGGAATCTTTAAAAATTTACAGATTTGTGCATGCCCGTCGGACATGGTGCTACTGGAAGATAATCGCACGTGCAGTCCCCAATCCTTATGTTATGATGGCGAAATGAAATGCAGACAACACGATTTATGCATAAAATTGCATCAAAGGTATTGGATGTTCATCATTTCTTCAGAACAAAAAATAAAAAACGTTTCATTGTTCAATATGCTGCCATACATATTTCCTGGAGAGTTTTACTATGTTGGATAAATTAAAATAACGATTGTGTCTGTTTAACTACTTTAGATGCAATGGCGTTCGGGATTGTCCAAATGGCGATGATGAATCAGATGTGTGCGAAGAATTTCATTTGTCGAAATGCGTTGGAGACGGACAATTTCGATGTAAAAGCGGAGAATGTATTAGCGAAACATCTCGTTGTAATTCACACTATGACTGCAGAGATAGATCGGACGAAGAAGATTGTAATACAAAACAAACAAGCAACTGTAGCAAATTTGAAAATTTACTAAACACTATTTATAGCGTATTTATAAATTACAATAATACGATTGTTTAAAACTAGTAACTACGTAACATTGGCTGTGCATATGTGTATATAAAATGAAGGATATATGATATAAAGGCATTTTTAATGACAATAAAAATAAAACTGATATTATTTAATTCACGCAAACTTTATTCTGAATAAGTCCTAAACAAAGCGTCACATCAAAAGATTAATTTATTATGTAATTTGCTACTATGAATCATAGCCCCTAGAAGATAGGCTTCTAAAGAATAGTTACAAATATTAATCAGCTAGAAATAATAAGTTTATCAGTGAATTGTGTTTATTAAATTAATGCGTGTGAATATTTATGGTTTAAAAGTTATTCCGTATCTCTAGTACTATGTATTAGCTATGTTTACTAAAAAAAATTAGTTGGAAAAATGGTCAAGGACATCATGTGGTTGCCGACATCATTGGCAAAAGGAATTGTTATAAGCATTTAATAGCCAGAAATAATATATTTATCAATAATTAATATCACGGCGATCGAGATCTACCGAAATTAGTTAGAGTGGGGAAAATTGCGCATCGCTGGCCGGGCTTCAGGATCAGATCTACCTTGGGTTTGACCAGAGGCCCCTCAGAGCTACCCTGGTCTACTCTGACCTACCCTTGTCTTATACCACCGACGAGCTATAGGATACCTATATGATACCTACCCTTGTCTTATACCACCGACGAGGTATAGGATACCTATATGATACCTATGCCTCGTCGGTGCTTATACCTTGGGGTTGACCAGTAGTCCTCCAGAGCTATCCTTGCATACCTTGCATGGGTTCCGTGAGTAGATACGGGCAGAGAGGATCAGGATATGAGAGTGCTCACGCCCGGGGTTTCGGCGTTCCCGATACAGTGCTGCCCCTTACTCATTCTTAGCATGGAACAGAATCTGGGCACCGACGGTCGGTGACTATAATTTCTACAGAGTTGGTAATTCAGAAATTTTTGTGCTGAAAGTGAAACCACAGACGAGGTACAGGAGTAGACCAATCACCCAATGTATTTTTATGTCTCACGTCCGCGGGGTTCTAGAGCTGTCTAGAGCAGTCTAGAGCCCCCTTACCATTTTCGTGTCACATCATAACAGTTTCAACGTTTCGCCGCTACGTGGATTGGAGCTGTACGGACATCTTCCTAGAATGAATGATTCTTGCCGGAATTGTATTGTGTCTTGTAGGAAGAGCGGCTAGAATCATTTGCGCTTGAATAAAAACCATCGTGGCGGTTTATTTAAAATTAAATTATAATCTGGAACAAGACTGGACAGTATTTGTCGATTTTTCGACGTGATTCCATATTCCTACGTGTACCTGTTTGAACCTCTGTGCATCGATCACGATGCATCTATAATCTCTGTTCCACCTTTTATTCAAGCGCTCAAACATTCGACAATTCCGGCGGACACACATTATAAATAGAAGGGAAAAGAGTCGGTGGCGAGGACATCTAGGGAAGAGTAGAAATGAGGCCGAAAAGATCTCGGGAAAGGAAGAGAAGGAAAAGATTAAGGCAAGGAAGAAGGGGAGTAGTAGATCCAGGGAAGGAAAAGGGGACAAAGCACGCCACACTGTCCACGAAAATGTCTTCTAACAGTTTAAAACAGTACTCCGATGTGTTCAATGCTGCAAATTCATGGTTTCACGACTTCCACTTCTTTTTCGATCTTTCATTGAATATTGTGTCCATATAGTTATACTTCATCTGTAATCACAACGGTTCATGATCCAGAAGATAAATTTAAAAATTTGAGCGCTCAAAATCCTTCTTAGTTTTTATTAAACGCTAAATTAAAAAAGCGCAAATTTGTCTTTAGATTTACAAATAAATATTAACAGGATTACGTAGGTACTTCAATTTCGAACAACTTTTCGGAAGATGAGTAAAAACAATAATGTTGATCCAGAATTTTTTTGGTTTCTACGAACTATGACGAACGCAGTCAACGTTTATCTAACTATGTCTCATTTCACATTCTACGACGACTTCGTAAATATGCAGCAGGACACTACCAGTACGTTATAAACGTTTCCAAACCAACAAGTCCTTTGCGTATGCAGAAGGTTATAAACAAGTTAAATTGTTATAAGGTTATAAAGTAATGTCACTCATGACGAAAATGATAAAGTTGCAGAGACATTGATGTACTCGTTGTTTCTGGCAGCGGTGGATTTCCTAGCGTACGTAATAGTGCTTTAAGCAACAGGAACACCAAAGACAAGCATATAAGCCGGTTTTATTTAATAAAATTATTCGTCATGTATCTACATTTTATAAATATATTCTAAAATCTATGGTATCCGTTGTCAAAATCATTTCTGTATTTCTTCTTGTACTCATCACCATGAAAATCATCCAGAAAACCTTTATGGTAACGTTCCTTGTAAGGATAATGTAGTTCTCGTCCATAAACGGTTCGATGGTGCGGAAAATACCTACAAATAAATAAATTATTCTACACTCACATTATGCTTTTTTCAATGCGCCATTACCTATAATCTCCTAAATAAGGTACGTCATAATGATCATCCGTATAATAGTCCCTGGACCCGAAATCATAATGAGAATTCCCAAATGGTAATACATAATCATTACGACGAATCGTTGGGTATAAGTTCTCTTTACGATAGTAAATTTTGTTCCCGTTTCGATCGAAGTGATGTCCCGTATCGTCTTGCAAATAGTTTCTCCTGTCATCTTTAAATCGATCTCTGTGATATCCTCCGGTATGGTCCTGGTAATTGTGGTAGCTAAACAACAAAAACAAAATCGTTTACCAACTTTATCCAATCGATCATTATCACACATCGATGTGATGAATTTAAAACAGGATCTACTGAATGTAAATGATAAATTGTGTATGCATTAAGTCAATGCATAAGTGCGTGCCCGATTTCGTATTAAAATGCAAGGAATATAAATTGTATTTTTCTTTTAGGAAATCATTAACTCCTTCTGCTACGATTTATTTCCCAGTCGAGCTAATTTTGATCAATGTTTGTAATCGTACTTTGCGAACAAAAGCTGGTCATTTTGGTGTCAAAAGCATGTATGCAAAATTCCATGCTAAATGGAGAGCAAATTGAGACCAAACCTTGGCCTCCTTATAGAGTGAATATCGGGCAAAATTAAGTCATTTTAACAAATGTTCGGTTAACGTCGAAAACGTACTTCCGCCTATTGTCGTAGAGTCCCTGCAGGCCCCGATCTCGTCCAGTATAGGCAGCATCTCGGGCCCCGTCTCTAAACGAGTCCTTGGACTTCTGTCCATAATAAACGCCGTTGTTCCCCGTCGACTTATGGCCCCCATCGTCGTCGCTGTCCTCATAAAAGCTCGAGTTATTACCGGACTCGTCCTTATGGTAGTTGTTGGTAAAACCGGTCCTGTGGTGTCCTTTTTTGTAATATCCGCTCCCGTGTCGTTCAAAAGCATTCCTCGCCTGATCGATGGCTTCGGACTCCCCTAGGCTGTGTCTGCCTTTGTCGTGGCCCTTCTGCTCGGTGTCCTGCTCGTCGTACCTCCTTTCGTCCTGCTTGCGTTCATCGAATCCTAGCTGGCCCCTATTGCGTCCGAAGCTGTCCCCTTTGCTTGTTTTCTCGTCATCGAGGAACACTCGTGCCGAGTCGATTTTTTTTCGCAGGATGTCCGTCAACGAGGAGCCCGACCGATTCTCCCCTTGCAGGATAATCGAGCTAGAATCGCAAAGGACGCGCGCTACACCCGCAAGAAACGCTATATTCCAAATCAACGTCGACGACATGATCAACGCACCTCGCGAATTAGCAGACAGCGGATTTTTTTCGACTGATCATCGGTCGAAAGGATCCTCTGTATTTATGCCGGAGCAAGCGTCCTTGCACGGCCGACAAAACTAAACGCATCCTGTGCACACGGAAATCGAGAGATCCCGTGCCCCGTTGGAGGATTGCCTGGCGACCTTCTTGCTCAATGATCAATGAATCGGAACTTAGCCCCGAGATCTCCGAGGCTACCGACACACCGGAACAAACGCACGTGTCCCAAACCATGACGGCGGTTTCTCGTCCCATTCAAAACACTTGTTACACGTTCGAATTTCTGCTTTAATACGTTAAAACTTACAAATAATACAAAAAAATGTGTACGTGTATGTGTGTGTGTGATGTTTGTTTGTGTGGCGTGATGTTGAAATAAATTATCATCTCGTTACGGTGGTATTTACAGAACTTACACATGACATCGTTCAGAGGCACCTTTCTCTCTCGCGCGCGCGCTCTCTCTCTCTCTCGCTCTCTACAAGTATTGGTAGTCAGACAAAGGTAAAGGTAAGAAATATATATAGATATTGTAAAAAATATTCAAAACTTATATTTTACGTCGTCTTCGTGGAAATTCTCGGTGCAGAATTGTACAAGACGCTTTTTTTCTCAATTATACTCTAAGTATTCGTAAGAGGGTAGGATGGTGGGGGAGGGGGGGAAAGAAGGTATGCGGCATTATAATACATCACTAATCGTAGTCTTTCTGTTTCAAAAATATCGTAGCTCTTTCTAAATAGTACTTTCATTCGCATCATCCTCGCTCTCTCTCTCTCCCTTTCTTGCTTTCAACCAGGCATTCATTGATTACTCGAATTGTTTCTCGTCCGACCAGACAGCCGTACCAAACTATACAGTATTTGCTGTAGTTCTGATTTTAAATACAATTTAACGATTGCGGTAACTTCCCTCCTCGTTTTCTATCTTTTTCCCTTGAATGGGTGTATTCTCGAACACCGTTCGAACATATTCCAGCGTACACTTAAATACAATAAACAGATGCTCCACTTTATTGTTTACCTCCTGCATTTATAAATAACGTGAACATATACAGTATTTCGTCGTTCTACTGCAACCCGGCAGTGCCAAATAATAAAGTTTCCGTTTCATTACTTTGCGTATACCGTTTTGCCTTTGCTTCCCGAGCATGAGTTAGGACACATTCGACCGAACGTAGAATTTTGTTGGGGATCATCTCCAATGTAACATCGAAAACATAGACACGAGCTGTTGTTTCCTTTTCTACCACCCCTGGCAGACTGTATTCGATCAAAATCATGGTTGTTCACAATACGGATAAATACTGTTCTATACTGTTCTGTTAAGTCCATTTTTTGATACTTTTAAATAATGTAGATGACAGTAGCAATTCCAAAAAGCAAATATATTCGTTTGTATATTTACCAGAGGACAACACGTTTAATGAAAAAATACAGAAGTCAGAACAATAGATACGTTTGTTTGATCGAATAGTTTCTGGCAGTGGTGCAACTCACTACACGGTAAAATGAACGCTTTCCATCGACACATCCATACAGAAACTAAACGTATACTAACTCCGTTAGCCCACCCCTCCCATACCGTGGCAGTATGTGAAAATAAAAGCACTTTACAAGTATAATTCACGGTGAAACGAATGATTACGACGGGTATACGACGCTATGCTCATCGTACACCGAGAAAGAAACTCTGAATTGCTGGTAGACTCATGTGAAATTTGTCAAGCAGCGATACGCCATCAAATTAAAAAATGGATCTTCCAACAGACCATCCCATTCATGGCAATGAATGGACAATAAACTTATGTACAAGTGTCTATATGATTAACATACTTCCATAATTTATGCTTACTCTGTACACGCGCGTTCTTCTTTATCTTTCACTCTCTTTCTCTCAAATAACTACGAAAGAATTAATATATTTACAGAATTTGGCGGGTTTGTTAAAATACTTAAAAATCGACGCGACACAATGCGGCACGCTATTTACCAGCTGCATAATATTTCTTTCTATTCTCAATTTTTTGTCCTTTTGCTTTTGGTCATCGACAGTGACGCGGCTTTTGGAGTTAATGGAAGAAGTTCTGATCAGTCCACACGCTTAACTCGTCTCTCCATACAAAATAATGTAGATTCACTGAAACGACCGCCCTATAGATGTCTATGAAGTTATTATCTGACCACTGGCTTCCCTTTAATCCTGTTCCAACATAATTTGCGGCTACGGTGCACGTATATTCGATCGCGAGACGTTTACTACTACTGCCATTGCGCGTCCTCCTTGGACTTCATCTTCGCGTCCTTCTTAATATACAAGCGTGAATAGTCGTCCTGGTAAGAAGTACATTGCGCGTTTAACTTGTTCGGCTTCTGCATGGTGGCGGTGGTGACCGGCGAGTTACTCGGCGAGTACTTCATCTCCTGTAACTCCTGTAGCTCCTTCAGGGACCTCATCACCATCTGAACGTCTTTCTCTTGTTCCGTTGGCTGCACCGTGTTGCTCACAGGCTCGTCTAACAGTAGAGTACCGTCTTTCCGTTTGTCCGGCACGGCCCTGGCCGGCGCGTCATCGTTAATGATCTGACTCAAGTAATTGGTAGCAGCAATCGTCTCCTCGTTCTGCCTCTGCTCCTGCTCCTCCTTCGACAGAGACGGTTGCTGTTGCTGCATAGGCACTACAACGTCCGTACTAGCATGCCCTATCTGCTTTTCGGCCGCTTTCGCCTCTTTCTTCCGTTTCTTAACATCGTTTGATTTGTGCTTGACCTCCACGCTCCGTTCACGCCTCTTGTCTCTTTTCTCAGTCTTATTAATAACATCGACAACATCCTTTTCCTCCGGTTTCTTCTCGTTTTTGGTTTCGGCGTTCTCGTGGAGCAACCGGTGCTTCAGAGACACGGGCTTCGAATGGGAGGAGGACGTTTGATTCAACGCGGGGTAATTAGAATGCTGAGGCTGTGAACACGAATATGAAGCTTCCTGCTGCTGCTGTCTGTGTATGGAATGATGTCCACTTTGAGGCACTTCATTTGCATTTGGAAGAACGTTCGACGTCTCGGGATAAGCCGTTATAGAAACTACATCTTTCTTATTCTCGTTCGCTTTAGTTGATGACTTATGGAAATCGCTAACAGGCGTGATAGAAAGGGAACTATTACCTAAGTCCAACAAATTAATCTTCTCTACGTGGCATTTCGACGGCTTCATCGCCATCAATTGGGACGTAGGCACGACCGAGATTTTACCCACGGCGGAATTATTCGCAGCAATCGACGACAGAACCTCGTGTTGCTGGCTCAAACTATTTAGTACATCTTTACTTTTCTCCTTGTGCTTCACATTCTGCTGCTTCTTTTCGGCGTTCTCGTTCGACTTCGTAGCTCCCGATTTCACATAGTTGCCGGAACTTTCAGCCGCGTTTTGAACTTTCGACACAGTTGCCGACAGCTTTTCCTTGTCTTGAGAAAGGACACTGTTCACGCTCGCCGGTTCAACCTTCCCCACAGAGTTGTATACTAGATTCCCCGATGCACCGGTGCTGGTGCCGTTCCCGACATCCTTGGCTTTCTTCTGCTTCTTCTTCGTGCTGCAATCAAATCGTGCTGCGGTTAAAGATTAGTGAAATGATTAAATGTGCCGAGACCTAAGAAGCAAGCAATGTGGATAAGATAATGTGATAAGATGTTAGTATAAATTATGTGCAGGAAACTTACACAGGTTCGGACTCTTTAACAAACTGTAATAAAGCGCTCTGCGTCATGTATCCGCTTGGCCATAACGGCAACACGTGCTGCACCAAGTAGGACCCGACGAAATTGAACATGTCTTCGGTCTCCTTCGATTTCCTCGGTCTCAGGACAGTGTAAATTTGTCTCTTCGCATTCGCAATTTCATGCACCAGTTTCCTACATGGTGAAATAGGAGTTATTATTATATTATACTATTGTTATTAAATATTAATTTTGTGCAATAGGCGAACGATTAATTATGAGAATCTCACTTTGTTTCCTCGGTCCAAGGAAATTGTTTCTTCGGAATTTTCTCTTTTTCTGAATTCTCGCAGTTGTCTTCATCAAACAAAATCTCAGGGTCTGCTAAACCCTCGATATCCCTGAAACGAACACGATAATTGCAAACAATCAGATACAATAAGAATTCTCTATGTGTATATACGCGTTTGTATGTGTGAAATGACAATGATTAAAAGTGATGATTCTTTGTTTTCACCTAAATAAGAATCTAACATGAACTCCTACGTAAAGATGCATATGTAAATCGAACTCTATCGACTGTAATGTTTCGTTTTTCGAAAAAAGGATGGCGACCATGAAAAACTAAACACTGATACTGATGATAAAAAGCCCCGCATGTCCTCCGTCTATCTTCCTAACAATGGCAAATAAAACGAGAATGAAACGTTGCATTAAAGTTTTATGGGCGAATAAAATCATCCTCGCGTATATATGAAACACCGAGACAGCAGCGATAAAATAAGCATGAATAGAGTAAAAAGGGGGAGAAGTAGATATAGAAGAGGAAGATAAAGAACAATTGGAGGTAGGTGAGAATAGAAAGGGGTTTTCCTCTTACGAGGGGCACCTTACCAACAGTACCGGTATATCTCCCAGTATAAAGAAGGACTAAGAAATAGAAAATTATAGTGAGTTCCCAGTCAAAATTTGCGCACTCATTTAATTTACGTTTTAAAGTTACGAAAGAGTGTCTCTGTACATTATTTTTTGCTTTCTAACGTCAGTTAAATTTATAAGTCCTGCAAGATTAATATACCGGAAGGATACTTACTTTCCTTCGGCGACCTTCTGACAGTCTTCAAGATATTTGCACATCACAGATGGCGTTATTTCATCGATAGCTTCTTTTAACCTGCAACAGAAATTTTTTTTTCAATTATTGTCATTCGTAATTCCGAGGTAAAAAGTAAACACACTACCTTTGTACAAGATCCTTGATACTGCTTTCAACATCCTGTATATATAACTTCTTCGTTCTATTTTGCAGCGCCATTTTACTACACGGTAAAAATCGTGCCAGATGTTCGTACGTTTCTATCCTTAGACCCGGCGAAGGAAGAGTTCGTAATCTTTTCTCTAAACTGAAACAGGAATATCATGTAATCGTTGTTTGTACATGTCGAACAAGTTCCACGAAGATTTAATGTTTTACCTTAACAATAATGCGTTTACTGTTGTATCGAAAAATTTAGTCTTTCCTTCTTTATTATTCTCGGCTCGCGACTTTAATTTATTAACTATTTCTACAATATTCTCCGGAAGGGAGTCAGGCAAAGGTGTTTCTTTGTCGTTCTCGTCGCATTCTGATTCGGTGCCTATACAACGAGATTTACCGGAATCGGTGGTATCTCGACTCGACTCGTCCTCGACTCTAGCTGCGTTAACTACACTCTCTATCGCGTCATCAATATTACTATCCTTGCCGCTTAACTTTTTTAAATCTATCTTCTTCCCGTCGAAACCATTAGTGTTAGCTGCCTTCTTTTCGAACTTCTTTATATCAAATTTTTTCTCCAATGTGCTTTTACTCTTCTGCGGATCAGTCTTATCGGACTTTTTCTTCTCCTCTTGATCCTCTGAAACTGATATGTAAAAGATATTACGTGGTATTCTGGTTTTTCATCCTTAAAAAATCATTTTTTATATTTTCTTTAAGTATAAGCGTTGTAGAATAGGCGTGCCAAATATTTACCTTCCGTGTCCGTAGTCTCCGCTTTCTCTTTCCGTTTAGTCATAGCTTCCCCGTCCTGTTGAGAATTTTGTTGATCCTGTAAATTTGGCTGCTTCTTCTTCTTCTTAACAATATTCTCCTGAACAGACTTCTTCTCTCCATTCTCATCTATCTTTTGCTTCTGTAAAATATCATAAGGATTCTTAACTTAAACTGTAATTCTACGTGGCAATTTTTCATCATAACTTCAGTTACTTTTCTTGGTTGATCACCGGTAATTTCTTCAGCTTCATCTTCATCCGACGAACTGAGATTTCGTTTCTCAGATCTCTTGGGGCTGTCCACGTCTTCGGTGTCCTCTTCGCTGCTCTCACTGCTTTCTTCCTCGTTGCTGTTGTTATTATTATTGTTGTTGTTGTTATTGTGGACCAACGAATGCCGATCCGCTGACCTAAATTCGAGAGCACCGCAGTTGATGTAGAAACCTCCATGTGCTGTAGTCATCTCTTCCGGTACGATTTCATCATACTAAAACAATCGAATAATTAATTACAACGTATTACATGTAATACAGTCGACCCTTCTATAATTTAAATCGTACGATTAATTCATACAGCGTTACATCAACTCAGAATTACTACATATCAAACCCAGTTTGATACAAATCAAATTGCAATTTTTGCTCCGCGTTATAGGAGGGTTTATATTGTACTCGATTTTAACATTAGGTTTACAAGAGGCGTCAAAATGATGGGTTCTAATATTTTTAATTTACCATCCGTAAGGAATTATCCAACAAATTTATTTCTTGGAATACAATTAGATATTGGTAATATAATTAGATAAGATAATGGAATATAATTAGATACAATTAAATATAATAATTATATAATTAAAAACATAAAATGTAGATAAAGACATTCTCGTTATTTTTGTAAAGTCATACAAAATTAACACTTTTAGTGCTCTGTAAACCTAGTGTTAGTAAAGCCTAAAGTATGTCTTACTGCATCAGTATTATCGATGAAAGAATCGTTCTCATCGTATCCAGCACCCAAATCCACATAATCCTCATATTTAGATTTTTTCCTTCCAGTGGTCGATGTTCCCTTAAATAAATGAAATATACGTAAGTATGCGGAAAATTATAGAATTATTTTGATTATCGTAAATGGATCAAGATCAAGATCTACATACATATTTCGCTTCGAATCGCCGCGCCATATCGCGGAGTTTATCGTCGTCATCGTCATCGTCGTCGAAAGGAAGTCCATTGATTGTATTTTCCTGCTTAAGTTCTTTCCTACGTTTCTTCTGCGATCAAAAATAAAAGAGAGAAAAAAAAGAATAAGATTATTAGTCTGTGCGGAGCGATCATTCGATTGTCAGCCGGACATTACCTACTAACCCACAACGTACGCGCGCGTGTGCTTTCACTATTTTATCAAAAATTCAGAAATAGTCCGCGCACTGCGCATGCACGCAAATCATCAGCTGTTTTCATTGTACCCGGAGTAATTGAACAAAATTATACGGGGCGGCACTCGTGACACAATTAAAAATGGGGCAACTTTCCGAAAAAAAAATGGAACACATACATAAAAGCCACGGAACAAAAATTTTTCCATTCGGTGCTTCGTTCGCGAACAAAACAAATTTGAGAATTAGACAGAGGGCAGTTGTATTTATTCTCTTAAGAAAAAGTACGAACAAAATGAATTTTTAAAATATTAAAAATATGTTCTTGAAAATGAAGCTCTGTACGAAAAAGTATCAATCTACATTTTTGTTAAGAATTACCCTTCTTCCGGTTCCACCGGAACACCTTCCACATGTTTTACATATATATTGCGATTATTAGGGAGTGTAATAAGCCTATCTTATTATTGTTAATTTTTGATATTAGAATAAGGAGCGTATCGTGCTAAAAAATTTGAGATGTTATTGTCAACGAATCGACATAAATAAGAAACATGTAGGCGCATTTGTTAATAAATATAGGAGTTAGCCATATTTTTCATTGTAAATAAATATATCGATCAATTGCGACACAGGGGCGAAGACAAAATTGATTCACAAGAGGGCATGAGCCGTCCACTGATACCAGGAGCACATGCGACGTGCAGAGCATAGTGTTCGCTGCCCTTTCTTTCGCGACGCGCGACTTCTTATCGTCCTCTGTTTCCCTAATACCAGAGACGCTACAACAAGTGAGTTTATTTGTCAATAAACCTGAGTTTATTTATCAATAAACCTGGACATGTGTGGTTCACGTACAACGATGAACAATAACAAAAAAAATTTATGTCAAACGAAATATTCGCGCACAATATCATTTGTAAACAATACCGCGAAAACAATTTGCACAATGTCTAGGTCACATGCCAATGCAGAACTTTGCGTAGACGTCGTCATTAATGTTTTTCTTTTACATGCATTAATTGCGCGTAAAAAATCCGAATTACAAACAGCATTCATTCGAACAGAAATTGCAAGAATTTTCTAAATGAAAAATTCATTCAACGCAGCTAAAAAACGTTCGATACCAGGTCACCGCGTGCTCCGTTACAACGGATCATTAAACGATACTAAACAGATAATAAAAAGATAAAGTTTAGAGAAAAAATCTGAAAGTATGATGCACGTTCGTGCTCTACTCTGATTTGCGTCGGAATCGCATTATCTAATAATCGAATTCAAAAGGTCTAATTATTAAAAAAAAAAAATGCAATACACAATGGTTCCGTTCTAATCCCATTGCATTTCTTTCGATTTCGGAAAATAATGTATTCC
Organism: Seladonia tumulorum; assembly: GCA_913789895.3. Taxonomy (NCBI): domain Eukaryota; kingdom Metazoa; phylum Arthropoda; class Insecta; order Hymenoptera; family Halictidae; genus Seladonia; species Seladonia tumulorum. The sequence continues at coordinate 30,125,281 of OU565266.1, forward strand.
GGACAACGCGGAACTATCCGTTAGATAAGAGCGGATAGGTAAATAAAGGTGGAATAAAAATGAAATGTAGAACCCTAATCGAGGTCCGCCAGAAATTTCGAACGCGCGACAAAGCCTTTCGGAGCATCGATCGTAAAATTAAGATCGGGAATTTTCTCGGGCGAACACGTCCCCGGAAGATCACCAGCGATAAGAACAAAAGCAGCTCTAGAGAGCTACGTGGAAAAATCATTCGAAACGAAAGCTGAGGAGCTATGCAAAGCGATTGGGAAACGAGAGAGTCGCGTATACGCAAGAGAGACCCGTGCAACAGTCACACGTCGCCTTGGAGAAGGTACAATGCCGGACCGTATGGTCGTACAACAGTAATTCCGTGGTATTTATTTCGTGCATCCCGAACAATGACTATCGTGGTGGAAACGCGCGACTGAGTCGTTGCTCGGTGACGACGGTTCTAAAGAAAACCACGAACATGCTTCTGGCTCGAGCATACATTGTCACGGGCCACAAACCGGCGACGCATTATGACGTTTCTATTCGATGGCTTCGAAATGATCACACCTTTTTCGCTTCTAATCTCGCGGACACAGGTGCAGGCCTGTGGTTCTGAAAAAAAGCCCGAGATCCGCGAGCCCGAAACCGCCGAGAAACTCGGAGTTGCAAGATGCCCGGATCTCACGCGATATCGCGACATGACAATTCGCCTAAGCGGCGTGCACGAGTGCCCCTCGTCTCGTGCAACACGAAAATGGTCGATCCCATTGGAATTTTTGCAGTTTCTTGTCAAAGTATGGTACACGAAAACGATATCGCAGGGCCGGTGTTTGCCTAGGCTATCGGGCCGATGTTTTGGCCGTAGTTGAACCGTATGGGACCCGCGTTTCCAGGGCTTTTGTTTCGCTCTGCTCGGGAATATTGCTGGTGAAAGGAAGAAACTGACCTCGCCTGCTTTGAGGAGCTGTGCATAGTTGAACTCAGGACATGCCTTCTCGTTCGACTCTGGCAGGGTGAGTACGAAGCGGAAGGAGGGCGCGAGCTGTTTGCCCTTTTCCTCCTTTTTCTCCTTCTTTGCGGCGTAGCCCAAGGACTCCGGGAACTCCAAGGTCTGCAATGGTACCCGTTTAGCCTCTGACATTCCTACATTTGCACGAGCTCAACGCGGATCACGGAAACACTGCGAACGCTGCGGCAACAACATGGTCCTTTCTCTCAAACACCGCACCGACACCGCCACTCGCACGTCGCCATCTTCGGCTCGACTGTTTTTAGAGTGCGCTGCCGACGCTGCCGCTACGGTCCCATTCTCATCGCACGAGTTTTCAGTGATCTTTGGGCACTTTTGCATGAAATCGCGATTCATATCAATTTGTTATAAACTGGTCTTGATACATAGTTTGTCCTGTTACACGCAGATGGCTCATTTGATACGATTTTAGAAGGGCGCCATATTCAAATTGCAAACTTATCGCTTTCGCACCGGATGACGCAATATGCATTTTTGTATTCTCCAAGTGACTCAATTTATCTTGATATATGTTAATATAGATGTTTTAATAGACAGACATATGTATCGGTTAAAACAATGAAATAGTTTGTCTAATATTGTGTAGCTTTGCAGAATGTTGCGATTTCCCTCACAGTTACTGTGTCAGAAATGACCCGGTGTGGGTTATTTTTGAGGCTGTTTCTTCGTGAATTTCTTTCAAAAAAACAATTGAACCTTTTGCATTGGGATTCTGCACACAGATTTATCAGTATTTGAAGTACGTGTATGATTTTTTCATGTAAAAATAATCACAATGGCGTGAATTATGTATATTTTTATGAAGTATTTTTTGAAATTCATGGGTCGACGGTCGCTATGATTCCACTTTTTACTGATCGGAAACAAAAAAATATGGCCCGAACTAGAAGAAATGAAAAATTTTGAAGTTAAGTTACCGTTTTTTTCATTTTTTAAAATAATAGTAAGAAACCTTTGAAATGTTTTAAACATTTAAACAGAAGGAAGACTTGATTCTGCGAGATAATGCAAGACGGAAAATAGGAATGAAATCATTATGATATCAGTTTTATTTTTATTTCATAATATACAATATCATTTATTACAATGTTTTAATACAGTCTGTACAAGCTACTGTAGCGTTTACATCGTCTAGTTAAAGATCTATCTCTACAACCATATAATAACTTCGTTCCGTATATAATAAAAAAAGTCAATTCTAAACTCTCCTGCCAGTGCCTGCAATGGTAAAATCGATATTGTCAATCATCGTATGTTTATCTAAAATATCTAGGTGCTTTAACAGCACTCGTCCATGTTAAAAATGTATAATCAACTTTTACAAGATAGAAGGAACATTCGAAGCAACAATGCTCAGTCGAAATTCTAAAAGTAATTTAACCCGGAGTGTCGAGATTGTTCTCAATATTCCCCCGTTTCTTTGCAATTTTAATTGCTGAAAATTGCTGACCTAAAATCTTCATTATTTCCGCATGTTTTACGTTACGATCTTTTTTTACACTACTATAATTCTCTTTTACGAAAAGCGCAAATCCACCGAGTTCCCTCTTGGGAGTTTGTACTTGTACTGTTCCAGATTTTGTGGTTTTGTTTATTAGTAATTCGAACTTTCCGTAGCAGTGACCGCAACGTTTTTTTTCGACGTCCAAAGACTTGGAATGCCTGCCGATGCTGCAACAATTTTGTACATTGTATAGTTTATTCAGTCAACCGTATTTTAATTCATAAATTAAGTATCAAATATTTTACCTGTACCCGCAGCCGACACATTTATACGTGAACTTAGTTTTAATTTTATAGTCATGGCACCTGCGAATCGGTGGTAGGTCGGGGAACGCCTTCACGGCTTTGTTAGCCCTAAAATGGATCCACATCGAAACGATTTTTAACATTAAACACAGCAAACAAGTGCGAAAATTCGTGCCCGATTCCTTGTTGTATTTTAATATGAAATCGGGCAGGAACTTTTACACTGACCTAATAGATACATACCATCCTGTCCAAAATGGACCATGTCCATCGGAAACATTGTTTATCAACCATGCAGCTGCGTGGCACATTTCATGGATTAAAGTATCCCGAAGTCTATCCGGTGTATCCAACACCTATATAGAAAATTGATGGTCTTAATTCATATCTTCAACATTGTATTCATCAATGTAATTGCATACCTTCGTCGACAAAACTATTCTCGATGATCTCACAACACCTCCAAGTGTTTTTATCGATTTCTTGTTGTAACAGAAGCCAGCAGTTCCTCTCATACGGACATTCCATTCGATGCTCATGTCCTTAGGCAATTGCTCGTCAAACACTCTCTCGTTATACAATTTATACAAATAATTGCATAAAGTCTCCTTAGTATTTTTAAAGTCCGTTCGGTACTTTTTAGCTTCTGGATGTGCACTGGCAATTGGTACATTTTCAGACAGAGATGCCAAAAAGCTATACTTCTTTACACATTTCTGGTTATCGGAAATCGGTCTAACTGTAGCACTTTTTTTAATCGTTTGCCGTGGAAGTTTAGGAGAATCTATAAAAATTTTCCAATTTTATCGACATGTCATCGAAATAATTAAAAAATGTGTATTACCTTTTTTAGCTACAGGTTTTGGTGGAACATCATCGCCAGGGTCAAACTCACTGGTACCCGAGCTTTCACTTTCACTTTCATCCTCGATAAAATACAATTTCTTTCGTCTCATATCGTACATATCATTCCGATTATTCTCTTCATCTTTTCCTTCATCATCAGTATCAGTATCACATATTCTTAACGCTCTGTGGAACAATTGTCTCAATTACTTGACTTCATCATATATTTTTTCTAAACTTCAAAAATATTTTTGCTACCTTTGTACACGAGGCGGAACTGTTGGTTTCGGTTGTACATTGTTCGTTAATGTTCTGGGGTTCGTCACTGCAGTGTAGTATGAGCTTTCACATCCACTTTCTGACGACGTGTCATCCTTAATAAAACTGTCCTTCTGTTTGGGACCTACACGAGCGTTTCTTGTTGTTGAAGGCTTTTGTGGTCTCAAATCTTCTAGAGCTATACAATTTATAAATTTTAACGTGAAACGTGAAAACAATAATGGAGTCAGAATATAATTACTTACATGCACTACTATCCTCATCTGCAGACTCTGATGAACGTATAATCTTTTTGGTCCTTACTCTCCTGTAATTGAAATTAAACTTGTAGCATTTGGTAATTAATTTCCAATATATTCGAGAATTCCGATCCGTCCCGACAGTTTCGGGTTCTCACATACCACTATTAATTATAAAACAAAAGGAGGTCTTTTTTACCTTTCAGTTTGAACTGCTCTACTTTTTGTAGCAACAACTTGCTTTCTTGGCTCTGACTTTGGTAGCAGCTCATCTGCCTTCTGCCTCCAGGATGTACCATACAATTTGTCTAATATATCTGCGCAAGCCATAATATCCATGTTTTGCGGTTGACTTATTGTAGGAGTGGACATTACATTATCAGCGCGTCTATTAGTTGGTGTACGAAGTTCGAGAGCATCGTTTATCGATCGTTTCGTATAATCTAGAATCGTAGTTTGTCTTGTTACAGAAGATTGTACTATTTTATTGCATTCTTCGTTGGTTAATCTCTTCTCACTCGTTCGCGCTTGGCGTATTCTGTCTCTATTATTTGGAGTTTCATAATTCATTTCTAATCTCTCCAAACTGCTATTGCCAGAGCTTACGCCGCTTTTGTTGCTAGCAGGTACCATGCTGAAGGAGCTATCGCTCTTTGAATCAGGGGAATTGGTCTGAAGCCATTCCGAGATTTGTTTCTTTTTTCTTTCTGATAGTGAGGACATTGCATCTATGTTTTGGTCCACCTTTTGGGTATTTAATATTTCGTTGACATGATTTCTATGTAAATTATTCGAAGTCATTTTCGAATCTTGAGCAATGTCGCTGCTGGAACTTGGAGGAGTTTCATCAATAATTTTTGTATTTTCTAGTAAATTGGTCCTAAAAGAAATAGCTGGATGCCCATCATTGTCCATGGTCTCATCGACTATTACATTATCGTCTATTCTCTCATCTTTTACTACCTTCTTGTTTCTTCTTGGCGACTCATACGCCACTTTCGGCGAACTTATATTTTTTATAATATTTCGTATATCTTTCCTTGAAAGCTTTTTCTTAATCTCAAATTGATTCTTAATAGACAAACCTTTCTGAGGTGTGTTATTACTTTTGCCAGTATAATATGATACATTATTTCCATCCACATTATTAATGTGTAGCTGACTATTGCACTCTGATGCAACTTTATTATTGCTCTCTGAAGTGAAACTAATATATTTGCTATTAGTAGAACTTTCCGCAGATTTTTCATTCGAATCGCTACTACTAGGTGTAGCACTATCAGATGTAAGTAAAATATTTCTTCCTTCAGCAAAGGCGTTTTCTTTTTTCTTAATGTTAAAAAAGTTCATTTTTTTGTTGCTCCTCCACAACTCAAATATAAGGTCTTCCTCGTCATCTAAACATTCAGAACTCGAAGAATTATTGATAAGTTCCCTGTGTTTCGAGTTAAAATGTTTATTTGACTTCAATTTTATGTCATTAGAGTGCTTAGGGTTGCCACAGTCGGAACTAGAGTCATCTATTACTATAACATTTTTGTTGTCATGCACCTCTGCTTCTTGAGAGTCGAATGTAATGGAATCCTGAGTCATTTTTAGACAAAAGTCTTGCGATCCTTCCTCCCTGTCGGAACTTATGTTAAACACTGCATGCTTGTATCTCTTCTCCATTTCGATTTTATTTCTTATTTTATACACCAGATCATCCTCCATAATGACAAAGTAAATGTTATTGTATATATTATTGTTCGATATTATAATATATAAAAATTTAAATAATAGAAAATGTATAATAACATTGACTTACTATAGCTACACATCTCTGCTGGCAGATCAAGGACTCAAGTTTCGTTTATTTGTTTCACGGGGACACAATACGTGAAATGGAACAGTACAAGTACCTTATGGCTTCTAAAACAGCAACGAAATAGACATTATACGTTACTTGTAACGCGTGCCATAATTCCTTCCGAGAAATTATATTAAATCTCTTCGGTACGTGAAGGACAAAATGATAAATAATAACATTGGGTGAAATTCCACGAAATCATGATACACAACTAAAAATAATTCGTAAAGAAGATAGCGGAATATATTTTTCAAACTACATATTACGTTCATGGACAATGAGATTTGTTTTTGAACATACCTTTATCCACAAAATTGTTAAATAAAAACATTCCAGTTAAAATCTCGTGCGTCTATCGCAGTTTGAATGTTGAATCCGTTAGTGTTGATTCATTGTAGCCAACTACTACAATGTCTTGTGCCAATATGTGAAGTTAGGTACGCTATAATTCCGCCTGCAATAGTACCAATAGAAACAGGCGCGAAATTTAAATTATTTAAATTTCCTGATCCCAACACGTGGCCAGAGAGGAAATGAGAGTGCTCACGCCCGGGATTTTAGCACAGACGAGGTATAGGAGTAGACTAATCATCCAATGTATTTTTTTGTCTCACGTCCGCGGGTCTCTAGAGCTGTCTAGAGCCATTTAGAGCCAGGGGGGTCATCTCCCATGTATAATGTGTGGACCAGCTTAGTGATGGGCATTATCGACTAAATTCAACTATCGACTAATTACTATTTAGTTACTACATACTATCGAATATTTAGTCGATAGTTTTTAGTCGACTGAAATTTCGCTTTAGTGGTTACGTCTAGATTGCGGGCTATAGTCTATGCCTACGTATAGATCTCATTTCTCACTCACTCTTACAGCACTGTACTGCAGTGCTCACTCAGTATTATAGGCACAGTAAGAGTAAATTGGAGTAAATATACCAGACTGTGGTGCAGGAATCTGAATTCACCATTATTTTTATAAATTTCTTACTCCATAATTTAAATTGCAAAAATACAAGGTGTGAACAAATTTTTTATTTTAACAATTACTAATATTTTGACTTACCGTAAGCTATTTATTATTGGCATTTAAAACATTTTTGTGTCAAAATCACAACATAAATGATAAATAAATATAAACAATAATTAAAAAATGTATATAAATTATTATTTATCCTTTAATAATAATGCAATATAAAGGCAAAATGTTAATGAACTTTTTAAAAAAATATCTAATATCGATAGATGTAATTAAAAAATACTATTTTTTCATTAGGTTATGATTAATATTTTATTCCCATAAATGCAATATATAAGTATTTATTGTTATTTAATAATTGTATTATATTTGTAGTATAATAATTGTTATTTATGCTAACTCACATGCTTATTGAACGAATTATTCGATATCGCTAATGAGTGAATGTATTTGATAGTAAATCTTATAAAATCTATTCAAAACTCCCGCCGTTAAAATTCAACCAATAGCTCGATAGTGTTTAAGCGACTGATTCAGTAACTGAATTTAGTCGATAGTTTTCAGTCGACTGAATTGCTTTACTGGTTATTCTCGTATTTATTCTTATTCTCGATGTTGGCTAGTTAAATAAATAGTAGGACGGTACAGAGATAGTAAATTTCGTGATTGAATGATTTTGTCGGAATTTGTCTTTATTTAATAATAAATTCATACACTATGTTATAAATATAAATATACACAATTTATTTATATCACATATATAGTTTATATCGCATAAATAGCAATAAGATTTTAACATCTAATATGAATTAAAGTGTTGAAATATCTATTACATATTTCATTACTTGCATATTTGCACGTCCTGTCATAATCATGTATTTCTAACATTTTCGTTTCATCATGCGACACTGACATTTGAAATTTCAAGATGGCGACGTGTAAAACAGTCGACTGAAAATAGTAACCCAACCACTTATAGTTTGATAGTTTAAAAAATCAGTCGACTGAAAATAGTAGTTGGCTACTATCGATTTAGTCGATAGTTTTTAGTCGATGGTGCCCATCACTAGACCAGCTCTAAATGGTTCTAGCACCGACGATATACCTCGTCGGTGGTTCTAGAGCCGCCCGAGCGTGAGACAGAAAAATACATTGGGTGATTGGTCTACTCCTATACCTCGTCTGTGACCAGACATCACCTTTCAATTCAGGTAGTGACCTCTACAACAATGCTTTCTGACAACGTCGATAATTCAGGATCCTTGGTAGAAAATCTTGTTGCACGGAAATTCTGTGTTGATCTTAAGTCTTTGGTATTGATTACAAACTGCCACGGACTGACACTAGTTGACAATTCGTAATACGCATATGTATTTATGCTGAAGGAATTGTTACAATACAGATAGTTGACACTGTTGCGCATATTAAAAGTGTCATATTTGCCATGGGCAACTTGTGTGCATCTTGTTATAAACAATCAGCTTCGTGTGAAAATTTAACACCGGATTTGGTAAATTCATTATTTTGAGGTTATCTATATGAACGTACAATAACAAATATTGTTCTGCATTTCTACTGTCATAGTTGTCATTCCTATTTTATTTTTTAGTATTTCTTATTTACATTAGTGGCATTCAAAAAGTTATAATAAAATGAAACAATGATAAGAGAAGGTATGATAGGTATAAACTAATAAGTTTGATTTAAAGAACATGTCTCTTAATTTAGGAGACTAGAAGAAGGCAGCAAAAAGAGGCAGCAGAAAGAAGAATTGCTGAACAACAAAGTCGAGGTATTAAGAATATGGATGCTGTTAGACGTCAACAAAGGTTAGATGAACAACGTGAGAAACGCGAAGAAGAAGCTAATGCCTATAAGGTTCAAGCACCGTTAAAGGTAAGTTGTGAAAATTTTTCATAAGGTATATCACTATTATATGTATAAATTCAATATTTTATAATATAGACGGGTAGTCGTAAGTTATGAAGATAAAATTATTGGTTTCAATAATATTTTGATCTCATTGTAATATAGGAAAATTTGGTTTATTTCAGTGGCAAGTGAACTAATGAGTGAATTCAAAACTTGAAAAATCCTACTGTCTGCAGATTCATTTTATGCAACATGCAATTACTATTGGAGCCAAAGTTGTTCATGATGTATTTGAAGTTCATGTTAAATATTAGATATTATTTATTATAAAGACAGTAACATAACAAGTTCGCATTTTGTGAAATTTAAATCTTTTTAAAGAATGATTAAATTCTATATATATATATATACATTTTTACACAACATTTTGTATAATATTTAAACTGTTTATATTACTTGCATCTATATTTTATACATATGCAAATAAGAAGAAATTAATGTTATTGTATGGCTATATGGGATATAACTATTGAAGAAATATTATATTTATTGTATGTAAATGATTTTGATATGAGTTACGATAGTAATTATTTTTGCACATTGTTAACTATTGAAAAGAGTTTTTAAAAATGTTAACATTTAACGATATATTAACACTTTCTTGTCTGATTACACCAACATGGTGTCGTATGAAAACTGATAGTCAACCACTAATGCCAATACATTGGCGGTGCTCACATTTTTACTGATACTACATCAAATTTTGTTTCTATCAATATTGCATGTAAATGAATTGTAGCCTTATGGGCTTACAGAACTGTTTTTGTTTGAAGTTCAGTTCACTTACAAAAAAAAAATAAAAACAAGAATTACGCAAGTGGTGCTGGCATACGAAAGTATTTGCATGAAATGTTGCGGACATGAAAGTGTTAAAGGTATTATTTTCTGTAATGTATTATATTTATTTGAAACGATATAAAGTATGCACCGATTGTAGCAATAAAAGTCATGATAAATTGTATATTATACAATGTAAATTTATGTATAAATAAATTATTTGAAATTAAATCATCAATTACATTGTTGAATAAGCAAGTAAGAGCTTTGCTCTAAAAAATGAAGTATTCAATACAAATTTTCGTTTCTTTTCGGCTTACCTATATTAGCGAACGCAACACATTCAGAAACAAAATGGTATAAAAATTTAATTTGAATGGACAACAGAAGGATAATATTTGTTCCTCGAATTTCATTCATAAATCGCTTTATAATTAAGAATAAATCAATTCTCTTTATCTTACAAAACATGAATATTACAATCTTTTGTTGTAGAGTAACATTAAGTACTTTATTTACTTTAACTAACTATATTTATATATATTTATATGTATATATGTATATATTTACATGTAAATAAAATATTTGAAACATGATATGAGTACATAAAAGTTTTAATTGTTACAATCCATTTTTATGTAGAAAGAATGATTAATTTGTACATTGTTGTGCTGGTGAATCAAACTGTGTGAAAGATGCATAAAAAATATAAAATTTTGAGGTATTTTAAATTTTCCCTATTCGATGTACTGACCAAGATCGGAACAATTTTTTAGTCGATTTAGTTTTCAATTCTCTTCCGTGAGCAATTTGCACTTCTAATGATGCTCCATTATTTAATGCTAACCATGTCTGGATTTCATCAGTTGCAGCTGAGACTCCTAAAAGTAATAGTATATCAAGCAAGTGGTAAAAATTTACTAACTTCAACTGAAAAGAATAGATTAATATATACCTAATAATTCATGAAGACTAATTCGACGACTGGCTAGTAGCTCCTTGCTAGCGCTTCGAATTTCAAATATCAATAAAGATTGTCTTGGAACATTGTCGCCTTCAATGTGAAAGTCTATGCTAAATTGAGGATTGGGCATAGCAGGTAATAGTCGAGATTTCGCCAATGTTTTCCCACTGTTTGTTGAAGATGTGATTTTATCAGGACTGGTACATCTATTAAATATCAATTATCACTGTCAAAACTATAATGTATTCAGTTATACATTAAGTTTACCATATACTCACGTTTGAAGTTTAATTCTACAATATAATTGAGCGATATGTGCAACATGAAGACCTTGAGCCTGAAGAACTTTACCTTCTATCCCGGAATATTTTTCTCTGGTACCATTGACAACTTTTAATTCTAATTTAATAGAAATAATTTCAAAAATCATTCATACCATTAAGCTTTTCGTATTTGACTAAAATGTAAATGAAAAGATTTATTAATATAGTATACTAACCATTTGGTCTCAGTCTTAAACGTGGACTAGGCTGTCTTATTCTGCCAAGCATATCGGGTTGTGATACAGCATGAGCTAAGCCAGATTCTTGTAAAAGCTCTGTAGCATCAGCTTCTCCTCCACCTCTGGGCTCTAAACTCAATGTTATACCTTTTGCATCATTCTTTTCTTCTATGTTCACCTCTGAGCGAAATCTACGGAGCTTCAGTCCTCTCTTCACCTGAGATTAGTTATATGTTTGCTGTTATTGAACATTCGTGATAGTATTTATAATAATTTGTTTGATTAATACGATCAAATATTTCTGAACCCAACAATTTAATTAATTTTGAATATTTATAATATGTTAGAGATGAGTTTTTTTCAGGATTCCGATTACCTTTTGTTTCATAACGCGGAAGCTATTGTATTGTGGTAATTTCTTGCCAAAGTTTTGTTCCGGGCTCGGAGTCAAACTATTATAAGAGCATCGTCGTTCCCTTGACTTTGTCGAGTCACCGTTATCAATCACATCTGCCACTCTTTCCGTAATAACTCTAGGTATCCAAGAATTCTGGTTGCCGTTCATCTCATTCGAATCTTTGCTTCCGACGCTGGCTTTGTCTAATCGAAGCGGTTCGTACGATAAATAATCAACAAACTCGGAAAACTTGCATTGAAACGTATAACTAAATCAGATTATCTGCAAAACAATTTACCAGACTGATTGGAAATGGTGGGTTTTAACAAAGTTACTGTACGCGGTGGCGGTGGAGGCGGTACGACTTCTAAATGCAACCTCATCTTCGATTTTTCCATCGACGGTCTCCTAATAATATTCGAAACTGACTCAGAAGTCTCGATATTCATTTGCGTCGAATTTTCGCTAATGTTGCTGGCTGCGTACGTACTCTGAGTCTAGAAAAAGAAAAGAAAAAAAAACAAATACAGTTAATACGAGAAAAATAGAAATGTTAAGCGCAATCATCTGTGTACAATGAAGAAGAAGGTTTCTAGTACTTCGCATTCTTCAGACAAGACCTTGATCCTCAACTCTACAGTTCCCGTTTTGGTTCCTCTCAACGTGAACCAATGGGACTGATCGCTGCTCGATAACTTCCGTATGTCTTCGAGAGTCAATGATACTTTTCCCAGATAATCTTTCATCCCAAAAGTATCATGATCCCATAAAACCTATGCGTAGAAAAATGATGTAGCCGTACTTCAGCATTTGCACTAACCGAATTTAATTACAGTGGATTCCGTTTGATTTGGAGCAAAGCGCTAAGGACGAAACCTAAACGAAAAACCCTAGGGTAAGTGACCCAATTACTGTGGGGTTGCCAATTACTGTGCCTATATTAATTATACTTATTTTTACAGCATAACAAATATTAAACAAGACATACATAACGTATATATTAACTGATTTTAATGAAAAAAATTCAATCTTTTTTCTAATAGTCATTATGCTGTAAAAATAAGTATAATTAATATTAAGACACAGTAATTGGGTCGTTTACTCTATGTCCCAAATATCCGGAATCCACTGTATTCGTGAAACAAGATCTTACGACATCCAAGGTCTCGCCTATCCTCGGCAAACCCATGATGGAACTTTCGTCCCAGCAAGGATTCAGGGTTTTCTTTTTTATGCTGCTCTTGTATTTCGTTTCGTTGTTCAGTTTTAATTCGTAAAAGGGATCGCTGAAGCCGTTCAAGTCCTTCGCCACAAGATCCTTCGCGCGTATCAGAGTTACTTCCATTAATCCGCTTCCGGTGGAAAGTAGGCTCGATACGTCCGACGAGGCCGGGTCTATATCCTTGTGAGTCAATAATAGCTTCTAAAAATAATCAGATGTATATGAAACATGACGAGGCAGAAATAAAACCTTATTACGGCTGGGTGAATAAATGATCGCCAATATCAACCATACTAACTGCCTGTTGCATCCACGGCAAGCTGTTCCTCTTCGTTTTTGGTTCGTCGTCAGACACAGGAACGGCCAAGCTACTTCTTCGGCTCGTGACCACTTGCTGTACGCTTTTCACGGGATAGAACATTACCGACACCGTCATTTTCGACATATTGTTCGAGCCACTGAGTGACAGTTCTTTTCTTATTATCCACGTACTTTCCTGCAAAGAAAACATTGTTGTTCAGTCAGCGAAGAGCTAAGCGAAATTTTTCTGATCATTTGTAATTTTTAGATTTCTTCACGTCTTATTTCGTTTCACAAAATAGGGTAAGGGGCCCAATTATATACAGTGGGGGTACCAATTACTCTGCCTATATTAATTATACTTATTTTTAAAGCACAATGAATATTAAAAAAGAGATATATAACGTATATATTAACTGGTTTTAATGAAAAAATTTAATATCTCTTTTTTAATAGTCATTATGCTTTGAAAATAAGTATAACTAGGCACAAGTATAATGTAGGCACAGTGATTGGTACCCCCACTGTAATTGGTTCCCTATTTAACACGCGTTGAGAGTAGAATTCATGCCAGAAGATGGAAGAGAAGGTACAAAAATGTTAAGAATGTTGAAAAGGTATAAAAACCTTTATTGTCTTAATAACAATGATTGATTGTCTTAATAACAAGGATTGTCTTTCGCATCTTTCATATTAAATAATTCTACGATTTTACCTGAGACATCGACAATATAGCAAGCCCAAGCATATCGCTGTCAGTCGATTTTGATATGTTCCAGGAATATACAACAAAGCTTAGCGAGACTTGAGTATAATCTTGAACAAGAAATTGGGCTCTGGACTCCCAACATGGCGAAGTGGTACCTCGTATGTAATGTGTCGTCTTTACCTGAAGTTTTAACGAGAAGACGATAACAAGTTTCCCGAAGAACTATATGAAAATTTATGTGTCCTTTGAAACGTGTGCGAGAACCCGAAATATCGGGTCACGTAGGGGAACATGTAAGATTCCCGACACTAAGGGGAAACAAATAAAATTCCAATTTTTCTCATTTTTTTCATTCCATTCGTTTTTTCCATTTTTTTCCCAATTTTCGGGAAACTCGATATTTTCGGGAATCTAGAAATTTTCGGGAACCTACCAGACTCAACTCGCCCCGAACCATCGGGTTCCCGATATTTTCAGATTTTCGCACACCCCATTTTCCTAGTGTCCCTTGAAAAAAGTCGTACCTTCTTTCGATTGTTGAATAACATGCAATAAGGATTGCATTGCGAACTGTCGCTGTTCAGATTTTCGGCAGAGTGGATGTACACCACGAGTACACCTGAAAATATTTATTTGTTGTTAAATAATCGTTCTACGCAATGTGTAACATTTATTCGCACAAAAGTGAAATAATACAGCGCTGTGCTTTAACAGGAAAACGAAAATGTTCGACATTCATGCTCGAAAGCAACATCGATCGTCATCGACACAGTATTTAGTTTATGTTTTACCTGCTTTTTGTGGTCGATTGGAATATTTTCGTGACACTGAAAATATCAGATACGGATAACGCAGAATACGGATTGCTAACTATCTTTTTTTTTTATTTCAGAAACATCTGAAGAATACTAGGAAAAGATGGATCCAATTTAGTGCAAGAAAACTAGCTTCTTTATTAAAGTTTTCAGAGGTAAAATGGCGTCGATACGTTCCATTTTTCCTAGTTTCCAAATACTTTTTCGGTTCAAGGATCTCGGCGTTCCGACCGCAAATAGTTCTTAACAATTTCGCGTTGAAAAGGTGGTAAACTATCGGATAAAAACGTATTGTACCTGATAGATGCGTATTCTCTTCTGTTAGCTCCGGTTGCGGTAGATCCGGATCCAATTTTGGAAGAGTGGTGTACTCTAATCGAGCATTGATGTTTGGAATGTTTGCGCTATTACGGGATGGTTTCTTCTGTTGCAATACCGTCTCGATTCTGATCGAAGCAGAACAATTCAACGAATATAGTCTATTTTGCACACTAATTTTATAACTGTTTATAAACGTCGAAAATTGCCACTTGTACTGCCAGTATACCTTTTCGTTCAATCAATTACGCTTCACCTTTTTCAATTGTTATTTTGATAGTTTAATTTCGGGAATCGATTTACCAACTAAGCGATCGCTTTATTAACACTTTGACTGCCAAACTAGAATCCTCAAAAATTCCACAAAATCAAAGTAAGTTATTTAATGAAATAGAAATTGAAAAAATTAAATGTACGATGTTGAGTAGTCCTCCAACTTTCTTGCATTTTACAGGTCCCAATCAAATTTGGTACGATGAATATATTGACGTGAAAATTCATTTTAAAACCTGGACAAATAATTCCGTCACCCACATATGGGTGACATGGCAGTCAACGTGTTAAACAATTTCTAATCGCGGTATACGGGAGAGCCTATTGTGTATTAATTATTATATTTTAGAGATTGTGTTTGAAAATTCGAGCACTAGAAAATCTTTCTCTTTAATTGTGGTAATCGAATATTGTTATATCGAGTTTTTGGTATTGCTATTCCAAGCTGCAAAAGGATCTTTTGACTTCCGGTACTTACACCTGCGAGCTGTCCCAGTTATAGACGCCAAGCGCCAATTCGAATTGTGCCAGAGTGATCGTGCTGACAAGTCGTTTTGCTTTTAATTTGATGGAAACTTTCTCGTTATCCAAGGCACCCACCAGGAACGAGACGTCCTCGTTCCATGTGGAATTTAAGGGAGTTGTTACACGCCTTTGATCCCCTAGCGTGACCACAAGCCACCTCGCTTCGTCACCGATTGGAACTATAAGTGAGAAGAAAATAATACAAAATTGCTACAGACATAAATATTTCTTCCATAGACATAAAATAAAACTAACACGACATAATATGATAGTTAGAAAAAATTCAAGTAGCATCACGAAGAATCAGAACGCTTGACACGACGAGATTGCCAAACAAAATTTCTTTAACGAAGAATTGTTTCGTTTCAAAAATTTCTTTCATTTAAGAATGTAAATATCTCCTAAACCAATGTTTTCATGTTTGTTGCCAATGTTTTCCGGTATAAGAAGGTTAATCATTTTTTATGGGGAATACTGAACTACATCGATTAGTGAATTATGGTATCATTAAAAAAATTGAAAGTGACCTTCATATAACCTCTACTCCTCCATCTACATAAAATCCGTTAACATTGAAGTATGGCCCCATCGGAACCATATAATTGTTGTTCGAAACATTTTTCGATGTCGCTAATGATTTCAGAGATATTCGAGTGGATCGCTTCAAATGGGACACCCTGTAGATACTATTTTTCGTATTCAATATACGCTCGAATAATTCGTTCAATAATCATGTTCACGATATTGATCGAATATATTTCGGGGGTAGTACGCGAATGTGGAGCGTTTGAGATTTTTATAAAACAAGATGTCGTTTACCGGGACAGCCGTTTTGGGACAAGAAAACGGTGAGCACTCCTTGAGGTATGGTATTCGCCATAAAGTCCAATCTGGGTCCGGGCCGTTCTTGCGCTCTCAGATTCATCTCCAGGTGACCTGGATCAACGATCCAGCTGACCAGAGCATCCGTAACGACCGCATGGATCCAGGTCTTAATGAAAGGCATTTCCATCATTTGTACAGCCCGTAGAATTCTCACGCTGAACCAAACATCCGGTTTCTCCACGAAACTCACGCTTAAAGAGGTTGCGTGAGGAAATGGTGCCATGGAGTTAAGGGTCATGGTGGCGAGAATCGTTCCCGAGAGAGATAGTTTCTCCACAGCTAAATCAACGTCCATGCCGACCCTTTAATCGAACATTTTATCTTATATTTTTGTTAGAAACGTAATTTGTGTTTCTTTACGGTCAGAAGAAAAAGAGATATATAGGGTAAGGGACCCAACTACTGTGGCGGGTACCAATATGCCTATATTAATTATACTTATTTTTGAAGCATAGTGAATATTAAAAAATAGATTTCATTAAAATCAATCAATTAATTATTAATATATGTTATGGAGTAAGTAACTTAATAATATATGTTACTTACTCCATAACATATATTAATAATTAATTACATAACTTAATAATATATGTTACGGTGTAAGGGACCAAGTTATTGCGAGGGATATTAAACAAGAGATATTTTTTCATTAAAACCAGTTAATATACAGGGTGTTTGGTAACTGGTGGTACAAGCGAAAAGGAAGGGGTTGATTCTACATGAAAGAATAAGTCGAAAATATAGAATAAACATTTTTCGTTTGAGGCTTTGTTTTCGAGAAAATCGACTTTGAAGATCTGTCAGGTTTGTGTGCTTTAGTATATGCAGGAAGTAGATTTGGTTGGTCATGATCAGACAGTTGCGTCAGACAATTCCTATCGAATAGCATGCGTATTCGCTGCATTTCAAACTCGATTTTCTCGATAACGAAACTTCGGATGAACAAATTTTATTCTATATTTTCGACTTATTCTTTCATGTAGATCACCCTCTTTTCGCTTGTACCACCAGTTGCCAAACACACTATATATGTTGTGTATCTCATTCTTAATATTCATTATGCTTTGAAAATGGATATAATTAATATAGGCATATTGGTACCCCTACAGTAATTGGGTCCCTTACCTTACGCGTTGGAGTGCTTGGTGTTTCGATTTCGAATACTTTGAATTATGTACTAACCCTTTCCCAAACAATCTTGTGGTTATCAGCATTCGAAACTGCTCGCAATCGAGACGCACGTCGGCTTCGATGGACAATTTCGTTTGTCCAATTTGACCATCGAGATTGTCATCGTCGTTGGTGTAATCTATTGTTCGTACATGTGTTACGCACGGGGTCTGTTCGCCGAGGGTGAGTTCCCTGAGCTCCAGTGGCCCTAGAATGGTTGCACAAAACAACTTGCTATTTCGTTTTAACTAGATGAAAATTAGAATGTTTTTTTTTTAAGTTAAAATTTTGATTTACCAAGTATTCCGGGTTTAGCTTCGTTTAGCAGTGGTTCCAGCCTTTCCTTTGCTAAGGAAAATATTCCTGCTGCGCTGAACCTCCACCTGAATTGCAAATAAAATGTTATATTTATATCGATTACCAAAAGTGAAATTTATAAAAGAATGTATGTACATAAAATATGAGTGATGCAATTGGGACGAATAGCGCCCTGATTTAACATGAGATCTTTTAAAGAATAAGTAAGTAAACTTAAATTTATAAATACGCAAACATACTAACAATCTGTTCTGCACCGACTGAATGTAACTTAATTCTTTGACAACTTCATTTAAATCTTCTTTAGTAGCTTAATCTAAGGTAACTTAAGTCTTTAACATTTCTGAAAGATTCAATCAAGACTTCGTTAAAAGTTTTATTGAATGAACAAACAATGAAACTTCACCCCCTGAGCGATCTCATTAAATTGATCGGCAGTCTCAGGCGGCTGACGTAGATAGTTGTAATTTTTAATAAGGCTGAAATTAATATTGATGGCAAGCTGTCTTCTATTTTTAGCCTGTAATGAATGATTTGTAAGCTATTAGGAAATTAGTCTCACAACCGGGGTAACTTAATCTACCGGTTGAAAGATCGGTAACGAACATAGCAGGGATTTCGCATTTCTTTTTAATCGGATCCGACGAACAGAAATCTTTTAAGTAATTTTTAATTGTAATTATTTTTTCAAAAAAATGTTCGTGTTATTTAGAAACATTGCGAAAAAGACTTTTAGGACAACCATTCATATTTCATTGATCGTGCAGTTTTGAAACGCCCTGTATGTATCGGCAACCTGAGACACTGCGGCACTGAAAAGTGTGGATATAGCTGTCCGGTTTATATTCCTTTCGCCGCAACACCAGTAATGAATTCGTGTCATTATCGTTAAAACGTGGTTAGCTTGTGCAAACTGCTGCGCGTTATAACACAACGTGGCGCTATATGTGTAATATCTTTGCGGGTGGTTTCCTCCTGCTCATGATATCCCACGGTATCCCATGGAAAACCCAATAAGACAGTAATCCCCGTGCAACTACGTTCTTTCACAAAATAAATTTTCTCTTAGACGTAGTGTAAGACGTAGGTAAGGGACCTAATTATTGTGGGGGTGCCAATTACTGTGCCTACGTTAATTATACATACTTATTTTCAAAGCATAATAAATATTACGAGGACATTACATTTTTTTCATTAAAATCAATTAAATGTTATATATCTCTTTTTAAATATTCATTATGCTTTTAAAATATAAATATAATTAATATAGGTACAGTAATTGGGTCCCTTACCCTAAATCAAGTCGACACGAATAAAATCAAAATTGTGAACGGATTAAAGGAATTTAGTACGATTTTTATTTATTTCAGAACTACAAAGACTACTGCCACTGAAAGTAAGATTTTACATGATTCCACTTTCTTAAAATTTGCCTACAAAAATAAAAAATTGCATAAACATCCGCAGTCCATTACAATTCTATCTTAACAATTCATAGTACATACTAATTCAGTGCAAGATTAAATATCTTCTAATCTAATTGTTCAACCGAGTTGAATTGTTGAGCGTCTGTGACGCGCTGATCGTAACAGCGGAATTCCTTTGAAAATTTAATAATATATTGTATATATGTTAACAAAACAACGAGCTACGCGTAGCTACGTTCCGAAGAAAGTTAGGCAAAAGCATTTAAGTCCCGGACGGATGTGCATAAATCGACCGTAATTGAATAAACGCGATCTATCTCGTCATTATCAGGAAGATGCACCACATATTGAGCGTATCATAATTTTAATCGCGTTAGAAATTTTACCGCTAACGTGGATTTTCCCGTATCCGGATTGGAAAGATCCGATCGTCACGCGAATGCAACATGAAATTGGAAAACGGATGTTCGTCCAGATACCGATAACATTAGCCGGGTAATTTATCAAGATTTTCTTAATCAGCCTTTTCGAAATAATTAACGTGGTCTGCGGCACGTATTAAACCACGGAAGTTGTGGAACAACAAGTATTTCATCGAATATAAGTTTGATTAAGTCGGAAGCGAAAGGTTTCTCGAATTGCGATGAAGCTTCCTCTCTTGCACTCTACACAACTCCGCAATTATATCGTTGATTATACACATTCAGTGGACCGAGAATGTATTTAAACGCATTTAGATATTAGACATTTAGATATTTAAATTGTGATCATATCGTTAAAACAAATCGTACAACCATAAGCGTGGACTCATTTTGAAGCTTGAAGCCTCCACGTTCGCAGTGCTCATTTTCCACGGAGATATTTTTCCTAAAAATTGCTGCAAATTCAAACGTTTTCAAAAACTTTCAAAAATTTGTCTGGTAAATGAAACTACCATAGACTTGAAGGCTGAAGCCTCGTCTTTGCAACGACTCCTTAAAAATTGACGTACGATTTTTTTCCGTTAATTTATAGAACAATAACAAGGAACAAGTTCGGGTGCGTGGCAATTCGTGGCACGCCTCCCATTCCAAGCGCGATAAAACAATTGAAATAAATCTTACATCGATTTTTGTAGTGTCGTTGCAAAAAGGAAGCTTCGATCTTTAAATCTACGGTGGTATCAGTCAGGAAAAAAATTTTTTCAAAAGTTTCGGTAGACTTCTGAATTTAGTATTTCTGAGAAAAAACTAGAGGCTTTTAGATTTGAAATGATTGTAAATATATTGTCGCATGAGCATTTTTCACGAAATTATTAAAGTTTCAATATTTTTCGAGAATCGGGCTTGTTTAGTGTTGAAATACTTCTTGGATGCACTGTAAATAGCCGGTAATTACGAAGAACCATAATCGTTCTTACTGTGTTTAGACCATAAGCTGTTCAGCCATGAGTGGCAAGGCTCATTTCAGCGACGCATGCATGCGCTCGGAGTATCAACGAAATGTGAAAGGCGACGGTTATACGCACGAGGAATGTGGAATGTTTACAAATGCCTACATAGTAGATTCGTTCGCGAAACAACGTTCATTCACCTATGGGAACATTTCGCTGCGTTGACAATCGCGCGGCAACACAACGGAGACATCATTCGCATCACGTTCGACATTACTGTCACTAGAACCTGCACGAACCTGTCATTAATAAAAGACTGAAGATGATCGCTAGACCACGGATTTTTATGCAAAATAAAACCTGGATGAGGGAGGTTGTAGGGAACAGAACATAAATGGAAAGGTATTACTTCTAACAATATGATAAGACAATACTCTTAGATTTTCCATATGTCCCAGAGTTTTCTACTTCAGTAACAGTCTTCTATTCGTAAAGAATATAAACTAGTAAGTATATAAATTAATCTAGATGACTACATTCTATTTTAAAAATTATATCAGAAGAAAAAAAAATTCTAAAATGTAAATTATGCTTATTGAGTGTGACAATTGCCTAGTTGATGTATAAAATTATATTACTACTGGGACACACACTTTATAGCAACGTAAAGGCTATTGTCATCGTTGA
This sequence comes from Seladonia tumulorum, assembly GCA_913789895.3. Lineage (NCBI taxonomy): Eukaryota > Metazoa > Arthropoda > Insecta > Hymenoptera > Halictidae > Seladonia > Seladonia tumulorum. The sequence continues at coordinate 30,146,836 of OU565266.1, forward strand.
ATCTGCTTCTTTAGATCATTTATAAAAAGCTTTATGCACAACCACACGATCGTCAGTCATAAAACTCGTCTTGTTCCGCCAATTGGGCGTCTAATTAGAGTATGGTTCAAATAGATCATCGTTTTATTGCCCATTTTATACAAATTTTCATTCAATTTAATTCTGTCGAAGGTCTTTCCTTGTGATGCGATACCAATATTTACCATTTGTTGAGAAGTTTAATTGCTTGCATTTCATACAAACTTTCAATTTAATTTTTCCAAAGGTCTTTATTTGTGATGCGAAACTAATATTTACCATTTCTTGAGAAGTTTAATTGCTTGCATTGCACACAAATTTTTAATTTAATCTTGCCAAAGGTCTTTCCTTGTGATGCGAAACTAATATTTACCATTTGTTGAGAAGTTTAATTGCTTGCATTTCATACAAACTTTCAATTTAATTTTGCCAAAGGTCTTTCTTTGTGATGCAAAAATAATATTTACCATTTCTTGAGAAGTTTAATTGCTTGCATTGCTCACAAATTTTTAATTTAATCTTGCCAAGGGTCTTTCCTTGTGATGCGAAACTAATATTTACTATTTGTTGAGAAGTTTAATTGCTTGCATTTCATACAAACTTTCAATTTAATTTTGCCAACGGTCTTTCCTTGTGATGCGAAACTAATATTTGCCATTCGTTGGACAGTTTAATTGACTGCATTGCATAAAAATTTTCAATTTCATTTTGTCTAGGATCTCTCTTTGTGATTCGAAATGAATATTTACCATTTGTTGAGGAGCGAGTTTAACCACTCGGCGGTTTCGTCTTTGTACAGAGCCCTTCTTCGACGCAGCCTTCCTAATTCCTGTTGAATCGTCGATTGAAGTAGCCTGGACACTCTGGTCTTAAATATCGTCCCTGCTAGTGCCAGGACTAACACCAGCCACGCCAATGACAGTCCTGCCGCGCCAATTATCCATGCTATCGCGAGAGTTCCGCTGAGATACAATGCGCCGCGAATTGCTTCTGCCTCCCTCTGCAGGAAAAGGTAATCGTTATGTTCGTTATAACATAATATTCCCGACATCTTAACGTGCAATTAATCTAGGTATAGTACGTTTCATGCGTCCATTATTATTCGCAACATGGAAATTAACTGGCGTAAAGGTCGGCGCACTTATGCTAGTGCCGGGCACAAGGTTCTTTTTTCCAGATATAAAACTATACGTATCTTTTAGATCGTCTCTCCGTATTAACACTTTGACTGCCAAACTAGAAACCTCAAAAATTCCATAAAATCAGTGTTATTTAATGAAATAAAAATAAAAAAAAATTAAATATATGATATTGTGTAGTCCTCCAACTTTCTTGCATTTTACTGATTCTAATCAAATTTTGTACAATGAATAAATTAACGTAAAAATTCATTCTAAAACCTGGAAAAATAATTCCGTCACCCACATGTGGGTGACATGGCAGTCAACGTGTTAATCTTCATTAGCAATCTTAAGTTTAACTTTACTAACATCAAGTCCAACATAGTTCTAGCCATTTTCCAACACGAAATTTGTACAAATAAAATTTTGGGCAGAAACTTGTTTGGCTTTTTACTACGGTTCTCGTCCGGTTTCAAATGAACGTGGAGTACCATTAAATTTTACTCCAGCGTTTATGACGCCAGGTTTCACGCTGACAGTATATGTAGTGGTGCGCGAAAGTATAGGTCTGCAACACCTATTGGCAGGACATTTTAGTGAACATTCACGGCAACGCTGGCGCAAAATTGATTATCTACCGTAACGTTTGTTTGGAGATGGAATGTATGTGCAAAGAAATATTTCTCCAAAAAGAAAAATGAAAATTAATATGGTGAAATAAAGATGACTAAAATATACATAATTTTAAACACATTTCTTGTTTGTTTGTAAAATATATTTGAATTTCGAGAAATATAAACATCCAGTTTTTTTAGTACATTTAAAATTTACAGCTGTTCTTTCAAAAAACGTGTTTTCGCGTTTTCTCTTCGAATAAATGGTGTACCCTCATCCTTCAGCCCTTCGTGTACTTGACTCAAAATTGGTCTCGACAACAAACCTGTAATTATTATCGGAGTGTCGTGATATTTCACCAACAAGCACCGACGGTTTTATGGAAATTTCAAGTACAGGGCACGTAAACGGTCAGGATAGTAAAATCTTATATTTTCGTTACATACTTGGGGTTTGTTGGCGAAGTTGAGTTCTGCGTATTCGCACAGGGGCTATATTTATCCCTTCGGGTAGAATGAAATAAAGGGAAAGTCGTACAAAATTAAAATCATTATTCCTTCATCTTGGTATATAGGGCATAATCCCGGCACGCTCACGCAATATCGCGTGCGCGAATATCTAAGAAGTTTCCTCGCCGTCATGAAAAACGTCATTAACCTCGGAATGATCAGATTAAGCGGAATGAGTAAACGCAATTGATTTAAATCAGACGGTTTCACGGGTTTAGCCATTTCGTGAATACTACAAGTATGTACGCTCGGTCCGCCATTTTTCTGTCGACGTTCCTTCGTGGAAAAAAATAATGAACATCGTGTAACTGTTACGCGGACTGGTATTACGGATTAACAGATAATGACAAAAAGAGTAATTCAGCTTGCGCTTGATAAGAAAGCTGTAATTGAATCAACTGGGAGTTGGCTTTACTGCGAAACCAGTTGCTCTGTACTTTTCTGCTTCGATTTCCTTTCCGAAATTAAACGCCTCGTTAACACTAACCACTATTTCACATTACTTTATAAAAATAACTACAATGTTTCTATTCAAATTTTATGCCATTTTTTTACAATATATATCCAAAGAAATAATTCTTCATGGATGTATCTTTACAATCTCAATAATTGTAAATTAAAAATATTAGAACCCGCCATTTTGACGGGTCCGTAAACCTAGTGTTAAATAACCAAACATTAGGCGATAATGTGCTCAAGCGTCTACTTAAAAATATTCAAATTCTTTCCGCAATGGCTATGGAATCTCTTGGTCCTCACTTTTTCCAAGTCAATGCAATTTTCGATTATTGCACTCTGTATAATACATTCAATGCTCGCTCGTTACTACGAAGAACTAATCACTTGGTTAAAAATTAAGGCAAACTTCTATTCTTGTCCATTCGTCTCCCGTGTCCTTCAATTCAATGCAATGCAAGGCTATGAAAGAAATATCCCGTTGTCTCCCGTCCCATATCGTCCACTTACGTAATGGTAACGTTACCTGCCCTGTCAAGATTGTAACATTTCATTAATTAGAAAGTTGTTCAATGCTAAGGGACCGAGTTCCATCGCAAAGCACCCGGTTCTTCAAGATGGAACCTTGGACCAATGATACGTTTACCGTTCGCGAAATAACAGAAGACAGCTCGTGTCAGACAATAGCTGGCTCACCGATAATACTTGCACGAAATATCCTCCCATATTTTAAACAAAGGAAAATTTACAGTGAAACCTACTCGTATAATAGATCAGCAACTTAATTACATTGCTAGCTGCAAGTACTGATTTGTACGATAGACAATGTTCCATATGAATCACGTTAGACTGAGCTATTTTCAAGCTTGTTGGGACAATGAAGACTTCGGTATCGTTGGTTCGGATCATAAAGATGGCACTATTGACAAAATGTATCATCGTCGCGTCGGCCAAATGGCCGGTCTCACATTTTTCATTTAACAACTCTTGTGATTACAATGAGAAAATTATTGAAAAATTCCCGTAATTACAAAGAGTAAATTACTGAAAAATTCTTGTGATTATAAAGAGTAAGTTGTTGAAAAAAATTCTTGTGGTTATAAACAGAAAAATGTTGAAACATTCTTGTAACTACAAAGAGAAAATTCTTGAGAGAATTCTTGTGATCACAAGGAGAACATTGTTGGAAAATTATTGTGATTACAAAGAGAAAGTTGTTGAAAAAAGTCTTGTGATTACAAAGAGTAAATTGTTGAAAAATTCTTTCGAATAAAAAAGAAAATTCTTGAAAGAATTCTTGTGATTCCAAAAAGAAAACTGTTGAAAAAATTCTTGTGATTACGAGGAGAAAATTGTGGATAAAATTCTTATAATTACAAAGAGAAAATTCTTGAAAGAATTCTTGTGATTATAAGGAGAAAATTATTGAAAGAATTCTAGTGATTATAAGGAGAAAATTGTGAAAAAATTCTTATGAACACAAACAGAAAATTGTTGATAATATTCTTATGAACACAAACAGAAAATTGTTGAAAATATTCTCGCGATTACAAGAGAAAATTGTAGAAAAAGTTTCTTCAGTCGGTCGCATACTATTGCAAAAATTGCGAGAAATCTTGCGATTTTATGCGGCATCACGCAGAGTTTTGGTACTCGATGCGTTTATTGTTAAAGTACAAGATCGTAGAGATGAAGGATGAATCAGAACCTTCAAATGAAATTGCAGAACGATAATCTACTCGCAACGAAATCGTAAATTTTGAACGATTCGTGTACGTGGACTTCATCCGAACGGTTTTCGCAGTTTCTCATGCACGACGACGAACGCCGCAGTGTATTTGCTTTCGCGGATAAATGAAATTACAATGTACCGAATGACGACTTTCTTCGGGGAATCTGCTTCTCAATAGGAGACCCGGTCGTTTCTTTTTCAGCGTCGAGGAGAGACGGAATGCAACGATAAAAATCATCGGAGAGGTCCCACGACTGCCACACCGGAAAGCGTTGCTCGGTGTATTTCCCACGTGGAGAATAATTTCTCCTTCGCATCTATGGGTTCGCGACTTGTACATACCTACATGCTTATACGTGTATGGTGTGCACCATGCTATCCGCTTCAGATTTTTTTCATTTTAAATAGGGTGCCATATTCGTCGGTAGCCGGTCTTCATTAGCAAGGCTTAGAAAACGTCTCGCATGTTTACTCACTTTCTTCCTAATTAATTTTTTGTACGACCGAATGAAATCGTACGTGAAGGGAAGCCGTAAACCGGGAGTAAAATCATACTTCAACCATTCAAGTTACCGTTTATTGCTTGTGATTAGGTTCGTTATTCCAACTCCTACTTTCATAGATTACCCCATAAAAATCTGAATAATGTGAAACGTAATTCGTTCGTTACAGTCGTTAAAACATAGAAATTATATACATATACAGACATTATTCGTTAGCTAAGAGGTTAACCCGCCATAACGCCGTGTCGCTGTGAAGTCACATACATGTATATGTTAATATTTTTCAGTCTAATCTTATCTTTAGCCGCAATGTAGCGAAACTATGTTCTTTTGTGTCTCTTTTTTAAACCAAAGAGCATGGATATTGTCATTCCTTATTTCACGTATTCACAGAGCAAATTCCATTGTTAATTTGTATTCAGATTACATATATTCAAGTTACAGAAATTTACGTACACGGGAACGATATTATTAAATAGCAGAGGGTAATTACATGTGTTAATTGAGAATAGAGACGACAACGGTATGATATGTTATTAGGAAAACAAAGCGCGCCACTATTTTGTAATAAACTTTTACAGGATTTTACGCTTTACTTTCATTCACAGATGCACACGTAATAATTGTATTAACGGTGACGGTATCTCCCGCCCGAATTCGCTGTCCCGTAATACAATGTTACGCAAAATGTTTCCATTTAGTTTCTGACTGTAATTTTTTGTGCGGCCTATAATTATTCGTTATGCACGCAATGCATTTCAACGTGGCGGTCGTGCAATGAAGGGGGCCTTCTGCTCTAGAGCGTCATTCTGTAAAGCTTTGGAAATTTTTATAAAGCAGAGGTTTCGCACACATATTTTCTATTATTTGGTCTATACAACATAATTTTTTGAAGTGAGAATACTTAAAATTTTAAGAGGAGCGTATACAGCGAGGTGTCTTACCGACAGACTTGCAATAGCGATATATAACTACTTGCTATGTGATTCTTAGTTAACTTTTGAGAAAAATGCGATTTTTGTCTCAAGTTACACTATCATAAATACAATATTTTCGATTTATTTTCTTACAATAAAGCTACATTCTGCTCCTAATTTTTGGTAAAGTTATTACATAAAAGTTCCGATAGTGCGATATTAAGAAAATGGACTTAATTCGCTTGTTAACTCATATTTTTGGACATGTGAAGTACATAAGTTATTATTCTAAAGTAAAAACAATCGAAATAACACGAGTTATTACGACTCCCTTAACAAAACGGTGCATCGAGGTTCGGTAGACGTAATACGGCGTCGAAAAGGTACCTGCGTGGAACGCGAACACTTCCCGGAGAATATTGTTGAGGGTCTTTTATGGGGTTCACGATTCGAATCACGTAAATTCCGTCGAAAAATTCCTACCGTTACCAGAACACGAAACGCTGTGCTCGGAGACTGCATCTGCGTGCGACGCATTCTACATGAAACATAAACCGGACTGTATTTGTTTGCATTGTTATACATAAGCGTCAAAGTGGCTGCCAAGTTTTTCTTTGAGCCGGTTCAGTCGCGCTGTGACTAGAACATCAAACGGGAATTTTGCATAAGCGCTCTTGAAAATATCGCCCGACCACGATGAAAACGGCCTCCGATGCACCGCCGCATACCAACATACAATTTTCGAAATCGAAGGGCTCACGCTGCAACGGGGAAGCAACTCTACTTTTTTCCTTTATTTCGTTTTTAAACAAATATTATTTTTTCCCGGAACACGTCCGCTGTAGCCGCCCTCTGATTGGCCCGTGTTTCTTGCTACAGTAACTCCTTAACGAAGCCGTGAAGAATATTTTCGCAAAGGAAAAAGTTACTTCAAGTGACCTCAGGAATCGCTTCGTGCAAGGAAGTACAACATTTTTAGGAAACGTTGGGTATACCATTTGTTCAATACAATTCCAACTGATATAGCGTTAATAAAAATATATCATTCTATTTAAGAAAAACTTCGATGAATCTCAAAAACTATAACCTTAACACTTTGACTGCCAAGCTAGAAACCTCAAAAATTAATGTGTTATTTAATGAAATAAAAATTGAAAAAAAATTATATCTATAATATTGAGTGGTCCCCCAACTTTCTGGCATTTTACAGATCCTTAAAAAATTTGATACAATTAATATATTAGCGTAAAAATTCAAGACATGGCAATCAACGTGTTAAACAAATTTTTTTGCCTATCATAATATTTGCCCCTCTGGACCAACTAATGTTTTCCTCTGAAATTTTCTTCTGTCGTAAAAAACAAGCGAGATATTTCAGATGGTCGAGTTAGGCGGGACACCCTGTATACGGTGATAGTGATCGAAAGGTTGAAGTGCACGCGCTGAGAATGCAGAAGTTAATGGATTATGGAAAGTCGTTTCTACCTGAGCTTTCTGTGTAATGGCTAGAGCAAACTCTTCATCGGGAGCAAGATCCTCGGGGGTCATATTGTCACCCCCAGGTGCAGCACCGTAACCAGCGGTACTGTTGTTGATCCTGGGTGGACCCCCTGTTGAAGATGGACTATTACCAAAACAGTTTCCTCCACCCGCGGCTTCGCGTTTTCCTGGAAACAGACAAGGTAAGATCTAAATATAATACTTCGTTTGAGACAGGTAGAGTCAGCATTACCACAGACGAGGCATAGGATCGACCTATCATGCAATGTATTTTTGTGGCCCACTTTTTTGGGGTCACGTAACCCTATTACCATTTTCGTATCACATCTTTTATTATCAATTGCAACTAAAATTTGCTGACAGCATCATCAATGGTAGGAATTAAAATTAAAAATAACTATACATAGTCATTGCAGTCTCGCGAATACGAGAAAATAAACGAATAATTCTAAAAACCTCTGATTTTTTGAACAGTCGATATTTTAGAACATGAGACATGAAGTCCCATAAGATGATAGGTCTATCCTTATACCTCGTCTGTGGCATTACCGCGGAAGGTTCACATGAGTCGCGTAACTATAGTCTGTCCAACGAGACGAGGCAGTAAACGCATGTAAACATAGCATTTCGAGTGCGACAGAGTTTACGTTACCCTTGTCAGACAGTTAGCAAAGGACGCACGCTGGTACTTCGCTGACTCGGCTAGTTGGACATATCGTAGTGACGTCACGATCCCCACTGTAGGATCTTGATTGGATCCCCAACCCTCGGCACGAATCGTGACGTCACTCTCTGGGTTAGACTACGCTATAGCTCCGTGACGTCACTCGGGTTCGTACTGTAGCATTTCCCCCCACTATTTATACCAGAAATTTAATTAGAGTAGTAGAGGGTAGTTGTTCCAATAGAGTCAGTCATTTAAGGTCAGTACTCGGTCATCTTAAGAGTGATTATTATTATTATAAAGTTAATCAGTGTTCAATGGCCTACGAATTGCACCATCAGGAATTTGAAAATAAAGTTTCATTTCTCAAGGTCACCTTGATCGCTTTCAATACGAATACGGACGAACGTAAATGAACAGGTATTGTCATTATGTAGAAGAGCCTGTTATTACATGGATGCAAATTCAGTTTCCACTGTTGTAACGTTTGACATCATTCTTTGTAATCACCTACGCATTAAAATTGATTACAAAGAGCAGAACTTTGTGGACTGCAATTTGAACATGTTCAGAAAATTAAATTTTTTTAAATTATTTTAATAATGCAAGAGGATATGATACAATTATAAGGATTTATGGGAGGCTTTACTTTACCATTACACTATTCATTGGGATTCATTTACTTTTACCATTATTCGAGACTAAAATATGTGCATACCATGCAAGGATTTATGAACATTATCTCATAAAAAAATATTCTACATTGTTTTTGGATAGGAGTTCAAGTTATATTTACTAAACAGGGAGTCTAGAGAGAAAGCAGAATTTTAAAATGGCGGATTACGTAGTAGTATGTACATCTGGAAATAACATTGACATTTCTCACAAAGGAAGCTGTTCGGAAGAAGCATATCTAAAAGCTTTTTCATTTCTCAGGGATGATATTATGTTGACGCCGTGAAAAGGATGCCACGCACAGTAGTCTGAAACGTATTAAAGTTTCACGCATACAACTACGCCGTTGGTTTTGCGTCGATACTTGCAATATTATTCGAGCTACAACTTTTTACATCCAAGTTCTATACAATTACTCCATTTTACAGGTGACAGATGATCCTAGTAAAATATTCGGACATGAAACAAAGTTATAATTAATTGTGGGAGCCACGAAATAATTCGTACACCTAATATAAGAATGGTCGTTGCAGAGTTGTGCAAATTCAGTTACGTGGTATTCAATTTGCACAATTGAATTACATTGTATTTCAATTATATAGTAATTCAACTACGTGATAACTGAATTACATAATTCTAACCTTTCAATTAATTAAATTATTTTAATCAGATGTGTAATTGAAATAAAATATAGATCCGTCCAAGTGGTCTCAGACCCTGTCTGATTATTTGTCGGGTCCCGCTAAACCATAATATAAACAATCGAACGCCTTTCAAGTACGTTCCAGTACCTGTACAAATACTTTTTGCGCGTCAATTTAGAGATACTTCTCGTACTTTGTAATTTTTCCCTACATGACAGTATGTAGTTAAAATATATAACAATTACAATTATGTTTCGTTTTACAAAAAAGAGTGCAACTACATAGAGAAATACATGGTTTTTTAAGCTTACAAGAGGTGTACGAATACTTTTTACACTCACTGTATACATTAATTGATTTTAGTGAAACAAATTTAACACCTCTTTTATAATATTCATTATGCTTTAAAAAAATAAGCCTAATTAATATAGAAACAGTAATCGGGTCCCTCACCCTAGAGTCCTGCAGCAAAGCTTACGAACCAATAAATACTGCAAGAGGACCAATAAGGACCAGTTCGCGTAGGAAACACAATTCAGGCCACCGTTGCGACGGACGGAAGGTTCGAAAAGAGCGGAACGAATGCGTTTTTTTTGCGGTAATTGTTGTTGTGGTCTTTTTTTTCCGCGTGTTCCCATCGACCGTGAATATCGGCCGATCTCCGTATTCTCCGGCGCGTAATGGTCTCTTAACTGGCACGCGTATCAATCACGGTGCAACTAGGATCGCAATGCAACCAGGGGGTGCAAGGACGAACGTCGTACGAACGCAATTAACGATGCCGCAACGTTCCGTACGCGATAACTTTGGGACGGTCCTTGCGGAATGTCGCGTTTACTTGATCCATTTGTTAAGTCGTCCGTCCCGATTTATGCCCTGTCCACGGACACGTCGCGTGAATTTCCAGCTGGGATTTTCAGATTGGCATCGATCTCGGAAGTTGAAATGTTCGTGGCACCGGGCACTATCAGGAAATTGACGTTTCTCCTTGTCGTTAACCGTTGACCGAGGATAGCTAACAACGCCGAGCTCGAAGAATAATATCTCTGCGGCAGAGCCAGACTTCTGTTTCGACCGATTTGTCAAAACCAGAAATACTCGACGGAAACTCTGTAAACCGTCCAGTCTACACCTCGCGGTAACGGTTCTTTTCTGATTTTAACACTTTGAACGCCAAACAAGAAAACTCAAAAATTCCATGAAATCAAAGTAAGTTATTTAATGAAATAGAAATTGAAAAATGTCAATGTATGATATTGCATAGTTCTCCAACTTTCCTGCATTTTACAGATCCTAATCAAATTTGGTACAACGAATATATTAACGTAAAAATTCATTTTAAAACCTGAACAAATAATTCCGTCACCCATATGTGGGTGACATGGCAGTCAACGTGGTAATCCTCCAGTGCACCGAATGTGTACTATTTGAATTCCTTACGAATTATCTTTTGGAATTCCGCAATATTTTGCTTCGCTTGTGTGTGTGTGGTAGTTTTATCCAATATAACAACAATCCCATTATGTGTCTCTGAGGTTTTAGAAGAAATGTAAACAAAATCTCTTAACCCCTTCAGGCCCTTTGCACCCCTTTAGAAAGATTTCTTTAACACCTTGCCTTACAGTTTATTTGGGAGCATGCTATTTTGTTGGTAATTATTTACATTATGGGCTTCCTCACCGATTTTGATGACCTTGAAATATGTTGTCAAGGTCATCATTCTGAACAACTTTTTCCTATACATGTTACCGCTGCTCAACTTTAGTTTCCGAGATATTCGCAAAAAAGTTTCAACATCTCTGTTCGGAGTAGGTGTGTGTAGGACTGTGTAAAATAGTATTTCAAATAGTTGGCAGTAACTTATATTTTTATGATATTTTGTTGCCTGTAATGTTATTACGATATTGTAGTCTGTTTATCAACATGTTACATATTCGTAATTAAACTACAAATAATACTTTGCTAACTATTATAGCTTCTCATGTTAAAAATTATAATTTATAATATTAACTACTTGCTCAACTTATTTTCATTGCAAGGAAATATTTAAAATACAAAATAAAAATATTTCATTTTATCTATCTGGTTATCAAAATAAAAATATTTGATTTAAAGTAGTATCTTATTTGAACCACATTAAATTATACTATATACCAAATCATTAATGATCGTTAATATACGTTGCAAAATATGATAGTAAACCTTGTATCCAATGTTCCACATACGAATACTAATCCTACATTATAAACTACTAATGTAAAGTGTACTTACTTCTGAATCTTCTGTATCTACGTCGGATCCACAGCACACAATTATTGACTCACGAAAATAGGTCCGAATAATTGAACAACAATCACTAAACAACGCACACAAAACACATTTTATAAAATCGTGACAACGAACGAGAAGATGTCACTCCGACCACGAACAAAATAATACTGCGATTTTAACAATGATCCCTTCCACGGAGCTGGTACGGTCAGGTTATCCTAGGCAGGTTAGACGCTGAGGGTCTATAAACACTAGATACAAAACCAAGGTAAACAAATTATGGCGGGGCGCCGACCCTATTTCCCGGAATTCCCTGTTTTCGTATCACACGTCCGTGGGTCCGAAGCGGTTAAAATCGCAGTATTATTTTATTCGTGGTCGGAGTAACATCTTCTCGTCTGCTGTCACGATTTCGTTAAGTGTGTTGTGTGTGTTGTTTAGTGATTGTTGTTCAATTATTCGGACCTATTCTCGTGAGTCAATAATTGTGTGCTGTGGATCCGACGGAGGTACAGAAGATTCAGAAGTAAGTACACTTTACATTAGTATTTTATAATGTAGGATTATTATTTGTATGTAGAATATTGGATGTTTGAATATTGAATCTTTAACACTAGATTTACAAAGCACTAAAACTGACTACTTAACATTATTTGGTAATTATTTACATTAGGTGCTTCCTCACCGATTTTGATGACCTTGAAATATGTTGTCAATTTTCAACGTAACGATGAAATAGAAAATAAAAAATGTACTTTTTTTTTAAATGACAAAGAAACGAATCACAAGTGTAAAAGAATCCACGTGAATTTTATAAAAAAGATTAAGTAGCATAACACAAAGCTTTTTAATGAGACGCTTGGGAATGATTAAACCCATCCTAAAATCGGTGTCGAATTTTGTCATTTTCTATACGCCTTGCAAAAAAAATATGTTCATTTTTATATTAATAGTTTGTTATAATGATGATTAATTTGTTTGATTGAACACTCTCTGTCCAGAACATACCACGTGCGCACAGTTCACAAGTGATTAATTATTTCAATAACAATATAATTTAACTCCGGATAGCATGCAAATTTAGAACGTCCGCGACTCCTAGCAACTGGAACAAATTTGAAGTTTTCAGTGCGGAACATATGAAATATGTTGAGAAGTCAAAGAACTGCGGAAAGAACTTAATAAGTTTGAAATTAGAAGTGAAAGGAACCTAAATTTCCTGTCAGTGCTTTTCACGAAGCTCGTCATGTGGTACAAGAAAATTCGAAAAATTGGAATCGAGCGAACGATTTTACAGAAGCTTTGAAAACAAATTGTTCAACGTTTCAATTAAAAGATAATATCACCGCTGTGACAACGATATACGATCAGGTACACATCGCTTCCCAGAAATTATAAATATTTTATCCATAGTGGAGACAACACCATTGAAATGTAATTTTTTAATCGAAATGCCTGTAGGAAACGGCATCCTAATCACCTAAAAGGAAGAAGCAAGAAATCGAGGGCATGACCTTGGCATTAAGAGTACCCTTTGAATAGGAACTGATAGTGTCTGGCCAGGTGTTATCGCGTTCAGTCTTCAGATCGCGAAATTAGTTTTAAAAGTAGAATTCTAAGAACGAAAGAACACAAGATTTAATTGTGATGATAGATTTCAAAGCAAATGTTGTGCTCAAAATGATTGTAAAATGTTCAAAATCAATGATTAATTGACAATTAATTCTCTTCAAATACCTTCGTTTGTAAGAAAGGGTAATACGCATTCACGTGGAAATACAGTTTGCTATAGTATAATGCATGTAGTTGTGGCCGATTGCAATTTATGTGCACTCCGAGCACATAACAGCAGAACCATATTTCAATTAACAGTTACACTATCTTCATTGATCATCGTAGCAACTGTCGCGTGATTATAACCAGTTCCTCCGTATGTTACGGATATTTCGTGTCGTATTGATCAAATGAAATACTAAATCATGCGCTTCCTATTTTTAGTGTTTGATTTACCGTGTCCGAGAAGATGATGTACACAAACCATTTATATTAGCTTCATCGATAATTCTCGCACATATGAAATCAAAAATATATGCAATTACAGTAAAATTGATGTACATATTACGTTACGTAAACAAATACATCAATACATAAATGTGCTTGTGGCATGTCTGCAAATAAATATTTAATTACGAATACGTAACATTACAGGCAGAAAACTTGACATTGGTTATTTATTATTGGTCATTGATTATTAGAAATACAAGCTATAAATGCATGTGCTATAAATGTACGTCGAGTTTTATTACTATTTAGATTGAATTTCTAATAGACAATAACTGAGCATATTACTAACATTTCTTGCAATATACACATTATTAATGACGTGACCAAAATTTTTCGAACTGAAACATCGTTCCAAATTACCACATGAAATTCTTCCTTGATGCATCATTTTGTGATAAATTTTTAATAGAGAAAAATTTTGTTGAAAACTGTAATTATTTTTATTAAGAGCATTATTTTTATAGGAAAAGAGCAATTGATAGTGTTCTAGTTGCATTATACGCCTGTTGCTTAAATAGTGTGACGGATGTATTTCACGGATAATTTGTATCCCCACAAGCAGAACGATTATGTTTAACGGCTCTATAACGTTGCTAGTTAGCGCAAAATTTTCCTTCTTTCTTCTGGTATAGCTAATTACACACGAGCTAGATGTCTGACGACCTGGATAAATTCTTTTGTATTTCATTTTCATCCGATAAAATTATTCGCCTCGCTGCATCTAGCTTTCCTTCGATCTTTTAATGGAATGATTGGCCGCAGTAGCTGCTAATTTATTCTCAGCTATCACGACTGCACACTGTCTTGTGATCCAATTATCCCAAAGTAAGACAGCTAAACAAATTGGTCGAACCAAATGAAAACACTTCCAACGTTCCTGTCATTCGCATCATTTTAATTGTTTATATTTGTGGGATATTATCGATTTATGATAAAAATTAGCATAGCAAAAGTAGTGGTTCAAGCTTTAAAATGAGTTCAATTATACTGTTGCACTATTTCTTTTTTACGAAATTATCAAAGTTTAAATATGGACAATTTCTCGAGAATGGGAAAAGTGTTCAAACACTTTTTGGATCCACTGTACATGCTATACTATTATTCGTATTATCTGCCTAATTTGCTATGAATTTGCCACCAAAACTTGTCGACAAATTCCGACTCATTTGTTTCTGCATTAGGCCCGGCATTTAAGTGTAAAATTTGCAATTACATGCCAAGTCCATGCCAAATTATTGAAAATACATGAAACTTAAAATTATATAATTTAGAAGTTTAAATAAAATTCTGTCCTCTCCTACAGCAAGGTTTACTCCGATTTTGCCCGATATTTACTCTTCGAGCAATGTTAAGTCCGTTTTTAGTGTGACCCACCTGCTCCCTTTACAAGTGCGAGGTTTCGCATGGATTTGGCATGGAATTGCGACAGCAAACTCTGCACTCAAATACCGAGTCGACTGTTTCCGCATTAGGTTTGGAATTTGTCGGCTTTTGGTAACAAATTCATATCAAACAGAGGCCAAATTCTGCTCCAAGCATGGTCTTGGCACAAAAAAAAACGCATTTTTCTCGCAATTACACAGATTGATTAAAATTTGCACGAAGCAGGTTTGGTTAACTGGGTGGTTTCCAGATAAACGGCGGGAAAATGTAAAAAGCGGCGCTAATGGTCTCGCTCGTGGTATAATTGTTGCAGCGATAAATCAAAGAACCGAAGAGAAAGGCTGGCGTTATAAATCAAACGGTTTCAGCTATGTCGGTTGGTAGGGGGGAGGGGGGATTTACCGCGAAATGGTCCCGAGAGGCTGCCGACAAATCCCCCGATCGTGAGAAAATCATTATTAATTGCCGCGTATCAGCTTGGCAAAGAAATGACAGTGTCGTCGGCATAAGAACGGAGTGCGCGTAGCTCGCGAACTCGTAATTTCTGCCCGGTGCAGTAATTACGGATGGCATTGTTCTAAATGAGTGTTCGCCAGCAGCGGCGTACCTTTTTTCAAGGATGTTCCTCGCTTCAGATGCCTCGCCATGAAACTGGAAAGTAGCTGCATACTTTTCTTCCGTGCGATTTCTTGCCGATGCCCCCACGGACACTCTCGTCGCGGTCACCTTTTATCCCCCTCCCCCCGATCGAATTATCGATCAATGACACCGTGAAACGCACTCGCACCTTAGACACCACTTTTCCCCCGATATTCGGAACGGTTCACCGATCCGTTAGATGTCGGCCAGATCGGAGCAACCACGGTACGTAAACTCCGACTCATTGCGATTAGGCGATACGAAGTACAAGATAAGTCAACAAGTCGAACTAACTCTTATCCTATTCAAGTCTCTTCCGAGTCACTTGTCAAAACATTCGGCCTTCTTCCGCGTCTACCATTTTCCACCTCCACATCTTTTTCCTGAAATTCTCCCTACATTCAGGCTGTCACCTAAAATATTTCCGTTGTTTTCAACACAATACATATTACGATTAGAGTCCGGAAGTTTATGCACGATAAATATGTAACATGCATATGACATTTATGCACGAAAAATATGCAAAGTATATAGGGGTATATAAAATGAAGTATAGTAATCAATATATTAGTATGTTACAGAATATTCACTATGTACACATACACAGGCTCACGAAAGTATTCGAACATCCTTTAAAACAGTATAACTTTTGTTAAATTGGACCAAAAGACCTGACATTTTTTGAGCAATCAGAAGAATTGGTTTACCGAATGAAGAGCAAAAAAGAATTTGAAAAAATTGCAATTGCTAGGAATTAGAAGAGCAAATAAAAAAGGCACTTTCCAAAACTTTTTTATTTGAGCCTGTAATGAAAATTTAAAATATGCGTTTTGTAGATCTATGTTAGTTATAAACATACTGAAAATTTCCTCAAAATCGGTTGATGCAGATAAAAACGACACGCATCTAAAGATGTTAGAATTTGCAAACTTTAAGCAGAAACTATCGCAGGTCGTGAAAAACTACGATTTTCACCACTTTTAAGTATTTGCAGCTCGTGTGTATATTAATCGATTTCGATTAAACTTTCAGCATGTGTATAATTAACATAGATCTACAAAACGCATATTTTAAATTTTCATTATAGGCTCAAATAAAAAAAGTTGTAAAAAGTGTCATTTTTATTTTCTCATGCAATTCTTACCAATTACAATTTTTTCAAAATCTTGTTTGCACATCATTCCGAAAACCAATTCTTCTAATTGCTAAAAAATGTCAGGTTGTTTGATCCAATTTTTAAAAAGTTATAGTAGTTTAAAGAGCGTTCGAATATTTTCGTGAGCCTGTGTATATAAAATACTTTTCATGATGAAAAGTATTTTTTTTCTCGAAAAGTTAGTTTTGCTCGCTCGCTACTGATTTTCCTCTTTCCACACTTATTTCGTTCTTCCGCTCGCACTCATAGGCACGCGAACACTTGGCAATATTATTTCTATGTAAAAGATGTAAAATTCAGAAAATAGTGCCCCCTCTCCAGACGCTTACTTTGCCTGTAATCCAGCACTGTCCAAACGAACAAATTTTATTCTATATATTTTCGACTTATTTTGCTACACAGAACCCGGTTGTAGGGGAGAAAAGGGCAGTTTCGGTCACCGGGCAACGACGGTCAGTATTATTATTAAAAAATGACACGACACCCTGTATGAAAGTGTTGTACTCGATTCCTCAACCCGGAATGGCAGCCTCGTGTTTGCTGGTTTTAATGGACCGTGGCATTTTCTTTCGCGAAAACCGATACGAGAACTGTCGCGAACTTTTTGCCGAGGATCGACGATCGGTGCGCAAACATTATGCGAAGCACGAGGATGCTAGTAATACACGGGTTTCGATCGCGGGATTAGATCGTGGAATGTCTGCTGCTTTGTACGTGTCTCATTTACATCATAAAATAATATCATCGTGTACAGTCGGTTAATAATGATCTTCCTTAAAAATTCTACCGAACGATTTTACGACGTTACGTTTGTTACCTCTTTTACGATGTTACGATTAATTTACTGGATCACGTGCAAAGATACTTTTAAGAGAATCGAGAATTGATGAAGAACACAACCAACCTCGCTCTGTGTACGAATTTTTTGTCCGAACCGCTAATGAAGATTAAAAAAAAAATGCATTTTGTAGATTTATGTCAGTTGTATATAGTTGAACGAAATCAGTTCACGTGAAAACGAGCGACGGGCTTTGTACGAATTTTTATAGAGACCCAATTACTATGCCTATATTAATTATACTTATTTTTAAAGCATAATGAATATTAAAAAAGAGATTACATTTTTTTTCATCAAAATCGATCAATATATACATACGTTATATATCTCTTTTTTAATATTCATTATGCTTTAAAAATAATTGTAATTAAGATGGACACAGTAATTAGTACCCCCACAGTAATTGGGTCCCTCACCCTAGTCTTGAAAAACTACAATTTTCACTTTTCCTAACGGTTTGTCGAAGGAAACAAACACCTCCGCGTTCTAATAATATTCCATCAAGGTTTTTTGTTTGCACACGATGGAATTAGTCGTGCAGATAATTTCGCAGATACAAGCGACCTGCACAATATGCAAGATTGGAAGAATAAATAATATCGAAGAACTTTTCAGCTTTTGCTTTTTGCATTTGCCGAGTATTACATCACCGAGGCAGACATATGATTTGAAGTCGCTAGCTTTTCCACACACGTATCTGCTCTACATTACAAGCTAAATGATTAAAGATCATCGAAATCATCGAGATCATCAATCATCGATTTCGCTCTTTGGAATACTTTTAACTAGCCTGAAATTGTCCGGAAACTGCTTATATTGCAGCCTTTGACGACTGTTTATCCAACTTGCGTCAAAGTTCGCGTTTCACAACCGAAGATATTTTAAACGAATAGCACTTCAACTTGAAAGGAGTCCCTCAGCATATTATTTACAAAGTGTATTCCTTGCATTCAGCATAGAATACAGAAAAGCAAGATCCGATAACGTTTTATATCAAATATTCATTGCTCCAGATAACGAACGAAATTTACAAACTGCTCGAGTATCAACCCCCGTACGCTGTTCAGAATTAGTCGCGCAAAAGATCCTTAACACGTTGACTGCCATGTCACCCATACGTGGGTGACGGAATACCAACTTTGATTAGAATCTGTAAAATGCAAGATAGTTGGAGGACTACTCAATATCGTATATTTAATTTTTTTCAAGTTTTATTTCATTACATAACTTGCTTTGATTTTATGGAATTCTTGAGATTTCTAGTTTGGCAGTCAAAGTGTTAACAAGTTAAACGCTATGTCAGTCCCCGAGGAACAACGGCATCGAATTTACAACGTTAAATATACCATATAATTTATACGTTAATAAAAAAATATGTTCACTGTCTTAATGAATTCGATCGGAACAGATTAAACAGAAATGCGATGAGCAACCGTTTCACTTCTTTTTTGCGTATTTCTGCATTGAAATTTACATGAAAACGTAGCGAACGTTAACGCGTTAATGAACACTCATCCGTTTTTGTTATACACTTTCGTCAATCGTATTTCGTCATTATCGAGTTGCAATACTACTTTTACAACACTCGGAACGGGAAACGAATGAACCCTTCCCTGAGGAACGTACTTCGGCTGCGCGAAACATCTGAGTTCGATAAAAATTAAAAAAAAATCTCAGCAAATTAACTTTACCAATGCGAGGATACGTTTCTCGTGTAAATGGACGATTAAGCGAACAATGGCACCGTGTAGTCTAAGTTTTCGACGATTCTGACGCGATTGTCGTTGCCCATTTTTGTCCTACGGTTCACTGAATCGGCGAAGGAAGCTGGCAGGACCGCGACGCGTTGCCATAATTCCGATTTTCGGCAGGAATTCGCGGACGTTCCTCCGCCGACGCGCGGGCACCTACTGAACACGCGTGCAAATTGTTGCTCGATTCGCGAATGGCACCGGCCATCTGGACGTCTCGGAACCTGCCGGTTAGGTTCGCGCGCTTGCGCCCATCATTTCGACGTTCCTGGCCACGGTATGTAAACTTTGGGATTGATCAGAGACACGTACGTAAGTTTAGCCGCACGAAATCAACGGATTATCTGTTCGCATCGCGATGTCACCTGTACTGCGCGAATTCATCGAGTGACACGACATTCGCTCAATGGCTCGCTCAGAGATATTTACGGGTGTCGTTCGTACGCGCGATTATCGACGGTACACCTTGCCTGACCTTTAACCAGCCTACTTCCGTGTCAGCTTTATCAGGGTGACGGAATTGTTTGACTAGATTTGAACGCGAATTTTCGCGCTGATCGATCGACCGTGCCGAATTTGCTTGTCCCCTGCGAAATGCTAGAGGGTGCAAGAAGTAATTTATGTTGGACATTAACTTCGCAGTTTCCGTTTTATTCGATGGTCTCGACCTTATCTGATTTCTATGGTTCTTCGAAGCGTAAAAGGGCAGAAAGAGTTTATACCGAGAATCAACTTTTCAGCTTTCGTTTGATTACGTGGGTTCTGTCTTATCTCATTTTTTATGATTTTCAAGCTCAAAAGGGCAGAAAAAGTCTATATCATAAATTAAATGTTCAGTTTTTGTTTCATTAACACTTTGAACGCCAAACAAGAAAGCTCAAAAATCCCACGAAATCAAAGTAAGTTATTTGATAAAATAGAAATTGAAAAATTAAATGTATGATATTGTGTGGTTCTCCAACTTTCTTGTATTTTACGGATCCTAATCAAATTTGGTACAATGAATATATTAACGTAAAAATCCATTTTAAAACCTGGACAAATAATTCCGTCACCCACATTTGGGTGACATGGCGGTCAACGTGTTAAGTGAGTTTGATTTCGTCTAATTTTTTGTAGTTTTCAAGCGCAAAAGGGAGAAAGAGTAATTTATATTGGAAATTAAATCCTCAGTTTTTTTCATTAAGAGACCTTTTGGAATAAAAGTTTGTTCGCTCGAGTGATACGAATACATGAAAAAATCTCAGTGTTGCAGACACGCATGCTCTACTTTATCGTCGGCAGCGCAAATGGAATTTCGTTGTACAATGGTTATATAGTTCTACGTTCTCCGACATCTCATTCGCCGAGTTTTAACTCTATGAAACTGTTATGGGACGAGTTAGTAAAGCTCCGAGTTAGTAGAACGCTCTGCTATTTTCTAGAAACGATGGCGTACGGTGGAAACTACGAAAGTACAGTATCAGCGGGAACGTTAAAACTTCAGTATGATTTGCAAGCACAACATATATCGTAAAAAGAAAATTTTTAATGCGAGGGACAATATCGCGTCGAAACAATTGAAAGACGCAGAAATCTGTACAAGTTTATACGGCAGAATCGACTTACGATTAGGCAAATTTTAGATTCCTGTTTATCGACACATTTCCGTTTATTTTGACGAGTACTGCGCGAGCAGGTCTGCAGCGAGAAATCGCGAAATCTCTCTGTAAGCTAGAAGTATGACACAAAATTAGTGTCAATGAAAACCTGCACGAAAATGAAAACCCGTGTCTCCATGTACACGAGATAGTTCGGAGTGGTTTCTTCTAGAGAATTGAGTTGTTAGATCAATATCATGTGCAATGCACACAGTGTTTGCGACAGCATATGAGAGAAGTTCGGAGACCACCGCACAGTGCGGACAAGCGAAACATATCTCACTGCACGTGTATATCACGATGTACGATAAACTCCTTAGACAAAACTGCATGCTAGGAGAAAATTGATAGTATTAATCATTTAACAATCATTTTTTTGCATAAATATTGTTAATTTTTTTGTATTTATTACTTTTATTGTTAAATTTCACTTTTTTCTGAATAATTGCCATTACATTAGTAACCTTTAGATTTTTGTACAAAATTTTGTCATGGCCGCACTCTCTAGACTGCCAAAAATGGAAAAATATATTACATTAATCGTAGATGAGTGTTGCAATAATGAGTCTGTATAATGGAAAGTGCTCGCCAAGGTATATGCATTCTTCTTACATTTAATAAAGTAGATTTATTTTTGTATAAATTTTCAACGGCGGTTTTGTTTATTAATTGCATATAAAACTTCAAATTAACATATAACAAAAACTTTCATTTGAGCATCTTTCATTTGAACACTTTTCTGTAACAACTTTTCTTAAACTTTCTAGTACGTTCAAACAAGAGTTGGGTTGCATCTTGCACAAAACTGTTAATACTTTTATTACATCGCGATATATCTTATCGTTAACGTTTTTCCGTAATACAGATATTATTTTTAGAAACATTAATCCCATATTAGTTTTATCAGATGATTAGAATTTCTTCGCCAACGACAGTTTCCGCGTAATTGATGAAATTCACCCATTTCTATCATAAGGAAATATGAAAAAAAGGCCTTTATCACAAAACTTTTTTATGTATTATATTTAAGTACAAAAATGACTACAAGTAAAAGAATTTCATATTTCAGCATTATAAGAGAAAATAAATTGAGTGTATATACAGGGTGGGTCACCACATTTTGCCATCTAGATTTACGTCATTATTATTACGCATAGAAAACAATGTTTTAGACGAAGTTGAATGGTTTTGAGAGGGGCACATTCTGATAGTACATTTTTTTTTTTAGGTGAACGTGTAAAGGACATGACGGTCATTAATGTTTTTTTAAAATAGAATCATATATTTTTTATTGCATCAGCTGATGCTCCTTTATATTCTTTACAAAAAAGTATTAATCTATTTGTGTAAAAAAATCATTAGTTTAGGAGATATTTTAATTCTAATTTGTTAGGAAATCTCGACTTTCTGGTCAATATTATGAATTCAATGTGATAATGTAGTAGTACAATTATCAATGTAAATATTTACACTTTCTGTGTTGATAATTCTTGCTCTCCTACTTATTGTGAAATTTAGTCTCTTTTACGTCTCTGGTAGGGTGAATACGGCGATACGGTGAATTTATCACTTCATAATGAGGTATTCTAAAGGAGAAAAGATAGACATGTTATCAATGTATTTTGAAGCTGGGAAAAGTGCTACACATGCAGAATGATTATACGCCAATAGATTTCCTCAACGAAATCATCCATCACGCCGTATCTTTGATTATGTTTTTAAAAAATTTCACCAGACGGGGCAATTATTACGCAAAAAGGCAATTCGTAACAAAACAATAACAAATGAAGCTATCGAAATTGTAGTGTTAGCCGCAATTACGTTAAATCCATCCGTTAGCTCTCGCGAAATCGAAAGACAAGCTGGAATTATAGCCGCAAAAGCATTTTACGCATACTCAAAAGGCACAAATATCTCCTATTTTTTAGCTAAATATCTCCTAAACTAATGATTTTTTTACACAAATAGATTAATACTTTTTTGTAAAGAATATAAAGGAGCATCAGCTAATGTAATAAAAAATATATGATTCCATTTGAAAAAACATTAATGGCCTTCATATCTCCTTTACACGTTCACCTACAAAAAAAAATGTACCATCAGAATGTGCCCCTCTCAAAACCATTCAACTTCGTCTAAAACATTGTTTGATATACGTAATAATAATGATGTAAATCTAGATGGCAAAATGTGGTGACCCACCCTGTATATGCTCTGGTGATAGTGACCAGAAAAATTGAGCGTATATATACGCTAATGATGCATATGGGTTAATGTGTATGTAACCCCTGTAGGTTGAAATTAGTGCAAACAATTCTTATATCGCGTAAAAATCTGCAGTCTATTGATAATCTTTGTCTTAATTATCGCATATGGTTACGTCAGTTTCAAATGTTCTCAAAAATATTTTCTCTAAAATTCATTGCTACATTTAGACTAGCGAATTTTATGAATTTACAACAAAAATGAGTAGATCAAATGCAAAACAGTGATAGTATCTAGTAAAATGCAACTACTGTAGCATAAAAATCTGCGAACCAGTCAAATGATACTGGACAGAAAATTTTGGATATTGACATAAGAGTTAAAATTAGGGGATCTAAATCGTCAGAATGGTTCGTGAACGTGTTGCAAGATGACCAACGAAAGCAATATCTACAAAATTCTACTTTCTTTGATGATTATAAATTTAAATTTGCGGCATAAAATATGCGCTGAAACTGATACTAACCGGTAAAATGGTACCGGACAGAAAGTTTTTAATATTGACATAAGAGTTAAAATTAGGGGATCTAAATCGTCAGAATGGTTCGTGAACGTGTTGCAAGATGACCAACGAAAGCAATATCTACAAAATTCTACTTTCTTTGATGATTATAAATTTAAATTTGCGGCATAAAATATGCGCTGAAACTGATACTAACCGGTAAAATGGTACCGGACAGAAAGTTTTGAATATTGACATAAGAGTTAAAATTAGGGGATCTAAATTGACAGAATGGTTCGTGAACGTGTTGCAAGATGACCAACGAAAGCAATATGGTGCTGCTCGGACTGTGCCACTGCTTTTGAGCTACCAGTTCGACGTCAACCACTTTTCCTTTTTTATTTGCTTCTTGACCAACATCTGTCCGCCATACCTTACTATACCGCATTACGTTGACACAGCCCGTACATAACATGCGGATCCGACAACTCCGACGTTATGGTGCAAGGTGCACTGTCTGCCGGGGGGAAGCACAGAGAATTTCTCGGAGAAAAAGCGCCTCGGGGACGTATCATCGGATACACGTCGCCCCGATGTTGATTTAAAGGCTACAGCGGACTTTTTCAACCGCGGAATTGCAAACAATCAACGAGCGAATATGTTTGAAAGAAATCGGTACTCTGTAGCCGCATTTCTTCCACGGTGTCCCATAAAAGTGTGCGTGCAATTATATTTTGTTGCTCCGCTGCTAACACTTTTACCGGCGATTACAACGAAGCTTTCAGTCAACGGAATTATGTCCACTTCAATTTCACATTATTACGAAAAGACAGATGACATTAAATCGAGCGGGCTTCATCTTCTTATACGATCGTTTTTTCTGAATACTTCAACTAAACGGTCCGAGAAATATTTTCTTCAATTATACGTTCGATGATGATTATATCACCGATGATGACGGTTATCGTTTATTTAAATTTTATCCGTTTGATTTCTGTTTTGTTTTATTGTATTTTATTTTGTTAGTTTTGTATATTTTTAAGTGTATATATACAGTAAGGAGCAAAACTGAACACACATACGACATTTTAACAAAAATAATTTTTTATTAAATATCTACATGTAGAATACAAAAGAAACAAAATACTTAGTATTATCTACAATCTTCTGGCTTTTCAAAACAAATTTAATATTTGTGATATTATGTGTAGTAGGTTTTGCACCGCATTAAGATTCTCGGGTTTAGGAACTGTAAACACAGATTTTGTAATCAACTTGGTAGTCCAGCACGGTCAATGCCACGATCAGGAGTGCAGTAGTTATTAGTTTATCGTTGTTCATGCGTTAACCCGCATCAATATAACATCATGAAGACGTTATCTAAAGATATGAAGAATAATATCATTTTCCAATTAAAATCGGGTTTATCAACGCGAGTAATTGCTAGAAAATTTGTCGTCAGTCAGGGAGTTGTACATAAGATACGGAAAAAATACTGTAGTAAAGTTCCGCATCTTTTTGAGGCCGTCCAAAATGATTATCTTGTCAGGAAAAGAGAAGATTGACGAAATACGTTACTTCAAAAATTGCAACGACGGCATCAATGGCTGCAAAGTTATTAGAAAGCGATGTTGGAAAGAAAATTAGTAAGTGGACGGCTCGAACGGCATTAAAAGAAGACAATTTTACAGCAATTGAGAAGAAAAAAAACCTGCTCTATCAAAAAAGAATGTCAGGGCCCGTCTGAGTTTTGCAAGAAAATATTTAAGCTGGAATATAGAGCAATGGAAAAAAGTAATTTTTTCCGACGAGTCTAAAATCAATCGAATTTCATCGATTGGACGTTCTTGGTGTTGGAAGAAGCAAGGCGAACCTCTTTTACCATCTCATGTAAAGCAAACAATAAAATTTGGTGGTGGTTCACTTATGGTGTGGGGGTGCATTACGGCGTACGGTGTAGGTTCACTACATCGAATAGATGGTATGGTGAACCAGTATACGTATAAGGATATTT
This sequence comes from Seladonia tumulorum, assembly GCA_913789895.3. Lineage (NCBI taxonomy): Eukaryota > Metazoa > Arthropoda > Insecta > Hymenoptera > Halictidae > Seladonia > Seladonia tumulorum. Next base: position 30,172,653 of record OU565266.1, read on the forward strand.
TAGAAAAAATTGACTGGAAACAATTGAAAATATGCCGGTACCAGAGTGTGATGTCGTATTCCAACATGACAACGCACCTGGGCATTGTGCGAAGAGCGTAAAGAATTGGCTGCAAACTCAACCATTTCAAACCATTGAATGGCCTGCTCATAGTCCAGACATAAACCCGATTGAAAAAGTCTGGGCATACTTACAAATGAAGTTACAGAATAACTATAGTGTTCCCCCAACAACGATAACTGATTTGTGGCAAAGAGTGCAGGAACAGTGGTATTCTATTACACCAGAATATTGCGAAAATGTAGTATTAAGTATGCCTAAACGTATTCAGTTAATTATCAAGCTTAAAGGTTCATGGACGAAATATTAAGTGTACGAAAATCTGAAATGTTTACTCAAAATTTGTTGCGGTGCAAAACTGATTACACGAAAAAAAAAATTGTATGAAGCGAAATAATAATAATATCACAAATGTTAAAGTTTTGAAAAGCCAAAAGATTGTAGATAATACTAAGTATTTTGTTTCTTTTGTATTCTACATGCAAATATTGAATAAAAAATTATTTTTGTTAAAATGTCGTATGTGTGTTCAGTTTTGCTCCTTACTGTATTTTAGTTTAAGACTTCTCGTTGTAAGATAGGATACGGTTAGGGAGTAAGATGGAAAGGATTGTAATCCCTGAGGGGGACAATAAAGAATTTATAATTATACGTTCGATGTTTTTAAATCTATTTTACAAGAGACGCAAAACTATGTCCGAAAAATTCGTGGCATTTCGAGACAATTTTTTTATGAAAGTGTACATTAAACCGGAGCTATGCACATTCTTGCGCACAACTTGAATTCGTAATCTAGATAACAGCTGCTAGTATTTTCTCTCTCACTTTTACCTTCTCCTCGCTTAAATCTAGTTCGAACGGTGCATGGATTCTTGTATAAATATTCACGCGAGTAATAAAATCCGAGATCCGAAGAACGTCAGAAGTTTCTAAAATACGATCTGTTCTAAATCACAGGGAACGGGTGTCATGTTCGTCTGTGGTCGTATAGAACTTGTAAAAAAAATTCGTCTTCCAAAGGAAAAGTGGGTCCCCGCTGCCAGCCCGTTTCCATATATGCAGATATCTTAGGAGACAGCACCTTTCACACAAGGTTAGTGAAGTTCCTTCTGAAACCTGTTCTTGTTTTGTCGAAGGAATCGACGCCCCGACTAGCTTCCTATTTTAAACTTATTTACGGATTTGTACAAACGTACATACAACACGAGCCGCGAGAGCTATGCGCCGGTTTACTTTTCCCAGCGAATGTTAGCAGCGGTTCATATCTAAAATTATCAGCGAACTGTTTATTTATTGTGGCAACCAACGAATGATAAATACTTGCGGGGACTTTAAACTCGAAAGATTCCTGCACAATTCATCTGACCGCGTATCCCTTCGTCTCCGACTCCATTTTGAAACAATAATGTCGCTGCGGAAGAAACAATTCTTGAATACCAATTTTGATTAGCACGGACGACAATTTCTTTAATGGTCTAGAAGAACAACGTATTGTTTAAATTGTGTAATAAGAGGATCGGGAAGTTCCTTAGTGTTAATCAAGATGTGGTAATGCTAAGAGGAAAATGAACTCCTTTTTTTATAAATAAAATATTCTAATTAGACGAATTATGTATAAGACGAAGTAAAAACATCTACAATCGGTCACAAAAATCTGCACACAGTTGTCTTTGAAATATACATAGGAAACACTGAGAGAATGGTTGTGGCCATTTTGCGTGTAATTTTTGAAATATCTGAAATTCAGTCAGACTTTTGTGATCGATTAAAATGTTTCAAACAACCACAGCATAATTCTTCAAATATATTGTAATTTGAAATAATTGTACCACCTTGTAGATAAAAACTTTCCGAGTCTATTTTAGGGATTGTAGATAATTGCACTATTATTTTGTCCCGTTTGCGGACTACAATATTTATATTTTCGTTCCTACAGTTCCGTTGACGTAAATGTTGTGGATAATACTCGGTACGCTATACGTATTGACATGTCCAGAAATGTTGACACATTAAAATATTGATTTTCTTCAGTTTACGGTATCGTACGAGAAAAAAAAAAATGTGATGTGCTATCTTTCTGTCCCGGAGCGTAAACAATGTCGCCCTTGATCTTATCCGAACAAAATTTGATTCGGCGAACGGCAGCCGCGGAATTAGTCGAAAACCGAAAAAGCGGTCCAAAAATGTTGACACATTAAAATATTAATTTTCTTCACAGTTTACGGTATCATACGAGAAAAAAAAAATGTGATGTGCTATCTCTCTGTCCCGGAGCGTAAATAATGTCTCCCTTGATCTTATCCGAACAAAATTTGATTCGGCGAACGGGCGAACGGCAGCGGCGGAATTAGTCGAAAACCGAAAAGGCGGTGGAAAACGGTCGGTGCTCGGGCAATATAAAAACAAACAGTAGCAGAGAGTCGAGCTCCCGTTACACCAGTTTCATAAATTACCCGCGGGCGTATCGATCTCCCCTAACTTAATCGAAACACGGCAATTCATGCTGGCCCGAATTCATGCGGCCACGGCGAGCGCACACCACAGCACGTGCATCGGGAACCGCTAGGTTCCTCCCGCGTGTGCATACGTATCGCGAACTTGGGGCATGCACCGAGGGCCGATTCCGTGGATTTAGCGCGCGTGACACACGCGACGCTTTTCACCGTGCCACAGCCCCATTAATGGGTTGTCTTACTTTTTTTTTTTCTTTCTTTTTCGCGGCCGATACGCTGACCTTGATACCACGTCGCACGTGAAGGAAAAGTAGAAAGGAAACACAAGCGACCGGGGGCCTTTCTCCGAAGATATATTTATTTGCCTTATCCGATCATCGGGACACTTGATTTTTTTCTTTCCTTTGATACGCACAGGCAGCCAAAGACGGATGGGGTGGGGGGATGTAATTAAAACAAAGCGTTACACTTACGCCGTCACGATGACTCCGGCCAGGCCGAACGGAAAACGATTTTCCACGTGCGCGCCAGCCCACTCTTTCACGTCGGACACTTTCACTCGGTACGATCAAGAAAAATGATCCCGATCTGTCTCTGCGTAGGTATACACATAATCGTCCAACGCACCCGTCCTCGGCCACGAGTACAACAGCACTGACCTGCCGTCACAGAGGGAGAAGAGAACGGACCAGGTAACAGAACCTCTCGACTGTTCCTCTCTTGTGTCCTCTTTCTTCTTTGACACTCTCCTTCTTCTTACCTCGAACCTTCACTCTCTCTCTCTCTCTCTCTCTCTCTCTCTCTCTCTCTCTCTCTCTCTCTCTCTCTCTCTCTCTCTCTCTCTCTCTCTCTCTCCCTCTCTCTATCTCTCTCTGTTCTTGCCACCTTGTCTATCTATCCGTTCTTCCTCCTCGTCCTCTGACCCTTCTTTCTTCTATTTCCTCTCTCCTCCCCCTTTTCTTAGGCTCCTCTATCAACAGTTTTCTTTTCCCTTTTCTTCGTTTCTCTCGCCTTTTTTTCTCGTTTCTTTCGCCATCCGTTCGCCGTTTACCGATCCTCCCCCCGTTTCGTCCTATCGTTGATCGTCTCTCTATCGATTCCGTACGATGTTAGTTAACCGGGGCCGGTCGGCCCGTTAACGAATACAAATCCGTCATGCTAACGGAGAGACACGGAGAAAAGATAATACTCTATCCGTATGCTGTTGCCGTTGCTGCTCATGCTACCGATGCTGTTGTAGTTTCGGTTTTACAAACGCCTGCCCCATTATGGGAGTCGACGGCGCAGCATCCGCTCCGGTCGGACGAGACGTTCACGCGTTGAAGTTCCATATGAGGACATCCTGCCCAGAGGTTGGTGATATTTTATCGAAATAAAAAGTGTCGGTGACGAGCCGAATGCCCGGTACGATGTTATTTATTGTTCATCGGACGATACTTCGTTCCGAGAAAGAAGTTCACGCGTCGATTAAAGGACGATCGTTCTGGTTGCTTATTAATCGCTAGACTGCGAATTTCTATACAGAATAAGAGTGTTCGAAGTCAGTCGTGAGAAATAGACACTAGATAAAAATGCATTTGCTCTGTTACTAAATTTAGCAAAATCGAAAATAGTGTTACAATGTCCTTAAGTTCTTCTAACGTCTTTATAGTTTTGTGCTTCACCTATTGTCATTAGTGCATGACATCCGTAGTCTATTAATCACAGAATAAAATTGTTCGAAGTCAGTCGTGAGAAATAGACGTTGAATAAAAATGCATTTGCTCTGTTACTAATTTTAGTAAATCGAAAATAGTGTTACAATGTCGTTAAACTCTTCTAACGTCTTCATAGCTTTGTACGTCGTCTATTCATTCTTGCCATTAGTGCATGAAATCCGCAGTCTATTAAACACAGAATGAAAGTGTGGATATCGTCCATGTAAACAGGAAAATAATCTTTTCCCATTTACCTATCAGGGTTGCGCAAAGAAAACGTGGACATATTTCTATTTACGTTGCATTTAACGCGTTGTGTATGGTCTGGGTTAGAAATCGATAAAATTAATCTATTTGTCGGAGCAAAGTAATTATTTGCAGCACACTTTCAATCTGAGTCAGTCAACGTTTATTTAGCTAGAAGTGGTGTATTTTCTAATTGCTGAAGTAAGTACAGAAGCTCACACCTGCTTACTGTCATTCTTTGAATAGACGCCATTCAAAGCAACACGGTGTAATTATTTCATGTAAATAAATTTTCAATAATGTTGTAGTAGGGTAAGGGACCCAATTATTGTGCCTATATTAATTATACCTATTTTTAAAGCATAATGAATATTTAAAAAAAGATATATAACATATACATTAACTAATTTTAATGAAAAAAATTTAATATCATTAAATATTCAATATGCTTTAAAAGTAAATATGATTAATATAGGCACAGCAATGGGTACCGCTGTAGTAATTGGGTCCCTTACCCTATTTACTGATTACAGGTTCTGAACCTCTACCGAGTGAAATCTGTTTTCAATAAAATTATCACTGTATACATTATGACTTCCGTATGCACCGGAAGTCGTCCCCGACACCCCAACAGGTTTCATGATACAGTGTCTTGCTTGCCATGCAAATGCGGGAAGATTGCCGAACAAGTTTCAAATATGTTCCTCCATTTGTTTTATCCGTATGGTTAATTATTGCAAAATACGTAGAAATGCAAATATGCCTCGACAAATGACTTTCCATTACAATTTTTTGTTTTACATAAAGAACCGCTGTCTGCTTATCAAACCCGACGCCACAGTGGATAAAGTAAAATAAAGAAAAATATAAATAAATTAAATAATAATAGCTGTACGTGCCGTTTTCCGATTTTATGGAAAAGTCGTTACGGACAAAGCTATAGTCTCTCAAGGGGTGCATCCGACGCCGACGATGGCCGAGAATTTTCTGTCACCGTTATTCTGCACGAGAATTCAAGATTATCGTTTTTAAATGAGATATCTTCTCACTGTACAACAAAGTTGGTGTTTCGTTCTACCCACAGAGCAAGGAAACATGCAAATTGTCTTCGTTATTTTTGATTTTATGGATAAACTGTTTCTACTACGGGTGCGTCCGACGTTGGTGAAGAATTTTTGCGGCAACATTAATTTTCACGAGATCTCGAGATCATTCTCGTATTTTTTAAAAATAAAATATCTTTACAGTGTCCAAGAAAATAGGCGTTTCGTTCGACTGTGACGACGGCATCGCGCACTTCCCTCGTTAGAGGCACCGATTGGCCTCGTTGACGCGTCGGAGTATGGTAGATCGATATCAACACTGTCGCGATTAGGCCCTTACCTGATGCCCGCGAGTCCTGCTGCCTTTACATCGCCGTAACACCGGTAATCTAGCGGCTAGTAGCGTACGCGCAACGAAGTTCACCGTCTTCTCCCATAACCCCGTGTAGAGCATATTGCTCTCGCGTACAGAGAACGCATTGTTACGGTCGTCAGCTGCTGCTTCGCTTCAAACGAGTACTCTTTCTATATAGGTGGGGAGATGCACCAGGGTTCCGGGGCACGAGTTACGGAGGGGAACCATTGCACGATAGGAAGAGGGGGGGCATTCGTTCCCCTCTATTGTTCCCGGCACGTATGCATGGAATTTTCACCCGGCCGATTGTCTCCGCAAATTGGGCATTTGCTGTCACCTTTCGATCATCGGTTCGAAAAAAAAAATATATTTCTGAAAGCACTGCCTCAAGTAAACCGGTCAAAACATCGATTTTTTTAATTGTATTTTTTTAAAAGCATAGAATCTCAAAATATTATTGGCGACTCCAGAAGAACATTAATTTTTCGCCTGGCGTAGATAAAATCTCATGTTTTTTATTATTTGGACTATACAATGGAATTTCGTGGAGGCGAAATACTTAACATTCTAAGAGTTATAGTTCCCTGGTTATTTTTCAGGAATATCGTTTACGATAGGGGATCCTAAATATTCAGTGCGCTTATGTTAGTTCAGCTCATTGTCAGTTTACTCTAAATTGTGAAACTCTTGGCTGTGCGTATATTTAGCGAAGATTTCAATTCAATTGAAGAAAACCATTGTTGTCACAAATGCATAAAATCCGCCGTCTGGTACTCGCAGACTGCCTAACCAGAGGGTACAAAATTTACAACAAAATTTCTGTCAAAGTCAGATATCTTGACCCCCTCCCCCCCTCCCCTTTGCTTCAGATCAACATCCAGTAATCGTTCAAAGGGGAAGCTGCATCCTTAAGTATGAACGCTGTTTATGGAAAACGTTTCGAAAGTAATCTGCCTGTACACGCACCCGAGAGAGAGCCAACGAGAAAGTAATCTTTATAATTGAAAAGTATTCTCTTGAGTGCGAACAAACACTATTAGTCCACGAAAAACGGATACTTTTGATGGTCGTAGAGGTAGCAATGTTTAGGTTCATTTAGACTGTTATTCATACATTCTTACCAATATATTTTTAAAGGTCCTGCATCCAATTAAACAGCCCGGAATCGGATACTATTCCCCAAGCGTTAATCATTTATGGTTAGCCTGATCGAACTTCACCCTACAACAAATCGAAAATATTTTGCAAACGCGGGATACTTTTGCAAATGAGAATTTAAGAGCTTCCAATCACTTTGGAAGTCATAAGAAAAATGAAAAGTGATCGAAGAAAGATGGATTGAAAAAAATCAATTTATCATATTACAAGATGGAGTCTCCTTCGGTTAATTTATTAATCTTACTTAGAGAAGCTAGCAATAAGTCATGGGATAAGGCAACAGGCTATTTTCGAAAGATAATATCCTCGCTTAGCTAAAAACAATTTCTAAACGAAATTTCTAAAGAATTCCTATTAAACTTTCCGAGATGAATATGTTACAAGTAATTATTGTCTGAAACTTTTATTTCTTTCACACGTTTCTACGCTGTCATCGATTGTATTACTTAGGGAAGACTTATGATTTCAAAAATGACTAATGTGAAATTTACTTTCACGGAAGTGAAATGTAACCGCACGAAGGTCGAGTAATACGATGGATCGTGCAGCTGTTATATACACGGCGACTGCAGGGTCAATTTGAACCCATAGTGCTCATCTCATATCTATGAAGTGTGAATATTTCTTTACGTAGAATTTTGGATGTATTTATTTTGTTCATTCTCCATTTCTGCAGTAATATTAAATAAAATTTTAATAAAACGGATAGAGTACTATAATTTATTATTATAATGATTGTACACGTTACTCTATAATTAGCGTAAATTTTATTATCCAAATCAGACTAAAATGCAGCCCCAATGTGCGTTAATACTTTTTGCTATAATTATTAGTAGATGAACAAATTTTAATGCAGTATAAGATAAAAATCGAACGTGGCAATTGATTAGTATTAAGTTAATAGAACTATACTATTTAAGAGAATTGGTTGTACATTCTGCTCTTTTCATTCTACAAAATAGAAAATATTAAAGTATTATGGAAAAGTTTAAAAAAAAATGAAAAGTGTCGGTAACTTACCTACCGAATTCTCAACTGCACAAAATGCAGATGACGTGACTGACTTGCAGCAATCTTCACGTACTTGCAACCATGTAAATCGATCCATTTGTTTACGGAGGTCGTCTGCTACTTCATCGTATTCTACCAGTGTTTTGAGATCGAATACTATGCTCTGAATTGAGTTTTTATGTGACTTTAAACAGGAACAGAGCTGCAATGCCGGGAACTGAAGTTAGTATCGTCAACTATTACATCAATACGCACTAAAATGTAGAAAATATCGTTAAGTATTTATTTGACAGTTCTACCTGTCAAACCGTGTGAATATTATTTTTCACAAAAACCAAGAATAGAAATCTACTTGATAAATCGGATCTCTATCTTTGTTCTTGAATCTTTTCGTTTATATATTTTTTATGACCATTAAAATAATATAATTTATATAGGACAACACGACGGAACTAGGGGAAATAGAAAACGTCAGGGTTGTGGTCCGCGTTCGACCTTTAAATGGAAAAGAGTTGGACGGGCATTGCAAAAATATAGTACACGTAGATACTATAAACAGTGAAATTACCGTTGAAAATGCCAATGCAGCGCAAGGAGAACCACCAAAAGTTTTCTCATTCGATGCTGTCTTCGATACAGATTCATCACAGGTCGATATTTATAATGAAACAGCAAGACCTATCGTCGACAAAGTTCTACAAGGATACAATGGAACCATATTTGCATATGGACAAACTGGTACTGGTAAAACGTACACCATGTCAGGAGCTAAAACGTCTCCCCAGCTTAGAGGTATTATTCCAAATAGCTTTGCACATATCTTCGGACATATAGCTAAAGCTCATGACAATCAGAAGTAAGTTAATTAGATTAATTACAGATTCCATAGGTTCCCTAAGTAATGAAATGCCTGCAACAAAGTTTGTATTTTAATTATAGATTCCTTGTACGTGCAACATACTTAGAGATTTACAATGAAGAAGTTAGAGACCTATTAGGTAAAGATCAAAATACGAGACTGGAGGTGAAAGAGAGACCAGATATTGGAGTGTTCGTCAAAGACCTTAGTGGTTATGTCGTAAATAATGCTGATGATCTTGATCGAATAATGTCTCTTGGTAATAAAAATCGTAAGTATATTTTTAACAATGGTCAAGTTACAAAAGTTGTATAATTACACAGTGTACGCACAATTTTATAACTTGTAATGAACTATGACTTGTCCTTCCAATGTGTAGGCGTTGTGGGAGCTACAGCAATGAATGTATCAAGCTCTAGATCCCATGCAATATTTACAATCACCGTTGAATCTAGTCAACTCGGGGAAGATGGTGAACAGCATGTTAAAATGGGCAAACTACATTTAGTTGATTTAGCTGTATGCAATTTCTACCATTACCCTTCCATATATTTTTCAAAAGACATGTGCTAAATTGCTATATTGTATCATATCAGGGTTCAGAAAGACAAAGCAAAACAAAAGCTACTGGAGTTCGTTTAAGAGAAGCAACAAAGATAAATTTGTCACTTTCAACATTGGGTAATGTAATATCTGCATTGGTCGATGGTCAAAGTTCTCATGTGCCTTACAGAAATTCGAAATTGACACGATTGCTTCAAGACTCTTTGGGTGGAAATTCAAAGACGCTAATGGTAATATTTGCATTTTCTGATGATAATAGTAATTTATTCAGTACTGGCTTTAATTGAGCATTTAAATCATCGCTTAAATCTAGTGCGCAAACGTGAGTCCAGCAGATATAAATTACGACGAAACCATAAGTACACTCCGTTATGCGAACCGTGCTAAGAATATTAAAAACAGAGCGAGGATTAATGAAGATCCGAAAGATGCTTTACTTCGTCAATTTCAAGTGGAAATCGAACAACTGCGCAAACAATTAGAAGAAAACGGTGCAGAGATCTCTGAATCTGAGGACGAGTCTGAAGATTCTGAAGCAACGGGAGAAACCAAACAAGAAAAGAAGGCTAGGCGTAGAAGAAGTCAAATACTAACAATGGAAGAGTTAGAGGACAGAGATGCAGAATCCACCGAAAAAATTGACAAAGCTGAGCGAGAGGATAAAAGTCCGGATGACAAGGATGTTATAGAATTGAAAAGAACTCAGTAAGTTTTTAAACGTTAATCTTAACAGCAAGATATATACAAAATGTTAATTTTTTATAGGAACGAGAAGGAAGCGTTGCGAGAAAAAATGCAAAATTTACAAAATAAAATTTTAGTTGGAGGTGAAAACTTGTTAGAAAAAGCCGAGGAGCAAGAACACTTATTAGCTGCTGCAGCAATTGAACTTGAACAACGTAAAAGCAGAGAAGAACAACTAAAGAAAGCTATTGAAGCGAAAGAAGCTGAACGCATTGACATAGAAGAAAAATATTCTTCCCTGCAAGAAGAAGCAGCTGGAAAAACGAAAAAATTGGCCCGTGTGTATACAATGTTAATGTCTATAAAAGCAGAATTATCTGATTTACAGCAAGAACACCAAAGGGAAATGGAAGGGCTCTTAGAAGGTGTCAGAGGTATTGGAAGAGAATTACAGCTTCAAGAATTAATAGTACATAGTTACATTCCTGTTCAATATCAAGTATGTAAAATTTTATATAAATATGTTAATATTTACAATATTTAGTTTTATAAATGTAAACTCATAAAATTAATAGGACCTGCTTACTTTTCATGCGATCGTTGTAGAATACATTTGCTACATAGTTTGAAAAAGAATTTTGAATCAATTAACAATTATTTTCCTGAGTTACACACACTGTGTAAATATTTTAATAAGAATTTATCTATTCTGTACTTATGACATTCGGAGTATCTCATTAATTTTATTCCAATTACAGACAATGATTGAGAGGTATGTTCATTGGAATGAAGACATTGGAGAATGGCAATTGAAATGTGTAGCATATACTGGTAATAATATGCGCAAAGCCCAAGCAACGCCACCCGTAGGAAACAACAAAGATGTAGGTTTTATGTCTGATTGTACTTGATAAATGAATACAAGAGTATTTATACCAATTTCTCGTTATAGCAAACGCAACCAGATATGTCGAATATATATCTATCTTACAACACTGGAATTGACAATACTTTTGCGCAACCGAAAAAAATAAGGGGCCGATCTGGAGTTCCTAGGCCAACTACTGCACATAAACGTACTCCGCATTAATAGTATATTCAAACTATAAAGTGATAGAGATATTTATTTTTCACCAAGTACCTTTTTTAGTATTTTGTCAGAGTATTATATTTATTTTTGTTTGTATCATTTGTATCAGGAACGTTATACTACATGTACTTATATATACTTACTCTTATTTTAAGTCACTTGCGTTTAATCCCATTTCGAATATTGTATGAAAGAATAGAATGATATCTCGATATCTTTCATTACTATGAAACTATATAATATAAAACTACATCAATGGAAAAGAGAACATAAATCTTAATTCGTATTGATTAATAATATACATTCAATCGTCTTGCGTGTAGGTGTAAAAAGAAATTGTGGATAAATTTGTGTCGGAAGTTGTACACCCTGAATTAGTAGAATCAAATATTATTTTGGATCGAGTAACTTTATCGTTAATTATCAAAATTGTAACACCTTAAATGAATTGTCATGATATATTAAGACGTTAGGTTTTCATGCATTTCTGTATCTCTCTGTGATGTTTGTTAAATATTAGATATCGAAGTTTAATTTAATAATGAATATAAATTCATTGAAAATACATTTTCACATGTAATAGCATGCAATCTAATTATTACTATTACTAAATAGAAAGTTGATTGAAAGACTTTAGAGTGGAAAATATGTACTGTACCTGTCCGATAAGAAATAAAATGTTTTGCTCTACATGAAGATATTAGGTACATATAATTAAAGGAATGGGAATGCAATATTTATAAAATAATTGTTAGCATAGTTGCATCTTTTTACATTGCCATTCGCATATACTTTGATAAGAATTAGATTTTTTAGCACGACGATAATACTGTAGCATGTATTTCATAAAATTCTTTAGTCAACGCTATTTTACAACAATCATTTGAAAAAGACATAATCGTTTATATTTTCGTTTCTAATTTCTAGTTTATTGTTAACGAAAACTTAAATCAGATGGAAATAATTGATATTATTTTATAATCTCACATTGAGGAAATAAAGATAGTAGTTTAAATACATTTCAATTATTCCACATAATAAAAGCGTATTCTACAGTTTTATCCGTCTATATATCTTGAGTTATATCGAAGCACGTGCATTCTTTAATTACTGTGATAATAAAATGCTTGTATTATTTTTAATTCATTTTACTGATTATTTAAAATAATCAAAATAGTCGAATACTTGTAATCATTATTGTGTGCATGTTATGCTTTTATATATATATATATATATATATATATATATATATATATATATATATATAATTTACGAAATAAATATGAATTATTATAATGTGTTTATCTTGTTTCAATATTTATTTATAACATATTTTATAAAAAATCTATATTAAGTTTCAATATCAAGAAAGATTTGGTTCGATGCTTTTTTCACTTAAAGTACTCTTTAATCCATTGTCTTATATAGTAACGGTGATAATTTCGTGCTAAAATTACACTGCGCGGATCCTCTTTACGACTGCCTCTCAAATCAAGATGATGCGCACCTTCCGGAATTATTATTGCAACTGCGGATGAAGATAAATTCCTTATTACTCCACCACCAGTCCATGGATCCATTAGGCCATTACTAAATGAACAGAACAAAACAATATATTAGACATTACAAAATTAAAAATATACCTAAATTTCTCTGCAATATATTCTCCCGAACATAATCACGTAATAGTAATAATATGTACCTAAAAACTATATTTGTTGCTGTTGACAAATCTGTACAGCCATATTGTTTGCAAGCTAAATCTGGCTGTGGTTTTACAGAAAATTTTTTCTCACAATCCTTTGCGTACTCATTAAAATTCCATTCTTCACGTTCAAACATATCATTTATCCCAGTTGCACAAGTAGGCATTACCATTTCTGTACAAGCTTGATAAGGCCAACCAATAGCATCTAAACTTGAAGACAAATCAGTATCGTTTATATTTAAACACTTTGTTTCACCAGTATAATTAGTATATACATTAATTGCTTGATATACGGCTAGTAGTAAGTCTTTCCCTGTTAGTGATTCGTTTGTTAGATGCCTGCATACAGCCTAGAATATAAATTAAGTGTTTAAGCTGTACCACAAGAAAGTTGAGTACAAGTAATTTTTATTAAATTTATCAGACTTAGTACACCTACATTAACTGGATAAGCAGGCAATGGTGCCAAGAAGTTAGTCTTGTATGGATAATTCATCATAGCAAGATTTCCATAAACATCTTTCAAATAATCTTTTAGTTGTTTAACTTGAGAAATATTCTTTAATGGTTCGCATAGTTTCCAGTTATCTGATAACCACGTTTTTCCTGCATCTATTGAAAAAGAGTGACAATCCTTTTAGAAACATTGAATAAAATATGCAGAATGTTCAGCATCAGTTAGAGAACCATAATTTTCTTCCACCTGTTGCTAAACATTCAATATTCACTCTATATTCAAGCATCATACTCAAGTGGTAACAAAAGCCTTCTAATCTACTCTAGAGCTTGAACGAATATAGTGATGTTTTGAGTGGGCAATGACTGTGAACAATTAATTATCCAGGCCTGCTCTATATAATATTTAAATATGTAAAATACAAAGAAGGAAATTGACTTATTACCAGTTGATACTACATTGTTAATTGCACTCCATGACTTTTTAATGTTGTCTGGACAATTTGGATGAGCCATTTTAAAGTCTGAACTTAGTATTCGATTAAAAGATCCACAGTCTACAATACCAGTGAATTGAAGAATTGGAGCTGAAGCTGCAATTGCTCTGAAACATTACTTTCGATTTATATCATAAATTATGACATACATACATTATTACTATAAATTGTTTTAATTACTGACCCCTGTACAATATGAGGATACTTCATACGAATCCATGCACTAAGCATGCCACCATATGAGCCCCCAAAAACAATTACTGGACTCTGTTTATATTTTTGTGAGGATTTTAAGTATTGAATAAGGTCAATATAATCTGCTAAAGCCTGGTGAGATGTTAAGTATCCTAAATGTTTAGAATCGTTATAAGATTTATTACCATATGGCATAGATTCCCCGTAATAACGATGTTCAGCAAAAATTACTAATGCTTGAAATTCTGTTGCAATTTCCCACATAAATCCCTGCAAAAATAATATTCAATTTATCATTTAAGATAAGATAATCATAAGAAATGTATTAAACATCATGTAACATATAAAAAATTCCATTTCTATGATTTAGTCTTACCGTATTTTGAGCAAAAATCTCAATGTTACCCTCATTGCCAGTATAAAAGAAAATTGGCGGAGCATTTTCTTGTTGCCAAGTATCATTTATAAGGTACCTTAATTTGAAAGTATCTTCAACAGAAAAACTGAAGTGGTCCACCTACAAAAAGAAACTCATTTATTTTATTTATCTTCCGAAGACAAATTTATACATAAAGCAAAAGCTTATAAATATAAATAAAACAAAAGCACATTCAAATTCGTCTAGTTTAGAGTAAGATGCTAAAAAGTGTTAAACTTTTCAAATGCGTGAATTCATATTCAAGTATAATTCAAGTTGGAGAATTGTAAAAATTCAATGAACATTAAAATTAAATATCAATAGTGAAAGTTATGAATACATACCGGCATTTCGATCGTTTTAATTTGATATTTGTATTTCGCATCGTGTAATTCTTTCTTAAAATCACTACTAAATTCATGTGATAAAAATTTTGACGAAGAAGGTTGCCACAACATAAAAAATATTACAAGTAAAACATATTGGAACTCCATTGCAATCTATCGCAAATAAGATTAAAAAAGAAATTAATCAACAATTTTCACATCTATACATCATAGAAAATCGGATGTTAGCATCCGACTGGCGCCAACATGAAGAAACGAAACGGACATATATTTACAACGTATATATAGATTCTCACAGCATCCCACTAAACAACCAGTGATGCACAATTTTCTATTTATGTTTCTATATTAGACAGTGTCTCAGATTCTTGTATCAATGAAACTAAAAATCTTAAACTATTAGTATGCACAGTAATTTTATAGATCAGACATTTTATACATCGAAGTCATAAGTCATTTTATAGAAATTAGGATGGGGAAAAAATATTTTTTGTTGACTCGAGGATTTCTTTATTGACTAGAAGATACACATGTTTTGTTGTATTTTACAAATTTACAGATACCGTAAGTGCATAAATATTTGCAGTCTAGTAATAATATACAAAATGTCAAACTCCGTCTATACGAAGTCTTCGCACGAGGACTCCATTTTCTACGATATGTAATTATATGTATATATAGTCGTGTAAAGTAGCCTCCGTAATAATTCGGGCAGCAGCGATTTACTCACGATGTTTCCGAAATATATTGGAAGGTTTCTGTTCAGAAATCTCAATTCCTCTAAGTGTAATGTTCGTAGTATGTCGCAAATATCCAATGTTCATTCCAAAGAAGCACTTGGAAAGCAAATGAAAGTACAGGTTAGCGGTGCTCCATTACTTTTCGATATAACGATAACAACTTACTTCGTCTATCTTCTATACTTTCACTCAGTCACCAATTTGCTCTTCAAAAGCGAAAACTTAAATTGTATTCATCACCTGTCGCTCATAAACGAATCGTGATAGTTTTGGTCAATGAACCATTTATTAATGTAGGGTTGGGTCCGTGCAGTCAGGAAAATGAAAGAAAACATTTTCGTTGACGTTTCTGATGGATTATCACCAAACGTGTTGCAAATTGTTATACCGAAATCCAACAAACCAGAGAAGTTGAGTTACGGTTGTAGCATTGCAGCAGAAGGGGAATTAGGTTTGGCTCCGAATGGTAAGGTTGAGTTGCATGCTAGCAATGTTACAGTAATCGGTGAATGTGATGTTATGGATGGGTATCCTTTTGCTCCGAGGAAACAGTACAATGACGAATACGTTAGACAGTATTTGCACTTGAGGCCAAGAACTAGAGCCTTTTCTAGTTTACTCAGGCTGCGAGGTCTAATGTCCACAGCCATTAGAAGTTATTTGGAAGGTAGAGCATTCGTTAATGTACATACCCCAGTTTTAACTTCTAATGACTGCGAAGGTGCTGGCGAATTGTTTTTAGTAAAACCGCACTCCACACAAGTACTAAAAAGTATGAAAAGGGAGGGTATGACAGAAGAAGAATCTTATTTCAATACTAAAACTTTTTTAACGGTTTCTGGGCAACTGCATTTAGAAGTTGTTGCAAGGTGAATATACAACACAATTGTGCGAAAGACAAACTAGTAGAATTGTTAAAGATACATGTACATCGATTGCTAAACTTTTTCAGAGCTCTTACAAAGGTGTACACATTCGGACCAACTTTCAGAGCTGAAAATTCTAAGTCCAGATTGCATTTGTCCGAGTTTTACATGTTAGAGGCAGAAATTGCATTTATTGATAGTCTTGATGATATAATGGATGAAGTGGAATCACTGATCAAATATGTTGCCAAAGATGTAGTTGAAAGGGGTGCTTCAGATATGAATGCAATTGGTAGTCAGGAACCAGACTGGTTGAATCAAAAGTTCACGCGGATAACATACAATGATGCGATTAAGATATTAGAGAGTAATAATAAGACATTAAAAATTCCTGTATACGGAGAAGCATTTACCAAAGAACAAGAATTATTTTTAGTGGAGCAGAATAATAATATTCCTATATTTGTTACAAATTGGCCAAAAGAAATTAAGCCTTTCTATATGAAAGAATGTAAAGATGATACTTCAAAGGTGAGGGACATTGACTAAGAAGCATGATGCTTTTAACTGATGAGAATTGAGTATTATACTTTTCTTTGAAGGTTGCTGCTATGGACCTCTTAGTACCTTTAGTAGGGGAATTAGTAGGAGGGAGTTTGCGTGAAGACGATTACGAAAAATTGCAGTCAAAATTACCTTCAACATCTAATCTTTCTTGGTACTTAGAACTTCGTAAACACGGCAATGTTCCAACAGGAGGCTATGGGTTAGGCTTTGAGAGATTATTGCAATGTTATCTGGGCATATCTAATATTAAGGACACTCTACCATTCCCTAGATGGCCCCACAATTGCAATTTATAAATAAAGGTTCCAGGATTATTGCATACTTGATTCTTTCTGAAAATAATAGCTATTATACGCTATTGAAGTATCAAAATAAAGTATAATTTAAAAAAAAGAGTAAAGTACATTTTTAAAAATCAGTTCCATGGATGAATGATTTTGTCTTTTGAAGGTAACATTAAATGTACACTCGGTTGTGTAAAGAAAGCACAATTTTATTTCGTTTTTATTTCAGTGTAATCTAAAACGTTCAATGTTACAAAGTTTCATTATACTAAGGACAAGGAGTAAACAGTAACTTTAATACATACTCACATTTTTTTTTCTAAAAATAAGTTTTATTGAATCTCGAGATAAATCTCAACTAAAGAATAACTTTCTTATCAATACCTTTTTTTTTATTTGTTCAAATAGTTTTGAACTTTTAAGGTATATTTTTTTCAGCAATGACGATTACCGTAAGGGATTCTTTTTAGAAAGGTAAATTTAGGATTATAAATAAGCAACCAAAGGTAGTCAGACCCCGAATAATCAACAAGATTTCTTTTTATACAACAAAATAATCCTCCTCTAGTAGTAACTGTTTTTCTTCCTTACCCAATATCGTCGCGATTATTTTAATGTTGATATTTTTTATGTACATCATAATCAACAATTTCATATATCACACAATTTGTACATCTAACTGAATTGGGTAATATCTCACTCTCACTTGTTCGTTCTCTCTCTCTTTCTCTCCCTCCCTCTTTCTTTCTTTGCCCACAGTTCCTGCAGGATCTTATTTTCGTTCTCGTGAAATGAAATCGGGATTTTACACCTTCAGAAAACAATCGCATCGAGTACTTTTTGAGAATGTTTTTACAAAGTACAAACGGTATGAAATTCTTAGTCTCTTGTGCATATTAATGGTGCATTTCCGACAACTCTCTGTCACGAAACGCGATTGCACTTCTCGTATTCGGGAATGCTACTTTGACCATCATGTATCTCGCTCTAGTTAAATCGTTTCAATGATTAAATATATACAGTTCTTATTCTCTTTTTCGGCTTAACTAAAACTTAAGAAATGAAGAGCTAAACACACACAAATGCACATACATTCATACGCACGCGCGTCATACTCCCACTCATACGTACAAACGCGTTTCATTACATACATTATAACTTATACGACATGATACATAAGATGCGTAAAAATAAGGATTATGATTAATTTTTGCACCAATGATTGGCAGTCGGAAGATAGAAATGCTCAAGGTAAAAACAGGTATATGAAATCTAAGAACGAAAATACATATGCGAAACGCGCACACCGGAGATAATGAATGGGACAATAAAAAAAGAGAATAAAAAAATTCGGTCAGCGTATCATCAGGTCGTATAAGTTGCACAGTTTGTGATGTATGTCGCGTAAATACTTAAATCTTTAAGTAACGCTATGCACAAAATTCATTTAAGATGTCACACGCAAACACCTCGCGCGCGCCCTTGTACACACACATGCACATCTCAAATATGTGTAATATATTACAGGTACTATTTACATAATCGAACAGAGTCCCGACAACTCTTGTCCTCTTTCCACGGGTGGTAAATTGGACAATTTTCTACCTTGCAAAGCAGGTTTTACGGAGGCAGGCACCAAAGGTTCCGTTACTTCTTCAACGGGTGTCTCGACTACAGGTTTTTCCTTCTCCTTCGATTCTTCCGGCTCTTTGTTGATACACAACGGCTTTGTAATGTTAATTTTGATTCGAGATGGTGCCGCTGGAATCGCTGCGGGTGTAGAATCCAATTCTACGTTTCCATCTATGGAACTTTTCACGGCAGCGTACGTTGTGTCGACCGTTGCGGGTTCGGCGATTACGCTCTCTTCTGGATCTAATTGTGGAATCATTCCAGGAATTTGGAAAGATTAGTACACATCAGATGGCACTTCAAACAGTGAGGAAAGGAAAGTTTAAAGACTAAATGTTCTGTAATTAAGTTTATGCATTGGTGCTTCTGAAAACTGCAATTGCATCGAGCTGTCGAACTGCACAAATTTGTTAAACTTCCTTCCCACAATGATTTCAGTTACTTTTTCATATATCGTAATTAAACCGATAGAAATATTAAACATACCTGGCTCTGGATCAACAGGTTCCTCTTTCACTTCCACGTTGCTGAAATCAACACCGCCATAATCGAATTGCTCTTCTTCCAATTGCTCCTCAGGTTCGTCGATTGGCTCTTCTTTAATTTTAATATTTTCAAAGGAACTGTCAATAGTCTCCGGTTGACATCCTTCTATTTCAGTCATAGATACAGCGTCTTTATCTACGTTCTCAGCGTCAACAGATTCCTCGTTATTGTTTTGCGATTCTTGATCTTCTTCTACTTTATCGTTCTGTTCTGTGTCCATCGCTTCTACAACCGTAGCTTCATCTTCTTTAGGAGTAGCTTCGGAAGGTTCGTCCTGAACGATTCCTTCCATCATTTCATCAGTTGCTTCTGTGGTTTCGTTTTTGGCGTTCGACGATGTTGCCGCGCTCGATTCCTCAGTCTTAGCTTCATCCACGAGAGTTTCATCGGAACTTTCCTTCTTTTCATCTTCCATTTCTTCAATGGTTTCCTCGAGCGCTAGCGCCGACTTTTCCAAAGCTCTCTGGTGACGTGGAAAAAAAAATGAAGAGTATTAAATTTTGATTTGGTAAGTAGTATGTCAGTCCAAATATGTGTTGCTAGTAACTATAAACGTGCAACAAAGAATTACGTAAATAAAATTTGTTATTTTCACTCTCTAAATTGTACTAACGTATATACAGGATTATCCATAGTATGTGAACGTCACTTGAGGGACATATTCGGCTTTCAAACACAGTGAAATAAGTTGTATATAGTATTTTAAGGATGTTTCCATTACGATGCAATATGTACTTAATAAGTTTCAATACATATCAATAAGTTTACCATCGTTGTCATTATTATGTTTTCGAAATTCTAAAAATGTACACGAACAAGAACTGAGTAGCACATCTATACCTCTATGAACAAAAATTCTATGGAAAGGGAGAAGATGAACTGAAAGATATATTGCAGCCTTTACTTTACGTTCATCAGTGCCTAATTACTTCCACTATATCTATACGTGAAGAAACAGTGCAATATATGAATTATTAATAAGCACATACCACAAGACTCTTTTCCTATTTTTTTGTAAGAATGCAACAAATAGAAAATTCGTTAATAAACTTATACCCATACGTAATTGCTCGAATATATGACGGAAAATTGTCGGCACACATCCTATTACAACAGAAAAGGTACGAACCTTGTAGTCCTCTAGACACAGTGGATGGTAATTCTTTTCTTCGAAATTAATCGCCGGTCTTAAATGCCACTCCTCCTTTTCTTCGTTGTAAAATTGTTCAAATGCATCATGGCACACTTGGCACCTGGAATCCTCATCGGATCCAGTAGGAACACTAGGTTGCAATGCTTCCTGAGGTGACTCTTCTGCTGCAATACCTTCTGTATCCGCCGTTTGCTTTTCCGTTTCGAACCAACTTTGTGCTGAAAGAAAAAGAAAATACATTAGACATTTTAATTATACCAAGTACAGTACTCTCCCCCGTAGTTCGGTATACGAGACTGTAGGAGAATATTTTTCCACGAAATGAAGTAACCCTACCAATTGTTCAAACAACAAACCGACTAGTTAGTTGTCCATAATGAAGAAAATGATGACATCAATTTATGTGCATAGTAATAAAAGATGTGTATCATTTTTGGTATTTAGTGAACGAATTATTAGGAGAGTCGATTTTGAAATACGAACGCGAACATGCGTGCTCAATAGTGGAGAAACCGATCGAACGAGATGTAAGGAAAGGCGAATTAATGGGCGAGAGTATTCAGAAGTATGCAATTTTTAAATCCTGTACCTCTATCTTCCAGATCTTCGATTTCCTCAAATTGTATCCAATCGCTAACATCGTAGTACCATGGCCGTGAATGAGCTTTCCTGGCAGAATCCCTTTCTCGTCTGTTCTGTCTGAAATGCCAATCGAGATGATGACTGTACCGAGTCGCCAATTCTGGCGCGAATCTAGCACCGCACGAGCTACACTGCATGCCACTGTACAATGCTGCTGCAATCGCCGGTTGTTTACTGCAAAGAGTACAATTATACATGTATCAACGGAAACTAAAAATATTGGACCTGAAAAATGCGATCTTAACTAACGCTAAATATCGATCTTATGCATTTTCGCAGAAATAAGCTTACACTTTCAGAGTTTCTGGCTTATCGAACGAGACAGGGATAATTTCCGGCTCCTTCTTTTCTTCCTCCTCTGGTTTCTTTTGCTCGGTGAGATTTGGTACAATACCCGTTTCAACGAGCCTCTGGAATAGCTCGTTCATGTTCAATGGTAACGACAATGCAGGAGCAGCTGCCGGCGGATTTTCCGCTGGTTCTGCTTGATAAGACAAACCAGACGCTGGCGCCATCGCGGATGGTAATACCGAAGATAACATATCCAACTGCAAGTCTGAAATTAAGAGAATTTTGGCTACAAGACTAATGAAACGTTCCATAGGAATGTACACTGAAGCTACGCCCAATAACTCGTACCAAGGAACTGCAAATATTTTTCTATCAATGTAATATTTACCCGGTTTAGGAGTAGACCGAAGGTCAGAGCCGTCCTGCGAGGTTGATTCCGGTTCAACGGTAGAGAATTGCGCTGGTGCAGCTGCCGCGTCCACTTTTGGTTTCTGCGTCACAATCGGTGGCGGTGTAGGCGGCGATTCGATTGGTTCCTCACCTCTCATGCCAGCGATTTTAACGTAACCGGGCCGAACGTCTCTTGGCAACACCGAAAATCTTATAAAATGCTTCTTGTCCCTAACAATAATAGGCTTAGGCAGTCCTCCGAACTCAACTTTAAACGGACGTCCGTTCAAAAGAACTGTTTGCAGCGAGTCTATAAACTCAAGCGTATGAGGCTTTCCTTCGATTTCAAATCTGTAAAAATTAAATGGTTTTTTAATATTAATAGTTCATTATAATTAAGATCAAATGACGCGAGTAGTTATATAAAGAAAATTTACATTTGTGGTTTCGCGTCCAAAAAGACTGGTACCATGTTCCTGGCATTAATGATAAGGTTAATTTTGGCGACTACTAAGTCGGTTCTCTTTACAGTACCAATCTTGACTTGCGGCGGAGGTCCTTCGAGCTTGATACTGACTTTCTTACCGCCGAGATCTATTGTTATAGGCATACCGCCGAAGTAACATTCATACCATCGGTCATCAACATACAATTCCCTCGTGGGCGCACCTAATTTAATCCTGAGAACAACGTTAAGTCATTTATTAATCTCTCAAAAATGCACATTAATGAGTAGACTGGTTGAATATCTGAACACATACCTGTGAACTTCACCTTCGTACATGAATTCTTTGTATTGATCATTAAAAGCGCAAGTTATAGTATCTTTGTCATCGATTAAAATCCGTCTTATACCATCCTGGAATCCAATCTCCCTAGGATCGTCCCAATTCATGAAAACTACTCCGGTTTGACCATAATATCTAATTTCGCGCGGTATGTTATCAATGTTTATAGACTTCATGGTATCTCTTGCAATTTCATCCAACAATTTCGGATCTGGCGGTGGTAGACCACGACTGTGAGCATTCGAATTCTTTGCGATTGTACTCGAATAATTTTGATCTCCATCTTCAAGATCGAATTTCGAGGACGAACTTGGCGATACATTTCTTGTGGCTAAAGAAGTTATGTTTGGGTTCGACATAAGATTCGATATTGGCCCATTGTTTATCATTATTCCGGGACCGTTTATGCCTGACAGTGATATGGGCGGATTAGGTATGCCCATTGGACCGATTGGACCGTTCGGTAGAAGATTCGACATGAGAGGCCCGTTTGGTCCCATAGGTCCCATCATTCCCGGTCCCAAACGGGGATTCGGACCGAGATTATGATTAAAACCACCGTGATATTGATAGTCTGGTCGCATTGGCCCAAAGTGTCTTGGATTTTGCCATGGACCAACAGGCCTGAAGTCCGAATTGAAGTGTCCTTGAGGACCATACGCTGGACCTGGCGGATGAGCCCACGGTCCTGGTTGTTGCCATGGTTGATTTTGCCACCTAGGACCATTCGTGTTCCGTGGAAGTGGATGATCTTTATTCCTCATAACTTCTTTATCGCTCGAAGGACTGAAGGTCGGTGCACGATCACCTGAACCAGCTATGTCCAAATTTACACCTTTCTCCCAGACAATCGAACCCACTTCCTTCTCCTTACGTTGTGCAGCTCTCAACTTGCGATCCTCGCTCATATGTAGAACCTCTTGAATCAGAGTGTTGTATTGTGTTTTAGTGATAGAGCCTTGATTCAACTGTTCGGCGGCTTGTTTCATTATTATCTCAATATTTCTGTCTTCGTTCCTTTCAGGCTTGTCATTCTCCCGCCCTCTTCGACCTGGCCTGTTATCTTGATCTTCATTGGACAGTGTTCTTCTTCTTTCTTTAGGATCATCCGGTAGCTTATTGTAAAGCCTGAGCCTGCCCAGTCTGTCTCTATTACGGTCTCTACTATCTCGTTTGTCGTCAGTATTGTTGGCTTGCTTATCCCTATCGCTCTTTGATGGTGTCTTCAACTTCGCCCATCCATCCTTGCCATCTTCACCCGATATCACAGGCGGAGGAGGTGTCGGCGGCCGTCCAGCTTTCGGATGAGTTAGAGTACGTAGATCAACATCCTCGTTTCCAAATAATCTGCAACGTTAGGCATGCAAAGTCAGTGTTCAGTATCTATATCATTCTAGAAAAGTAAAGAAAAAAAAAGAAAAGAGAAATACATAAAAATACGTACGCGTCAAATTTCTCGGTCTTTGTTTTCTTAGTTATAGATGGTTCCATGTGTTCTGAATTTTGCCTTTTATTGGCATTAACCGGCGGCGGCAACACGCGTAAATCTAAGTCTTCTTCTGAAAAACATTTCAAAACAATATGAATCATCTTGTTCAACGATTATCAAATTTCATACGCATATGTTTTAATTTTACCAGCACGTAGGATCTTTGCATCCTCTTTTGCATGCTAGTTTTATGTCTTGTAAAATATATGAATCTGTGCTTTGCTCAAGAGGAGAGATACATGTTACTTATAAATAATACATGTTTACATATATTTCGTCCCTTTTCAATATTGTAATTGATACTAGAGCTGAATACCTTGTTCATAAATATTTCAAGTAAAAGGAGCGGCATTAATGAAAGCAAGTTAGGAAAACAGATCCGGGTTCTATTACACATTAATTAATTGAACTCACCACCATCGAACAATGTAAAATCAAGTCAATATATATGTATATTTTCTATCTGCAATAGGCTTATCAAATATAGATGTGAAAGGATGCAAGTTATTGACTCACTCTTTTCTGGCACGGAGGCAGTTGCACCTGGAAGAGGTAGCGTTGCTCTCAAGTCTTCATCTTTGCTGGATGACTCCAAAGTTGGTTCCGCAGCGGTTTGACCGTTTCCAGCATTTGCTGGAGACCGCTCGGGGCTAAGACTGCCGTCCTTGTTTCGCCTTACGTAATTTCTTTGTCTAGCGTTTGGACGAATTTCTTTGAACGCGGGCGGATGAGGAGGAGAGACTATCAGTGAACCAGATTGCTCCTCCTCAGTGACACCGCCGGAACTGCTTACACTTGAATTCGACTTTGCATCGTTACGCCTGGGAATTCGATATGGAGGGCTTGGACTGCGCTTTCTCGATTTCGTATTCTTCTTTCGGTTTTTAGAGGTTTGAAAGGATTGGGGAGAGGTACGCGAGGATGGTGAACTGTCTCCACTGTCCTTTTCACGAGATTTCGACCTAACAGGACTTACGTCTCTGTCGATTTTCGGTATCTTATTCGGAGATGTCTGAGGTTGCTTAGATCGCGACTTGTTAACTATTTTCCTATGCGAGGACTTCGAGGAAGTGGAAGATTTGTCGATCGTCGACGACGAAGAGCTCCGTGAATTGGAGCTCTTCGAGTCTTTCGCCTTGGAATCGTTGCTCCCACTTCCTCTACAGCTCACGGACAACGTTGCCGAACTACTAATTAGCTCAGAGAGAATCTGAGAACCTTTGGAACTATTACTGTTTAGGTTACCACTACTATTACTAGACAATCGAGGGTCTTTCTTTTGACTTGTTCGATGCGACACAGCATCTTTATTTGCGTTACCACTGAAATTTTTATTGTTATTATTATTGTTGAGGTTCGTATTAGCATTATTGTTATTACTAGCGTTTATCGTCGCAGTATCGGAGCCGGCAAGATTTGTTGGAGACTTGTTGATAGTGCTAGTCACAGCCTGTTTCGAAAGTAACTGCTGTTTTAATTGATCTGAAAGTACAGTGTTTGTATTTGCCGCTAGCTGCGTTTGGCCTTCACCCCGCGTATCCTTTTGTGTTGGTGTACTTATTCGCTGCCGAGGATCCATGCTTGATACTGCAACATCTTGAGCTGGTGTTGTTTTTAATCTTGGATCACGAGACACTGGCTTAGCGGATGCTACTGCTATACTACTAGCTGGCGCTATTCGTGGGCCATTGTTCGTCCCAGCGTTTTTCAGAAGTGAAGCAGTCGCTGCTGGAAACTATAAAGAGAACAAAAGTTATTTAGAAAAGCAATGTTCACTTTTTCCTCCATAGAAATTTAGAATATTTTTTGTGCAATTAGTTACCTGTTTTGCTACTGGTTTTGGTGTTGGAGGTGGCACTGTAAGTGCGACAGATTTTCCTTGCGTTGTAGTATCCACGCTGGGTGTAACATGAGTCGTAGCCGCAACCTAAGTACAAAATTAATTGATAAATCTCGTGCATTTTATTTCCCTTGTATAAAAAGTCAATCTTACCAATCTTAGTCAATCACTTACCAATTCAGCTTTCAAATTTCCTGCCTGTTTATCAAGTTGCCGTTGCTGTTGTTCCAAATTAGCCTTAGCTTGAAGTAATTCCAATTCAATTTTTTTCTTCTGTAACTCTAGTAGTTCTCGTTGTTTCTTTAGTAACTGTTCTCGCATCGCTGCTTCTGTCGGTGTCACGGGGTCACCCGGAGGCATCTTAACAGGTGCTACAATCGGTTGAGACACGACAGAGGTTGTGGATTGTTGAGGCTAAAAGTGATTAGAAACATTATTATAAAATTGCTAATGAGCACAGCAGAAATAGGAGCTCTTATTACTTCGATATCCGAGTACATCTCTAACTCGATTTCCAGTTCGAAAACTGAATATAAGGATCCGAGGATCTTAATTAAGTTGTTATCCGGAAATGTTGGATCTAGACGGGACGAGAATTCTATTCGAGATCGGGACAAGTTCTAGAAAATTTCGGGATTTCCAAGTATATTCGGGTTCTAGAATGCATCGCGACTCTCAACAATTTTCGGGATTATTCCCGAAATTTTTGACAACTCGATTCATCTCGACCCGTCCCGACCCGAGTACTCATATTCGTAGATCCAAGCAATAGTAAGAGCCCCAGGAAAAATTTATAAAATGATTCTTCTTACCATGGAGAAAAATCGAGGATTGACATGAATAGATCCTGAAGAAACACTAGTAGGGGAGGCAGTGATCGGCCAGGCAGGATCAATACTTTGCACCCGTACATCCAAGGAAAACAATTTCTTCGCAGGGAAAACGTCATTCCATGTTTGCCTCAACTTCCACATACTAGCTCGTGTGTTCTCATCCACCTGTTTATTTATGCAAACATTATTATTCTTGGATCGTCTATAGATTCTTTTAGCAAGGGAAAATGCCAATTGTACAACTTTGCAAGGAAGTGATAGTTCAATAACCCAATATTGATTAAACAATTATCTTATAACATCACAGGGGATAAGATAATCTTATGGTTGTAATGCTTCTTCCTCTTTTCCAAAGTAGATATGGCATATACAAAGTAAATAATATATATGCAAGAAGAACATACCTTTTCAAACACTCCACAAAAAGTGTTTACAATATTTTGTGTGAAGAGATTTAAATATGCCCCATTCACATTCTTCACAATTGAATCAATCAGATACAGAACGGGTAATTTGATGTCACTTCTCACCTATTAAAACAAAACATGTACTTTCATTTATATCCGACTTTGAAATTATTGACAAATTGAAGCCATCATTTCATACCACAATCAATTTAATATAAAAAGAAGAAAAATCAAATGCAATATGTGCATACATGAATGCTATACTTTAGAACAACATTTTAACTCTTCAAAAATTAATTTACTCTGTATTAATTTACTCTCTCAAAGTATTTATCTTTTAAGTGATATATCTGGAATAAAATAATGAAAAGCTTATTTTCACATTACACAAATATAAGCTTCAAACAACTATATTTGTATTTCCTGTAAGTAATAACTTGTAATTACATAGTTACAACATTTTATATATGATTAAATAAAAGAGGGTATGAAACATAGCTTTGTTACTACTGACAATAAAAATATATTAATATTAGATATTGCTAAAGAAAATACAAGGAATAAATTTTGAATGTACCTACAAAGACTGTACTTCTGAAAACTGGTCACATCCAGATTTGGCTGAAATTTAGCAACTATCTTCATTTTACATAAAAACAACATTTGCAAGGATTTTCAGCGATTCGAAATTTAAGGCCCAAAATTTTGCGAAGAATGTTGTTAACATCTTAGTATCAATCCCTATAATTATAATTTTTAGATAAAAACAATATTTGCGAGAAAAATTTTTGGTCTGAGTTAGGTTTGGGTTTTTAAAAATTTTAGATCATAATTTTCGAGTTGCCAAAAATCCTTCACATAAACATCGTTTTTATAGACTATTTCAGTTAAATCAGGCGTGACCAGTTTTAGGAAGTTTTGCTCCTAAAAATTATATATACAATAATAATTTATGTTAAACATATATTGTAATAACTAGACTGCAGATTTGATGCATTTATAATAAAAATAGGTTGGTGCAATTTAAAAAAGTAGAAAATTTAGATAATTAAAGAATCTATTGAAAAGAACTATTTTCAACATGTTAAAACTATTCAAGAAGGAATTAAATGTGTATCATCTCTTGCAATTGATGCAGAAAATTTATATTTTGCATAAAGATCCATAGACAGGTAATGACGTACAGGTAATTTTCCATTATACACATAAATATCCTCTACTATAATTGCAATGAATGAGTAACCTTTTGCAGATGATTCTCGACCGCTTGTACGATTGCTGGTGCATGTTCCATGTTGTCCTCTGCCAGCATAGTAAGCATATTAATCAATGGCTTGCTATTTATCGTCAGGTCGGAAAGCGATGAGATATACTCATCGGCTATTTCCTTAGACTTTGTTGACGTCATGATGTCGCCAGTTGAGAAGCGCAACAAATCTTCTTCAAATGGACAGTGGTAATTACACTATGACATAGAGAGAACAGGTGTTAAGTAAACAAACACATTTTTACATTATGGGAGGGCAATGAAAGGAACACATGTATCTTATTCATCTTTTATTAACATATTAAATTCAACCATGTGAGTTTATTGATCTATCTTACGATGCAACTGTTGCTATGGTTTTCTAAGATACTTTTAACAAGAAAAACTTCACAGACTTAACACTCCATCTGACTAAGTGATCACACATAATCACTCAAAGATCAAATATTAACAATTGAGGCTTCTCAATAACATTTTGAATAGTGATGGCAATTTTCATTCATTGACCAATAAGATAGTCACGAATAAAGTTTCTTTTGGTATTTTCATTCAGAAGAAAATCATTGAACTTCCAGATATGGTACAGTCATTTAAAAAAAATAGAACTATTATATTAACTAATAGTATTACATTAACAGGCTTCCAGCAGGTCAAGTGTTAAGTACAATTTAAACATGAATTAATTATAAATCTTATTGTCCACAGATACGATGCTATTCAAATGTTCGTGTGTTCATATCGCGAAAATACAAATATATTCACAAATTGTCAATATTAAAATTTAATGAACAACTGAATAAACATTAGTCATCATTACATACACATGACACCGCAGCAAAATTAAGAAACTTCAGTAGATAAGGATTTTATACGAGAAAGTAATCTATGCGACGCGTCTCCTTAGCTTTCTAAGGCGGTTAAAGCTATTACACTTTTACTGAATCGTGTAGAACAAAAACGATTAGGACATGCTCACAAAAATTTGGGAAAATCGTTTCTAGTGAAACGAGCAAACGAGATCGTTGACCTTAAAGTGAGCCCGAATTGATAAGAGGAATTTAGCACATTAACTGTTTCTATTTATGTAATATTATCTGGAACCTTTTTCACGAGAAATTGATAGACTTTAGACACATATTGATTTTTTTCCGTTTGCCTCGGGGTTCTACGCTTCCGAAAACTAGTTTTCGTGGCACCGTTCTCTTAATGTTCACGCACGTTCCAGAAGTTCAGCACAAATACCGAAGTGTATACGAATAGCGAGCACGCATCTGGATTTCCTGAACGCCCGTTCAGCGAACTTGAACGACATTCGGTTTCACTGGTTTCACGTGCAACCGGCGAGTACCACCGTGAACACCATAAGCAACACTGGCCAACATTTACCTTCTTTAACGCATTTCGAACAACAGGAATATCCCGAACCGACGATTATTTTGACTTTTCGCGATAATCACGCGGACTCCACTGCTTACACCGAACGAGATATCCACGTAAAATGGCTGCCATTCCTTTGTACCTTCTAACGGGATTACAGGTATAGAACCGTCGTCGCGATTGGTGAGTTTCCACGATCTGTCGGTTGAATTTCAGGGAACGACCAATCACAGGCTTCCTTACAAACTCTGGCACAACCAGCTTGCTTTGGTGTAGCAAAGTTTCGCGATTATCCCGCACGCATCGCTGGTGAGCAAAATTGAAGAATTTAGGCACGTTCTCATTACCGCGATTAATTTGAACATACACAATACAATGTGAAGCGGTTAATAATACCTGATAATACCGCCCAACAACAATTTTGATGATTCTTATATTTAGATTGTGGATATTTCTTAAAGACACTTCTACAATTTTTAGACAATCTAATTTAAAAGGAAAAGTCAAATTTCCAATTTTCAGAATTATTTCCGTTTTAATCTCAATAGTTAGACGCGAATATATTATTTCTTCCTTGGCTACGATACTCTTGGCAGAACCTCTTAAATGCAACGGTATATGTTTTGTACTACATTGTAAACAATTAAATACGTTTAATTAATCGTAATCAATATTCATTTTTTAGATAATAACTTCAAAGAATGAAAAATTAGTAAGAAATAATAATCGACAAATTAATCCCTAGTTACAGGATTTACAACAGCATTTAAAATGCCACAAGAATTTAAAGAAATCAAATATATCAAATGCTACAAATTTTCAGCTACGGTAGCAGATTTAATGTATGTTTTTCATACAGTGAAGAGAATCTAAATAATTCCCAACCGGAATTTACCGTGTATGGAGAATGCACGAACTAAACGAGAAAGCCGCACATATTTAAATTGTAGAATCTACATGAACAAATTAAATGAAAGCATACTTCAATACTGTACGCATAATACGAAATTTCAACTGAAATATTTCCATTCATGTAACTCACGTTTACCAACATTCTGTTTGCAACACACCATAAATTGCAGAATACAAGTAACTATCGAATCCATGGAAAATTCATTCGAACTTTTAACGTGCGTGAATGAATAATCCAATAAAATTCGTAAACTGTTCTTTTACGTGGGCTATTAAATGGGGCGTATTAATTATCTGCTGAGGAAAGAGAAACGCTAATGACATAATCCTTAAATTGGTCTATATTGTTACGCGTGATCTTACGGGCTTTTAATGATCTCTAAAACGAGGCAACGTCATAAGTCAATGGCGGGGTCGGGAGAAAACGTCATTTTGACAGAATGGCAGAGTATCTCGCATGCGGATCTCGATTTCTGTTGAGAGCGAGTTCTTTTTTTACTTTGTGAAAATGAAGCGCCGTGTGTTCAGTGAACCGCGGAGAAACGACGAACGAGGAATAATGCCGTGAATGGACATTTTTCATTGGCGCGTTCGAAAAGAAAAGTGTAGATTTTGTTCGAAGCATATATCGCGTACACGAGTTTTCGAATCGTCGTGAACGGTGAGCGATCGTGTAGGATTGCACTTGTGTCGTGCTCGCCAAATGCATCGTTAGTTTTGCACAGGACTCCTGACCGTAACGCGGTACAGATGTGTGATGGAGGATTATAAATTTCTCTTTAAAGTTGTTCTCGTGGGAAACGCGGGCGTCGGCAAAACCTGCCTCGTGCGTAGATTTACCCAGGTATACACACCGTTTATTAGTTTTACAATAGTTCTTATACGTTATTCGTGTCGTGAATTGATGTAAGATTAGTCCATAGAAAATAAAGTTTATAACGTTATTCGAAATTTTCGATATAAACATAACATCCGTTGTAATGACACTTTGTATTATTAATCTTAGTGAATTTTATATAAAAATTTCTTTTCCTATACGTTGTCAACGATGAAAAAATGCGTACGTTGTTTACAGGGATTATTTCCACCTGGTCAGGGTGCAACAATAGGTGTTGATTTTATGATTAAGACCGTAGAAGTTGAAAATGAGAAAGTTAAGGTATGCGTATGATGTAATACATTATGATTCATCCAATGTAGCAGCATATGCTTTTTCGAATGAGTTCATGCTACGTATAATCATTGTGGACTTTCTTTTAGCTTCAAATCTGGGACACTGCTGGACAAGAAAGGTTTCGTTCAATAACTCAAAGTTATTATAGATCAGCTCATGCTCTAATCTTAGTATACGATATCTCTTGTCAGCCTACATTCGATTGTTTACCAGATTGGTTGAGAGAAATTGAAGAATATGCAAGTAACAAAGTTCTTAGGATATTAGTAGGTATGTCTTATGTATTTTCTGTAGTGGAATGTTATTATTATTATTATTATTTTTATTGTGTATGATCGATTAACAGGTAATAAAATTGATCGGGAGGATAGAGAAATACCAATGCACGTAGGAGAAGATTTTGCACAAAGACATGGAATGTACTTTTTGGAAACATCTGCAAAAGAAGCAGAAAATGTAGAACGATTATTCATGGAAATTGCAGCTGAACTCATGGAGGTAATTGAACAACCGATTGATTAATTTATTTATTAAGAAACACCTGTCCTAGGACTTAATTATATCTAGGTCAATGAATATTTTAGCAAGCACGTAGCAAGGAACTACCTAGATATGAAACAAATACAACATCAATAAATGGAAAGACGACAGCAATTGGTGATACAAGTAACTGTGGTTGTAGTCGACTTTCTTAAGTAGCTTTTATATGTAATATTAAGTCATTTAACAAACCACGAAGTTTCATTTGCTGCATATGCATGTAGGAGACTGTCATACAGTTTTTATAGACAATGGAGGTTGAACATGATATTAATCAATCTCTTAGAATTAAAAGAAAAGACAATTCTCGTACCAGCACATCTTTGATATTGTATGTTAGCGTCTAGTGTTATATAGTATAAATTATATCGACAGTTCTGTTGCAAAAAGTATTTAATACTTGAAACGAAAATGAACTTTAAATGTGTTGATGAATATTTGTTCAGAAAATAGTATGCTTTCATAGAAATTAATTGTCGGAGATTTTTCGTTACAGTTTTATATGGTTGCTTTATACGAATAATAATTAATTTCGGGCCTGTGCTGTGGGCATTTAACAACATTTCCATAAATAGATTTGTACTATATTTTTTTATAGTATCTTTTGTTGTGTTGGAAAGTACAAATAAATATCTCAAATTTGATGACTGAATTCGAAGTCATCGCAGTGGATATAACGTTTTTACTAAACACTTGTAAGCCTAATATTGTCAGAATTTTTTTAAATGTGCAATATACGTCTAAGTATTTATTACATTGCTATAAAGATTTACCGAAGCTTGATATTTGAAAGCAATTGATTCTATACGTTTTTAACATATAGTAATTAACAAACATTATTATACAATCATTTTTTATATCGATCATCAATGCTGATTACGATAGGAAAGTACACAGTTCTCAGTAGCAGGATTTATACAACCAAAGTTTTGTTGTATTTGTTTAAGATTTTATTCATGGTTTCAAAGCAACAAAGAATTATTGCTTGTTCCATTTATGCATTGTTTAATGTTATTATTTATGAATAGTTTATTGTTGTCTATATTTTATCAATATCACAATGTTTTTAGCACATTGCTCTAGTCCTTGTACCTATTACATTGTAATAAATTTATATATAGGTATACAATAAGTATGCATTTTTATTAGATGATAATGTGCACGTCATTTTTGGTTTGATTTACTCCGTTTCACTACGATCATTAGATATCAAGCAAATCTAACATTTCTAAAATATCATCATTATATGAATGATACCCTTTTTAAAAAATATTATTTGTAATTACAAATAATGTTACACTTATCTGTAGTTGAAACAGTTAATGATAATATTGAAACTAGAATTGTATGTGTGAAATGGATAGAATGATTTTTCTGTTAATCATGAAACTTATAGTGTATCTGTCTTATTTAAATACATAATAATATAATATACTAAAGAACATTGTGATTCTTGTGCAATTAAGTTATTTCAACCGGAAAAGTAAAACTTCAAATTGCTGTCGCTGTGCAATAACATGTTCAATGTTGACAACATATACTGTAAATTTTAAACATTATTGAACAGAAAATAAGACTTGTAATTAAATTGTACTGATAAAAACATATCAGTTCGTATGTGGACAAAACGGTAATTGTAAAATGAGGGACTTTCTAACTTTTTATCAACAAAAAATTGTTGTCTTAAATATGTAACTCGTAAAAGATATTAAAAATGCTTATTACTGAATTATTTAAAATAATACCATTTCTAAAAATTAAATTTGCGGATATACAAAGCCATTTAAACCACGAATAATTTTTTACATTCATGCAAGATTTTTATAGGTCGCCTCGCTTTTATTCAATTACTTCATGTGTTCATCAACGTACAATTTTCAGTGTGCTATTAGGAATGAATTTTACAAGAAGTATGTTATAGATATTTCAAATTGGCAAGTTTTTCAACAATTGTATGTTGTATAATTGATTGTAAATGTTTATAAATTTGCCAAGCAAGTATTCCATATAAATAAAGAAATTATACTTAAAATTACACATTTGTTTGTGTATCAAATTGTTTCTCATTAATGAAACCGATTATACTAATTTATAAATTAAATATCCATTTATTTTGTATTATTAATAATCAAGTACAGTGTTCAATTTCAAATGTAGTTGATATAGTTATTTGTACCATCATTATACGTACTCGAATACACTTTTATGCTGTACTTGTTGAAGAGACAAGTCCATTAACTTGTCCTGAACAGATGAATCCAAAGTATCTGGATGTTGAGGACTAGGAAGGCAGTTACTGATATATATACCGCCTTTATTTTCAATTGCTTTGTTCACGGCTGCATACACGATGGAAGTAGCTCCTTGTTTTGCATTCTAAAAACATACTTCTTTATTAAATATCTAGTTTTAAAACTTATACAGTATACATTTCTTAAGGGATCAGACTACTGTAAAATTATCAAACATTCAAAAATTTGTTTCTTCATCTGTATTGATGTTAATACAGCCAAAATTTCTCCATGCATTAACGGAAATCTTTAGGAGCAAAATATTTTGTGAAGGAAAAAATCTTTTCATTAAAACAAAACATTAGTGCAGCCTTTTGACAGCCTTCATAATAATTTAAAAATATTTTTTATAATTGTTTTTACTAATTTGTAATATACTAAAATAAAAGGCCGATGTAATGGGACACTTAGCATTTTTATAGTTACAGTAGTCTAACTCTTTAATTTTTATTTACCTTAAAAATAAATTGTAATAAGAATTTGTATTTCCAAATGAAAGTATGTACAAAAAGGTCTGTGCACACTATACCCGGATGTACGGAATACACGTTTATATTATAGCCTTTTTCTTTGAGTAGCTGTTGTAACTTTGTAGTAGATACTACCTGTGCTAATTTACTCTGACCATATGCTTCCTCAGTGATAAACCGCAGTCTATTTGAAAATGAAGGACTAGATAAGAGCCGTAATAAATTTCTAATGACAACATAATTAGTTGAAAGAATAAAACAATACTTATTATTGACGTCGTTGAAGTTGATTTTACCCAGGAGATGAGCACAAGAGCTCACGTTAACAATTCTACTGGACTGTTGCGAATTTTTGACACCACCAGCTTTTAATAATGGTAATAGAAGAATTGTTAGTAAAAAGTGTGATAAATAATTCACACCCCACTGTCCTTCGAACCCGTCTATCGTCTCCGTATAAGGAATAAACATGATACCAGCTGGAAAAGGTTAAATTATACATGTACATGAATATTATGTTAATGAAATGGTACTTTGTAACTGTTAATAAAATTCCATAATAAAAATGAACTTTACCATTATTTATCAAGACATGAATTTCTGTGTAGTCTCTTTTTATCTGTGCAGCAAACTGTTTCACAGATTCCAGAGAAGCATTATCAAGTTTGTAGACCTTTGCATGTCCACTTTTAACACCAGACTCTCTAATTTGTTGAATTACTTTCTCACCAGCACTAGGTGTTCTGCAAGCTGCATATTTGTATTTTAAATGCATACTATACTATTAGTTCTCAAATAGAATTTGAAAATTATTGAATTGTTATCAGTGGCTTATATAGAACCTACTTACCAATTATCACTTCCATATCAAGTTCTAAAAGCATTCTAACCACCTCAACCCCAATTCCTCTAGATCCACCTGTTACAATAGCAATTCTACCAGTCTGAGGGGGGCAAACTAAAACCAAATTAATTTTACAAGATTAATAATTAATTATAATTGCTTAATTACAAAAATGTACTTTGCTCAATACATTCATGATTTATTAAAGTAATGTCTCCAATTATGTATGTATGAGAAATTAGTCATGTGAATACAATGAATATGTAAGCACTCCTTTAATTCATCTACATGGGCTACACACATGTGAAAAATTCCGTATATTTTAAATATTTCCAACGCAGAAATTGTTCATTATTTTGAATATGGCGATAAAATCCAGCGTCTAAAATACTGCTGACAAAGAAAAGTTTGTATTTCTGATTACAAAATGATCGGGAATACTATAGATATTGCGCGCGATACAATTTTAAAAAATTCAAACAGTTCATGAAATTTTAACAATATTTTGGACGAATTAGTTCCACTTACCATTTTTATTGTGTTTTGCGTTGACCCAATCAATTATGATTTCTTTGGTACCTAAGTAGTTGTACTTTAGTTGGTAGAAAAGTCGAACGAGAGAAAGGGGCCAACTTTCTTTGGGTTTCCGATACGCGAGGACACTCGCGATTATAAGAAAAATGGAGCCGATTAGCATCATTTTTCAATGCCGATCCCTCGCAATTTCGTAACACGTGAATTTGTGAGCTCCGCAGTACAGACGAATTGTCATACTAAACGCACGCTCGCGACTGAAAGATGTTAAATAAGCACGACAAGAACTTCTAGCCCCCAGTCACTTTTGAGCTACTTTTTCTCTCCTCCTCAGCGTAAGAGTGCTACCGTTATACCGTAGCGCCTTTAAACCAATTAAGCGTATCTTATGCATAACTTACATTATTATCAAGATTTTAATGACGAATGAATACATTAGAGATTGCTTATCGACCAGAAAGCAATTTGCTATGAATTTGTCACCAAAACTTGTCGACAAATTACGACCCATCTGTTTCCGCATTAGTTTCGGTATTTGAGTGCAAAGTTTGCAGTCGCAATTACATGCCAAATCCATGCCAAAACGTAGCCCTCGTGAAAAGGGAAGTCAGTCGCACTAAGAGGGAATCTAACCTTGCTTCAAGGGCATATATTAGGAAAAATCGCAGCAAGCCTTGCTATAGGAGGGAAAACGGAATTAAATGATTGGAAATACATGAAACTTAAAATTATATAATTTAGAAGTGTAAATAAAGTTCCGTCTTCCCTGCTACAGCAAGGTTTACTCAGATTTTTCCCCATATATACTCTTAGAACAATGTTAGGTGTACGCTGTTAGTGTGACCGACCTGCCCTCTTCACGAGGGCAAGGTTTGGCATGGATTTGGCATAGAATTACGACTGCAAACTTTGCACTCAAATATACCCAGCCATTTTTTTCCGCATTAGGCTTGGAATCTGTCGACAAATTTTGGTGGCAAATTCATAGCAAATAGGGACCAAATTCTGCTCAAAGCATGGTCTTGACACCAAATGATCACTCGGAAAGTACGACTACATACATTGATCAAAATATGCTCGAAGCAGCTGTTTCCTAGGTTTGATTAACTGGGGATTAAGTGGAGTACGTACTCCATTTATTGTGTAATTTATTTTCTTCACACTCGCACTATTCCATAAATAATAATTACGTATGACACATTTTATTATTTAAATTATGTGATAAATAACGATTAAACGATGTGATAAATAAATATACATACATACCCTTAAAAGAAAAAGCAATTATTTTTTTTTGTATTCTTGTATTCTTTTTTTTTCTATTCAAATATATCCATTAATTTGCAGAAAATTTGAATTGCACTACGTAATAAAATTACTTTTCCACGGAGAAACAATAACTTCAAATAGTATGTAGAATGAAATTTTGTCTATATAACATTGATAAAAAACATTTATGAATATATATAGTTCAAATCATTTTATGTTTAAACATTTTGCCATACATTAAAGAATATTTGCTGTGAAGAAATACCAGAGTTTCTTAACAATTATTGTTGCATCTGTATGAGTAAATTTTGTCAGAGCCAAGGGTAGTCACGTGACTTTTGCAAAGTCAGCAGGTCGGTAACTGCTGTACAATTTCCGTTCACAGTCTTCGAACGCAGAATGAATAAATTTGTCACATTTTTTACTCTATATTATCGATATCATGAATTCTGACGCCAAAATTGCATGCCGAAACGTGCGTCAAGTTTTTGGTTTTATTTCGCAGAGAATCAAGACAAAATATAGCTCAGTGGAAATATTTTCTAGCGCGCGCTATCCTCGATTTCATCCAGAAAACTCATCCAATGGCACAAAAATGCTTGGATTCTGTGACATGCACATCATCAATTTTTTACCTACTTCTAACACTTATATTACAAAATATCTGCATAATTTCGTCTGATCATGACCAGCACGCGCTGCATTGAAACTTCCTCTTTCGAAGGAGCCTTTTCCCAGCGAAAAATATTCTCATATAAAGACAAAAAGTTGACTGCACGTAAAACCATTTTTTGCCTAATTTTATCGGTAACGTGGTCATTGTCCCTCACTACGGGTCTACGGCAACTTGGCTCTTAGTATCGAGAATTTCTCGGTCTTGTCAGGGGTGAAGTACAAAAACGAAGGAATGAATATGCGAATCAACTGATATTTTTTTCCAGGTAATAAAGAAAACTTGTACACGTGTGACATTATTGTTTGACAAGGCGTAAAGTTTCGTTATAAATTGTAACTTTGTAACCACCTAGCGGTTAAATATGTATACTAAAACGTTTCCTTGATGTATGCAACTGGTTTCTTCAAAAGCAAGACGGTACAACAGGTTGCATATTTGCTGGAGACCGATCCAATTACGGAAAACGCCGTTATTCGTTCAATGCCTTCAATGAATTAAATTATTACTATAGGCGTGGTGACTACGTAAATATTCAGTTCATTCATGTGAGTGATAAATGTATCAGTAATGACTACAACTGTAATTTATTTGTACACATTTATGTATATAACGAAAACAATCTTATAGTTGTAAATAGCGATATTACAATTTTTTAGTTTTTCATGAAAAGTGGCAAGACAATTTACTATAATAAATTTATAATAGACATTGTCCATAAAACGATTGCAAAGATTGCAAGGACTAAATCAATTAATGTACAGTATTATCGTAATTATTGTAATAAATAAATATCAATGCTATATAATTTGTCCAGTATTTACCAATACTGTTTTAAAAAATATTGCGTCTATGTTAAACATACAAAACTATGGTAATACTAATATAACATAAAGTCTACTTTGTATTATACATATTTTACGTTTTACTTTACAAATGATTTTGTATTTTTTTAGCAATATCATAATATTTTAGTATCACAAATGATTCTGACGAGAACCAGCGAGAAAATGTTCATCTCTGTTGCCACCTCGTGGTGAAATTGGAGAATCGTTTTCACGGCAAAGAATCATTCGCACCATCTATCAGGGAAATTAGAAATCTTAAAAACGAAACTCAGGATAATTATTAAGGTACCTGGGGAAGTATACGTGGTCAGTAAATGTGCGTAGATGCTGAGCCGATTGAATTCATCACAATTAACGGTTGCTTGCATATTTGTAGAAATTTAGATTTTTACTAAGAGAACGAAGATTTGTTCTATCGTTGCGCAAAGTAAGTA
Organism: Seladonia tumulorum; assembly: GCA_913789895.3. Taxonomy (NCBI): domain Eukaryota; kingdom Metazoa; phylum Arthropoda; class Insecta; order Hymenoptera; family Halictidae; genus Seladonia; species Seladonia tumulorum. Next base: position 30,212,595 of record OU565266.1, read on the forward strand.
CACTCCAATTTATTTCACTCGTCCCAACTTCATTTGTAAAGATAATTTTTAGTCAAATTTCAAATTTGAGCGCTATGCAAATATTTGATTTAGTACATTGCGGTTTTATTTACATACGTCTGATGCTGTTGTTGCAAGAGCTCGCTGTAATAACACATTTTTCTGTGGCTAAAGATAATTAGTCGTTTGGAGTATTATTTTCTGTTATTCATTAATAAATGATGCCAAACTAGCTGCTTTCACTTTAGAAAACAGGACGTGATTTACATTTTAATGTGTTTGAACAGTTTGTATTTCGATTTTTGAATAGGTTTTGCTATATCTGTATTAAGTGTAAGTCGAACAAATACATTCTAGAATGAGCATTTTGTAATACATATAATAATGTTTTCTTTTCATGTAGGATGGCAGATACCGCTAGTACAGAGCCAACCACCAATTCACCACAAATAGGGACAGATTGGAATGCTTTAAAACAACATGTTATTGACAATAAAATTAAAGTTGGATTGTGGGTTACAAGGCTTTTCACAATTCTATTTACTATTGGTTATGTCATTCCTATATTTGGGTATGTTACTTTATGATATTTTTCCTGTTAAACAAGAAATGTAAGCACATAACTTTAATTTTTAATTTCATACTGTTTTAGCAATCCATATAATATTTATTATAAGGCTCTAATGAGCAACGCAGCCACAAATGCATTGCGCCTACACCAAAGAATGCCACGTGTTCCATTAAACTGGCAGTACGTGGAACTGTTATTTCTCGAAGATTCCTTCCATTATTTATTTTATTCTTTAATATTCCTTTATGCAGCTCCAGTTATATGTATCCTTTTCATTATAAAATAGTCATCAATAAGGGTACATAAGAATAATTTTAAATTATTATTCCTCAACTAATAATCAGTGGTGTTAACACCTATATTTTTATTTGCTCTAATGCATTTTGCTAGTTACTCTCTTGTACTACTTGATGTAAGTATGAAAATTTTCATGTTGTAACAGAAAATTACATAACAGTAATGCAACTGTAATATATGCATGGTCATTACAGTGACAACCAATACTTATTTTGTTTGTTTCTAATGAAGTGTTTAGGACAGAACAGCTGGTGGGGAGCCCGTCTATTCGTATCTTTAATCGAGTTTCAATCTCGGAATATTTTACGTCTATGTGCGTTATCCGAGATAATTTACTTGCCATTTACAGTGCTTCTAGTATTTACGTATGTATCACCACTAATACTTTAAAGATTTACATTATTATAAGTATTGTACACTACATAATTAACTTTTTACAGAGACCGAGCTAGTTTATTAACACCATTTATTTACTATCAATTCTTGAAATTACGTCTCGCGTCGCGAAGAAATCCATCTACCCGTAATGTGTTCCATGAACTTAGAAATGGGCTAAGTTCAATCTCGATGAAACCATCTGTACCAAACATTGTTCGGCGGATGATCGGAGCATTATTGTCGCTGACACAACAAATGGTTCCAGTTCGTCAATAATTTTCAATTTTCAGGACAACAATTCTTAAAGATTTCCTGGGGTTCTCGGGTCCATGCAATAACAATTTCATACAGTATGATTCGAGGACGAGAAGTGTGCAAATATCAAAAGCAACAGGGAGCCTATGATTTATTGTTTGAGAATTGTACGAAACCTATCAAACTATGACCTTCTGGAAACTCACCCATTATCTTTAACTACTTCTGAATACCAAAAATGATAACGGCAATTTTACAGACATTTCATACAAATTATGTATCAAAATTTTTAATATTTTGTAATGCCTACTATTGACGATGAATCAAGATTTACCATATAATTCAGAATTATTGTAAACCATAATATAACAATCTCGTTATAGCTTACATCATTAGATTTCATTCAGACGTTTTGCATGTGTATGTTTTTATTAATTGTAACATTCCAGTATTCCTATTGGAATGGTGTATATGTTAAGCAGGTATATTCACATTATATACACACGGGAAAATATGGAAATATTGAGTAATGTATATCGTGCCTCACATCACATATATTTTTGGTACTTTTTGAAAATATGTTAATTACATCTATATTTGTGCACTTTCTTCAAGAAGTATTCAATGCGTGCTAAAATAGCATAATAGTAGATAAGTCGGTTTTTTTATTATTTAATGTAGATATGGGTTATTCTATGGACTTCATAATAAAACAGTACTTAGTTTTAATCACATTTAGCTAATCTTCAAACATTAAATAATTTAACTGCAACTCGATTCTCTTGACGAAGTTACACGATCTATTGAAATTCCCACAAATAAATAAACAATGAGGATGAATTCTCTTTTTTAATATTGTCATTACAAATCAACGTACGTTTTATGATGTTCATATATCGTTCTCTCATTGTAATGTTACTGTTATTGTATCAGGTTCATAGTAAAGGAAAGAAATAAAGTTGACATTTGTTTCAAAAATTTATTTTCATTGTGTATAAATTACACTGCAAGCGGTGCTAGTTGTGGCATGTCTTTCGATGCTTTTACTTCAGATGATGGTTGGGATGGGAAAATTTCATCCTTCGGTTCCACAATGGAAACAGAATCTGGGAGGGGTTTCTTGGGTCCTGTCTTGCCTTGAAGATCGTATGGAAGCATGATCTTTACTTTGATACCGAGCACACCTGTAATGAAGGAAAAATTATTTAAATGGGGAAATCTTCATTAATGACTATTTAATTGTATGAATGAACTCTTAGTACCTTGTCTGAGAAGTACGTGGCGGGTTGCAGTATTGACGTATTCATTAGTAGGTTCGCCAGAGTGGATCATCAATCCATCAACAAACTTCATTGATTTGGCTCTCTGTCCACGCAACTTGCCACTGACAACAACTTCGCAACCCTTTGCTCCAGATTCCATAATGAAACGGAGAACTCCGTAACAAGCTCTAAACAAACATATATATATTATAAAGATGTTACAATATCTACATTAGTTGGGTGTAATGGATATTTAAATTTACCTTCGTACAGCAAGACCTCCAATCAGTTTGTAACGCAGGGATTCTGCCTGAGCAATAGCACAAAGACCACGCGTTGCTACTTTCTCAGCGTACAATTCGATATTTTGTGTTTCTTTAAAGTTAAACCTCTTTTGTACTACGGAGGTTAATTCTCGAATCCTACGTCCTTTTTCTCCAAGAACGCTTTGTGTGTGAGTCGCCAACAAAATAATTTCTGTGCGATGAGGAGTGACACGCACTTCCACTCCCGAGTATCCATCTTCTGCAAGTTCGCGAGTTAAGAACTCGTTCAACTCGGCTTTGAAGACACCATCTCCGACAAACTAAAAAAAGATATAACACATCGAAAATAAATAATATTCCTTCATACTACATCTTACACCAATAAATCAAATTCACATTAACCATGCAATTCGCAACTTCTCTCTCATTCTGTGAATTCTTACTGAATTAACGTATAGGTTAACCTCAAAGAGTATTTGTTGACACGCATGTACTTCAAATAAACACTAAGTTTAAACAAGCAGATAATTAATACATCCAACCCAAGTTTACAATAAAAGAAAATGATTTGAATAAATGCAAAAGCAACGTATTGATAGTATTGGTAACGAAAAGCATATGAGCATAAAATATCGAATATAAGACAACAGCTGAAAGCATCCATGTCATCCGCATCTTTCACGTGTGATAGCCTCTTATTTTTCTGCAAAATATTCACTTTCTTGCTTTCATTCATACATCGGATGCCATATTTTTTTGAAAGGTTTGATCATAAATTGCTAAAATTCACCAACCTTCCTCTTCTTTGAGATAGAACGATTGTCCATGTTTGACGCTGGCGCTACAAAAGGAATCGAAATCCAAAAGACTCGACTGGAAGCGGAAGTAGCCCAACTTGCTCAGTGCGCTGCGTTAAAGTCAAGATAATGCTTATAATAAACTATATTTTGTACAAACACGTTATTATATGTAATTTTATTAACGATAATTTCGTTTTATATTTTCAGGACAAAACGATTAATGATTAAGGTTGGTTTATGTTAATAAAGTATTTTGATTTATACGTCAAAACAGAGGTTAGGAAACACACAGGATTTCAAATCATGTGGGACGATGTACTCCCCTTAAATGGATTATTTTTCAATTTTTTAAAGAACACGTAAAAATAGCAATAAGATTATACATGCATGTAATGACGATACACTGGACTATATAATTTATACAATAAAATAAATGTTTCTATCAGTAGTTGAAAATCACAATTATCAATTAATAATTTCTTTTCTGTATGTGGGAGCAAAATTATAAATGTAATCATTAGTATATATAAATAATTTAAACATTACGAGTTACGTATATTTTTTTTCTTTTCTCATAGAATACAAATAGGTCTACCGGCGTCGTAAATCTAATTAAATCTTCTTACGGCCCTGGTGATATCTAAACACACACGCGTGCAGTGATACGTCTCTGAAAGTACGTACATTGTATACATACATAGATCAGTTTGAGTCATGCAACGGCGATTCACTTGTGTATGCGTTCGTTGCTTTGGCATGAGGTTTACCGTGTTACAGAATCATGCTTCGCCTTCGATATGGAGTGGAAGACTGTAGTATTGGCGGCGGTGATAGTGAGTCTGTGTTTTCTGGCAATACCGATCCGGGTCGGCCCGGATGTCAACCCTAAAGATGTTAAACTGTTCGAGGACTATGTCACGCGCTACAATAAATCTTACAGAGACAAACCTGAAGAATACGAAACAAGATTCAAGAGGTTTCAGGTAAGCAATTGCGATTCACGAGAGAATTTGATAAGGTGCTGAGAATACTTGACGCGATACGGCTTCGACGGTATTCGGTTTCGATCTATCGTGTTCCATTTTGAAAATTTCCCGCGCTTGCGCCTACGATCGTATTTTCTTTTTTCTTTTAAAACGCCCGGGAATCTTGTTTTGTGGATAGGTAAATACGTAAACGTTTGTTAATTTATCGTTGCTCATAATTACATAAACAGATCATTTGAGTTTCAACGAACCACTGCATGTATATTTTCAACAATTAAATAGCATGTGTTCTGCACAACATAGTACATTTAGTACAATATAGTAATACAAGTATAGCACATGTAGTATAGTATATTCTATTTAATGGTATAAGATATAATTTAGTACAGAATGCATTGAACATAATGTAGTATGCGGTATGGTATAATAATGCATCATATTGCTATGTATTTAGTATCATCATGTGCTGTCAACATGGGTGATAAAATATTGCAACGATTTATTGCAACGTGTATCCTAGAAACTAGAGATACTGAATTATCATTTTATATAACCGCTAACGTAACAAGTGTACCGACAGCTGTGTCTTTATTGCAGAGATCGTTGCGGCACATAGAAACAATGAACGGCCTTAGATCTTCACAGGAGAGCGCTTACTATGGGCTGACTCCATACTCGGACATGTCCGAGAACGAATTCCTGACACAAACACTTATTCCAGATCTTCCCATAAGGGGTGAGACATTCCACAGTCTGATACCCACAAATAAACTATTGGGTTGGAACGAAAGTCTGTAAACTTCAAAGATTTGATCATGTCGATTTGTAGTTTCAAAAAATAAAATTATCTATACATTTTGGTTGCCTACGCGAGGGTTAAGGCGCTCAAGTTAGGCGGAAAGTCATTCATACGGGGAACTTTATTAGCGTAATCATCGTTAGGCACCGAAAATGTGCTCTCGACTTGCTTCAAAACGACTGTCATAATACTAGTAGATATGAACTGACTTATAATGTAAGGTGCAAACTCCATTTTCAAGTAACTAATAATAATTGTTGTTACTGGTGACTTGCTTAAAAACGATTGACACCAAATTAGTGGCATTGAATATTATTTATTCGTTATGAAACGAACAAAATTATGGTACTAATTAAGCTACTAATGATCGCTAATAATGCGTAATAATGCGTTATATTGTTTATGTAATTTATATTTTGAATCACTCAAAATTCACGAGACGATCAACGTATTAATACACATAAAATTAACAATTGTCATTCATGAATAAATGTGTAATGTGCTAGGAGAGAGGCACGTCAAGGCGCCCTATCATCAATGCCACCGCCTGCGACATTCGAGCAATCGAGTGAGAAGATCCGCCGGTTTGCCAGCGAAGTTCGATTGGAGAGAGAAAGGAGTGGTCACTCCTGTGCAAAGTCAAGGGACCTGCGGGGCCTGTTGGGCCTTCAGCACCGTCGAAGTGGCAGAGTCAATGTTTGCGATAAAAAATGGCACTTTGTATTCGTTGAGCGTCCAACAAGTACGTCAACGATTCAAAGTAACCGGTTCTATGAAACGATGCAGAGTTCCTGAATTTTTGAAATCTTCAGATTTCTTAAACATTTTAACAGATGATCGACTGCGCGAAGAACAGCAACTTCGGCTGCGATGGAGGGGACATTTGCAGCTTGCTCTCATGGTTGGTGTTGACGAAAGCAGCAATACTCCCAGCGTCTGTTTACCCGCTCACGCGATCGACGGGTATGTGCCAACTGCAGAAGTAAGTACATTCGGATCATTTCTATTCAAAGGTGGCACAAACGACGATTAACATGATTATACCTTCTAGGACGTTGACGAAGGGACCGAGCGTTCGAGTAAGAGACTTCACGTGCGACAAGTAAGACTCTGTAACTCTAGACCGCGGGGTCAACGCACGCGTATCGATTTCACTGTCTTCGTGAAAAAAGAAGCGACACACTTTCGAGAAAAGAAATTCGAACACATTCGAATATATTCATGAAATGAAAATAAAATCGCTAGCCAGCGCTTAATCTGTAAGCGACGAGCACCGTGTCATTGAGTTGTTTAGCGAGAGATTACGTGTAAAAGGTTTTCTTATATAAGCTGACCGGTTGGCATTGTTCTCGACAACGAGGATATCGTGACGTTCGAATGTTTAAGACGAGCCAGTGTTTTGTTCCAAACAGCTCATTAGCAAGAATAGACGCGAATTTGAATTTTGATTTTTCTACGAGCAATTGAACTGTCGAACCGACGAATTCTTGATTGAATTCAATGAATTCGAAAGCGGCAGTTTCCTACGAGTGGCAATCACTTGCGACGTTTGTTATTAAGGCGATTAAAGGTTTAACGGGCGTTAGTTTCGTAGATGCAGAGGGTGATCTGTTGGCAACGCTCGCCACACATGGACCGGTTGCGGCTGCGGTCAACGCTTTGTCCTGGCAGAACTACTTGGGCGGAGTGATACAGTACCATTGCGACGGCTCTTTCGATAGTCTGAACCACGCTGTGCAGATAGTCGGCTACGACAAGTCGGCGGCCATACCACATTATATTATTAAGAATTCGTGGGGCACCAGCTTTGGCGATAAAGGCTACATGTACATTGCGATAGGCAGTAATTTATGCGGTATGATTAATCTTGTTGTATAAAATGCGTTGACGTGTTCACGACCGTCGGTCATGAACCCCGTTTTCGCGACAGATCTTAAGAAAAAGATTCGAAGTTTATTTATAACAGTTTATTATTTTCTTAAGGTAACATAAGTAACTGCTGATAGGTGATACGCACGAAACGAACAAATTAACAGAAATGAATTGTGTTTCAACAGGTATAGCAAACCAAGTGTCGTCGCTGAATGTACTCTGAGCCACCGGATCAGTTGGAATCAAGGGACTAACGTGATTGGTTTAACATCAAGTATTTGTATTGGTCCTTAAATGTACATAGGTAGCCTATCAAATTATTTTAATCAAGGTAATCATTGTTACGACGCAGTTGTTATATACGTATAAATACTAACAAGTATTCTGTCGCATGACAATTCACACGACTCCTATAATTTTTACAAACTTTTTAACATGTGCCAAGCAATAGGCTGTAATAAAAGATTTCATTTACGCACGCTATGCTTAGTTCCTATGCGTTTGTCTTTTACGTTTCTATAATATGTTTCCTGAGAAACGTACCGTGCGCGTCATCATCGTTGGGACGCGGTTATCGGTTTACGTGTCCTCAAGGGTGCATTCGGCGTTGTTTTGATTGTCGTCCGGGTTCCATCCATTGCAGGCGATCGATAGTTTTGTCTTCATTTGCTTCGACAATGGTGGGATCATGTGTCGAGGTATTAAGAACGTGGATAGGTTGAAGAGATCCAAAAAGACTTTGTATCTGTCACTGTCATCGAAATATAAAAGTTAGTTATGAAGTAGCGTAGATACGAAAACTAGCATTTCCAAGAATACAGATGGTTCTAATAATTAGATTGCGGATCTTATGCGTTTAAAGACACTGTTATTTTATTTAGTAAATGAAAATAAATATGTAAAGATTTTGATGGATCTGGCCACGACTGTCAGGATCTTTTGCATACAAATATTCGTAGTCTATCAATAATATTAAATGAATATTAATTTATGAGAGTCCAGAAGCTTGACACCTGCGAATATTACCTTAACGTGGACTTCAAGTACTGGTAGCCGGAAGATCCTCCAGTTCCGAGCTGTTGCGATCCGATCATCCTTTGTACCATGAGAACATGATTATCTGGAGGTCAAATGGCAAATGTATTTTTTATAATCTGAAACGTTAAATAGTATACAGAATGATTGTATTTTCTTACACCTCCATTTCGTGATGAGCGAGTCAATGTCCATCAGCGCTGTCAAGATCTGATGAGGTTGGCTGAATCTCGGCTCGTCGCGGTACAACGTGATCATCACGGCCCCTTGAAAGGCTCTGTACACGAATTTACGTTCACCTCGCGATACGAGCGCGTTGTGAAGGGACTCGTTGAAGATCGTCTCGAAGGCCGCTTGTCGAGAACGCACGGTGGACAGATAATAATTCTTGAGCTGCTCCGTCGTTTGTTTCTGTAAGAAGTTCAACAATAAATCGTCCTCGATCCGGGGCCCGCGGAAATCTTGAAAAAGTTTGAACGCGTAATCAGGCAATTACTCGAGCATATTGTTCCTGTTCAGCGAGCAGCTTCTCCACGGATCTCTTGTACTTTCCCCAGAAGTCGAAGTCGTGGCTCTCGAGGCCTGGCGTCCTCGCCAGCCACCCTTGAATCAGACAGCTCAGACTCGGCTCCTCCTCGGAACGTTTGATCGCCTCGATGGCTTTCGGGTCTCTGCCGAACGCTCTGGTGTAACTTTGATTGTACTTGACCCTGTGCTCCTGTTTCACGCCCAACTTGTTCTCCAGCAATCGGAACTGCAGCGACTGGAAGCCCGAGGCTGGACACAGATAGTCCCGGAACGCCATGAAGTCCAGAGGCGTCATGGTCTCCAGAATGGACACTTGCTCCACCAGAAGCTGAAGAGAACCAAGAGCTGAACACACGTTTTCGCAACTATTCACCGTGGTTCGAAACCGAAAAAACACGAACCAATGTTATTGATTTATTGCGTACCGTACACTTAACGAACACTGGATACTGAACGTGCACTAAATGATCGTAGTTTGAGTTATCCCTAAACTGTACGTGGGACGTTGGTCGACTTCATATGTATAGATTTTACTGACTTATTCTTTGTGCTTAGGATGGATGATGCTATACATTTTTCCATTTCTAAAGGTTTAAAATATTTTCCCCGGAAGGAAAAGTCCCTCTCAAAACATTTCTAGCCATTAGCCAAGACACTAATTAACCGAGCTCTTAATAGACTTAAGGGTTAATTAATTAATTAATTGATTAATTAATTAATTAAGTAAAAGTTAACCCTTGAGCCATACGCAAGTTTTCCTTATCAAAGAGTGAAATTAAAGGAGGATATGACCTTTACTACCCTCACTATAAAGCTCTGTTCACACTGAAACCAGTTCGAGCAACTTGGCTGTTTTCTTCTTTTGTTACCGAATAAAAGAAAAAGAAGACGACAAGAGCTGACAAAAAGTTATTCGGTGTTGCTTCAGTATGGACATAGAAATACAAATTTTTTAATTTTTCACGAAAAGACTGGATGAAAATTTTCTTAATTATTACGATGCGAAATCGGTGAAAATTTATGATACGTTAAGAAGATTCCAGCACAGTCATTTAGTGAAAACGAAGAAAAAGGAAAATACGCGAGCATTCCTTAAAGCTTGTATAACGAAGACCACATTTCAAACTTCCCTTCAACTTGATTTTGTTGCAAGAAAAATTGTAAAATCGTTGCTATGATTTAATAAAGAACAAATTTGACTGATTATTCTTTCTACAAAATTAGCACACGAAATGAGACGCAGCATAGAAACAGTGTCCCGTTGTTTCGAATTATATGATCGCACAATTATGTAGATCCAACTCGAAAATGGCAATTGTTATACTTCGTTTGTAATTTGCGTTTCAAACCAACGAATTGTGCACAGCTGGTTTTGTACACAGCTCCCTAATCGATCTTGCCCGCGTCTAAGACCCCGCGTCTGAAATTGTATGGTTGCCACCCTTGCGCTTCTGTTACGTAGGGAAAAAATGACCCTTGACAAATCTAGCATTCTCGTCACGGGTAGATCTCGGCGGAATGAGAGATTCTGAGAGAACACCTCCTGGCAAGCTCTGCCTTCCGATCCGGCGGGATCGAGATCACGAGAAATCGGCGGTGAATCGATCATTTCGCGATCGACAGGCCTAGCTCTGCTCGCATGCTTGCTTAACCCTGCGCCGGTGATTTTTCATTCGTCGCGCGAGACGAGAAAATGCGACGACCACACCTGCATTCTGTGGTATGGAAAGAGCGCCAACGAGTCTGTTACCTAACGCATCTATGCGTGTCAGCGAGGGGTGTCGCATATCATCTAGCGGTATTAACTTACTCAGGTCCCACTGTTATTCCTGTAGTTCCCACAATCTTTCTGATTCCTTCGTGAATGGGGTCGGCGGCGCGGGAGGTGGCGAGGAAAACACCGTCGACGAAAAAGTGTCGCGTTCGCCGGAACCTTGACCCGTTTGCTAACTATCCGCGGAGAATTATCGGGTATCGAAATCGTTAACGACCGTGACAGATATACAGAATGTTTGAAAAATACGATCGCGGTCTTACGGCCGAGGGCACGACAAAATGCTACGCAATTTCTAGACGACGCCGCCAATGGTTCGATCACTCTTGTCGCTGGCTGAACAAAATTATTTTTTCACGGTCCGGAGCTTCTTTGGAGTTTTAATTGCTAGAACACAAGTCAACTTTGCATTACAGTTTGTAGTTTCGTTAGAACCGTTAATAACAAATTTCTAATCTATTTTCGCAGATCTATCCCTTACGAAGAATCGCACAACTTTTCTAAGATATTCGACAAAATATGCCCCTTTCGGATGTGTTTTTTTAAACATTCATTTCGACCCGATTTACAACGTTTCGCGGGCTCAGGCTGAGGTTAAACGAAAGTAGAAAGTGAGCGAAGTGAACCAATTATTAGCAGCGAAGCGGAATAAAACACGTTGTATATACGATATACATTTATACTAATCCCACTTTATTTCAGGGAAGATCACCGCGTTGATAGAAGAAAATCAATGTCTACTTGACTCCTGTTTGTTGCAAACAACGCAGAAAATTTGGATTTCGCATAAAGATCCGCGGTCGGCAATCACGTTTCTCAGGGTGAGAATTCGTCGCGACACGATATTGTAAAACGAAGGGCTGAGAAATTTCTTTCGATTTAAAAGAAAAAAATGTTGAGTAAAAATATTGAGAAACGATCGATATCGCATTCGGCGTCGAACGTTTACTATATAAACTGGGAATGTTGCTAGGAAAGGGTTAAACTAGCTTTACAGAACACCCTGTACCGAAGACGGCTAGAACCGGCGAGAACCCCTCGAGAGGCGACACATCAAAGAAATTCGATTAGAGTCACCGCGAGCGGATCAGCAGCACCCTTGTCATAAATCACAATGCTCTAATTGGCTTGCGATTAAGGGTCGTTCACGCTCCTTCCATCACTGTCATTGTCAACGTATGGTTACTGGCCTCATTCTGAGCGTATCGAATTATCCTGCGATGCGTACTCGCCGCACCGGAAAACTCTATTTGCTCTGTTTCTTCGTCTCTCTTTCTCTCTCTCTCTCTCTCTCTCTCTATTCTTCGTTTCTCTATCTCTCAATTCCCTCTTACTCCTCCTTAGCCAATCTTTATAGCGGGAGCCACGAAAATACAATCATCTCGCCGATATCTTGCTTACTTTTAGAATGAGAACGATGCGGTTTAATCTCTTCAAGATCTCCAGGGTCCTTGACTCGTTCAGGACCTGGGGCAGCCGATTCTTCTGCGAGGAACGGTTGTTCGAGGTCCCATTCAGAGCTGGATCGTAGCTGCTCTGCTCCGAGTTGAAGACCGTCCTGACCGTGTCCAGCTCGTAGATGATCTGTTTGAACCAGAGCTCGTATGCTACCAACAGCGAAACGTATTCAATAAGCATTAGTTTTAAAGGAAGTTGTCAGTGGGTTGTTCAGCGATGTGCTTGCGAATTGTTGCTAGGACTGCATTTACTATTATAATTGCTGGGAAAATTGCTCGAATGTCGCTGGGATCGATAGATTCTTGTTAAACGAATTTTAAGAAGCTAGAAACAGTGATCAGTAGACTGCGGATTTTATGGACTTTTGATAAAATTCGGTATGTGTGATTCAAGACGGATTAACCCTTACAACTCGAATTTTTTTACATCATTAAATTTGTTTGTATTTAATAAATTACTAACATTTCAGTATTGTACGAATAAATTGTACCATTTTCATATGTATAACATGAAAAAAATATATATAGAAGGGAAATATTCTAGGTTGGAAGAAATGTATCGTTTTGGAGTTAAAATAGCTTCGAGTGCAAAGAATTAACATAATTTGAGAATATCGGAGAAAAAGCGGTTTTTGTATTTGGCTTTTGCCTCTTGCAATTGATACAGACAATTTTCATTTTACATGAAGATCCGCAGTCTAATGATCAGCAGACTGAGCATTTTTATGCAAAATAAAAATTGTTTGCATCGATTACCATGAACAGGAGCCATGCAGAATGTTCATTGATACATTGAAGCGTTTAAATTCCATATACCGTAATTCGCAGTCTAGTGATTAGCTTTGACAATTTAGAGATTAAAACGGATTCTATGCGGTTACTTGATCTTACAACAAAACTTTCTTCTGTTTGTAGAGCAACATAGACTTGTTGCTTTTAGTAGACTGCCTTCTAGTAGACTGCCTTCTTTTTGCTTATTCTCTTTCTTCGTCCGAGAAAAGAATTATATTTGTTTCGTTCGAAAAAAGAGTTATAACGCTTGAGCAAGGGTCGAAAGTCACATGTAATCATTTTACCCTGATGCGTGATGATGAAAAGATGCTCGTCGTGAACTTCCTTGCTATACTCGGCACTCAATAATCTCTGTGCAGTCAAGATTTTATCCAATCGAAGATACTCGCCGTAAAGCATGCCCGGTCCTTCAGTCAATTGGCCGTTTTCTTGATCGCGGTCCTCTCTAAAATCAGATCACCAAATTTCATCCAGTTTTCCCCCGCAGATTTTCCGACGACCCGGCTCATAATTGAAAAAATTCAACATTTCTTTTTTAATATTCATTATGCTTTAAAAATAATTAATGTAGGCACAGTAATTGATTCCCTTGCCCTATAACTGTCTGGCAACTAAAGTAATTCTCTGCTGTCTTATCATTAGACTGCGAAATTCATGCATCAATCATTCATGCAACATTGATATTTCAAAACAAATTTTATCATTTTTATCCTTGCTTTAGCGATACAACCAGCTTCAGAATTTCGTTATTTTTGCCGGTACTCAGTATTAGAAACGGAAAAAATTTGCCGGTCGCGAATGCGTTAAGACTGTTAAAGGAAAAGAGAAAGTTGCGAGTAGTTGGTGCAAACAATTTTTATTTTGCACAAAGATCCGCGGTCTATTTATCATGGACGTTAAACAAACAATTTGCTCTGAAGGGTGAAAAATACTATGAACATTATACTTCATCGGTCTGCTATTTCGGAAATCGTTGCACAATGCGTAATCTTGATTACTTACGTAATTGCGTCCGATAAGGGGCAGGCCATTTTTAGTAGCTGCAATCTTCCCGGAGAAAAAACAATAACAAGTTCAAAGTGGAATATTAAGAGTTCCTCGTCTGGAGATGGTTATCTGTCGGGCGCACTTTTTCCACTGATTTTTCTCGTCTTTCGCGGCCGTCTCGCTCGAAATACGTACGAAATTTCGACGGATTTCGATGATCGAAGAACAACGGCTCTCAGGTTGACATGTTGTTGGGTTTCAGCGAGCTAGCTCGGTTGGACGGGAGGCAGCGAGGAACACATGCTGTCGACGAGGTGGTTAAGCCGTGACTAAAAACTGAATGGCCATCGCGCTCGTGAAACTATCCCTCTTATATTTCAAAGAGCGAGGGCACGTGAATGAACGATTGAGAATCACGGGGTCTCTAAACATTTCTTTTAATAAAAGTTCGCGACACATCTAATCGATACACCCTAATCGATAAAAAAACATTCGGCTATCGCTGATTTTACACGCTCGTGCATCATGTAATCGAGCAAAATTACAATGCAACGAGAAAAGTTACTTCCGCGAAGATAAGAATCCTTCCGCAGCATTTTTTTGGCTGTCCAGTCGGACGCTTATCTATTTATTTCAACTCTAAACTAGGATAGACGAAACGTAAAGCTACGCCTACACTGAAGCAACAACGAGCATTGGTTGTATGTATTAGGGCGTTGCATATGGAATGACCCATTTCAAAATGTAAAGTTTACAAAGTGCTTTAACACATTCGTGACCGCTGACGTGAATTATAATATAATTATAATCTATCTATAAAGCAAGTATACAAATTATAAAAACCTTTTTACTTTAACAACACATGATTGCAATATTGATATTTCAAAACAAATTTTATCATTTTTATCCTCGCTTTAGCGATACAAGTTTGCGGCAACCAGCTTCAGAATTTCATTATTTTCGCAGATACTCAGTATTAGAAACGGAAAAAATTTGCCCTATAGTACTATTGTAATCTATAGGTTTATTATGTGTACCATTTAAAGGTACAAACCTAATCTTTCAAGTCCTACCTTCAGTTTCTATCTGTATATCCAATGTTACTTGTAAATGAAATTTATTTCAACAACGGTCAATGCGACCGACGTGTATTCTGTTTATGTGAGCGAAAAAATTATGCGATGTTTGGCCAAAATGTGGTAGTAAATAAACGCGCTAGTAGTCAATGATAAAAAAAGCTCAAAAATATAGATGATAATCTAATACACGAGGAGGGTGGACAACCAAAAAATTCAATATTTACCATAGTATGCTTACTTTGATCAATAAGTTTTATTTAGAGAAAATTATGTTTGTTTAAAGTTACATTTATGAATTGGATGTTTCATATGCAATGACCTAATATTTTGCAGCAAAATCGCTGCTTTGACCTAGTAAAAGAAGAAGACAAGAGGTGACGATAAATTGTGTACATAGCTCGAGGCAATTCAATTTTACGTAACATTTTATCACACTTAACGCGAACAGAATGTGGTTTTATTTATTAATTATAATATATTTTATTGAACACTCGAGTTAACTCGTCGTGCCTGGTTAACGGGCTAATCGACTTGCGGGGTTGAAACATTATACGTACAAATAAGGAGCATAATATTTAAAAAAGAAACAACTTAAGTTAACAACGAGTATAATGACCCAGTGATTAGAACCAAGCATTATTTTGTGTAAGGTCTTTTGTAGAAAATGGTAGGGCTGGTTAGATCACGAGTGTCATAATTAATCTCGCAAGTGAATGGACTAAAGATATGCCTCATCTTAAACAATTCGTGAAGAATACGGGCAACATTGAAAAATAAATTGTATAAAATTAATCATCTTATACACGGATGGATAGAAATGATAAGTTAACTCACTTTTGATGGTTGATGGTTCTAGGCTATTTTATACACAGCACACTAAATAACAAAATATTTTTATATATCAAGTGTACATCAAATCCTACTGTTGAAAATTATGTAACAAAAACGGAGTGGCAAAAACGTTTGCAATCTATTTTATCGTTGTAAAACTGGAAGGAACAAAGTCTTGAAATAGCTCAATTTATATAGGGTAAGGGGCCTAATTACTGTGGAGGTACCAATTACTGTGCCTATATTAATTATACTTATTTTTAAAGAGATATATAACATATGTATATTAACTGATTTTAATGGTCAAAAATGTAATATGTCTTTTTTGATATTCATTATGCTTTAAAAACAAGTATAATTATTTGGGCATAGTAATTGGTACCCATAAGTAATTGGGTTACTTCCCTTACAGTTTTAATTGCAAAACCATTACAAAAGCCATCGGAACTACGCATTGTTATCCCGGTAAAAATTGATATTCCTTTGCTCGTGGCCGCGGCTGGAATTGTAAATAACATCATAGACAATTGTTTTCCTCGACGGAGAAATTTAAATCGATACAAATAAACGGTATCGTTGTAAAATCAAAAAGAAATATAAATCGAATAGAAAAAGGATCGAATTCACTTTATTCGAATCCTAGTTCCTCGTGTTTCTGACAGATGGCGTTTATAGTACCATTTTGAATAATCGTTGTTTCGTGATTTATACGGGAGATGTCGCTTCTGGTAGCTCTATTTGAACTGTTACGAGAGATCTATGAGAATAGAGGAGGATCCATGATAAATAATTTTTGTTTAAATTCTCCTTACGATTCTTACAAACTAAATATCATTTTCATGCTTTCTGCAAAATATGGAGAAAACGTTTACGAGAATACATAGACCAACGATTCATTCGCTGGTTTAAATAATAATTTTCTAACTATATCTCTCGTTATGCATGAGTCATGTGGCTTTATAATTCTGATAATTTCACATGCATTTCGACAACCTATCTTAATGGAATTCTTTTAGAAATATATTGATTGACACAAAATAAATGCACAAAGATAAGTACTTGGGTCGGTTCCTATATTTGGCAGCTCGCTGAGAATCATTATCAGTTTGTCGCCCAGTGCTGTACCGAGCACGGCGCAACAGGTGTGCAGATCGGCGGAGAATCTACGCAATTAATTTTCCTGGTGTACGTAGTATCGATTAAACCCTCGAAGATTTGATTTGATTTCTTTCGTTAATGTATTACATTTCTAAAACATAGACACAAAATTATTGTATTCGAATTACTTTTATAATTCAAATGAAGTAAAAAAACCGGAGACCATAACCGTTATAACCGAAAAGAAAAAAAGTCATGGAATAACAAGTATTTCATCGACTAAAATCGCATTGGTTACAAATAAGGATTATAAGTAACCGATCATTTTTTCTCTTGTTAGTAAATGTTGTTGTTGTTGAGAGAAATTCATTTCCCTTACTTAGGATAAATTTATTTTGATCGCTCATCATAGTTATCAATGAGAAAAGTTCCTGTCGACCACTCATAACAGTTATTGATCAAGAAAATTGTGATTGTTATTATTAAATAGTACAACTTTCAAATGGTAATTATTTAATACATTTCAATTATTTAATACATGTACTACAATAGTACTACAATAGTACTAATTACATTCTCGTTTATTATTCATTAAAATTGCAAATGCGTAATTCTGGGTGAGATGCACTACATTTTGTTTTCTGCTTGTAAGTATTTTGTTCAAAATAATTGATAGTATAGGCAGTCATAGTTTAATTATTTATTTATATTTCAGTCGATACAGATAGTTAAAACCATACCATAAGAAGGTAACATTTGTGCTAACCACTTACAAAAATATTTCATCAGAAGTTTGGAGCACTAAGAAGTTTTAACACTTCTATTAGACGTAGATAATATAATATGTTCTTCATTTTGAGATTATTCACAAGGTAACAGAAAATCAATTGAGAATCGTCTAGTATTGCTCCCGGAATTACATTGTTTGTACTATGTGACAATAAATTAAACAACCCTGCGTAACGATTAGAACTTGATAGAATCTCGAATGAATAAATTTTTACAAAACACTGAAACAGGTCATCTTCCTCTAAGTTGTTAGTAATGACAAATGGAACACTAGAATTGAGATTGCGGAGATGCATCCAACTACTCCATAAATTTATTTCTTTGGGTGTACATTATACTAAAAATCGCTGAAAGTCAGAATAAATAAATTCCTGTTATTTTGATAGATTAACGTGGAATGGTGGGTTTTTGTGCCGCACAGATCTAGTGAGTTTTAACGAGGCCGCGCGTCAGGCTTTGTTAAATTCGACAGACTCGGGCGATGAAATACGGCACTTATTGCCGCGATGTATGTGTAGTATTATATATACCTCGCGTTAGAGTACAGTGAGAACGGACTATACGTCGCATCGACTTCTAAGTTAGCCGACGTTGAATATCCCTACTACTAGGTTAGATTAGATTAGAGGGGCAGCATCATAAAATTGGTCGTTGGCCATCACAGCCTCGTAGAACGTCGTCTGGATCAAGCTTGTCAGGTACGCCTATATATTCGGTAGACCTTGAAATTCTTCTGCTCCGCGTCATCTATTCACAGAGAAGAACAAATCAGTTTCGTCGTGAACGCTCTCCGAATACATCGCGATTTTATTTAAAAATTAATAAATGCCCGAGTTGCTTGCTATAGTGCTTGATTTATACCGTGCCAGTGACCGGATAAGGTAGTGAATCGAGGTAAAAGTCAGTGAGAGTTATATTTGAAACAGTTTCATATTTTCTGCTACTCACCAGCCGACGAGATAAGTTTCATAATCAAAAGACGTGCAGTCACTGGATATCTATTGGCTCCCGATACGAGCCGGTTTTGTATTAGCTTTCAGGCAGTTATTTCCAGCTACCAGTGAAAGCAAAAATACTATGGGCATAGAATGTCAATAGAATGTGTAAAACCTCGCAATAAAACTGATTGCCCGTGAACTTCAAAGCACAATGAATTTAACAAGACATAACAATGAACAGTGATTGAGAAAGTGAGTGGTTCTGGCAACGTACATATAGGATGTTTGGGAAATCGTGGTACAATCGACAAGGGAATGACTCCACACATAAAATCTAGACGAAAATAAGGAATATAGTGATTTCATACGGGGCTTCATTTTCGAGAAAATCGAGTTTGAAAATTCGTTATATACGCGTACAGTTAGACAGTCTACTTTATTTGCTCAAACCACCACGCAATTCCCACTACCACTTGTGTTTATAGACAACGTTTACGTTTAGCTGTATTTGTGCACCTTGTCAGTAATTAACGTCATACGATATGCTAAACGTTACTGTTTACAGATGTATCGGCAATGGAAATTGCGAGCTAGACTCTGTTTAAGTATGTACAAGCGTACTTAATGAATTTTCAAACTCGATTTTCTCGAAAATGAAGCCCCGTATGAAAATACTATATTCCCTATTTTCGACTAGATTTTATGCGAGGAATCCCTTGCTGGTTGTACCACGATTTCTCAAACACCCTGTACATGTAAGTTATCTAGAATTGTTGTAAGAACTCGAACCAGAGCTCGATCATTATCATTCGAGTGTACGAGTTTGCAGCAGCGAGCGTGAAATGTAAGATGATAGGAAGTGATGGAAAACTGGAATGAAACCGAAACTGATTTGTTTTTATCGCTTAATGGCAGTAGCGCAGGATTGAACGTAGACAGATAGTGCACGACTACTGTTACGTCTGCGGTTAACTGATTTTTCCTTTGTAGACGTAAAATGTACACATGTGGCATGATCAAAGTATCTGGACATAGAGTGTACGCCTACATTTAACCAGACATCGACTGCACAATTAGGCATGTGCGGGCCGCCCGATATTCGGGTTCGAGTCGGGTCGCAGAAAGTCGGGCGGGCTCGATTCGGGCGCCCGATACTTCGTGACACATCGGGCGGCCCGAACGTTTCGGGCTGCCTGCTCGACTTCGTCGGGCGGGTTCGGCAAGAATCGGACAATTACGAGCCAGCGAGTTATCGCGATACCTACTCGCTAGCTCGAACTTGTCCGATTCTTGCCGAACCCGCCCGACGAAGTCGAGCAGGCAACCCGAAACGTTCGGGCCCACAGTGGTCCCAAATCGTCAAAACGTGGTCAAAACCTCACAACGTCTTAACAAATTATTGGTTCTGCATGAAAATTAGTATTAGGCTGTTTTTGGGGTCGCTGATCACGAACCTGAACTTAAAATTAGAAAAAAACAAAATGGCGGATTCAATATGGCGGACATGTACATTAACAAATTATTGTTTCTTCTTCAAAATTAGCATTAGGCCGTTTTTGAGGTCGCTGATCACGAATCTGAACTTGAAATTAGAAAAAACAAAATGGCGGATGCAATATGGCAGACACATACATTAAAAAATTATTGTTTCTAATTGAAAATTGGTATTACGCCGTTTTTGGGGTCGCTGATCACGAATCTGAACTTGGAATTAGAAAAAACAAAATGGCGGATCCAATATCGCGGACATATACATTCAAAAATTATTGGTTCTACTTGAAAATTGGTATTAAAAAAATTCGGATATATGATTCTTTGTAAAAAATTGACATTCTATTCAAAATCTGTTTAAATTTTACAGAAAGACTTAGTACATATCTTTCACAGTTTGACAAGAAATGCAAGGAAACCACACAAAATACCTACTCTGCGTTACAAAAAACAATGTTACGACGAAAAGTGCAAATATGTGCAGCCAATTTTTTTTTAGAATTGCAAGATAATACTATGTAGTAGAAGCTCCAACAAGTTTTAGCGCGTGATATGGCGAGATTTTCAACTTTTACTCTACATTTAAAAAATTTATGCCTTCACTTTCACTCTCTCCTTTGCATACACAGATATCAGTTAACAATAAACATTTGGCACTAAAAACTATGCAACCTACCTCCAGAAACAGCATCCATAATGCACAATTAAAATCAATTCGTTTCAATACAATTTGTACACTGTACACTTAAAATTGGCAATGCGCTTCACAAGCTTAAAAAGGCACGGTCTAATGAACTCGAAGTTCGAACTGTGACTGTTGGTGAGGTATCAAAAAATGATCATTTTGCTTTTTACCACCATTTAGAAACACTCTTAGAGTAACCAACCCCATGCTTAAAACTTACCTACCTGAAAGTTCATTTTTTAGGTTTTGGCCACGTTTTCTGGCTTTGGGACCACTGTGGGCCCCACAGTGTGGGGCCGCCCGAAACTCTCGGGCCGCCTGATGTGTCACGAAGTATCGGGCGTCCGAATCGAGCCCGCCCGACTTTCTGCGGCCCGACCCAACGATTCGGGCGCCCGATATTCGAGCGGCTCGCACATCCCTACTCCACATCCATGATACTAAAAATATTCCATCGAATTACAATCAATGCTAACTTCTTCTCTTTCAACCAGAAATATATTTCCATTACATTCACTGTTTCGGGTATTCCATTGCGCTACAAAGTAATGTTTTCAAACAATGTCGAGCATTTAATTAGCACATTGTTGTTTTTATTTTTCGTTATTGTTTTTTACCGAAATTTCCTCTTTCATAAATTATCTAAATGAATTGTCTAACCTAGCCGCGATTCGATTACCCAATTCCGGGATCGACGCGACACCGCAAATACATTGTCGACAAAACGAATAACGGTTATATAACGGTGGCCCAGAGCCTATGTTTGTTATATCAGCCAGTGACTATCGACAATCCATTGTTTAGCATTCTTGTTTGTATAGATAGATGAAAATGAGCAGGTGAAACGCACATGTACACACACGCTAGTAAAAGTATTAGTTAAAACACATGACGAAAGCATGAGTTGCACTATTCGCGATTTGTTAAAATTCTTGCGAAAAAAAATGAATCTCTATGCAGTTCCTGTCTCTTGGGATCGATGCGCAATATTTCTCTATTGCATAAAAATCTGCAATTCAGTAAATAGCATGATTACACTGGTTTCTTAGACCATGACGTGTCAAGTCGCGCAGGCTGATTCCACCGATTAACACGTTGACTGCCATGTCACCCATACATGGATGACGGAATTATTTGTTCAGGCTTTGAAATGAATTTTTACGTTAATATATTCATTGTACCAAATTCGATGAGGATCTGTAAAATGCAAGAAAGTTGGAGAACTACACAATATCGTACATTTAATTTTTTTCAATTTCTATTTTATTAAATAACTTACTTTGATTTCTTGTTTGGCTTTTTTGTTTGGCGATCAAAGTGTTAAAGTAACAAATGCTACTGTTCGCAGAACCAAGTCGAACAAAATGCCGAAAGTCGTCCTGTATTCGATGGAGATAAGTCCGCCATGCCGAGCGGTTATTCTAACCGCGAAACTGGCTGGTGTTCCCCTGGATATCCGCGACATAAACCTGATGGAGAGTGAACAGACGTCGGAGGCATACACAAAGGTATAAATGCCCTGAAGTACAGCGTTTACTCGATATATGTTCAAAACACGGGTCTAGCCAGGGACATATATCGGATACTATTCTGTAATCCACGCCGAAAGAACAGCGTAGCTCGAGTTCATGGGGATAATTCTGGGACTTTTATCGGCTAGGCATTTCGGACATATATAGAGTAAACACTGTATAACGCTTCATAGGTAGAAGCATAAATAACTACAACTGTCCGATCAAACTTATCCAAAACCTTACTAGAGCAGGTTTTCAATTGCCATTGGAAATAGGTTGCTTAATAGCTGAACCTAATATTATTGCTTGCGTATATATGATAGCCTTTTTAAATACCTGTAACCTACGTGCCTAAGGATTTTCGATTTTTATATTGTAACTAATATTTTTGTTATACCATACAATATACCTTGTAATACTCTGTACTAAGAATTATGTTGTAATAAATCTCATATGAGATTTCCTAAAAACAAAAAGAAAAACAAAAAAAAACTACAACTGCCCCGTTTTCTCGACAGGTCAACCCTACGCGGCAGATTCCAGGTATCGACGATAATGGCTTCACCCTCGGGGACAGGTAATCGATAAAACTTCTCACGAACGTCCGTCCGTTTGTACCGTTGACAATCATGTTTATGAAAATTTCGCAGCCATGCCATCTCCTGCTATCTGTTGGAGAAGTACGCGAAGAACGACGCTCTGTACCCGAAGGACCTGCAGAAACGAGCTCGTGTCGATCAGTTCCTTCATATGGACTCGGCTGACCTTTTTTCTATCGCGAAGGCCGCTTTTGTGAGTTGACGGAAACACTCCCTAACGTTTTATCGTTAGATCACAGATTTTATACCGCTACAAAGAAAATGGCGAGGTACAAGTCGGCGAAATTGTTAAGATGATCTCAAAGGGTCGATTAAGCCTCGCATAAGCTGCACGGTAGTGAAAACGAGGATTCGCGCAAGTACACTGCCCGAAAGATTTTTTGGTGAAATCTTATAATTATGTCATAGTAATGAGAAGCTGATTGGCTCTGAATGCAGCCCAAATCATTAATGAGCCTCCACCGAAGTTATGGCTCATTGCTACGTTAGGTTCTTTTCATAAATCGTGCCAGTAGTACTTGTGACCATCTGGCCCATCTAAGTTAAATTTTTTCTCATCGGAGAAAGTTATATTGTTCCATTCTTCTGTCCAGGACATATGTCTTTGTGCAAATTCGAGACGAGCTTGTTTGTTTCGTTCTTCGAGTGCTGGTTTCTAGAGCATTTATTTCCATTTAAATCACCCTGAACTTTTTAAAATTTGCTGCACACGCCTCGTTGTTATTGGTAGTTGTAGTTCATTTCGAAGTTGTGCTGCACTTTTTGTTTCCCTTGCTGCCAGCCTCATCAATAATGAATATTGTCTTCTTGTCAATTTTTTATTTCCACCTGTAGGGTGTTCCTTACCATGTTCTTCGCCCAAATCTATATAATTATCTATTAAAGTACGCGATCTATTAATTTTTTCGCAATTGATCGATTAGAACACCCCATACCTTTATAAGCATGAATGGATGCTTTCTCTTCACTGGTCAACAACTTGCTTCGTGGAATTCTAATAAAAATAAACACAAATATAAGGTAATTATTTACTTTAGGGGCTTCCTCACCGATTTTGATGACCTTGAAATATGTTGTCAAGGTCATGATTCTGAACAACTTTTTCCTATACATGTTACCGCCGCTCGCCTTTAGTTTACAAGATATTTGCAAAAATGTTTCAACATCTCGAAAAGTGATCGGAGTAAGTGTGGGTTAGGGTTAGGGTTAGAATTAACAGATTTCTTAACAGATTTCTATTTGAAGTGGTGTATATTTCATAACACCATTTTTTTTTTTACTAATTTTGAAATTACATTGTGTTTTTATACGTCTTTTGTTTCGATTTCTAATGTAACTAGTATTATGGCATCGAAAAATTAAGTTTTCGCGATCAAAAGTAGTACATTTTCGTTGCACTTGATAGAATTCATCGTGCCATGGATCACTTTACTGTTAACTAAAACATCTATCAACTTTTCTTGATTGTTGCAGATATCCAAGAATTCGTATAGTTTCATGCTTAATACTCAGAACAGACAAGACAGTGGGTCTCAACTAATTGAAGTCGTTTTAAATTGTGGCCATAATTTAAAATCTAACCCACACCTACTCCGATCACTTTTCGAGATGTTGACACTTTTTTGCGATTATCTCGGAAATTAAAGCTGAGCGGAGGTAACGCGTATAGGAAAAAGTTGTTCAAAATGATGGCCTTGACAACATATTTCAAGGTCATCACAATCGATGTAACCCACACCTACTCCGATCACTTTTCGAGATGTTGACACTTTTTTGCGATTATCTCGGAAACTAAAGCTGAGCGGAGGTAACATGTATAGGAAAAAGTTGTTCAAAATGATGACCTTGACAACATACTTCAAGGTCATTACAATCGATCTAACCCACACCTACTCCGATCACGTTTTGAAATGTTGAAACATTTTTGCAAATATCTCGTAAACTAAAGGCGAGCGGCGGTAACATGTATAGGAAAAAGTTGTTCAAAATCATGACCTTGACAACATATTTCAAGGTCATCAAAATCGGTGAGGAAGCCCCTAAAGTAAATAATTACCAAATATAATATATATACAGGGTGTCCCAGTTTTTTCCGGCCAAACTTTGCCAGCGTGTTCTACATGCAAAAGAAAGAAAAAGATGTTATATGAAAACATATGCTCTTAAATGTTTTATTAAGGAGTTATAACTAATAATACAAAATTATAATGAACTGGCATTTCGTCGACACAGCGTACGAACGTATCATGAATATCTCTGTTTGTGTTTACATAAAGTCTTATGTTTACTTGCTGAAGTAGTTTATATCGACATTTTTTATTAACGTTTTATTAACGAGTTAACATTTCAAAATGACGTCCGTTATTACGAATACAGGATTGGCATCTAACAAAAATTGACCCTATCGTATTACTAGTGCTCGGGCAGTTCCATTACAAAAACCATAAATAAAATGCATATCAGCGTATTCACGATTGGAAAATTCTCGTGGCATCTCGATATAAAGTCGTACAGCGTACTAAACATTATTAGCTCAGTAGAAATCAATGTCGATATCAACTACTTCAGCAAGTAAATATAAGACTTTATGTAAACACAAACAGAGATATTCATAATACGTTCGTACGCTGTGTCGACGAAATGCCAGTTCATTATCATTTTGTATTATTAGTTATAACTCCTTAATAAAACATTTAAGAGCATATGTTCATATAACATTTTTTTGTTACTTTTGCGTGTAGAACACACTGGCAAAGTTTGGCCAGAAAAAACTGGGACACTCTGTATATATATATATATACAATTTTTATGAATTCAAAAATCAATTTTAGTATGAATACGCACATCTCAATTACAATTAAAGTTCCTCAGCTGAGACTCACGTGTTATCCACACAAAATTTAAGCACAATCTATGTGGTTTTATAGAAATTTCGCACTCCCGTTCCGCGGCCTTCGAAAAGGGGGTAATTCTACATGAAAGAATAAGTCGAAAATATAGAATAAACATTTTTCGTATGAGGCTTTGGTTTCGAGAAAATCGACTTCGAAGATCTGTCAAGTTTGTGTGCTTTAGTATATGCAGGAAGTAGATTTGGTTGGTCATGATCAGACAGTTGCGTCAGACAATTCCTATCGAATAGCATGCGTATTCGTTGCATTTCAAACTCGATTTTCTCGATAACGATACTTCGGATCAAAAAAGTTTATCCTATATTTTCGACTTATTCTTTCATGTAGAATCCAACCCCTTTTCGCTTGTACCACCAGTTAGCAAACACCCTGTATATCTCTACTCAGTAGTCAGTATACGATGTTATAGATATTTGAAAAGTAACAAATTCCTCTATATTTTTTACAAATGCACCAAAATGTAGGTAGCTTTATAGAAATTTCGTGCAGTGTACTCGAAGGAAGATGGGTCTCGCAGAGGCGAAGTCGGTCCATCGTGGCGGCCGATTAAGCCGCGCGAAAGCAGGTTAATGCGATTCGCTTTTCCGCGCTTGTATATACGGGGGGGGGGAGGCATTATGTGATAGAGGCAGGAAGTTACCGGGCGTCCTATCTGCCTTTTACGGCGTCCAATAAAGTCGGCTAACTGCGCATTTTTGCGCGGCGATGGTCCAACTACCAGGGACTCGTTTCACGACGCGCACGTTTAGAAGTGGCAGCCGGCTCGAACTAATTTTACGCGGAGAAAAAGGTGGCCGGAACGTCGTGAAATCTCTCAACGGCCACCCTCAACAGCTCGTTGTTTCCTTATATTTTCGTGGGGACGCGAGGGTGGCGTCGCGTCCGATGGATTTAATACCGGTCTCTTCCTCGCTGCCAACCGGAAGCTCCCGCTCTCGTCGAGGATTTTTATTCGTGATTAACAGACGGCCTCGGCACCGTAAAACTTTTACAACCGCCAATAGTTTCGACGATGCCTCTTCCTGCGTCGTCGCTTTTGTTGTCCCCCGGTTCGTTCCCCCCTCCCATTAATCAGAAACGCCTCTGCTTGATCAAGTTTCTGCCCGCGCGCTTCTTCGAGTGAAAAAGGGACTGAATACAGTGAATTCTCGCTACGTGTCAACAACACTGGTCTTGCCAGCGACATGTATCGTCTAGGAGACATACCCCAGCCGTGTTACGTTTACACTCCTCGCCGTCCGAGACTTCACGAACTTCGCAGCCCCTCACGGGTTATACCCGGTAGTGGGGATAATTCCACGACATTTATCGTCCAGGTCTTGGCGACCTATATAGAGAAATCACTGTACTGAGTCATCTCTTATGTTCACAATTTTAATAATCGCGTTCCTTATCACTGTATCTAAATCAGAGTTGTGCAGAATTACAGTTGATTTACTCCAGGAATTATAATTACAAAGTATTTAATTGAATCACATTGTAATTCAATCATATTGTAATTTATAATTGAGATCTTCATTCAATTAAATTACAATGTAATTCGTAATTGCAATGGAGTACAGTTACAAAATACTTTGTACTTTGTTATTAAATTACATTAATTGCGAATTAAAATTGAAAATTAAAGAATAATAAAGTCGTAGGTAATAAGGGGTTGAAAAATCCATGTGAAGGTTTCAAACAGAAGGAATTTATTATTTATAATATCTGAACAGAAATAACTTCTGCGTTACAAATTTTTTAAATTTCAAACATAAATATAAAAAGCAGAAAGGGCTATACATAATTTGGAGAGCTGTATTTCAAATATATTGTATTTCAATTACACATCTGATTAAAATATTTCAATTATATTGTATTTCAATTACACATCTGATTAAAATAATTAGCGATTGAATCAATTGGAAGGTTTGAATTATGTAATTCAATTATGACGTAGTTGAATTACAATATAACTGAAGTACAATGTAATTCAAATATGCAATTGAATTACAATGTAACTGAATCAGCACAACTCAGATCCAAATTATGTTAGACCTCATCCTATTATCTGCATCATTTCTAGAAATGAATGGGCTAGCCACATTGATCAAACAATCGATAAAGATCTTAACACTAGATTTACGGGACCTGTTAAAATGACGGATTCTAATATTTTTAATTTACGAATATTGAGATTGTAAAGATGCATCATCCATGAGGAATTATTTAACAAATGAATTTCTTTCGGTATATATTATTAACAAAATTTATGTTCATGTTATTTTTATAAAGTAATGTAAAGTAGTCATTTTTAGTGCTTGGTAAAGCTAGTGTTAAAATTGTGGAGTGCAAAATTCGTTCAGGGAAGGCATTGATAATGCACGAGACCAATGAAATGTCTTCAAACTTGCCGTTCACAACAGTGCGAGTGTTGTTCGTAAATGCTGCACTTCCGTTTCCGTTTTCCCCCGGAAAATTAATAATTCCTTTTATTTGACGACAGAAACCATTGTTATTGGGATTGGCAAATTCGATATCCGAGGAGAAGATGAACAACATTAAGGCAGTCTATAGCACTTTGAATAGGGTGCTGGAGGGTAAGAAGTGGCTGGTGGGAGATTCCTACACCCTAGCAGACATCAGCTGCGCCACCACAGCATCGGCTGCATGTGTAAGAACATGGCATGATTTGAAGCTCTCACGGCCTGGCATCATACAGATTTTACTGTCGAGGTTTTCGGGTTCAAGGTTCGCGTCCTTTTGTGAATCCCAGCTTTTCGCAAACATTGCAAGTAGCTTGTGCAGGGGTCAGAGGACACGCTGAAGACACACCGTCTTCTGATCCCTGATGAAGATAGTTTCAACGCTTGCGAAACCTCTCCGAAAGCCTCGAGGTGAAATCAGTGCAATCCAGAAGTTTTCTAAAAGCTAACAATGATTTTCAATGTCTTTTCCAGGCTGTCCTAAACTTTGACGACTACCCTAACGTGAAAGCCTGGGTGGAGAGAGCCGAGAAAGAGATCCCGGGCTTCAAGGAGGTGAACGAAACTGGAAACAAAGTGTTAATAGAGACGATACGCTCGAAACTCGGCTAACATGTTTACTCCTCCCAAATTGCTCCGTCCTATGGACACTACCATACAATAATGTCGATTTTAACCTTATAAAAAATAGCATTTACGCTTACTTATGATACTGATCTATCTGCCATGCTTGGCAGATTTGTTTATTAACATGATGGGTGACCACTACGAAAATCAACGTGCTAAACAGTGCAATCGACAAAGGTCTGAATGTTTCGATCACGTATTTGTTTTTAATAAATAGAATGCAATGTTACTCCGTTTCTGCTGCATTTCCTTGCTGCGTTTACCCGGAGGAAGGTCTAAAAAGATAAGATAAATAGTTTCAAGCCATTTTTCTAACTTTCCATAGTATTTCGTGTCGTCAACAGTGAACATTTCCACGGATCAGGCTTTAATGTTGTTCACACTAAACCTACTACTGCCGGTCAAAATGACCGTTTCCAGATTGTTTATTTTACAATTGCTGAAATGATAAAGATACTTTCGTGGGAAACGATTGAATAAATATATTTAGTAGAGAATGTATTATAGTACGAATCGCACAAAATCCAAATAAATATAATCTCGTTATTTTTAGAAGACAACAACACCGTTACTTATAAGGCTCGGTAGGTTTAGTGTTAAACTCACTATTTAGTTCACAATGCTCTATCTTTCTCCACGAAACGTTTCAGAGCTACGACGGTCCGCCGTGGATCAGCCACGTTTTTGTCCATCGTCGTTGTCGACTGTCATTGGAATGCTCATTCGATGGCGGCCAGAATCGCAGTCCGTATCATTCGCCGGACACGGAGTTCCCGGATGAACAGATAACTTACTGATTAGCGCGCTTTCACTCGTACCATCTGTCATCTGCATCCTTTCAGCGTAATTTTGCTCGCGACACAAGCGTCTTGGTATCGCGAGGAAACAAATGATAGATGGTACGGACATGGAATCACGGACAAGTAGGAAAACATCCGGAGAACACCATAACAAACTGCGAATATCGCTAGCCGTGCTCGAGATAGGAGAAACAAAGTAGAAATTCAACATTGACTTCTCTTCATGTTTCCCCCTTTCACTTCGCTTGATCTTCTATCACAGTGATCTGCAACCTTTTGTCTTCCACGACATACCAACGTTTTTTCGACAATTCACACCACAAGCAAAAGCTTGCAAATACATAGATTACAATAATACGTATATGTTTTTATTAGATAAAAAAAAACAGAATAAAATAGCTGTATAATTATTCTAAGATCATCTCGGATGCGGTTGCGGAGCACTGATCTATCACATACGACATTTTGTTTCGACACTCTTCTCGATTTTTGGCTACACAGTGCTAGAATGATTCTTCGCTCATTTGTACAAGAAGTTATTATGATAGATAATAGATGTAAGGATAATAACCTCTATTTTACGTGCATTACGTGCAAACTATGTATAAGGTAAGTCATAGCACACACTGTTTTTCAAGAAACTCATCAGCAGAAAATCATCCAGTTCGTAGTAGACGTACAAATTAATTCCTGGTCCAATTGTAGCTTTATTTTAAATTCGATTGTTTACTGGGACCGTCTCTTATATGTAAGATGAGATAATTTTGAATTTTCTTTTTTATGATGGGGATCATGTAAATCTATAGAAAATGACGGGAATTATTCGCAAGATTGGGACATGTTTTGATTCTTTTTTAAGCGAATGAGAAATTGATTGTGACAGGGCCGCGAAGTAAATTGTACTAATAAAACTCGAAGATTCTGTTTAACGCTGAACCTACCAAGCACAAAACACATAAAAGTGAAACGTCTTACAGAAGGGAGAAGATTGAATTTTCTTAAACTTTGTCGGATTTTCGTTATAGAATATGCTGAAATAAAGAAGTCAATTTAGTAATTTCCCATGAAAACTGAAATAGAAATCCGGCCATTTTAGCCGTGGTAGGTTTAGTGTTAACGAGGTCCAATTTTATGGGAAGCACCAGAGCTTGTTTTCGAGTATTCGACACGCAATGTACGCGGAAGTACCGAACGGGCAGGTAATTGCCAGGTAAGAAAATGCATGGTCTCCGAGATCACAGGGGGGTCAAAACAGTGTTAAAGATAGCTTGAAACTGTCCACGTAATTCTGCACGTAATGGTCGGCATTGAACCTGATGCTGGAGCCTGAGACGTTTCGCTTTATCCTCCTTTTTCCTCTCCTCCTCCTCCTCCTCTCTCTCTCTCTCTCCCTCTTTCTCGAACGCGTTTGCTGACTCTCTTGCGCGTCTCGATTGCCCCGTTGTCCATTCGACTGCAATTTGCATGAATTAATACCTTGCATCTTCCGGCGATTTTCCTGCTTAACACTACTTACTACATTTTCTCTGACGATGCCGGGCCTCGAATGTGGGACAGCATCGTCGTTTCGCGAGTGCACGCGAATCTTCCTTCGTTACGCTTGTCGCAAATTGACGCGAATCGACCGGGGGAAATTGTTTTCGCGATCTCACTATGGACTTCTCGCGGAAACCATTACGACCGAAGGATGATCCGTTTTTCTCGAGGCAGCGAGAATTTATAAACCTGTCTCGAGAATAGTTGATTTCCCTCGCAAGAATATTCACATGATTTTAGAATTTTATGAAACATAACCCTCGCTGCTGCAGTTAGCGAAAAAATTGTTTTCCAGCATTGGAAAAATACCTCGACCACTGGGAAAAATATAGCCCAACACCCCCTCCCCCACCACTCCTCAAACGTGTTCCTTGCTTGGCAATCAAAGGAACAATGATTTTATGCTTCTTAGTTAGTGGTTCTCAGACGATTTAATTATCAGCAGACCGAGGATCCTCATGGGAACTCTCATTTTTAGAGATTGTTGCATAAACAACAAAGTGGAAATTATCTTTTTGCAGATACATAGTTAGTACAAGTGAAAATCGGTAGGAACGTTATCGAACCTTCGTAATTTCGTTGTTGCTTTCCGTTTCACGAAGCTTTCATGAATGCATAAACTCATACGGCTCGATTGTCGTAGGTAAACAGGATATTTTCAAAGTTAGACTTTAGCTATGCGTTCCGTTAATTAATTCGGAACTGAAACCGTTCTCTTGGGAACGCGAATTGGAAGAGAGATCTGCGTTTTAAGACATTCTCAACTGTTCGAACCATTTAATTAGTTAGCATTGCTTGTAGACAGTACAAGAAGACGCTCGAGGAACGAGAAGCGGCTTGGCAGAATCGTTTGATGTCAATGGATGCATCGACGCGCATCAAGTTAACGCGCATTTCGCTGCATCGTCTATCCGTCCAAGCTGCCAGATACGCCGCCATTGTTGTCGAAGACATTGTATGGAAAACAGCATTATCGTGAGAAACGCTTTGTACTCAAAGTCGGTTAATCACTAAACACTTTCAAGTTTGCGCAGCGACATTTACCTTCAATCCATCTAACGATACGAATTAAATGAAATTCGAGCATTTATCGGCGTCCCTGCACCATTTTGAACATCGAGGACTGATTTTTAGACGGTACAAAGCGTACAAAACTAAAATATCTTCGATTTGAAAACCTGTTGTAAAACGAGACAGTAATTATTCGTTTCGATTACTGTCTTTTGCAATTCATTAGAATTTTATTCATCTTTACGTTCATGAACCTGTATGTCAGATTTTATGATGGAATAGTAGAAAGTGATAGTACGCGGCGTGACCTTGGGGTTACTTTACACCAGGTACCGCTGTATCTATTCGCACTGTCTATATTTCAAGTGGGATCATGTTGCTTCGATTCCGTGTGCCTATGGGATTACGCAAACACGATGATAGAAGAACAGTTAGATCAAACTGTAATAAAATCGAATTCAATTTGTTGAATTGTTCTGAAGTGGAATGAAATTTCTAGACTACGATGCGTTCTGTAGCTTTACTAATTGCAAACCATTACAATTCCCCGACTTTGTTCAAGGGTACGGCAAGAGATGCTGCGTTTCATATGTTTCTTTACATATCAGATTTATCGTTAGCGGACGAGTACGCCGGAACCGATAGAACAATTCCCGACTGGACTATCGTAAATGAGAAACCATTGTCACTATTTAAGTCGATACTGATAGTTCACACTACACCTACCACGGCCGGTCAAATTGATCTTTTCAAACTTCTGCGTACAGTTTCGTATATAAAATACTATCACATCGCTATTTATCTTCACGACTTTTCTTAAAGTATGTATACAATGTACTTTCTAGTATTTATTTCTCGTTTTTTTCCAAGAAATGTATGTATCTTGTCCTACCAACCGCGGACGGTCAATTTGACCGTACGAGATAATATGGTATTTACTCTTCTAAACCTAAACAATCACTATAAATGGAAGACAATGGCAAGAGGCATGGCAATGGCATTCTCAATGTGGCATGGCCAACTAAAATAAATGAACCGCCTTATTGAATGAGACGCTATCAAGTTAGGCACGTGCCTGGTCGGTAATACTGTTTCATGGCAAATGCATCCAAACTGCAAAGGTAGACGGCACAGTAAGATTTTGTAAACCTAGGAGAGAGCATCGCAGTATTTTTTGTGTAATAGAAATTATATGAAAATAAATTTGTATCGTAATTTTATGGAATTTTATCTACTAATTCATTCAGCAACAAATAGACTATTATCTACGTTTAACGTATTAACAATAACTTTTTTTAAGGGCCGGTCACTTTGACCACGCACGGTAGGATTGGTATGCAAAAAGTGTCAGTGAGTTTGGTGTTAACCCTTTGCACTCGAAATTATTTTAACTCCAAAACGAAACATTTCTTCCGACCTAGAATATTTTTCTTCTACATATTTTTTTTCATGTTACACATATGAAAATGGTGCAATTTACTCGTACAATACTGAAATGTTTAGTAATCTACTAAATTCAAACAAATTTAATAGTGTAAAAAATATTTTGGATAACGATACAGCAATTTTTAGTGGCGCCTTGCAGTCGCCATTCGAGTGCTAATAGTTAAAACCTTACCATAAGAAGGTAATAACATTTGTACTGACCACTTACAGAAATATCTCCTCAGAAGTTTGAAGCCCTAAGAAGTTTTTATATTTCTGTGACACGTAAATAATATAACACGCGTGTTCTTCGTTTTGAGATAATTTGCAAATGCTAAAATGTTATAAATAATAACAGAAAAACAGTTGAGAATCGTCCAGTATTGCCACAATAAAAAGTGGTGCATCTCACCCTATGGTGCGTCTCTCCCGGAATTACCCTACAGACCCATAATATCCGTTATTTTCCTCCATTATCCCTGAATGGTTTCTCTACGTGTTTGACGTAAACATTCGTTTTTTGCAGAACGGATACGAAACCCGTTGCCGCATCATTCGATACTAGTCTCGTAATGCAGCGCGTGTGCAGCCACCGTTCTCGATTTCTACGAACGGAGACGCGGTGGCCGGCTCCTGCGACCTCTTGTCAGACAGGTTCTCGGTTTTTTGACTCGTTTTCTTAATATCTCTCGCCTGGTATTTTTAGATTCGCCTATTGTTTGCCGCACGATCGAAAAAAAAGCGGGACTCTCGACTCGATTACGTGGAAACGCTCCGGCATCTCCGTTGCTAATAGGATTACCACCCGTGGCTGATGAGGAAGAAAAAAAAAAGGTTCGTTCTCGACAATCTCGAAACCCGAAAAAAACAATGTTTGATCCTTTACTGTTCCTGGGGCTGTAAACTATAATACTTCGCGGGGACGAGAATATTTATTATATCGCCGGTCCTTCTTCGTATATTTCTTCGCGTGCGTGGTCGGAAGACATTAGGCAGAAATGCTTGCTTGCTGCTCGTGGCACACTCGGCCTTCGTGGTCCCTGAAGCTAGTCGCGTCTGATTTATGCAGATGAAAGGTAATAGCCGAGGTCAGCCTCGTTCGCGGACCTATTGTTAATTTTTATCATATGTACAGATTCGATTTTTAAATGCCAAATCTAGCCACTATTGTTTGCAGATCGATTTTGAATTTCTATCGACGAGTAAAAGATTTCCTTGTATTTTAGATTTGCATATTTAAAAAATCCATGAAGATCTGCAGTTGATCAGACAATTTTTACGAAGGACGTGTTTTCAACACGTTGAACGCCTCGGTGGTCATCGGTGGCTATGGAATTCCATAGAAATCCTTATCGTAAAGTTTTAATTAATTACTAACATTACATTACATAGGTAGCTTATAAACTAGGATTGAGACAATATAATGAACATTTTCGAATACAATATTCACACTAAAGATATAAACAATGAGACTTAAGAAACGAATGTATGAAAAATAGAGGACAAAGAAAGGGTCCGCACAAAAAGGAATCTATTGTATAGGGTGGAAAGAAACCCTTGTTGCAAAGTTTGCGAATCAAAGCGTCTCTATTATTGTCATAGATCTGACATTGCCATAGCACATGATTAGGATCCTGTACTAGACAACCACATGGACAACCCGTGTCAGCAGCAAGTCTAATCTTAAAAAGGGAAGCCCCTAGTTGAAAGTGTCCAGATCGAAGTCTATTAGTCCAGCAAATGAATTCTCTAGGGAGCCTCAAGTGAGCAAACCAAGGTTTAGGCCCAGGATGATAATATGAGCTGAAAAATTTTATGCCCTTATCGTAAAGTTAACACCACTAAATATCAATGTATTAATGCTGGAATGAGATTATCGAGTAAAATGAGAGCATTGTCAAGTAACTAACAATTGTTATTAACCTCTTAACTGGGGACGACGAGTTAACTCGTCGCTCGTGTTCGCTGTGTCTTGTTGAAAAATAATTCTTCCCTGCTGTGAAGACTAGAACGCAAACGTTCGGACGATGATGCAGAAGACAGTGGGACCGTAACGTTGACTCTGGCCGAGGTTTTTCCAAAGTTCTGCGGGAGTGCAATGGTCGTCTCGATTGCTTCGACCTCTCGGCGGATCCAGCGGAAACCCTCGATCCATCTGACACTGTCGAAAGAAGAGGCTCTTTGAACCACCTTCTGGAACTGGTTCGCACGGTTTTTCATCCGTTGCTGCTGTTAATCGCGAGAGGTTCTCGTTTCGCACGCTCGTTACAACTACCTCCGGTGTCTGGCCGCGCTGTGTTGCTCCTGGTTGTGATACCAGTGTTGTCCTGGTAGTTGGCGAGATAAGGAACCACGATCGTCCCTTGCTGCGGGACAATCGTGACGAAAGCGAGAGGGAAAATGAAGAAACGGTTGCCTCACCGCACCGGCGCGACGGCGGAGAGATTGCAGATTGTTTTTCTCTGCCGTGGGACATTTAGTCATTCCACCTGGTCATTCTCCTCACAATTTTACGACCGCAGTAAAAATAAACGTAACGAAGAGCAATGGAGCACTCAATCTGTCACGTGCTGTTTCTATAACTGCTTCATTGATTATTTTCCTCTTTTTTTATTCTACAGTTGTAACCTCCGATAAGAGGTTATTGTGTAGTCTGTATTACATAAATAATATTACAATAATAACCTTATAATAATGTGAAGGTAACGTAATAGGTACACATCAGTTGGAGAATGTCCGCATTATTTATTCGCTTACCTGCTACAGGAATTCTCAAACGAGTAATGTTTTTCAATATGTTTTTCAGCTGAAGCGGTTCCGGGAATGGGAATGACTTATGAGAATTCAGAATCCTAGTAATAATAAATCTGATTTATATAAACACTCCGTGACAAACTACGGATTTGTATGCAAAATACAGAAATTCTAAGTCGACTGTGAGAAGTGGAACATAGATTAAAATGTATTTCATTTTTCAAGTTTAATAAAATGAAACTACTGTAACAATATTCTTAAATTCTTCTAACGCGTTTTAGTGTTGTTTTTCACTTATTTTTCCCAGAAACGCATAAAATTCGTAGTCGAATAATCACAGATTCTGACTTTTAATTCAATTCGATTAAATGCAAGTTCACTAAAAAATCAATTAATTTTAATGGAGTTGTTTTAGTTATAGTTTCACGCAGAGTTGTGCTAATTCAATTACACAAATGAATCCTCGTCCTCGTTCGTAATACGCAACGCTATTTTATGTAATTTAATTACAAAGTATTTTAGGATTGTACCCCAATTGCAATTACGAATTACATTGTAATTTAATCGAACGAAGATCCGAATTATAAATTACAGCATGACTGAAATGCAATGTAATTCAGTTACTTTGTAATTATAATTCCTAGGATAATTCAATTGTAGTTCCGCATAACTCTGGTTTCACGTTAACAATCGTTTTTTCGAAGATCCACGGGGTCCGACGTTAGGTGAACGCA
The DNA here is from genome assembly GCA_913789895.3 of Seladonia tumulorum. Classification (NCBI taxonomy): domain Eukaryota; kingdom Metazoa; phylum Arthropoda; class Insecta; order Hymenoptera; family Halictidae; genus Seladonia; species Seladonia tumulorum. The sequence continues at coordinate 30,249,942 of OU565266.1, forward strand.
TCGACTCGCACGTCACAAGCCTCGATCACGCGTATTTACCGAACGCACCGAGACGTTGACGTTGCGGACGTTTTTTTTCTGTGTGTACATACATGATTCATCGGATCACCTTTGTAAACTGCGACCAATTCACGCCGTCCAGTGACGCTACCTAATTAAACACGGCCGGCTCGATGCCTGAGTTAATAAATAGCCTTTTTCTTTGAAGAATCGATCGCCAGTACGAACGAATGAATCCCTCGGTTCGGACGATGTTTCCGGCAAAGATCGAACGATAGAGTGACTTAAACGCCCTGGGAATCGTGTCACGACAGACTCGCGGGTTCGCTGGACGGGCGAAAATTTCAATTTCAAATCGTGGACGTTCCGTGCGCGTTGAAGGTGTATTCGCAATTTCCGCGTGAGTTCCTCGAGCTACGTTTCGCCTTGAAGGGACGACCTGTGACTCCCAACTGCCGGGATGTTTCGATTTCCATAGAAATATAATGGGCCGTGTTCAAACAGGGAACACCCGCTGTTCACCCACGTCATGGGAATTTTTCGTTTTATGGGATGCCATTTTGCCTAGACCGGCCGCGTTACCGAGAACTGTTTCCAGTTACGTTCTAGTAGATCCGAGATCGACTATACTGCCACGGAGCCAAATAAAGGACAACAAAATTTCAAACAAAGACTTGGCTACATCACACGCGTGGAACGGTAATATTAACTTCAATCGAATTCAATTTTCGTTTTCCGCACGCACAAATGCACACTTTGTGATTTGTCTGTGACTCAAGGGAAGTTCAACTTGTGGACTTTAGGACGTTGAAGCAATCTGGATCTGCGACCAAATAAAGTGTAATAAAATTTCATATACAAACCGGGCCGCATCCTGTAAACACGTGTAGAAGTGTGATTAAAAATTTCATAGAGTTTGATGTTAGTCCTCAGCACATACAAATGCACAGTCTCTGACTTATCTGTGACTCAACGGAAGTTCAACTTGTGGACTTTAGGACGTTGAAGCAATCTGGATCTGCGACCAAAGAAAGTGTAATAGAATTTTATATACAAACCGGGCCGCATCCTGTAAACACGTGTAGAAGTGTGATGAAGAATTTCATTGGACGTTAGTTTTCAGCACGCGTAAATGCACACTCTGTGATTTATAGATCACCTGTCGCTCACAGTAAGTTTAACTTCCAAACATTAGCAAACGTCACTTTAAAATTACATTCCATTGTACTAGCTAATTCCACCCGCAATTTGGTTCATGACGTAGTCTATATGGTAAATTACTGTTTTCTGTAGGACATCGTGTTTACATCGAAATCGCACAAACTCCTGCCACTCAAAATCGCGTGCTACTTTGATTAAATCGAGGAAAGTGTATCGAAGTAACGGTAATTGATTTTTTCCTCGTTATTCATATCGATTCAAACGCGGCGTGTCACACGGCCTTGTTAATAGAGTTAAAATTATGATTCCTGCAATCATTATACTGTGACTTCACGTGACGTTGATCGGATACGTATCAAAACATCTTCAATGCCAGACTGCAAAGTTTCTAATCTCTCTTTCTATATCGAAACGATGCTTTATGTATCCAAACTTTCCTCGGCTTGTTTATCGTGTGATTTTTCCGAACTTTCCATTTCATTCTTGGAAAGACCGATAGAATTAACGCGACGAAAATTGTATTTACGGTGCAATCAACGTAATTATTTTAGTATAAACAGTTCTTAATTAAGAACCTACCTACATTGAATTCTTCTTATTTTTGCCAAATTTTAAATTGAAAAATGTGGAACAGCTTCTGGCTTTGATAATTCAATTATCATTATAACTAGAGTGCGGTTTTTTATGCAAAATAAAAATTGCCTGGTTTCATTGTCAAGATATAGGAGCTATATAGACACTAATTGTCTTTTTAATTCTCTTACAGAGTTTTGCATCCGATCTACACAGTTCTATCATAAATATATAAAATCTGCTGTTTAATTATGACTAGACATCGGATCTTTATGCAAAATTAATATGCAAAATACGCAAAAATATATGCAAAATATATGGAAAGTATATACGAAATATATGCACGGCATATGCAAAATATATGCAAAACAATGAAACCAATTGTACATTGTATACATATTTTCATTTATTGTTTGTTGTATTACAATGTGTAACTATGATTTTTTTCCATATTGTCAACGGTAAGTTTATGTCTTTTCTCGCTAAAGATTAATTTGTATGCCGAAAATCTCCTCTCAACATCACAGGACGTAATAGGTGCATATTTGTACTTTTTCCAATATCGTGCATCAATTTTGTCTGGTCCGAGAGTATGATTAAGTTTTAATAAAGGATCAAATCCTGGATTTTTTGTTAAGATCTTCTTTCATTTATTTTGAATTATTTCTCCACAAGCACCGGATACCCGTTCCAGCTCTCTCTCTCTCTCTTCAGTAATGTCAGTAATTAATTTTACTGATTCGTGCAATAGGAGTCCTTTTGTTTCTAATTTTTTTATGGTAACTGGCAATCTCCAGAAATTAGTTGCAATATACTTTTAATAATTTTTCCTGAGCGTAGATTCATCGGGAATAGTTACAGATCCGATGTCTAATTATGACACAATCAAGTTAAAGAATTATTAGTCGAGTCAAGAAACTGAAAAATGACTGCGAAAGCAATACCGAATGCGAATTAACTCAAATCGTTTCCTTCCGGTAAACAATTTAGCCATCGTTAATAGCTTAATAGTCATGTAAAAGTTAAAGATTGTAAATATGAGCTTCTTAAGAAACTTCATTGTATATCTAATTACCTCAAGAAATACGACCGAACGATTTCTTTTCGGACGGGCACTCGCAAGAAAGTCATTACGCGTTTTTTACATTCAGCACAGTAATTATAAAATTGAATAGCCTTCTGAATGACTGTGCTGCATTAGAAGTAACGTAGAAGAATTTATTAGATTATATTACTTGAAGTAATCAGTTTCACGATTGAATCTCAACTCAATAGAAAAATGATTCAAATACAGTGGCTCTTATTATCTTATTACTAAAAATCTAAATCCAACAGTTAAACACGGAGGTGCAGGTATCATAATTTGGGGTTTTATATCGTCAAAAGGAGTTGGAAAATTGGTCTTTATTGATGGAATCGTGGATAAAAATAAGTATTTGATTATTTTGAAGCAAAATCTAAAAAAAAGTGTAACTGCAATGGATATTGAAACATCATTTAAATTTTACCAAGACAATCATCCACAACATAAAGCCCGAATAGTTCAGGAATACTTATTATATAATTGCCCCCACGTGTTACATCCACCACCACAGTCATCGGATTTAAACCCGATTGAAAATTTATGGGATCACCTGGACAAAAAAATTCGACAAACACCAATCAGGTCAAAAGAAAAACTAAAACAAAGAATATTAGAAGAATGGAAACGTATCTCACAAAATTATTTACAAAAAATTATAACTAACATACCCAATCGATTACAACATGTAATTAAACAAAACGGCTATCCCACGAAATACTAAGATTTTGAAAATTGCATAATATAAATGTAATTTTTATGTAAAATCATTGTATCCAATTAAGTGTTCGAATATTTTTGCGACGTACGAATAACACATTTCTATACATATTATTAGTTATGCGGTAAACAAATTAATTTAAATAAATAAAATTTATGTTTTCATTGAAAAGAAACTATAGTTTATCATAATAATAAACAAAAAATCTGTTAATTTAATTCTGGTTAAATATAGAGAGTAATAATGGATAGAACACTCTGGTGTCCGAATATTAATAAGAGCCACTGTAGCTTATAATAGTTGAGATATGTTTTATAAATTATTCACGAAGATATATATTACTACACGTGTCGCTCGCCAAAGTAACCATCTTCTTTTATTAATATTTGACGTAGTTTTGGCACTTTTAAAACGAATTTTACTAATTTCTCTTTTGACATGATTCCTCAGCCGTGCTGCAGAAGCTCTCATAAAATTTCTTTTCATTTTGGACAATAGAATTTGATCGTCTTTCTATAAAGTAAAATAGTAGGGGAAAGTGGGGTAATTATTAGCACCTAAGAAAAAGTTCAAATAAAACGATAGCTGAGTATGAAACAAGTTTATTTATTGTTTGTAATTATAGTTAAACTATTTATTTATAACCTACAGTAATCAGTATTGATAAAATTTAAAAATAAAATATACTTTTAATAAAAAAACGAAACCTTTAGTGTTCGTAATTACCCGACTACCGAGGGGGTAATCACGAACACAACATATTTTATTTCAGAGGTTGAAAACGTGCAACAAAAAATTCGTTACTGTCAGTCTCGTATGAATCGTATTTATAACTACTTATATAAATCTCAAATGTATCACTCTCATTACAGAGGCTATATGACAAAGTAACATCACGAAAAATTAGATGAAAAGTAACAAAAAGTTTAAATTGTATTTACCTTAAACCTCTACGACTTGTCTGACACTGAACGCGTTCGGACCTGTCGATTTTCGGTTGGGCATGATCTGCTTTCCTTTTCTAACCCTTTGCACTCGAAGCTATTTTAACTCCAAAACAAAACATTTCTTCCAACCTAGAAAGTTACCCTTCTATATACAGTGAGTAACGAAAGTATTCGAACGCCCTTTAAATCAGTATAACTTTTTTTTTAAGTAAATCACACGACCTGACTTTTTTGAGGAGTTAGAAGAATTGGTTTTCCAAATGATGTGTAAAAAAGATTTTGAAAAAATTGCAATTGGTAAGAATTACATGAGAAAATAAAAATGGCACTTTTCACAACTTTTTTATTTGAGCCTGTAATGAAAATTTAAAATATGCGTTTTGTAGATCTCTGTTAGTTATACACGTACTGAAAATTTCATCGAAATCGGCTGACGCAGATAAAAATGGCACGTATCAAAATATGTTAGAATCTGAGGATTTTAAGCAGAAACTGGGCAAAAGTCGTGAAAATCTACGCTTTTCACCACTTTTAACTAGTTGTAGCTCGTGTGTATATTAATCGATTTCAATGAAATTTGCAGCATGTATATAACTAACATATATCTACAAAACGCATATTTTAAATTTTCACTACAGGTTCAAATAAAAAAGTTGTGAAAAGTGCCATTTTGATTTTCTCATGTAATTCTTACCAATTGCAATTTTTTCAAAATCTTTTTTACACATCATTTGGAAAACCAATTCTTCTAACTCCTCAAAAAAGTCAGGTCGTTTGATTCACTTTAAAAAAGAAGTTATACTGATTTAAAGGGCGTTCGAATACTTTCGTTACTCACTGTATATATATATTTTTTTTTTCGTGTTATACATACGAAAATGGCGCAATTTATTCGTGCAATACTGAAATGTTTAGTAATGTATTAAGTACACCCAATTTTAACAATGTTAAAAATATTTTGAATAATGATACAGCAATATTTAGTGGCGCCTTACAGTCGCCATTCGAGTGCTAAGGGCTAATAGACTGAAATATCTGCGTTCGCGATTACCCCGCGGTCGTAATTACCCCACTCTCACCTACTAGTAAAACCGTAACAAAAGATGTCCAAGCAATAAAACATGGCAAAAAATGAAACCCTACAGTGCATTTTGGTGTGCCCAAAGTTTCGGCCGCTGGATCTCGAAAGGATCGGAGCGCAGCGTCTTCAGGGTCCGCGGCTCGCGATCCTCGCTTTTACTTTCGTCGGTCGGTCGAAAGTCGGCCCGTGTTTACAAAAGGAGTAATCGAAGGGCGAGAGCAGTGAGCAAGTCAGAGGAAGAAGGACGAAGAAGGATGTACGCTAACAAAAGGTCGAATTATCGGTCGGTGGGGATCATTTGGGCGGCGAATACAGGCGCGCGGGTGCTTCGCTCGTGTGTACGAGCCTATAAATACATATTCACGAGCGGATGTTGAGGCATTGCTGAGGTCCACGTGGTCGTGGATCACGGTGCTGGCAACAGTCGGTGTCCGACCGTCGTCCGCAAGTGTGCAGAAAACGCGAACCGGTGTGTTTCTCGTCTCGGGACGGACAACAGAAAAAGAAAAAATAGAGAAAAAAGAGAGAGAGAGAGAGAGACAGAGAGGGCAGCCATTGAGAAACCAGTGTTGTTCGGTTTCGTTTGGTGTGTCCGTGTTCTCGAGCGTTCGCCAGGATCCTCGTGGTTTCATAGTGGTGCACCGGCGTGGATCGTCGACGGGACGCCTCGGCGTGGCCCGCCAACCGCGTGATCTACGATCGATGCGATCGACGCTGCTCCCCGCGGCGGACGGTTCACGGTTTCGTGGCTCTGCGGTTTCACGAGTTCGCGACCCGTCAGTTCCATGAGACTCCAGTGACGCTAACAGTGACACTAGACAGTGTCGCTATCCAGTGACAGCCGGCGCGTCGGCTTTCGTTCCCCGATAAGGCGGAAGCTGATCCATCGATCCGACCCATCGAAGTTCACCGGAGAGACACGTAAGTGACCGTGATCGCCGGACCGGCGATGTTTACCGACACGATCTCGGACGCGCGTCGATCCACCGTCGAGCTGATCAATCGCGTCGCGCGGAGATGTCGTAATGGAAAAGTGTCCCGAACCGACGATACACGGTGTACGCTGCGCGCGAGTACGATGATGCTTGATAAGAGACATCATCTGCGGACAACGCCACAGAGAGGAGCTGATCGGTTTATGTGATTAATGTTGGATCGGACGATTCGCGTTTGGTTTTTACCGGTTACGATTCGGTGTTTAGGGAATGGATCAAATGGAAGAAGGCGATTCAAGCTGGTTTTTTCAGCTCCTGTTTGTGTTTTGTTGACGAAACGTTGGATCAACAAGCGGAATTTGATCGGTGAAGGTGATAGATGCGGGCTAGATCGATTCTCGTCTATTTTTTAGAGGTTACGGTTCACAATTTCGGGCATAGATCAGATGGAAAATTATTTAACACTAAACGTGCCACCATCGGTCAAACGACCGGTTCTGGATTTTTTATTTTACAATTATTGGGATTATAAAGATGCTTTCATAAGCAATGAGTGCCACATTACGATAAGAGCCGTGCAATGTCTAAATAAATTAAATCTTGTCATTTTTATAAGGCAACATGTACCTGTTAAACTGGCTTTTTCAGCTTGTCTGTTTCTATTTTGTAAAAGTTCGTTCAACGAACGAATTCGAGCAAGTGGAAAATGTTGGATCGATTTTCGTTTGTTTTCAAACGTTTATGACGTAGTGGTTTCAGAGAACAGAGGAAACGAAAAACAGTTTAAGCTAGTTTTGTTTATATCTCCTTGATTAAGAGTTCGTTCGCCGAGTGAATAATCGTTTGTCAATCTTTAAAAGTACTATCAGACCCGCAACGATCCTACGCACACATAAACTGATAATTCCGAAGTGTGTGTTGGTCTAACTGTTTCAACGTTTAAGTGATTACGAACTAACGCGAGTTTGCGTCGGTTGTTAAATAAATTGTTTGTATGTAAAGTGGAAGTTCCACGTAAATCAGGTACTCCTGATCGATAATGCTGAAGGTGTATTCGCATAAACTAGAAGTAACGATTTGTGAGCAGGCTATTTATGACGTGTTTACCGGTTTACCTCGAATTGTGTGAAATTGACATTGAGCAGCCGTATCTGTGCGCATATAAAATATCGTGTCCGCGATATAGATGGATATCATGTTTAACACGGGGCGCGTACATATTTCGATCCAGATTTCAATGGCGAGGCTGTTTCGATTTATAGTTTATGTCGTGTTTGTTATTGAAAATTATCCTCTGATTGCACGAAGCTTAATGATCTCCTCGTGAAATCGTTCGTACGACTGTCGAACATGAAATGTTCATTGACTATGATACAAGGAAATCTTATTTCACGCATTAAATCATATTATTACAAAGAATCTGTTAGAGAAATGGTAAATTAGATCACTGAAATGTAACAATCTACAATTCAGGTATATGAAAAGTGTTCACCTAAAAAATGATCAACATTATTAACACTTTGACTGCCAAACTGGAAACCTCAAAAATTCCATAAAATCAAAGTAAGTTATTTAACGAAATAAAAATTGAAAAATATTATATGTATGATATTGAGTAGTCCTCCAACTTTCTTGCATTTTACAGATCCTAATTAAATTTGGTACAATGAATATATTAACTTAAAAATTCATTTTAAAACCTGAGCAAATATTTCCGTCGCCCACGTATGGGTGACATGGCAGTCAACGTGTTAAAAGAAGAAATACATTTTCCTTCAGTTTCCGTTCGTGACGATTAACGTAGACAGTTTTCATTTCGCACAAAGATACACAGTCCAGTGACCACACGAAAGAAAAATTCCCGATTTTCTTTAAAACAAAACAGTCGGAACAAAAGTATACACAATTTCGATCGAAATGACTCAATTAGATCGTAGAAAGTCCATTTGTGGACGCGTTCAAAAGCGAGTCTAACCAAACGTCGCTGCTAATTGGTTGATAATTGACCGTCACCGGCGAATAGTCGCCAGTTAGGTGCTTCGCTGCCTCGGTCTCGTTGGACGGACCATAGGTACGAATGCGAGCCGATTGGATCATAGTGCAAGGGACAGGCCTCGTTTCACACGTATTTTCGGCTACAGTCGAAATATTGGCTACAGCGGTCACACATACTATGTGGAGTGTGACGTCGAAGTGCGTCGAAGCCAAAACACTGGGACTACGGGCGCGGCTGGGATGGGCATGGGCAGACCTAACGATAGAATTCCCAAAAATGGTGGCACGGTACAAATGGCGAAATTAAAATGTTTTTCTTTTGTTTGGTTATTGTTGCGTCTTGAGATCTTACGAACGAAATGACAAGCGCGCGACGAAGGCCAGGTATAAGAATCCCTATCGACAACGTACCGACCATGGGCGTCATAAATCAAAAATCCTTCCGAATGTACCTGCCAATTTCGTCATTTTTAAGCCAACCAAGAGCAGCACATGTTGAACCCTGTACACCGTTAGCGCAGCAAGATTTATAACCGTAGATGCCTCCAAACCAAATGTTGCACCTAAACTCTCGCTTTTCCAAATTTCCACTATTCCCACCACCTTTCGACACCCACCTTGCAACCAATGAATTGTAACCATTTTAAACTTGTTTTCCGGAGTTTTTACTCATAATCATTTATATTTATATTTTTATTTAAAAAATTTTTTTTTGTTTGTTCCGTCTCGTGTGAACCGTCATTTCGTAACATTGCAACTCGGATGAACAATCATCTTGTCTACACTCTGAAAACGGAGATTCTGTTCGGATGCTGTCGTGGCATCCGCAGCCGGACGCTCTCCACAGAGTTCGCATTGCGCCTTCCATTCCATCCGAACAGATTCTCCGTTTTCAGAGTGTAGACAGGATGACTGTTCATCCGAGTTGCAATATTACGAAATGACGGTTCACACGAGACGGGACAAACAAAAAAAAATAAAGAAATAAAGAAATAAAAACAAAAATAAAAATAAAAATAAAAATATAAATGATTAGGAGTCAAAACTCCGGAAAACAAGTTTAAAATGATTACAATTCATTGGTTGCAAGGTGGGTGTCGAAAGGCGGTGGAAATAGTGGAAATTTGGAAAAGCGAGAGTTTAGGTGCAACATTTGTTTTGCAGGCATCCACGGTTATAAATCTTGCTGTGCTAACGGTGTACAGGGCTCAACATGTGCTGCTCTCAGTTGGCTTAAAAATTACGAAATTGAGTCATTCCGCGCGATATCGAACACTCTTGTGAGTATTGTTTTCGATTTCTTCCACTTTCGCTCGATCTACAATATATTTCAATGTCGTTAAAATTCGAGACGTAGACCCCAACGAATGATCGAATACACATGGAATGATCCCCTTTGTAACAAGTGTAGATAATTTCTTATGAAAAAAAAAAAATAACAACTGTTCTCGTTTTTACAATATATGTATAATTTACGTTAATATATAAGGACGTGCGATGCTGTTTGACGAAGAGGCAGGAACGACTCCTATCCCCATGCCGTTGTAAAAGAGAGATACCGATAGTTTACCTAAGGAGCTGTAGAGCTCGTAAACCTTTTTTTTTTTTGTGCCCCGCACAGCAGGGAAGCTCATCGAAGTCGACCCTTCCGAGCGTCCGACCTTCGCCAGATCGTCGGCAACACGGGATTTGGCCTATTGTCCGCATTTGAAACCATCCGGCGTCCATCCGGCGTCCGTCAGGCGTCCGGCAAGTATGAATAGACCCTAATTGATCTCCGCTGGAATCACCGCGAACGAGAATCGGAAAGGAAACGTTTCGGTCGGCCAATTTGCTGCGCAACCGCCGAAATATTTTCTGCAAGGTGGATGCATTCCATCCTCGTGTCTTACTGCTTGCAATTCAATCGTAGCTGCCTCTGTGTGTCATCGGATGCGCATAAAGCGAGAATTCCTCGCAGGGAACGACGGTGTGTTGTCGACGTTTAGAAAATTCTAAAAACCAAGGGTGTGCCAGAACCCGAAAATATCGGGTCGTGAATTTTTTCGGGATCGGGACGGGTTCTCGAATGAATGGATCATCGGGAGTTTGCGAGATTCCCGAAAATTTCGGGACTCTTGTATTTCTTAGAGATTCCCGAAAATTTCGGGACTCTTGTATTTCTCAGAGATTCCCGAAAATTTCGGGACTCTTGTATTTCCTAGGCATTCCTTGAATTGAATCCCGAATAGTTTAGAGAATCCCGAATACTCTAGGGAATCCCGAATATTTCCAGGAATCCCGGTATATTCGAGAACGGGGCGGGTTCTCGACAGTTTCGGGATTCTCGAATGTGGGGCCCCGATAGTTTTCGGGAGTCCCGAGAAAAATTTTGAAAATTTTGGGGAATACTGAAACTTTCGAAGACCCGTATCGTCTTGCCCCGATTTCTCGAAAATTTTGGGATTCTTGTATTTCCTAGGGATTCCCGAAAATTTCGGGACTCTTGTATTTCCTAGGGATTCCCGAATATCCTAGGAATCCCGGTATATTCGAGAACGGGACGGGTTCTCGACAGTTTCGGGATTCTCGAATGTGGGGTCCCCGATAGTTTTGGGAGTCCCGAGAAAAATTTTGAAAATTTTGGGGAATACTGAAACTTTCGAAGACCCGTATCGTCTTGCCCCGATTTCTAGAAAATTTCGGGATTCTTGTATTTCTTAGGGATTCCCGAATACCCTAGGAATCCCGAATAGTCTAGAGAATCCTGAATACCCTCGGGAATCCCGGTATATTCGAGAACGGGACGGGTTCTCTCGATAGTTTCGGGATTCTCGAATCTGGGGTCCCCGATAGTTTTCCCCGAAAATGTTAGGGAATCCTGAAACTTTCGAAGACCCGACTCGTCTCGCCCCGATTTCTCGAAAATTTCGGGATTCTGGAATACGTTAGGCTAGGGAATCACGGCATATTCCAGAATTCCGAAATTTTCGAGATCTCGTCCCGATCCCGAAAAATTCTCGGCCTGTGCAGGCCGGGAAAATTCTTGGCCCGTCCAGGCCCGACATTTTTAAGTCCTCGCGTTTCAGTACAAGTAACACGTCCGAGAGAGAGTATTCGAGAGGCGTCGACGCGTCCTCGAGGATTCCCGGTCCCCTCTTTCTTCTTTTTCGCGTTTTTGTTCTGCTTATTGCGTGTTTATCGGTATGATGGGATCGGGAAACTTGCTCGACCAGCTGCGATCCCCTGCAATCTGTTTCGGCTTCCGAGAAAAGCTGGCTCTTTGTCGATTGCTTATGTCATCGACTGATGCCACGCACCCGGCTTCCGAACGATATCTGGTCGTACACGGCAAAAGGATCTATTCTTGATCGTGTCCGTTGCTCAAGGATCTTCCTCTCGCACGGAGATTCTGCGAACCAGAAATCTTTGCCGCTTGGAAAGTGAATACGAAAAAATGTGTGAAATTCGTGAACTGACTTCCTTGTTAACACGTTGACTGCCATGTCACCCATATGTGGGTGACGGAAATATTTGCTCAGGTTTTAAAATGGAATTTTACGTTAATATATTCATTGTACCAAATTTAATTAGGTTCTGCAAAATGCAAGAAAGTTGGAGGACCACTCAATATCATACATATAATATTTTCCAATTTTTATTTCGTTAAATAACTTACTTTGATTTTATGGAATTTTTGAGGTTCTAGTTTGGCAGTTAAAGTGTTAACAAATTCGTCAAACGTCAAATCGTGACTTACCTCATCAACAAATTCGCGACCGGCAAATTTTTTCCGTTTCTAATACCGAGTACCGGCGAAAATAATGAAATTCTGAAGTTGGTTGCCGCAAACTTGTATCGCTAAAGCAAGTATAAAAATGATCAAATTTGTTTTGAAATATCAATGTTGCAATTACGTTGCCTAATGTTGCCGCATTCAGAAACAAAAATTGCAGGTCGTGAATTCACGTCAGCGGCAATCAGGAATAGAATTTAAAATTATGTGAATTCACGTCAGCGGTAATCGGGAATAGAATTTAAAATGACGTGAATTCACGTCAGCGGTCGAAAATATTATCTCAATATTTTCAATATTCTGAGCATATTTCCTAGTGTCTACACTAAGGTGTGAACAAATGAATTTAAAATTGCTAAACCATTTGTAATCCGCCATTCTGATTTACCTAGATTCAAGTAGTCTTTATCGACGTTATGCATAACACGAACAGGAAAGTATTTGTACAGAAACAAATCAACAACAAATATAAAAACAAAAAGAGCTGTATCTTTTACATTATGACTCGATTTTATGCATTTGTGGCAGCAGATGCAATTTAAAACAGTAGAAATGTTAAAATGATTTGAGAATGCCAACATATTATTAACCGCTCGTTAAAATGATCAAAGAACTGTCAATCTGGCACCAGTCTTCTGCGATTGACGCAGACAATTTTCATTTTTGCATAAACATCCGCCGTCTAATTATGACTTACAAATGCGTCAATATTCCATCAAAGTTTGTTTCAGCAGAGAATAGTTGATTCAAAGGTACATAAATCAATCACTGTACATAAAACAGGATTCCCCGTCAACGGTAAGACACCTAGTCAAATGGCCTTATAAAGGCCGAACAAATTACCGTACAGCAATTCTCTGGTATCTATAATATCGTTAATTACGCTTATTGTTTCCCGTCTAGCGTTGCGTTTACTCTGCAATCTCGATGGATCTCTAATGGCGATCACAAACGTTTCGGTACTGACGATAAATCATTTGTTATTTACAAGTTTCCAAATTTGTAGATTGTTCGAACAGAAAAGACATTGATCACACGAGAACATGATTTTTCCTTGTCGTTCGAAGTTCCTTTAATCTCGTGTTTCCCGCGTTTGCGAATGGGTGATGTTGCGGTTGCAGTTAATGCGGAAGAACGATAAACAGATGCTTCTCCCATGATGGTTGTAATTAGTGGACCCCGCGGATTATTCAATACTTGATGGAATGTATTTCCGTATTGATGGGAATCGCCAGCCATTCTCGTTCACGGTAGGACTGACATAAATTCACTGTCTATCTACAGAGCTTGCCTGCTAAAAAATTTTCACTTTTACATTCTTGCAATGAAGACTAGTTAACCTTTTAAGCACTGTACGCCACTACAGTAAGGAGCAAAACTGAATACACATACGACATTTTAACAAAAATAATTTTTTATTCAATATTTGCACGTAGAATACAAAAGAAACAAAATACTTAGTGTTATCTACAATCTTTTGGTTTCTCAAAACAAACTTAACATTTGTGATATTATTATTATTTCGCTTCATAAATTTTTTTTTCGTGTAGTCGGTTTTGCACCGCAACTAATTTTGAGTAAACATTTCATATTTTCGTACACTTAATATTTCGTCCATGAACCTTTAACCTTGATAATTGCCTGAATACGTTTACGCATACTTAGTACTACATTTTCGCAATATTCTGGTGTAATAGAATACCACTGTTCCTGCACTCTTTGCCACAAATCAGTTATCGTTGTTGGGGAAGCACTATAATTATTCTGTAACTTTATTTTTAAGTATGCCCAGACATTTTGAATCGGGTTTATGTCTGAACTTTGAGCAGGACATTCCATGGTTTGAAATGGTTTAGTTTGCAGCCAATTCTTTACACTCTTCGCACAATACCCAGGAGCATTGCCATGTTGGAATACGACGTCACACTCTGGTACCGGCATATTTTCAATTGTTTCCAGTAAATTTTTTTATAAAATATCCTGATACGTATACTGATTCACCATACCTTCTATTCGATCTAGTGAACCTACACCGTACGCCGTAATGCATCCCCACACCATAAGTGAACCACCACCTATTGTTTGCTTTACATGAGGTGGTAAAAGAGGTTCGCCTTGCTTCTTCCAACACCAAGAACGTCCATCCGATGAAATGCGATTGATTTTAGATTCGTCGGAAAAAATTACTTTTTTCCATTGCTCTATATTCCAGCTTAAATATTTTCTTGCAAAACTCAGACGGGCCCTGACATTCTTTTTTGATAGAGCAGGTTTTTTTTCTTCTCAATTGCTGTAAAATTGTCTTCTTTTAATGCCGTTCGAGCCGTCCACTTACTAATTTTCTTTCCAACATCGCTTTCTAATAACTTTGCAGCCATTGATGCCGTCGTTGCAATTTTTGAAGTAACGTATTTCGTCAATCTTCTCTTTTCCTGACAAGATAATCATTTTGGACGGCCTCCAAAAGATGCAGGGACTTTACTACAGTATTTTTTCCGTATCTTATGTACAACTCCCTGACTGACGACAAATTTTCTAGCAATTACTCGCGTTGATAAACCCGATTTTAATTGGAAAATGATATTATTCTTCATATCTTTAGGAAATGGCTTCATGATGTTATATCGATGCGTGTTAACGCATGAACAACGATAAACTTATAACTACTGCACTCCTGGTCGTGGCATTGACCGTGATGGACTACCAAATTGTTTACAAAATCTGTGTTTACAGTTCCTAATCCCGAGAATCTTAGTGCGGTGCAAAACCGACTACAGGAAAAAAGATTGTATGAAACGAAATAATAATAATATCACAAATGTTAAATTTGTTTTGAAAAGCCAGAAGATTGTGGGTAATAATATGTATTTTGTGTCCTTTGTATTCTACATGCAAATACTGAGTAAAAAATTATTCTCGTTAAAATGTCGTATGTGTGTTCAGTTTTGCTCCTTACTGTATAGTGGCTTCCGTGGAAAGCATCAGTTTGAACCGTACGCCACTATAGTGGCTTCCGTGGAAAGCATCAGTTTGAACGGTAACGCCACTATAGCGGTAGTGGGGATAATTCCGCGACATTTATCATCCAGACCTCGGCGACATATCGCGAATTCTCACTGTAGTTCCACTGTGCCGAAAGGAAGCTTAGAAATTTTTATTTCCAATATAATTTCAAACGATATTCTTAGATGAAGTTACTGGAGGTAACATGTTAGTTCGCAATTGAAATTGTTGTTGCTGTTGACGGGTCGATTAAAAAGTCATCAGGCTTGAGCTTCTAAAAATGATGAAATAATCGCCGGTAAGGTGTCAAGGATAAAGGTTCTTCCTGGGACTGGGAAACAGAGTTGTGGACGAGCACGCCGTGCTTAAGAGGTTAAGGAGAATTTTCTGTCTTGCATTAATCGCTTTGGCAGTAAACATTGATACGTTTCTCTGTTACTATAAAATGCTTGCTAATAACGCTATTATGTACAGAAGCAAATGTCATTTTTACAGATTCATCAAAGCGTGCAACGTGTGCCGTTTTCGACTCGACTGATTTCTAGACCACTTTTGACTGAACTCTAGGTTTTGCAATATCTAAAAATGTGTATTACCCAAAAATGCGTACAGTTCGAGCGTCGAAAAGTGAGCTGTTAGTTGGTTGCATTTTCAGCCACTTTCTTCCGAATTACAGCGAAACCTCGATTACGGGCGTCACACTTTCATCATCTTTGCGGTTCCCGGCGCCAGCATCGCAACAAATTCATTTCCATAGAGACCCTTTAGATCCTCAAAGGATTATAAATTGCAATTTCCAACAGAGCCTCTCGAAAAGAGTCTCGTTACATTTTTAATTAACCGAAGGCATCAGCGAGGGAAAGAAAATGTCGTTCAGTTTCTTCAAATTTGCCAGCAACTTTCTCTGAATTTGCATGAATTTCCACAGGCTGGTGATAACGATTAATAAAGTCTTCCTGGCATGGCGGCGCCGTTCATAGCGATCAGTCAGGCGGATGATTTATGCAAGTCGCCGCAGTTGATTAACTCATTGTTAGCGGAACTGTACGCGACGTGTCGCGAAATAAAAACGTATCAGAGCAGCTACTTTTTCCGAAGTTTCGCGGTTTTTCTTCTGATCGAATTTCTTCCCGCTGGAGGAGCGGAGGAATTATTAGCTCGGAGGGGCCCAACTGCCCGAAAATTCTCACGAATTTATTTCGCATCTTCCATTTCCGCCGCTTCCCATTTCTTGGCTGGTTTTTTTTATGCCAGGGGAGATCGTAACGAGTCGTTCCTCGTCTCGGAAATATTTCGTCCTCTTGTTTTCTTCCGTTCGTTCACGTGGTCGGGATCGAGACGCGCCCAAGGCTTTCGCAAACGCGTAATGCCAGCGATTACGCGAAATGACAGCGTGGGGATGCTGTTTCCAAATCAATAATTATTCCGCATCTTCGTAATCTTGAACCCGAATAATGACGGGTATGCGAACAAGCTGGTGTGCGTGGCTGCGCTCTCGACCGTCGAATTCGAGGCCGAACGTCGCGTCGCCGGACACGACAGTTTCAAACATGATTTTGTTTCGAATCAATACCTTCCTCCTTAAATCACAGACGTCTATTAATTACGTCACGAGAACTGCGCGAAATGAAAATCCTCCCGCTCCTTAACAGGGTATTCTGGTTCTCGCGGCTGCTCCCGAGTGTTTAAACGTTATTAGTGTGAGATTTTGCATAACTATTTATTGGTATCTTGAAGTACGCTTGTGATTATTTTTAAGCGAAAATAATCAAAATTACAGAAGTTATATATACATTATATATACGTTTAGTCAGTTTAGTTCAGTTATACAGGGTGACCTCACTTTTGTGCCAGAAAATTTGGGAGGTGTTAGAAGAGGTCATTCTAAATATGGTTTACTTTTTTGTGTTTTTCCAATTTCGGCCCCATTTTCGAGTTACAACGAAAAAACCGAAAATACTAGCATCCTGCCAACAAATAACCGCCGAAATGTGTCAAAGGGCTGTGAAGCACGCAAGAAAAAAATGCGAAAAGTGCATAGAAAAAGAAGGAGGCCATTTCGAGCAATATTTGCGAAATAGTATTTAAAAAATAATAAAATTAAATACATTTAAAATTTTTAAATTAAAAGGTGTTTTGAATCTTGGCCAACTATCCTACGCTTGGATAAACAGTAAAAAAGTATGAGGAAAGCTTCAAACGCGTATTGGTTTGTAGTCCACATTGAAACAAATAAATCAAAAAAAGAATCATCGACAGATGTTAATACATTGCTGAGATATTTAAAAAAATATTGCACTAAAAAAACTCGGTTTTTTCGAAAATGGGGCAGAAATTGGAAGAACACAAAAAAGTAAACCATGTTTAGAATGACCCCTTCTAACACCTCCCAAATTTTCTGGCACAAAAGTGGGGTCACCCTGTATATACATTTTCACAGACTACGTTTCCAAAATATGGGTAAGAAAAGTAATTTATTAACACTTTGACTGCCAAACTAGAATCCTCAAAAATTCCGTTAAATCAAAGTAACTTATTTAATGAAATAAAAATTGGAAAAAATTAAATGTACGATGTTGAGTAGTCCTCCAACTTTCTTGCATTTTACAGATCCTAATCAAATTTGGTACGATGAATATATTAACGTGAAAATTCATTTTAAAATTTGGACAAATAATTGCGTCACCCACATTTATGTGGGTGATATGGCAGTCAACGTGTTAATCAGTAGACTGCAGATTTTATCCATTTATGACCAAACTCAGAATACAAAACGGTAAAAACGTTTAAAGAATTAAAAAATTGTATTACTTTCAACCGAATAAAATGATTATAAAAAGAAGTAAATGTCCACGCAGCTCCTGTACAACTATTTGTATTTTGCATAAAAATCCGCGGTCCATTAATCGGTATGAGTGTAGTTACAATCTGAAACAAAAGAATTAAAAAATGTTGATTATTTAGAAAAAGGCGACATTTTGAAATTGCCGATTTGTAACATATGTTTCTTATAATTTGTAACCGATGCATAGAGATTTTATTTTGTGTACAAATTAGACAGCTATTTGAGTAATTACTTAGCATTAATCGCAAGTTCTAGAGTCGCTCGATAAGGTGGTGTATTTTTCGAGTCATCAGCGGCTGACAAGACAATCAAATTTCGCAGCCAACGCTGTCACAGGTTCGGCGAACGCAGTGGGCGAAGCAATACTTAATAATCTCGTTTGCACGGTTTTTGCGATGTCATTCGTTTAATACGGGCTCTGCCCGTTCAAAAGGATCACGCGCTTCCGCTCCATTAACGTTTATTGCATTCTTCTTTATAATTTCGTTGTATGTCTTGCTCGCTACTGTGAAATAATTACCGTCTGTTTTCCCTTGAATACCCACTTTTAATAATGTGTAATGCAGCCCTGTCATGATGGTAGGAAGTGTTACACACCTGCAATTGGTAGTTTTATGCCAAACCAATACTTTAATAATCTGGAAATGCAAACGTTGCAAAATTAACTACAAAATCTGGTCGTCCGTCGGCAGTCTCGAGTCTTGGGTGCTTCGCTGCGATTCCTTTTTAATCTGTGGTTTATTCAATCATTTCTACAGGTTCCTAGTATTGCCAATACTCTTATATTATTTAACTAAGAACAAGCCTTTCGCATTTTTTTGCGAACAAGAAGCACATTTAAGTTATCTAATTTTATATTTTCTCTGTCATCATATGAAACACTGGCAAAATCTTTTCAAGATTCCTAATTCTTAAGGATTGATTACTTCAAATTGTCCAATGCCTTTTTAAATATTCTGTCTAGTTTTTCATGCCATATGTTTCATCTTCAGCTAATCTTTAACCTGAAAAGTTGGTTTTACTTTCGCTGTTGTGCATTAGTTTTCCATTTTTGCTTTGATAAAAGTCGATGTGACGCAAAATTAATCGAGCGCGTTAAACGTCAAACCAAATCTGAAGCTCGTGTTTCGCTGGTCCCCGAAAAGTTTCGAAGCTGCGAACCAAATTGGAATTGATTTTTTTCAAATATATGTTTCACATTCCTCTGGAAATTTTTTTCTCATGCTTTTGTGTGGCGCGTGCAGATTTCAGCTTGCACCACTGTATGAGGTAATACAAAGGCTATAGTCGGTTTTGGGGGTCAAATCTGCCCTGGAAGGTATTTTATTCTAATTTGCGCCATTCGATAGACAAAAAAAAAGATACTTTTCAGCCAAGTTTTAGCCCGATAGCTCATCTGTAAGGGTAGTTATTGAGGAAAATCGAAAATCCAGTTTTTAGCCCATTTTTCCCATTTAATGACAATTTAAAATTCTGAAAAAAATCTGACACATTTCGGATACCAAACCACATACTTTGAGCCGTTTTCAGATTTTTCCGTTGCAAACTCTGGTTGTAAAAATCGAAAAACACGAAAAAAATCAGAAAAAAAAAGATTTCATATGGAAAGCTCGGAGACACTAGAACAGAATTAATTTAGCAATTAGGTATTGTCCTAAGTATTATGCTCAATTTTTTTCAAACCCCTGCGTGTGGTGCGTCATAGTAGGGAAAAAGAAAAACCGCCATTTTCGGCGTTTTTTCCGTGAAAAAGTAAGTTATAATTTTCGTAAAAATATATTATGTAATATTAAACATTCCTAAGTTCAGAGAAACATCGTCCAGACTTTAGTCGTTTACGGGCTGTATTACTTATCTACTTAACAATTTTTTACATGGAATAAGTGACTCATTATTTTTGTAACAGAATATATATACATGAATTATTATTAGGAATACTTATCTGTAATGATTGTAGGTGGATTGGTGTGTGGTGGAATCATGTATGGCGTTTTCAGTCTTCGTCGCTATCTTCGTCAATTGTCAGTGTTATTTGGTCGTTGTTGAAAATTCTAGTGAGTATCTCTGCTGGCCGAACTATGTCTGTGTCGTATCG
Organism: Seladonia tumulorum; assembly: GCA_913789895.3. Taxonomy (NCBI): domain Eukaryota; kingdom Metazoa; phylum Arthropoda; class Insecta; order Hymenoptera; family Halictidae; genus Seladonia; species Seladonia tumulorum. Next base: position 30,270,154 of record OU565266.1, read on the forward strand.
AGCATAAGATAAATAATAAATGATAGCAGCTACGTGTGATTATTTAGTGAAAAGCGATTACACTTGTGCTAAACTATTTATTACTTTATCTTCCCTCAATATCGTGTCAGTTATGTCATCGAAAATTGTGACATCAGAATTTAGTCTTTTGCCGAACTTATTATTTGGGAAGCATAAAATATGATTTGACTGTAGGAAGAAGTTTGTTGTCGAGCTGTTTTTGTAAAAGCAGGTATTTTTCCCTAAGATGCCATGTATAGCCTAGACAAACCCCACCAACTTTTAGTAACTTTACGAGATGAATTGAACTCCTCTCAGTAGTTGGTTAAGAACGATTGCTTTTTAGTGTAGGTATGAAAACATAAAAACCACATTCTTCTAAGTGTGATTTAACTTCACGAAAACCGCGATCTACAATACAAACGTCTCCCCGTTTCATAATAGCCATTGGGATCTTGAAGAGCGATCTGTATGATTTCAGCATCATTCTGGTTGGCATAAAAAGGTTCGAAGATGTCAATGATATATCCATTATCGTGTAAACAGTACAAGGATTACATAAAGATACTTTTTTTCGACCCGAATATGATTTTCGCTGGTATGCACTGTTCGAACTCTTTTGATGGCGAATGTGTACCATCAAAAAGTAGACCGATTTTTGCTTGTATAAAAGTCGATGTTACAGAAAATTAATTGATCGCGTTAAACTTCAAAGCAATCTGAAGCTCGTGTTACGCTGGTTCCGAAAATTTTGGAAGCTGGTCTGTCGGTTGTTATCGTGGCATTCTGCGCGAGAGACCATCGGTTTCGATCTCCTACGAAAGCAATCCGCTCGTTTCATTGTTCTGTTTCCCCGCAATGGAACCCGGCAACAGCACGCGACAGAGTGAAGCGCATTTCCGGTTGCCGGTGTATCGACAGACACGCTTGTTACGCTCTTCAAATATTTGTTCTGCCCTCCGTGGTGCGTCAGCGTGCACGGTTTCACCGTTCGATCGTGATGCATGGATCGGGACTCGTTCGTATAGGGCTTCGCCGTACCATCTCCTTTGAGCTGTTTTCAAACGGTGGTCAAAAATCGTCAAACGAAACTCAATTCCTCTGACTGCGCCGAACGTTTTCTCGTAAACTTTACGAAAAACGTTACGCGATTTTTCCACTGCCTAATTCTGTGTTAGCACACATTCCACCGGCATTTTTTCAAAACATTCCAGCCCGAATTGAATACAGGGTGTCCCAGCATCGGTAGTACAACCAAGGTGGGGGTGATTCTACATAAAAAAGCAAATCGAAAATAAAGAATAAAATTTATACATTTGAGGTTTCGTTCTCGAGAAAATCGGTTTTGAATATTCTAACTATGGTTTAGATGGATGGATCCCGATACAAGTCATATGTCACTTATAAGTAGTACTAACATCATTAGTATCAAGATGATGTGCTGTATTACTCATTTCTGCCTATGGATTTAGAGTGAATTTAAATGAAAATAAGACATGTAATTTAGTTACTAACTTATTTTATTAATGCAAAAAGTGTTGGAAATGCTGCCTATTGTGCTGCATACACAACTGTACTCGCCGAATTAAATTCGTATGAACGCATTCTAATGTATTCTATACCTTTAATTCTTCAAATATTAAAACGATCCTCGCTTTTAGTTGAGGAAGGCGTGTAATCTCCTCTTCGTACACTTTTGATTTAACATGACCCCATAGATAGAAATCAAGGGGTGTCAAATCTGGGGATCTTGGTGGCCAGTTTATTGGACCACCACGGCCAATCCAAACTTCGTGTAGTTCATTTAATAAATTCTTAACTTCTCGAGAGAAATGTGGTGAGGCACCATCATGTTGGAAAATGAGATTTTGTCTAATAGCTAGAGGTACGTTTTGGATTGATAGAAACTGTTAGTCAAAACCGAAGATAATAACATACTAAGGCACCAAATGAAACTGTCAGAAGTGCTCAGAACGTCATGCCAACAGGAATGTACAGAAGTGGAATTCTAAACAAAAGTCTGTATCGAGATCCATCTATCTAGGCCATAGTTAAGTGTACGCGTACTCGCTGAATATTCAAAACCGATTTTCTCGGGAACGAAACCTCAAATAAAAAAATTTTATTCCTTATTTTCGATTTGTTTTTTCATGTAGAATCACCTCCTTCTCGGTTGTACTACCGATGCTGGGACACCCTGTATAAAAATCAAAGGGTTATATTTTAACCCTTATGTGGACAACCGGGTTCCCGGGTACCCATTTCTATGTTTTCTCTAATAATTTGTTATGTTTTTATGAAGATATCGCAAAACCGCCCTGGATCTCCATTATTTAGAAGGTTCTCTGTCGATTTATGGTTACGGAATTAAAATTGATGCAAAACATATTAAATAATAAGGCTTCAATCTTATTTATACGGTTGTTGGATAACCGGGGTACCCGGGTACCCATACATAGAAAGTGTAGTTGGATGCTTATGAAGAGAAGTTTTACAACACAATCATACAACACACAAATTTTTTCAATTGGTATTATTTATTTATTAGTATAGTTACTATTATTAACCAATAATAGGACAATTTTTACAAACTGTCACAGTATTTGCGTGTTCGTCGAAAAACTGGTTTTATACAGTTTTGACAATATTTTCGTGTCTTTCTACGTTTTCTATCAGGGTCAGCTTGGTATATATAACATGAGCCTACAACTCTTTTTCGTCCAATTTTATCTCGTTGTTGTACAGTGCCTGAAGTTGAAGGAACGTCGGTCATTGTTGGTGACTTATGCAGCATGCTTTCTATTGCTAATTTACAAGAGAAATGTCTCATCACTTGAACATTGGTTGATCGACTTCTAATTATTGGAAGACAAAGTTGCTCTCCCACTTGGCGTAAAAATATTCGGCGATTATTGGATTTGTTAGGCAACATATCGTTATTAGAAATATATATGATGTATGAGGCAAGAGCAGCAATATCAATTATGTTAAAAAAAAAATGCTAATGGCCATCTGTTAGTACGTCTTTGTATACTGTATCGTCTCAAAATTTGATCCATCATGTCGACAGATTTTGTTTTATTATAGAAGTGGACTATTTCTGGTTTCCTCTTTGGCCCAGAAACAACATTATCATTGTGCATTGTGGATAGTAATACAACAAACTTTTCTTTTTTTGGCACATACGAATATATTGTAACATTTTGGTTGTGACCAAATAAAGTTGAATACTGTTGTACTGTTGTGTAAGTTGAAGAGTCAAATACCGTACGTCCACATACGAATAGTATAAAAGTTTGATCTTAGCATTGAGTTATACTATTTTTTGAAGCAGTTGCTTCACTTAAACTGTTTAAAACAATACTTAGTATACCATACAAAAAAAACTAAAAGTTATGGGAAAGCATGAAAGTAAAATTGTCACTTTATTTTTTATATATCGGTACCGAACGCTCGGGGTACCCGGGTACCCCGGTTACCCAACAACCGTGAACAGTTTGGTTGCCCACATAAGGGTTAAGATAGCAATTTTATTAATCAATTGAAAATATCATTGTGATCGTTTTCGCAGATTGAATCAACTCTGGTCAAGATGAGGGTCGATCAGATCGGGCTGCTGTTGTGGAAGAACTACATCGTCCGCAAACGTCAGCCGGTAACTATCATCCCCCAAAAAGCAATGTTTTTCGCTTCGCAGCCGGTCCTCGCACCCCTGGAAGCTCGCTAAAAGCACGCCCGCAAATTTCAATGTTTAGGGGATATTGGCTCTGGTGTTCGTATGGCCCGTGATCGTGTTCATGATCCTCTACACGATCCGCGACAACGTGGGCCCGGAGTACTATCCGACTTGCCAATTTCCTGCGAGGTCGATGCCGCGGAATGGCCTGCTCCCATTCGTTCAGAGTTTCATTTGCAGTCTCGGCAACCCGTGCGATCCTCTCTCCGAATACGAAGAAGTTCCGTCTTACAAGAACGCCACGTTAGTATACCGAAAATATGAATACCCCGCACGCAATCCTATTTTTCCCGGCCCTGATCCCATCTCGATCCCTTCCGCTGCGTCCAGCCCGGAAATCGTTCACGGTATCGCAACGTTCGCGAATATTTCCGAACAACCGGATGCTTTCACCAGGATAAATCGCTGAAGCCGATAGACGCCGATTTTTTTTTTTTACCTCTATATTAGCTGTAAATTTTGCATTTTCTGAACGATTTTCCGGGCCAGTATTGACACAAAACTGTACACTGCCGCTCGAAAATCCGTGCTTACGCATTATTCGGTCCGTCGATAATTATACTGATTTCTATCGAACACTGGTCTCGCGAAAAAACTATTTCTTGAAGTTTCGTGCAAGTACAATTTGTATTGCTTCATCTTCTTGTGTTCAATTATTGTATCGATGCGGTGATTAACTGCAGATTTTATGCGCTTATAACGAAGCGTGAAGTATAGAATAGTAGAAAAGAAGAATTTCAGATTACTGTATTTTTAGTCTAATTTCGCCAAATTATTAAGAGAAGAGACATATTTAACCCTTTTCTTTAACCGGAAGGAAGAATTTTAATTTTTAAACTCCGGATTACTGTTATATTGGTTCAACTTAAGAAAATTGTTGAGAGAAGAGGCACACATTTTTATTGAACTCCTTTAACTCTTTAACCGAAGCAAAGAATTTTTATTTTGCACAAATACCATCGCTTTAGCGATCAGTGAATCAAAATCCTCTGAACGGTTCTCCAAATATTCTAGCGACAGCGCAAATTATCAATGAAAGAGAGACGCTTGCAGATTGTTGTTGTTATATACATATTTTTTTCTCTCCGATGCGATTACATAATCGAGCACAGTCTGGGCGCACTGATCACAGAAATACAGCCCATGTTGACCAACGAGACGGTTCTATCCGCCGTGAAAACGCTGCCGCACAGTATTCAGCTGCTGAAGTCGATGGCGCAGATACTCACGAAACCGGAAATCAAAGCACTCTTCGGTAAGGACTGCTCGACACCTCGCTCGCTATCGTGAATCCGAATCTGCCGATTTCACTAGCGACCGTTCAACGAATTCATTGCTTTCTAGATCGCGGCATACGATTGGGCGATCTCTTCAACAACCACGAGGAAATCAAAAGAGTTCTCCGCGAGCAGATGCCGAACGCGCGACACGGATTGCTCGACGATTTGTTCGACTCGTCTATTAAATTAGTATACGTTAGTATCGTCGCAGAAATGCGTCGTCTTACTCTTGACTCTATCGTTCCTCGTTTTCAATATGTTCATTAACACTTCGACTGCCAAACTAGAAACCTCAAAAATTCGATGAAATCAAAGTAACTTATTTAATGAAATAAAAATTGGAAAAAATTAAATGTATGATACCGAGTAGTCCTCCAACTTTTTTTAATTTTACGGATTCTAATCGAATTTGGTACAATGAATATATTAATGTAAAAAACCTGGACCAATAATTCCGTCACCCACATGTGGGTGATATGGCAGTCAACGTGTTAAAATCGTTTAAATTTAACCCTCCAGTGCGCGGGTCAAAAGTATCCATTTTTTGGTGCTCATTGCTTCTAAAAACTCAGAGCATAAACTATTGTTGCAATATATTGCATTAAACTACTACTAGAGAAACAAACATTCATTGGGGAATTTTAGGATAGTTTAAGGAAAATTAAAACAGTACAAATTGAATTTATGGATCTGGTTAATGTGTTTGTTGAAATATACATAGCGAAATTAGGCGAGAAATCATAGAATCCTCATTTATGATTTATAGAGAAAGAAAAACGTTTTAAATTTATATTGTCGACATTGTGTTTCACACTGATGCTTCGGACAGTCATTAGAAAAGAAGGATCGTATTGATTGATCAAATAAAAAATTTTAGTAAATACCACCGAAGAAGGTCAGGAAAGAATCAAGAATAAAATAGGAACAGTTCTTGATTTTTTTAATGTAAAACTTATTGTTTCTCTGTTAAACGAAGCTTGCTATTAATTGTTCCCATAATGAGCATGTTAATTCGCCGACCACGAGGTGACTTTCTTACTTTTTCTTCTATTCCGTGGTTTTTACAGTATGTTTAAATATACAGTTCTTGAAGAGCACCTTTTTCAGCCTAAAAAAATGTAGCACGTTCACAAAAATGTTTGGTCCAGTTCTATTTTTTGATATATTTTCGTTCACAATTGTCAGCTGATCGAAGCATTCGGCACTTCAAACGTCGGAGACGTGATTTGCTCGCCGGAAAGCTTGAAGAAGTACCTGGTCCTGCCGACGGAGAAAGATTATGTTCAAGTCTCGAAGATCCTCTGCGACATCGACTCGGAAACGATACCCAGCATCCTCGAGAATTTATCCAAGCATCTGGACTTCTCCGGAATGCTGGAGATGGTGGACAGAGTTATGGCCAAGTTTCGAGATTATGATATCTTCGTGGACTTGAGACGGGCAATGGAAACTATCCTTGATCTAGAGTCCTCGAAGAAGTACATTCCCGAGTACCTCAGAATCCGGCAGTGGTTGCCGAAGATGATTATGATGTTTAAGAACGTTACGTTCAAGGAGATCGATCTTACCTTGTGAGTAGATTTTGCAAATGTCTAGCATGGATCTTTAACACTTTGATCGCCAAACAAGAAAGCTAAAAAATTCCATGAAATCAAAGTAAATTATTTAATAAAATAGAAATTGAAAAAAATGTAAATTTATGATATTGTGTAGTTCTCCAACTTTCTTGCATTTTACAGATCCTAATCAAATTTTGTACAATGAATATATTAACGTAAAAATTCATTTTAAATCCATATATGGGTGACATGGCAGTCAACGTGTTAACCGATGGTCTATCGTGTGAACAATATTTGCGAATGTTTCCGTAGCGTGAACAAGACGTTGGAGGTTCTCAACCCAATTTTCGAGTCCGACGAAGACTGGCCCATCGCTCAGCACGCATTTCTGAGGCTGCAGAATATATTGGTACTGATGAAAGAGATGCAGGTGGGCCAACATGGCATGTCCACCGGCGACTTTTTCTCCATGATAGAACGTTTCGTCAGTTCGATGCAATTCCTTCCTCTGGTTCCTGCGACCGGCGTCCAGAAACTGGCACGAATTGCGGACGCAGTGTTCGCCGTTTTGCAAAGTGGGGCGCAACTCATCTCGAAGATATTGGACCGGCACAAGGACGATCTTCACCTGTAAGTGTTCTCAAAGTATAGCCTACTTTATTGTTACTGCGCTACAGGAACAAGCTTCCTCAGATTGCAGAGGCCTCTACTGTGGTCCTTTTCTGCAGAGTCTATCCTAAACGACTAAAACCAATAGATCACTAATCGATAGACTGCTAAGACCTACCGTGTAGCAATAACACTTTGATATCCAAACAAGAAAGCTCAAAAATTTGTATGATATTGTGTAGTTCTCCAACTTATTGCATTTTACAGATCCTAATTAAATTTGGTACAATGAATATGTTAACGTAAAAATTCATTTTAAAGCCTGCACAAATAATTCCGTCACCCATATATGGGTGACATGGCAGTCAACGTGATAAGTAATCATAAAGTACAGCGTGGCTCACCTTACTCGACCATCTAAAACATCTCGAAAATTTCACAGGAAAACATTAGTTGGTTCAGAAGGACAAATATTATGATAGGCAACAAAAATTTTCTCAAGGTTATATTTTTTGAGATTTCAAGGTCATCGAAGTTTTTTTAAATGGAATCATATATTTTTATTATGGCTATACCAAATATTTTTATTATGGCTATCCAACGATTATATTATGACCTTCACGTGATCTTATTAGCTCTTTTGAACCAACTAATGTTTTCCTCTGAAATTTTCTTCTATCATAAAAAAACGGGATATTTTAGATGGTCGAGTTAGGTGAGACACCCTGTATAAACTAACCAACGGAATGATAGCACAGCTTTGTTCTGCTTCGTTTCCAGCAAGCCGGAAGTCTGGAAAGGAATCAAGGAATTCTTTTCGGACAGGATCCTAGCAACGTTGAGTTATGCTTTCGCGTTCACGCAAAGCGTAGTCAGAACGGTCCATCACGCGGCCATTATTCACGAAGATTTAGAGAACAGGCTGTACCATGTCTCCCTGAAGAACAAGGATGTTGTACAACAATTACTCACCAGCGTGGATACCAGTGTTTATCGAACTGTCGTGCGCTCGTTCTCCAGATTAGACTTCGTGGAGGTTGACGCGACTCTTCTTCAACAAGCTTCGCTCACTGTTAGGACCATTTAAACGATCCCTTTGTCCGTTTCAGAAATTCGTCGAGGCAGTTACAGACGCCAAGCCCGAGGACTACTTCTGTGAGAAGGATACGCTGAACGAAGTGTTTAATGATTTCGAGGACTCTGGACAGGGAGCAGTCGCCAGCGAAATACTTTGCAGCGACAAGGGTAAGAAGTTCCTCTCCGAGGTGTACGGGACCATGGAGCTCCAGAGCTTCGAGAGCACTGTACGTAGTCCATTTTGTCGATCGTAAAAACGCTCCGACGAATTTGCTTTTGCTAATTGCTCTCAACAGGCGAGGGACACTTTGGATGCTGCTATCAACATGATATTCAAACAAGCCATCAGCATCGAGAAAGCGAATCTCACAGGGGTGGTCAGCAGTGTGAACGATTTTATGAGCTTCATGGACAAGCCTAGGAGATCGCACGCTAATTGGTCGGTCTTCACGGTCGACGAGACCTGGGCCAAAGTGTTCGAGGACACCAAGCCTCAAAATAGACTGAACGTGTGAGTACCTCGCAATGAAACTTTGTATTTCGAGGTGACTAGTTGAAGACTTAATTGGAACCTGAAGGAGTACAGTTATTAATCCTAGAAAGAGTATAAAGGGAGGATTCTTGATCCCAACAGTCACAATGTATTCAAAATTCATTATTTCAGAACTGTCAACAGACTTCTCAGGTTCATGAAGTTCTACAACCTCTTTTATACTGTTTGGATTCTAATAGAATATTTAAACTCTTCAGCCTCGGCTCTTTTTATCCTCTGTGGATTCTTCGAATTTGAATTTTTCAGTCTCGGCATCCACCTGAGCATAGCGAAGATGATCGGCTGCTGCAACCTCAGCTTCCACGTCATCAAGTCCGACATGAAGAGCATAGATTTCATCGCGCGAACGACGCTGCAGGATCTAACGGAGAACAAGGACGACTGGGTCGGCGAAGTCACCCGTCGCAAATACGAACTGCTCGAAACGTTCTATCTAACAGCGACGGATAGAGCAAAGGTCAGTGGTTCATCGTCTTAAATCTGCGGTCTACACTACGGGGTGTTCGAATACAGGTGGGAGAAAATTTAAGGGGTGGTTCTTCAAGACAATATAAAACGAAAATGAAGATTAAAAAATCACGATTTCGGCTTCATTTTTTAGTTATAATCAATTAAAAATCCGCCTAAAATGCGGCAACCCGACCAACAGAGGTGTACGTTGTTTACGTCATAGGCGCGCGACAGTCACGTATTAAAGGGGGTCCTCGCTCGCATCCAATGGTTAGGCTTTGACGTCACACACTTTAAAGTTTTTCCCACCTGTGGTCGAACACCCTGTATATTATACAATTGTAGAATATGACATGAAGAATGTTGCAAACGTTAAATGGTTCCAATACGATGGGAGCTGTACTTATTAGGTTGTTGCACATGAAATGTTAAAGAAACGTAAAAAAAAAAAACGTTAAAGAAACAACTTTCTTCTAAGTGAAACTTATTAATCGAGGTAGGCACTATTATAATTATATTCTGACAATGAATTGCAACTTTCTCGACGTTATGGTAGAAATTTAATTGTTTGTTCGACGATTGGTGCTTTACCGTTGTTTCTAGATTAAAAGATTTGATTACATTTGCTTTCTAAACACGGACACATTTCAAATGCGTCAACCTAACCATTCGCATCACAGAAGAACTGCACGAATCTGAAACTGCCGCCCCGCTTTCATCTCGGACGAACACTTTTATCCGCAGGTTTTACAAATTTTAGAGTACGACAACTTCACAAGATCGTACTGCGTGGACCCGAGTCCGCCGCCGTTAATAACCTTTCCAAGGGACGCGAACAGCACGTTGCTGAAGACGTTGGTCTGTCGTCTCGCGAGCATCGTGCAGAACGACCTGGATTTGGACATAGAAATGATCCACGCGTCCACTGCTGGCTCGAATTTCAATTGGACAGAGTTCAACGAGATCACGATCGAGATCTATCGATACATCGACGTCTTGATCCATGAGAAGACTCCTCCCCATCAGCTGATGAATTTGGAGAAGATGAAGAAACACTTCAGGATCTCATGGAGCACCGACTTGAGCGCCAGGGATGGGTTTGAGATCAGGTTAGTGGATGTTGAAGACAATTCGAATGATCTAGCAAATTCTAGAGGTTTAGAGATCTTAGAGGTCCACATTCGGTTTGCTTCTGAAACCAGTAGGTTTCCAGAAAAATATGAAGTCCCTTACTTTTTAACATTTTATCCACCGGAAGTCTGGTTTGATCCGATGTAAGGCGAAATTTCGGGACCGGTTTTCGTCGTGTTTCGGATCAGGGTACCTATGGGGCTCGACTTTACGTGGCATCTTCAAAAGAAGAGGAGGCGTTTTACATATTGCGAAACAAACACCGTCGCCTTATATCGGAACAAACCTGCAATAGGCTTTTCAATAATTGTACCGTACCAAATGGAAGCTTAACCCTTTCGCTACTACGGGCCACTTTAGTGGCCTTCCACAAGATGCCACTGAGGTACTACGGGCCACTATAGTGGCTCTCCACAAGATGCCACTGAGGTATTGCGGCCAACCGTTTTGCATAAGTATCTGACTCTGGGCATGCAGTGATAGTGTTGGAATACTCTTTATTTATAAATAACCTTTGGAGAAAAATTTTTTCGTCCGAAAACATTCCAGCAACTTGGGTTCTCCGCCGCGGTACTCTCACTGGCGATCGGCGTCGCGTAGCGTGCAGTGATGTCGCGGCGCTCCGTTCAGCGGAAGTACCGCGGCGGAGAACCCGCCCGTAGCGAAAGGGTTAAAAGGTTTAAAAGTATGCAACTCTGGATGTCATGTCTCTGGTGACATGTGTCGTCTTTTTGCAGCGTAGGTCTGATCTGCAAGTTCTTCAACCTTCTGGAGAGCCCGTTGTTTAACATCGAATCGAAAAGCGGTTGGAAAACTATGGACAGTCTTGGTTGGTTGTTCACGATGGTCATGGAAATGATGCAGAACACCTTACTAGAAGTTTCCAGAGTGGATTCTGGAAGGGTGACACAGAATCATACCGGTGACACCCTAGAGATGCCTGAAACGAGAAACCTGATCAGCATTACCCTCTTCAACCTTCGCGATCTCATTCTCGACGTGATCGACATCGTTACCATGAAGCCAATCCACTTCGTACGTTCAGTAATACATATTTACGTTATAAATCTTAAATACACTAATGCTCAAAAGTATCCGGACACTTATAAACTCAAATATCTTTGTTGTTTCTAAAGATACGTAGAATATGGTAAGGACAAAGTTGAATGGTACAATGGGACTGACACGATACTATACAAAATTTTTGAATGACCTTGGAATAATTATTGTCACTGAATTCCTAATGAAAAGGACTATCATTGTAGGTGTTCAAAAAAGGGTGGTTCCATTTTAAAAAAGTCAAGGTGGCCTTGATATTTCTAAAAAAAATGACATAAAAACAAAATTTTTTATAGCATCCTGTCAACCCCATTGTACCATTCAACTTTGTCCTTACCATACTTTACGTATCTTTAGAAACAACGAAGTTATTTGAGGTGCAAACTTTAGGCGACACCCTGTATATACAATACGTAATTTTTAATTTAAAACGTCAGATATTTTAACAGAAACTAATAAAAATCGATTTTAGTCACTACTTTAGGCACTGAAATAACTTTGATGCAATGCTAATAACGATATTTCGCAATTGTCCGGATACTTTTGAGCGGTAGTGCATGTTCATGTTCCTCGTGTTCATGTTGCTACAAATAACTAAAATATTCGAAGCGAACGAAGTTAATGCTCAACTCTGCATACATACTTGTAGGATATGGTCCTCAAGTTTGTCCATTAAAACCCGGGACACCCTGTATAGGGAAATCACTGTATCCCGTAGATTCTGTTCGAAAATTTCACTACAAGTCTGACTCGATATTATTATACAATGCAAGGGGTTAATCGGCCAAATGAATTGTTTAATCTTGTCCACCAAACCGGTTGTCATTCGTTTCACCTGAAACCGAGTTCTTCACCATTTTCTGGATATTTGTTCCTCCAGATATCCCTGTTGGACGATTACAACACTCGAGAAAGCTATTGGCCCTGCGTGCAAAAAGAAAGCGTCGGGGCCGCGCTGGAATTTCGAAGCGGTAGTCGAGCGTTGATCGAGAAAATAGAAAAGATATCCTGCAACCCGGGTCCGATCACCCGAGAATGGAGCGCGTATCCTATGGCGTACTCTATCGGTGTAAGTTTTTCCCTCGATTTTCCTGAATGCATCCGGTGACGTTTTAATCAAGAGAATCGATCGATTGCAGAGCAATGAAACATCCCCGCCGAAATTCAATTGGACCGAGGGCTACAGAGCGTTCAGAAATCTGTCTGAACAGTTCGAAAACTGGGTGATCGTCACGGAGAAGAGTCTGTCGGATTCGCTGGGATCGTCATCCACGAAACCGGACGTCCTTGGTGGACTTTCGACCCTGAAGACCATATTCGACGAGAGGTGGCAGAATTCGGAGGACGACACGAAGTAAGATCGTCGAAATCAGGCTCCTCTTGCGATTTTACCGGCGCAGAAGTTTATCAGTAGAGGTAGGGACCTAGTTACTGCGGGGGTAGCAATTACTGTGCCTATATTAATGACACTTACTTTAAAGCACAATGAATATTTAAACAGAGATATATAACTTATATATTAACCGATTTTAATGAAAATATCTTTTTTTCAAGATTCAATATGCTTTTAAAATAAGTATAATTAATATAGGCACAGTAATTGGTACCCTCACAGTAATTGGGTCCCATAACCTAGACTGCGGATCTTTTTGCACAATAAAAAGTTTGTGTTTCGATTACAAGACTTAGAGGCTAAATAGTACATCTTTCATTAATAATTTGTATATAATACAAACAATATATTAATACTCCCAGTCTTTTAATCTTTCTACTGTTTTAAATTGCATCTACATATTTTTGTCATAAATCCACAAAATACGCAGTCTATTTATCAGGTAACCAAGAAAGTGGTATAACAATATTTTTGTCTTGTTCTTATAAAAATGTTTGCTCCCGGTATTATGCAAATGTTCAAACTATGAAATGTTCAAGTACCAAACAAATGTAAACGGTTGTCCAGTTAAATGAAATATTAATCACATATGTTGGTAGACATTTGGATAAGCTTTCCGTTAAATAAACTTTCGTTTCAGTACGCAAGGTGACTTTTAATTAACGATACGGTGAACACGTTCATAGGAACAAAATCTAGAACAGTTATGGTTACCTGATGAGTTAATGGGTTCCAACGAACATAAAGCTTTATGGGCAGCGTGCTGAAGGATTTATTGTTTAGGACTGTTCTGGATCTCATCGATCTGGAGTTCGACAAGACTATGTCAGCGTTCCACAGCGAGCTTGCGGCCAGCGACGTCTGGAAAGAGGATGTCTTCATGGACGATCGAGTGTTGATCACTGCCAAATTCGTCTCCGATGTTGTTCACAAAGTAGCGACGCTGCTATCCAGTATCCTGCGCACCGATACCGCAGAGTATACCATGATTTCAGACTATACTGACAGTACGACTTCATCTAACGGTGGGTTCAACAAAAATATCGTAAATGTCCAAATCATTCAGTCTAAAATCTTGCTTTACTTATCATTGTACAAACAAGTATCTCAGATACGATTTTATATCAATGAATATTATGGAAAGGAGAACGCGTTAAAAGGAGAAATTCATTTTTATGTAAAAATCATCAGAATTAATTTATATAATTTTTATTTTGTACAAAGAGCAGTACTTTCATTTTTAAGAATTTTTGCAATTTTGCTTTCCCGTTTCCAGAATCCGAGTTCTCCAAGGTCGTCGAGATGAAATGGCTACCCCTGTTGGGATTCACTAACAAAAGCCCGATCGGAATATTTTACAACAAATTGCCGTATCTGTTGGCCACGCTGGCGGACGGATTAACCGATCTCGATGTGGACAAACTTATCGCGAGGTCTATGTCGAACGAGGTCAACGTCTCCTGCGATCAGCTGTTCGACCATTGGCCAACATCCCCTACGGGCTTCACCCGCGAAGACCACGAGATCCTGAAGAAGTTCGTGTGCTACCTTACTTCCTTTAAATTCAACGTCTACACGGACCTGTTCATGGCCGAGACAGCGGTCTGGAGAACCCCGGTGAACCAGTATCGATCGCGGGTGATGTCGATGATCAGCGACATTTACGATCTGTCGAATATCCTCAGAAACATCACAAAAATGCACGTGATGATCGAGGTCCCCTTCTCGGACCACTATTTCAAGTGGCTGCTGACGGAGATGCTATCGACCTTCGAGAAATCCGAGAAATATTACCAGGTAAGACATAATTCTGCACGTGGTTATTTAACACTTTGAGTGCCAAACCAGAACCCTAAAAATTATTTTAATGAAATAAAAATTTAAAATAATTATATGTGTGATATCGAGTAGTCTTCCAACTTTCCTGCATTTTACAGATCCCAATCAAATTTGGTACAATGAATATATTAACGTAAAAATTCATTTTAAACCTGGACAAATAATTCCGTCACCCAAATATGAGTGACATAAATACCGGTCAACGTGTTAATACTCATTTCTCGTATTCTTTTGAATATCTGGCGGAAATAAAATATTTTTCCATATTCCAATGGTTTAGTCAGAATTTCCAAGTTCGCGATCGTGTGAAGGTTATCGTATAAGTAAGTCGTTGAGTTCGTCTCGGCGTCAGCTATAACCTTGACAATTCCAAAATAGTGTCGCTTAAAAACACTACGGTTTGACCTTGGTTTTTTATTAAAAAAAAACTTTCGTTTCCATGAACGAACAAGCCAGTCTCGTAGAAATTCGTTGACATTTTCAATCGAACCGATCGTCCCTTTTCAAGAGCACAACGGCCCAGGTCCCCACCGATTGGACCGACTACAGGCTCATCGTCGAAGGCGTGTCCGAGTGTCTGGTTCACGTCACGAACACCGTGAACAAGATCAACGACATCGACAAGCTACGGAAAAATCGTATGAACATCTGGGACTTCGTCGAGGGCACCGAGGTGCGGCGTTTGCTGAAGATCCTCGACGCTCATCCCGAGGAGACGATCGCTCTGGTAGCACAGATGGTTGAGATCGGCACGAGGACAGGCAACTTCTCCTACCAGAACATAAGGAAGACGATCTGCAATACACGAAACCCTTCGGGGTATTGGTCCTCTGCGAACAGGAGCCGATTCATCCAACAAGTGTGCTCGTTCGATCCTTACCAGTTGCTGAGGTCCGTCACCAGCGAGGAGTATTACGTGAGTAGGCCCTTTCCTTCATTTTCCATTTCATGGAGTCGATCGATTTGACATCCCAGAAGGAATATCTCGAAATTCAAAAAATTATGAAACTTTGGGCATGTATAGGGTGGAAATTATTACGGGGACCCATAAGTAATCAATTATTTTGAAATCTAAACCACGACTTTGTAGTAAATTCAAGTTTTAAGATGAGTTCAATGACCTATAATTCAGTCATTCAAGGTCAAACTTGCAGGGAAATGCAGGAAAGGTGTGATTGTTTTATTCGTACTTTAGTTTCGTATGTGTTCAAAATGATTACCTCTTACTTTCAATGCACTTGGTATTTCTTTGTTTAAATGATTCTCTAACTTTGCTCAACATTTCAAGATTTATCTCAGCACAAGCTTCGCGTATTCTGACTTTCATGTTTTCGCTCGTCGTAGGTTTAATGCACATCGCGCAGTTTTTAATATGACCCCATAGAAAGTAGTCGAGACCTCCTCGACCTATCCACCTTTCTACAAAGATTTCATTCATTGCTGTTCGAGAGCATAGTTCACAATGCGGAGGCGCACCGTCATATTGCATCCACATAACGTGCCTTTCATTTAAAGGCACTTTTTCACATTATTGGGGTAGTACACTGCGTTGGAAGTTAACTTAAACTTGCCCAGCTAAATGTCCTTCGAAAAAGTGCGGGCCAGTGACATAATTTTCGATAATGCCGAACCGAACGCTCGGGGTCCATGGATTTTGAAACGCCGTTGTTCTCATCCAATGCGGATTTTGAGCTGCCCGCTAGTGCATATTATGCCTGTTTATATTGCCAGTATTTGTAAATGTTTCTTCATCAGAAAATAGGACGTTAGGTAAAAACGAAACATCTTCAACTATCTTCTGATGAATCCAATTGCAGAAGTTTGATCGTTCGACAAAATCGTCTCCATATAAATCTTAATGCAGTGTTATGTTTCATGGATGGAACTCGTTGAAATTAAAAGGTTCAATGCAGTTGTATGACTAATTCCACGTTCCCTTGCAATTTGTCTACTGTTTGCACGAGGCTCCACGTTAGCTCGTGCCAATACATCAGTAGCGACGTTATCGTTAGCCACAGTTCGAGATCGATTTCTTTTCACTTGCACAGAACTTGAACGGTGAAAACGCTGTTCTAGTCTTTTGAATGCCATATGCGATTTTGATGGTCGATCTGGGTAGCGTCGTGCGTTAAAATTAGTAGCCATTCTGAAATTTTTCCTCCATTCGCCCAATACCATAAACACATGAAAACAATTTTGACACATTTCCATTTTCACTACTTAAGGTAAAGGCACCAGTAGTTGACCATTTTATAGAAAAACATAACAAATAAGGTTTTTATAAGCTGTGCACTTTTGATGAAAGTGAGCCTCGGATGCCATGCCGTCTGTTGTTTAAATTTCAAAACAATAAGCATATTTCAAACTTTATTTTTTAGGTTTTTCTATAAAATGGTCAACTACTGGTGCCTTTACCTTATTTCAGTACTATCGTAGAGTGAAGGATACCTTAGCACGAATAGTAATGAAAGTAAACTGACTATCTTGCAGAAGAGCACAGTAATTACATAAATATGTTCGTTTTCATTTCATTGATAATTACATTGATGTTGTCTTGAGCAATGCTGATATTGAACACATCTTATTGTTTTGGTATGAAAGTTCGAAGACACAAAGTAAAGTACAAATAAAGCGATCATATCTTTTCTGCATTTCCCTGCAGGTTTGACCTTGAATGACCTTGAGCTATAGGTCCTTAAACTCATCTTAAAATTCACTATCTAATGGTGGATAAAAAAACATATTGTTCCATTTAAGAAAAGAAAGTTGACCTTGTCTTCACCCTGGAGTGTCCACTGGGAAAAATAAAAATCTCACCATATGATGTCTCCATCGGTATTAAACATCTGTAACATTCGTCTGTAACGCTTTGTAATTTAGTGTGGCCCACGCTTCGAGGGGGTGAAATCGACCAATGAAAATTCGGCTTTTTTCAGCATTTTTTCTCTAATTTCACTGTCCAACACCAAAAAGTTTTTGCAATACCTGTTGGGTGATTCTTATACACCTTGTCATTCTAAATCCGAATCCGCAAACAGAATTTCTCTATCACGCAACGTTTTCGAAAAAACTTGGTTTTTGTAAAAATGCATAATTTTTATGAAAAATGACGTGTTACGGAAAAACTAAACACGCGCGAGAAAGTTCAAGTTTGAGTCAAGAGATAGAGGGGGCTCTCCTCTACATATACATATAGTCAATTATATTTTTATGTACTTCCTAATAGTTGTAAATGGTTGTTAAAGTTTGAAAATGTGCCGGCGCGGGTACTTTTTACGCTCTATTTTTGTATTTATGTGAAAAATCCTTTATCTAGCAGAAATTTACTATACAGGAATGCATTCTACAAACATTTCTGGTAAAGAAACCATTCACGAAAAGTATTTGGTTCCCTTAGTGTACGAGAAGGTTAAGAAAATATTCATTGACAGCTTGTGCGCGACGCGTTCGCGCCAGACGGCCATTGCGGCCTTTTCTCGACTCTCCAGGGCCGTCGCTATGCGTATTCGACGTTGGTACCACTCTAATGTGTCTTTGCTTACTATGCTTAACTAAATAAATTTTTTTTTGTCTTTTTGGGTACCAATCATTACACAAAATTATAAAAATACGAGTTATATTCACATTTCATTGTGGAAATGCTTAATAAAGATAATTGAATAGAAAAACTTACCTATTTCCAATGTAAATAACAATGTAATAAATATTTTAAATAACTATAAAGTTTTTTATGATATTTTATCGCGTAGAAATGCAGATTTAAAATGCTTAACACGACTGACTTTGACAAATTTCAAACCGAAACTAAGCTCTGACATATGAAATGTTCTTACAAACTACAGCCTACCGACTACAAAATAGTTACAATGCAAGGAGAGACAGCAATGCGGTGACTGGAAAATTTTATTTTCAGTAATTGTTGTCTTATCTTTATAATTGTAATACTAATGGACATTCGAGATTCTTCTTCGGAAATAGGTAAGTTCTTCTATTCAATTTTCTTTATTAAGCATTTCCACAATGAAATGTGAATACAACTCGTATTTTTATAATTTTGTGGTACCAACGTCGAATACGCATAGCGACGGCCCTGGCGAGTCGAGAAATGGCCGCAATGGCCGTCTGGCGCGAACGCGTCGTGCACAAGATGTCAACGAATATTTTCTTAACCTTCTCGTACACTAAGGGAACCAAATACTTTTCGTGAATGGTTTCTTTACCAGAAATGTCTGTAGAATGCATTCCTGTATAGTAAATTTCTGCTAGATAAAGGATTTTTCACATAAATACAAAAATAGAGCGTAAAAAGTACCCGCGTCGGCACATTTTCAAACTTTAACAACCATTTACAACTATTAGGAAGTACATAAAAATATAATTGACTATATGTATATGTAGAGGAGAGTCCCCTCTATCTCTTGACTCAAACTTGAACTTTCTCGCGTGTTTAGTTTTTGCGTAACACGTCATTTTTCATAAAAATTATGCATTTTCACAAAAACCAAGTTTTTTCGAAAACGTTGCGTGATAGAGAAATTCTGTTTGCGGATTCGGATTTAGAATGACAAGGTGTATAAGAATCACCCAACAGACATTGCAAAAACCGAAAAAAGTTTTATTTTGTTGGACAGTGTTATATAAACAATCGCAACTTCCGTCTGGGAACTTTCTTTCTATCCCTTATAGTTTCACGCAAGGTTTCTATTTCCCTGTGTGAATCTTTTCCAGTTGGCCCTGACAGTCGGAAGGTCCAGCTTAACGAAGCTAACACCTCTGAACACGTCGCTCGGCAAATTGGCGGAGGCGATGTTATCGCTTCTGTCCAACGTACCGAACTTGAAGCTACAATCGAACATCTTCGATCAGAAAACCTGGTCAAGCCTCTCGAACGACACTGTGTCGGAGATTCGCAGCGTTGGACGATCCTGGGTGCACTGGTACGCGACAGAGGTCAAGAACGCTAAGGCCGGGCAGTCGAAGCTAGACCGTTTCTTTGGGACGCAGGACACATTCGCCAAGATTACTCGCGTTTATCAGCTTCTGGACGCCTCGGTCGATCTGATGATCGGTGGTGACGTCTGGCTGAAGCTCCGGTACCTTTACGAGGGCTCGAAGGTGAAATCTGTCCTGACTCTGATAGAGGACACGCCGAACATCGTCGTCAGCGTCGTCGACACTTTCCTCAAGTCGGACAGGCTGGACCAGTTCCTGGAGAAGCTGGCGACCGGCAAAGCGCACCCGTGCGATCTCGACAAATATTTGATCGTGCCTGGCTTCGTCAGGAAGAAGGTCCTGCTGTCTAGCATCGCCAACTTCTGCGAGAAGATTGTCTTCTCCGAGAAACAGCTGACGTGGCTCGATGTGCTGCCTCTCGACGCTAAGTACGAGGTACTCGGCCGATTTTGCGATCGGATTTGTTCAAACTACACATTTCATCTTTACATCCATGAAAAGCATGAACTCCAAACCGTCAAATTCCAAATCGTGTCAGCTACAATTTATGAAAATTATTGAAGGAAGAACGAGATTTGTATTCGGCTTCTGTTTCTTGCAATTAGACAATTTTTATTTTGTACGCAGGTCCGCCGTTTATTAACACTTTGATTGCCAAACAAGAAACCTAAAAAATTCCATGAAATCAAAGTAAGTTATTTCATGAAATAGAAATTGAAAAAATGTAAATATATGATATTGTGTAGTTCTCCAACTTTCTTGCATTTTACAGATCCTAATCAAATTTGGTATAATGAATATATTAACGTAAAAATTCATTTTAAAACCTGAACAAATAATTCCGTCACCCATATATGGGTGACATGGCAGTCAACGTGTTAATAATTCTATAAATACATTGCATACACAGTTGTGCTCTCCAGTTTCTCAGAATTTTTGCTTGCAAGCTTCCAGGCCGAACGATCAATAATGCTTCCAGGAAACCGGACTGTCCCGAACTGGTGAGAAGGTGTTCAACGAAACTTATCTCTTGGAGAGGGTAGATCGCATGCAATCAACGATCATTCGCATAATATCGGAGGGCCCGAGGGAGCCGAAAGTTCCCACATGGTGGACATCCTTCAAGGAGGGTGCTTTCAACGATTTCCTAGCCCACTATAAAAAAGAGGTACCTTCGAACACCTCAATTAGAAACGTAACCAAATTACAAATTAATCGTGGTGTTCTCTTTGATTTTTCCTTGACCCATTCGCATTTTAACTCTTTCACCCCTTGCACTACTATTTATTTTGTGATTATATTGATTAGAAGTTGTTCATAGTGAAGATTTTCATAGAAAGAAAAGATAGTTTATATTTGTTGTATGCCTATGTTTTCTCCAAACGATATATAATACATCAACTACAGCAAAATAGAGTTTTATTAGGTTGTACCATATGAAATGTCCGTTGTGTTCATTCAAAGTTAATCTTAAAAATCGGACGTTTCATATGTTACAACCTAATATTTCGGTTTAAAGGAAACTAATAACTAGACTGCGGATGTTTATGCAATTTCCAATTTTTCTAGACTTTCAAGGAAGTACAATGAAATAAAATTATATTTCTCATGGGAACAGCCTCTATGGATCCAAAAGAAACAAAAATCGTACTAAATTCTATTGAATTTTGTGTTATAGCATTTTTTGAAAATTTTCATAAACCATAAATGCATAAAGATCTGCAGTCTACTAATAACATACATTTTTATTAGACTTCAGAATCTTCATCAAGAGTCTGACTCGATGTTATAGCGCAATATCATTACGAGTGTGAGAATTATTCGAATAGGTTTAACCCTTTGCACTCGAAGTTATTTTAACTGCACAATGAAACATTTCTTCGGACCTAAAATATTTTCCATCTATATATTTTTTTTCATGTTGTACCTACGAAAATGGTGGAATTTATTCTAAAATACTGAAATTCTTAGTAATTTATTAAATCCAAACAAATTTAAGAATGTAAAAAGTATTTTGAATAACGATATGGCAAGTTTTAGTGGCGCCTTATAGTCGCCATTCGAGTTCTAAGGGTTAAACAAACTCCGAATGTTTCATTTTAATTGTTCCAGGATCCCAGAGCTCTCGGTCACCTGACAGTGAAGAAGCTCGCGAAGATCGCCTCGGATATTTTGAATTTCGACACGAATTCCAAGTAAGTCGCTCGCGGAATTTGTTTTCCGCTCGTTGCTTGTTAGACGACATTCCCTTTCTTTTTTCTCTCTCCTTTTGTTTAACTCTCAGGGACTGTTCCTGGTGCTTCTCGATGCTCCTGATAGATGTCCTGAATTCCCAGCTGGAGAACCATCGGCTCTACGCGGAGCTGCCCTGCAAGATGAGTCAATTGAACATGTCGGAGATTCATAGCGTTGTGCTGCGTGATTTTCACTGGAACGAGACCACCTACAAGGTGAGCGATGCAACTGGGATCTGTCCCGCTTGCTGATGGTTCTCTGTGCACCTGTGCAATCGACTCGCTTTTCCAGATCAAGAATTTCAAGAGTCTGTACACGGGACGAACGAAGACCGAGTGGTTGGCGTCGATGGAGAAGATGTTGCTTCATATTGTCGACGTGGTAGTCGATTTCCAAAACGAGACTTACAGCGACAGGATCGCAGAGTGTTCCCGGAAGTTCTTCGGAGACCCGCCGATGTCCAGACCGGGACTGTAAGAGCCTAACGAAAAACATGTGTTTAGGTTGTTGTGTATGAATCGCGCGATTTCAGAATGTAATTGTTATGGGCCAATGGTGGTCACGTGACTTTTGTCTTGTTCTTGACCCGACGAGTTTTTTGCTCTATATTGTCGATCTAATGAATTCTGACCCTAGAGAGTCATGCCGAAACGTGCTTCATGTTTTTGGCTTCATTTCGCAGAGAATCGAGACAAAATACAGGATATTCGACTACAGGTGGGAGAAAATTTGAGGGGTAGTTCTTCAAAGCAATATAAGACGAAAATGAAGAATAAAAAAATTGCGATTTCGGCTTAATTTTTTAGTTATTATCAATTACAAATCCGCCTAAACTGCGGCAACCCGATCAACAGAGGTGTACGTTGCTTACGTCATAGGCGCGCGACAGTCACGTATCAAAGGGACTCGCTAATTTTACGTTTTCAGTGATTAGAACTTTTTTGTAATTTGTGACTTCCTAAAAAAAGGAGTAAATCTATATTTATTGAATAGCTGTAGATTAACAACGCCAAAATAGAATAGAATTTGATTTCGGTTTAAAGGAAATTAATAACACACACGTGTGGAGTAGACTCTCTTCGGAATCTTTATCAGGAGTATGACTCCATTTTGTGGGGCAAGGGGTTAACCATTTAAGCGCGTTTGACGTGTATACACGTCGCACCAAATCTCTATCGCGGTGCGGTTAAAGTTAATGAATTGTTAATTTCTTATCGAATAAAAATGTAATTCTTTCTCACTTTGCTTTACTTTTTTCGTAAAATTTATAATAGCGGCATTTGGTCCGAGTTCGACGTGTATATTCGTCATTGTTTAATTTTAATTCCGTGCCGCGAGGGATTTTTAAAATTAAATTCCGTAGTTAACTGGTTAAGTGACCGCCGTTACCCCGTTCTCTCCTACACTGTAGCTTGTGCGATTGATTGTCCGTATTCTAACGAGATCGACTTTGTTCAAGATACGTGTCGGTGCTGCTGGGGCTTCTGGAGAACCTGCAGCAGAACGTGTACGTTCTGGACACGTCCAGGTATCACAGGATTATTGACAAGATGAGCAGAAAATCGGCCAAGTACGTCCCGATTTGGAAGAACCTGAAGGACGTGGTGAGCTCGAAGTACGCGGAAGGCGTGGAGGAGTTCTTGCCTGGCGCGACGATCAACGTGAACGCAATCCTGAACGACAGAGACGGTTCTCTATGCAGAACGAAGCCGGAATGTCGGAACACGACTGTTTTGCTGGAGCAGCTAAGTTCGAAGAAAGCGGGGAAGCTGCTTCGATACGATCCGAAGGCTGCCGGCTATCCTGCCCCGTGGGAGATCGCCGAACGACTGTCCTGGACTCTGAATCTGGATCACATAGAACACCAGATCAAGGACTGGAGGATGGACGCCTCGTTGGAGATAACGTGGCTCCGGGAGATCCTGCGCCACTTGTCCAGCGTTATTGCGGAGGCTCGCGATCTCCTCGACGTCGCCAGTAAAATAGACTTCGAGGACATATCGAATGTCCTGGGCGTCCCTGACGTTGTCGACGGGGTGCTTAATATCCTGAGGGACAAGACCGTCGACAAGCTTTTCGATGGGTGAGTTTGATCCGAGGATTTAAGCGGATCGAATGGCGCTACGAGTGCTTCTATGAAATAGGTGGAATTAATTAAAAAATTTTCTTTACGTAAAACTAATACCTGATTGAGACTTATATTACACAGACAGACTTATTATCCGATTTCATTTGTGAACACTTTGACTGCCAAGCTAGAAGCCTCAAAAATTCCATCAAATTGATGTAGGTTATTTAATGAAATGAAAATTGAAAAAAGTTATATGTATGATATTGAGTAGTCCTCCAACTTTCTGGCATTTTACAGATCCTTAAAAAATTTCATACAATTAATATATTGGCGTAAAAATTCATTTTAAAATTTGGACAAATAATCCCGTCACCCACATATGGATGACATGGCAATCAACGCGTTAAAGAAATAATAGTCAAGTTTAACTCTCGAAGTAGTGTATTCATCTCACAGAGTGTTAATTTAGAGAGAACAGTGAATTCTCGATATATGTCAGCAACACAGGTCTTTACAGCGTCATGTATCGTCCAGGAGACATACTCACGGGGTATACCCCGTGGTAATGGGGATAATTCCGCGACGTTTATCATCCAGGCCTTGGCGACATATATAAAGAACTGTACTGGCGTAATGAGTAGAGTGCTTGAGAATGAAGCGGATGGCCAGTTATTTTTATTACAAGCACATAAACAGACCTTAATGCGAATGGCTATCGCTGATTCGTTTGACTAAACAATTAAATATAATCTTTCGTTCCACAGGATGAAAGAAGTAATAGAAGACGTGAAACCGTTCATCGATGACCCAGACATCTTGGAGGACATCTACAAGATGATCTCGGCTCTGGAGTCGATGGACATCTTCAAGAACCTGGGTCTCCTCAATATGAAATGTAAGAGCATCTCGAAATGATTTTACGACGTTAGATACCGTGACCATTCGATTTTTATGTTCAAGACGT
The DNA here is from genome assembly GCA_913789895.3 of Seladonia tumulorum. Classification (NCBI taxonomy): domain Eukaryota; kingdom Metazoa; phylum Arthropoda; class Insecta; order Hymenoptera; family Halictidae; genus Seladonia; species Seladonia tumulorum. The sequence goes on from OU565266.1 coordinate 30,295,063, forward strand.
GATCAAGGACATGTTCGACAACTGGGGCGTGGTGAGCTCGTATCTGAGCGATAAAATCAATGTCTCGAATACTGTTCTGTCGATGCTCAGCGAGGCGAAGATCGACATGATCTCCGTGTTCATGAAAGAAAGAAAAGCTCTCAGCATGAAGGAGATTATTTGCTCGCCGAAGAAGCTTAGCGAGATGCTCAGCTTCAACGATCGGATCACTGCTGAGGAGATCAGCGCCGCGGTTTGTCAACTGGATGACGCGCAGACGCAAACCGTGACGGTCGCCATGATCAAGAATATGAACTTCGATTATATCTTCAAAACGGTGTGTACCGATAGTCTGACTATGGAACAAGGGTAAAAGTAATAATCGAATCTCTGGTTTCAGTTGATGAGCGCTAACGTGAAGAATATACTGGCGAACGCGAACTTGACGGAAACCGAGGGGAAGATGGTGTTGGACAATTTAGGTGTGGCGGCTGAGCTGATGCCATTCTTCAAGGAGAAGTTCGCTTCCAGTATGCCACAGGCTGATAGCTTGAAAGCGAACGTGGAGAGAGAAGAGGATGATCAACCGATGTCCAGTATGAAAATAATGTTGTAGAAAATTGCAACTGAAAATCGTAAGATCTCTTATTGAAAGTTTAAACGATTCTACAGCTGCGAAGTTCCTCGAGGACTCCAGCAAGATGCTGTGCGGCCAGGCGATGGTCTCCGACAATGGCGATCTGTATAAGATCATATCGAAGATCGAGGACAACAGCAAACAGTACGATCAGGCGGAACTCGATTCTTTACCCAGTATGTAGAAAAAGCTAGCTACCAGTTTGATGAAAAGTTTCTTTAGAAAGAATTAATGGATCTCCTCGTCGCAGCCGACTTTTGTAGAGACACCTACAAGAGTTTCATCACCATGGGAGGCGGCAAGATAATATGGTCGTACGTGAAACCGCTCTTACGTGGACAGATACTCTACGCGCCTAATACGACAGTAATAAACAAAGTTATGGCTCTATCTAATAAAACTTTCGCGGAGATGGAGAATTTCGGCGTGCTGATGGACAGCTTTCAAAGGACCCTCTCTTCCCTGGCGAATCTCTCCGAGATGAGCGACAGTCTGAAGGATCTGCAGGATATGATGTCCTCGGACGTCATGAAGATCGCGATCAAGTCTCTCGGTGGCGGGAGCGTGACCGGTGAGTGACCCGAAACCTATTCGGGCATGCAATTATTGCAAATAGCTGCTTGTTTCATTTAATCTTCTGTTTATTTGTGATCTTCTAACCATAGTATCCTGGACAATATAACCGATAAATTGTAGTGTTAGAATATAATATGCAACTTTTTGCAGTAGCAATAGCAGAGGACAGTCATGATCTGACCATGTCTCTTCTTCCAGGGGATTTATCGGGCATGGATCTCGGCGAAATATCATGGCAGCTGAAGAAGAATAGGCGCCTGGTCAAGATGATCGGTATGCTGAACGATTTATTAGGATGTGTGCTCGTGGATCGAGTCCGAGGATTCAGGAACGAGGACGAAATGGAGGCTGAAGCGCGGATACTGATGGACACGAGGGAGTTCTTGGCCGGCGTCGTCTTCATGGACGAAGATCCTGTGAGATCTAGGAGATCTTTGAGCACGCAACTGCCTGAGCACGTAGTGTACAAGATCCGGATGGACATCGACTACGTCCAGTCCACGAAGAGGTTGAAGAATCAGTTCTGGATCCCTGGGCCGGAGAGCAGCTTCATAGAGCACCTTCGGTATCTTAGGGGATTCGTGCAGCTCCAGGACTCCATTGATCGAGCGATCATATGGGAGAAGAGTGGGAAGGATCTAGAGTGGAAGACTGTCACACAGCAGATGCCTTATCCTTGCTGGAAACAAGTGCCGTGAGTGTCGTTTCATTCTGCTTTCTATTCTACAGAGATAATTCAAGGTAAAGTAGGTACTCGCTGGTTGCACGAAAACGGGGCCGGAATTTCAGGCAAGATCCAAGGGTTTTGCAATGAGTGGGGCGTCCAATCGATCGCGCAGGGCAGGGCACATTTGACCCGCAATCACCGATGATACTGATGGTTGACTCGAAATACCTCCACGATATTACCATTTCGCTATGTTCCTCACTTTGCGCAAACAAACCGCAATGGATCCCTTAAAATTCTGGAGTGCAATGAGCGAGAAGCTACTGTAACGAAAAGGATTACTTGGCACGAGAAGGTCTTAATTGCCACGAAATGAGCAGGTTCCAAACAACCCTGTACGAGTCCCAAGGGATCCAGGTGTGCTTCTTCTTCGCGTTGATGATGTGCGTGGGCTCGGCTGTCAGGCACATTGTTTGGGAACGGGAGTCACAGAACGCCATGGTAGCTAACCAAGAACCACCAGAAACTCGAATTCACCATTAGTAAGAGGTCAATAATTTCTTTCATTCGTCAGGTAATGAGCGTAATGGGGTTGAAGCCCTGGCGCAATACAGTCGCTTGGTTCATCACCACATACACGGAGGTGATGATCGTGATGATCTCGATCGCGATGATCCTTCTCGCCGGCAAGATCCTACCGAAGTCCGATCCCGTGCTGGTTCTGGTCATGATGATCGACTACGCGTTCTCCATCGTGACATTCTGGTAATCTATGATCTCTCACGCTAACTGCCCTCTTCAAGCTGTCCTCCTTTGCTAAAGGATGTCCGATAAATTTCCAGTTACATGATTTCGACGATGTGCAGCTCGGCGAGCTTGTCCGCGATCACCACGGTGGTAATGTTTTTGCTGACATACATGCCGTACATCATTGTCATTGCTATGGAGGCCGTATTAGGTCTCGGCTATAAGCTCCTCATCGTAAGTTATCGTTCCGCCGTTGCGAGACCGTTCCCCTAATAAATAACGCGTTCGAACGATTCATTTTCGCAAACTGCGCCGGCCGCGATAAGATGCGCGCCTTTTGTGCGAACTTTCATGCTCGGAGAGGAACGATTTACGACGGACCGGAAAAGTATCCGTTCAATTTTCGAGGCGAGATATTGCGTCGACCCGTCGCCAATTTGCATACCGGCTACCTGATCGAAATAATCATTTATAAGCCGTTTAGAAGCACCTTCGTTTGCATAGAGATTGGGCAAGACCTGAGAAAGTGTTTCGAACGACGGTCGCATTAATCGTGTGCACGTCTGTCGATCGCCGTTGCAATTTCTGAATTCACGTTGGTATAAACTACACTGACTCCCACTAATATTCGGACGCTCTTGAAAATCGCATAACTTTGTCGATATTGGAGTGTGCTACTTGAATTTTGTTGAGAAGTTAGAACAATTGGTTCGCTGCATGACGTGAGAAAAATGTTTGATTAAAATTCCAATTGGTCGAAGTTGCAGGGAAAGTGCTAACTAATTTTGCAAGTTTTTTTTATGCAGGCTTACATTAAAAACTTAAAAAGTACGTTTTGTACATCTGTATCAATTATACATATTCTGAATGTTTCATATAAATCGGTCAACGTGCACTGAGCTACAAACGTTTCATGATGAAAACTTAAGGGTGAAAGTCGCAGGCCAATTGTGCTAACTTTGTAAGAAAACCCAAGTCGTATGGTTCAATGTTAACAAAGTTATACGATTTTTGAAAGCGTCCGAATATTAATGGGTGTCACTGTACACTCGTTGTGTCTCTTCGCGGGTATTCGTAATTGGAAAGACGTGTGAGACGAACACATGTGAGAAGAAACGAACGTGTGAGAAGAAACACATTTCTCAGTTAACGGACTGACAGTTAAAAAATTGCTTATCTACTAAAATGCAGAAATATGTTATAGTCCAATAAATATATATTTAATCCTTTGAGGACAAATGTCATCACATTCATTTTCGGTTCACGTGTGTAGCCCCTAAAGTTGCAAATGAATAATATAACTTTTTAAATAACAAACGATCAGGAAATATTCTTCCATCGATGTATGATCCGACATTAATGGATGATCTAGTCCTCCAAGGAAAATACAGTATCTATTCGATAAATCAGCAGTGGATCAAAGAATTAGAATAATAATTCTAGCCGATAATTGTCCCTGGCCAGACCCATGCTTTGGACAACTATCGAGTAGTTACTGTATTCTAAAGGTTTGAAAAATCGTTATCGGCAAACCATTTAAATCTAAACAGATACTTTTCTAGCCAAATGTATTTTTGTTCCCTCTCCACTTTTCTAGATCATAATTTGTACATATCAGATGAAACCTCCCTTTCATATTTCTGAAGTATGAAATACAAAAACACAATATCGCAGTCATTAATTCTTTTATACGTGGATTTATAGGTTCCACAAAGTGAAGAAAAATATATAGAACATTGATATATTTTCGTGCTTCTAATATAGAAGGAAATTCGCATTACTCGTGGAACGACCGGACACAATTACGCGAGTGTGTCATGCAAATTACCCTGATTTATGATCGTTTCAGTGTCTTAGCATGTCGACCAGCTTCTGTTACGCTTGCCTCTACGCAGCCCGGAAGGAAGTCCAAGGGGTTGGTCTGAATTGGTCTGCTATGTGGGAGGAGTCTGCTCCTGGTGACCCGATGAGCTTAGGCTTGATTCTGTTGATGACCGCCTTTGACGGTTGTCTGTACGCAGCAATCGGTTACGTCATCGCCAGATACACGAACACAGGTAGAAACTCTAGGCATCCTCTTTAACCTCCTGGAGACACTGTCACCCTTAGAACTCTCTGAACACATCTGTCAACGTCCGGTGGAGGTGTCACGATCTGTAGACGTTCTACGAAACTTCTCCTCTTTTCTAATATTTGTTTCATTTTTTTTCGTCACATATTATAACGATTCGATTCGCAAAAATTGTTCACGAGCACAACGCGACCCTCTAACCCGAAATGTTCAGCTTCTCCGGTAGCACTCTCTATGGTATCTGTGTGTATGTGACACGAATTCTATACTTTGTGTATGTGACACGGGTTCTATACTCTGTGTATGTGACACGGATTCTATACTCTGTGTGTAATATCTCTCTAATATATCATCATCTCGTCGATAACCGTCGTCGAGGACGTCGACAACGCTCGGAAGGGTGGAGCAGAAAATTGCGATGAAAAAGGTCGGAAAGTAAAAAGACACTCGAAAGATGGAATATCCCTTAGTGCTCTCTACAGGATTGGAACGCGTGCGTCGCTCCTCCACTTATTGTTAATCTGCTTGAAGTCCCGAGCACCCCTTGTGTACCTCCGAACCAGTCTTCGAACCTCCCGTTTGGAGGGGTGGTCGCTATATTGGAGTTCGCGAGCAATCCGCACAAATTTTATTCCCAATGTTAGGAGAATAGACGAACGGGTCCACGGTCGTTCAAAAATTCGGAAATTATTGTTCCTGACACACAATGGGATCCTGGAGCTGGGAATTAAGGGATGGCGGAGGATTATACAGTTTTCCACGATTACACACTTTGCGATGTTTGGAATCGTGTATAGCTTTGTTCAGTTCAAATGTGTTTTGAGAGGTGCATTCTTTTTGATATTTTAGACACTCTTAAAGACCCACTTAAAAGTCGATTTCGATGTTTTGAATACAGCAATTACGGAAACTAAAATTCTCAGATTGACATAGAAAAATTGAAACGTAACATATCTACACTTACAATTGTAATTACTAGAGAATTACTATTATTACAATTTTTTAAGGAAGTAAATTGAACTTTCTTAGAATTTTTGCGTACATTTTGGTTGCTACATCGGCATAAAATAAGTTATTCTGAGGGTCCATAACTGTTATAACCAAAAAGAAAGAAGTCATGGAATAACAAGTATTTTATCGATTAAAATCGTATTGGTTACAAGTAAGGATTATAAGTAACCGGAAATTCTTTCACTTGTTGGTAAATGTTATCGTTGAGAGAAATTCGTTTCGATCACTTATAAAAGTTATCAATGAAAGAAATTTATTTCGATCGCTAATAACAGTTATCGATGTGCGAAGTTTATTTCGGTCACTCATAACAGTTGTCGATTTATTTTGATCATTCACAACAGTTATCGATAAAAGAAATTATATTAACATTATATTGATGTATTGTATACAATAACAATACAATATACTACAACTTATTGGTAACATAACAGTTACCAATGGGAGAAGTTCATTTCCATCGCTCATAACAGTTATCAATGAGAGCAATTTATCTCGATCACTCATAGCACTTATCAATAAGTGTGTTGTTATGAGTATACTGCGGATGTTTATGCAATTTTCAATGTTTGTAGGAAAATTTTAGGAAAGTGGAAACAAATAAAATGTAATTTTTAGTGGTAGTAGCCTTTCTAGATCTGGAATAAATAAAAATCGTACTAAATTCTGTGGAATTTTATATTATAACATGTTTTGAAACCATGTTCAGAACCCATAAATGCATAAAGATTCGAAGTCTAATTATGAGTGATCGAGATGAACTTATCTCACTGATAACTGCTTTGAGCAATCGAAACAGTTTTTCCTCATCGGTAACAGTTGTCGAGGAGGTTCCAATTTTTTGGACACTAATAACTGTTATTTGTAACCAAAGTGTATAAAAATCGATATTTTTTAATCATTTTGTTCTTCTGATTTTTTTCTTTATATTTTGTGTAGATTATCTTAAATTTCAATAATGATTAACTTTTTATCAACGATTTTGACCGTAGAAAATTTTAGAATAACTGTTGTTTTTGGTCCCTGGTATAATCATTACCGCCATCCACTCAGTGCATCAGAGTGTCTATGCTTTCTGGTTTTCAGGAGCATCGTATTTCAACAAAATCGCCGAAATCCGCGTCTCACCGAATTTCTCAAAGAATACGGTAGCCGCGTCGGTGTTTCGCGTTTTCCTCGGCGAATTTGGTCGCACCCTCCGACGCGTTGACGACGCGATAAAAGCTAGAACGGCAGCGGGTACTGAGTAACGATAATGCATTCGCGTGCACCGGATCCCGCAATCGTAAACTTGCCCGTGAAAATTCGCGGGAACGTCGGTCCCGCCCCCATGAGAACCGCAACAACTGCACCGGGGGTTGCGAGGCGAGGTCGAGGAGAAAAGGTGGACCTCGTCCTCGAACGACCTTGGGAGACCCGAAAGGAATCTCGACGATCCTCCAGCCGGAACCACTGGAAAAACGGAACAGCCATTCGGCCAATAATTTTCCAGGCAGGGGCTTTCACGATTTGAGGTCCCGTAGCTTATGGTGGGCCGACACACGTTCTCTCTATGGCAGGCCGAGCTACCTCGCCTTCGTCAACAACCTCTATTTCACTAATGACGTTCTCCACCCTTCAGCCACTTACCAAGGTATCGCACTCGCCAGCTCTCTCTTCCTCTCTCTTTTGCACGATGTTTTCTCTGGCTTCTCTTTCTCTCTCTCTCTCTTTCTTTCTGTTTTTGCTTCCAGCACGCCAAGCTCTTTCATTCGTCGAACCCCGAACGCGTTCAGTATTTTTTCCCTTCGGTTCTTACTTGGCCGTACTTCGGTTCAAGAAGTTCGTTCGTTTCATCGGCTCTGAATTAGATTTGAATTGTTTACGTTGCAAAAAGTGCTCCCCTTTTTGTTGCTCCCGTTTCCCGGTTCCCCTGGACTTCCATCCGACGACCGTACTTTGTTTGCCCGTTTGCTTTTTCCCCGACGCAAGATGCTTGTTCGTTCTCATCGAGACTGAATTAGATTTGAATTGTTTATGTTCGAAAAACTGCTCCAATTTTCCCTGCTCCTGTTGCCCAGCTTCCGTGTATTATGCTGCTCTTTGGTCCGCGAGTAAATTAAAATCGTATCGTTCATTAGAACGCTCTTTTCCTTTTCTCTTGTATAAACCCTCTGCTGACGCGAGTCGCTAAGATCCAAGCAAACATTCTCATTTATTTATAAATTTACATCGATTTCTGATTTCCTTTCCGGAAAGGACTACTATTTCGACTGATAGCGTATCGGTGAGACATTTCTAATAATGGTAATCAAACTTTTAACTGTTTTTGTCATGAAACTTTTACTAGCATATTCGTGGCACTTTTCCGATTAACACGTTGACTGCTATGTCACCCATATATGGGTGACGAAATTATTTGTTGAGGCTTTAAAATGAATTTTTACGTTAATATATTCATTGTACCTTTGATTAGGATCTGTAAAATGCAAGAAAGTTGGAGAACTACACAATATCATACAGTTTCTATTTTATTAAATAACTTACTTTGACTTAATGGAATTTTTGAACTTTCTTGTTTGGCGATCAAAGTGTTAATACGACACCAAACACGACACAATTGTTGTACTTGTTTGATTCGCGATACAGTGTAACCTCGATTATCCGAAATGATCGAATTAAATATTTCCCGCATCTTATTTATATTAACGTGGATCTCGAAACGCAATAAAATAGAAAATCACGCGTTCCTCGCCTGCTCCGTTAACACGTTGCCTGCCATGTCACCCATGTATGGGTGACGAAATCATTTGTTCAGGCTTTAAAATGAATTTTTACGTTAATATATCCATTGTACCAAAGATTAGGATCTGTAAAATGCAAGAAAGTTGGAGAACCACACAATATTATACATTTAATTTTTTCAATTTCTATTTTATCAAATAACTTACTTTGATTTCGTGGAATTTTTTAGCTTTCTTGTTCGACGTTCAAAGTGTTAAAAGACCCTCCTCTTCCTCTTTGTCCCCTTGTTATTTTCTTGGACGCTGCGCGAGTTCTTGTTCCAGAGTTCGTTTATTTTTACGTTTCTCCTGTATTTGCCTGAAAGTGTGTTCCCCTGTTTACTTACCGAGTGGACCCATTGTCTCAAGCAACTTCGAACGGTACGGATAATTATGTAACTTCCGTCAGCAAAAGTTCCATTCTTTTCATCCTTGAGAAATCACCAGCCTGAACCTTTTCGTTGCGTTCGAACCTTTATGCAGTGACTAGAGCGGAAGATTGTTTGTTGATAGAATATCCGAGGAACGCGTCCGACGGCAGAAAATATTAAACTTCGTTTCGCGACGGGAAAACAACGGTCTTTCTGCTCCGGGATTTTCATTGGCGCGTTAAATTTCTGGAACAAATGACAGCGTCCTCTTTAAATTGTCACGAATTCTCCCGGCGCGAAATTGTAAACTAAAACGGACTCGCCAAACTAAAGACGTCGTTTTTCGTTGTCGAATCTGTTTATTTTCAGTCCGGAAAATTCATGCTTCTTCGCTATGCAATTTTGTAATTTTGCCCACATTAGTTCGAATCACACATTCATACCTTTCCAGTCGAAGTTAAACAAAGTGTTTCTAAATAGCAAATTAACACGTTGACTGCCATGTCACCCATATGTGGGTGACGGAAATATTTGCTCAGGTTTTAAAATGAATTTTTTCGTTAATATATTCATTGTATCAAATTTAATTAGGATCTGTAAAATGCAAGAAAGTTGGAGGTCTACTCAATATCATACATACAGTGGCGTGCAAAAGTTCCCGGCCAGATGGTTTTTGCTATTTTTCTTCCAAAAAAAAGCGTTAAGAAATTTTTATTAGAATCATATATAAGGGCGTATTACATGAAAGGATATTACAAAAAAATCAACGTTAATTAGTTTTCTCACTTGTTTATTTGCAGAATAAGTAAATTAACATTTTAAAAAATTTCGGCCCGTGTGTTTAACGAAAAAATTATGCTTGTTTTTCATTGTGTAACAATTTTGCAGTACATTATTTAACATGTCATAATTAACATTTCCTAGCCATGCCTTTTGCAGCAATAAGAGCAGTACAGCGACGAGGCATGGACGTAGATCTGGCAGGGAACTTTTGCACGCCACTGTATAATATTTCTCAATTTTTCTTTCGTTAAACAATTTACTTTGATTTTATGGAATTTTTGAGGTTCTAGTTTAGCAGTCAAAGTGTTAAAATAGACATTTTTATAAGATCTAACTCAGTCATAAGAACACTTATTATAAGAAAAGAGTTACAACTAGACGGCGGATTTTTATGCAAAATAAAATTTGTCCATATGGACTGGGAGTTATTTATTGTTTAAATCATTTTAACGAGTGAAAAATAATACAGCAGTATTTCGAAACTCTTTCTGAAATTCACATTCTTCGCAGTTCTGAGAAACGAACGAACCTCGAAATTCACCATAGTGTTTCCGAGGCTGGCAGAGTCGGTTCGGAAGACGTCAAAATCGTGCGATCGCCGAAGACGGAACGCTCTGTAATCTGCATAAACCGGGCCCCGTCATCAGTTTGATAAAATTCCAGCGAGAAAAAGCCATTCGAATGTTTGGATCGTGCCGAATATGCAAATGCCGGCTGTTGCTTGTTCCGTGAAAACGAGAGCCAGAACTCGCGCGGGAACGCTTAATTTATTCAATGCTTGAGCTCGGGGCGCGTCCGGGAACCGGCGAAATTCTTCCAGATAGTCTGCATGCCCGCGTTTCCTCGATTCTCCTTCGAAAGGTCGAAACTTGCCACGATTTGAATCACTCGCATCATGTTATACATTCATTCATATTTCTCTGTGCTCGCCGGAAAACTCTCCATTTACATCCGCCGATCCGCTGAGCCGTCGGACACTTTGTCGATGTATACAACAAACCCTCGTTAATCTTGCTGCGATCTTCAATATATTTTGTTGGTAGTCTTCATCGATTTTATATTTTCTTTCTCCATCCCCTGCATTCTTTACTTTTGAATCCTTGATCCACGGAGAAGAGACGAAGCAAATCTTTATGCAAAATAGTTGTTCAAAACAGGATTACTCTGTACAGGGTGGGGCAATAATCCACTTTGAATATTGCCGTAATCTGTAATAATATGAAAAAATGTTATATACATATGTGACACAACATTTTCTGCGTGGGTGGAGGCATAGAGAAGGTTTCAAGGTCATGTCTACTTTTTTAAAATGGAAAATAGTTATTAAATAGTTATTATTCTATTGCAATGCTAGACATTCTATTGTTTTCAGTTTCACCTGTTCATTCTTGTCGTGAACACAGAAAACCTAGAAATGTTAAACTTGTACATGGACTTAGCCATACATTATCGTCGAATTGTTTTAATTGATTTAAAAATAAAATATTAAAAGATGCAGCAAGTTACTTTCATCATAATTTTCATCGTGTGCCCGATGGCGTTATCAATGATCGGAATAGCTATTGGGGTGTTGTACTGTATGTTCTGCATGTTCTGCATGTTCTGCATGTGTTTGTGGATTTCCTCCGATTTGTCGAGAACCCGAGTATCTCTAGAGAGATCGAGGACGATTTTCTGTCAATTGAAAAATTGATTCGAGACGCTTTTATTATTCGATTGGTCTGTTTTATCATGCTTCTTCAAGGATTTGATTGGCTGTACGAACGGTAAGAGCTTGCTTCTCCGTACGCGACATACGAAGATCGATTATTTCCCGGGTAAAAACATTAACTGTTCAATGTTGTACACGATGTAGACGAGGAGACCGACTCGAGCAGTTTAGTAGTCACCGAGAAACAGACGGGAGTTAGGTTCGAGGGTGTGAGGAAGGTGTACAACAGCGACGAAGGGGAAGTTGTGGCCGTTGATAACTTCACTTTGAAGCTGTGCGAGGGCGAAGTTACCAGTCTTCTTGGCAGGAACGGGGCCGGGAAGACAACCATCATGTAAGTAAACGTTTACCCGCCTATCAGCTGAACAGTCAGCCTAGAATTTCAACGTGGATCCTGCTCGATACAGATCAAATCGAAAAGCCGGAAAAATCTGCGTCACGCGAGTTTCAATATTTTAACACGTTGACTGCCATGTCACCCATATATGGGTGACGGAATTATTTGTTCAGGCTTTAAAATGAATTTTTACGTTAATATATTCATTGTACCAAATTTGATTAGGATCTGCAAAATGCAAGAAAGTTGGAGAACTACACAATATCATACATTTAATTTTTTTCAATTCCTATTTTATTAAATAACTTACTTTGATTTCATGGAATTTTTGAGCTTTCTTGTTTGGCGATCAAGGTGTTAATGTGGGAATGCGTCATCCATTTTTATCCGCCCCTCGAATCAACAAGTGACGTTCCGTTACATTTTAAGAAACAGTATAAACAGAATTTACCTTGTCCGAGAAGGGGGAAATGGTTGAATTTTCACCCTGAGGAACGTACGGGGGTTAAAGGAAGTGCACAAGTTACTTTCCGACCGGTTATTCATTTCCGGTAAATATTGGATGGTGGGATAAGTGGTGCGCTCCTCATAATTATATCAATTAAACCGTCGATTCCGCGAACGTTTGTGCAGTCGCGGCTCGTTCCCTTTCATGTCGGCGAGGGGTATCTCTATCTCGGCATCCGGATATATTCATTCTCCGTCTTTCGAGTGTGTGTACTCTCGTTTCAGCAAGATGCTGACGGGGATGCTGGCTCCGACCACCGGTGAGATTTGTTTGAACGGTGAAGAGGACTGCAAACCTGACATAGGGGTCTGCCCTCAGGATAACGTGCTCATCGGTACTTTGACGCCCAGGGAACACATGGTCTTCTACGCGAAGCTGAAGCGGCCCAAGGAGAGCGTTAATATGCATCGGAGCGTGGACGAGTGAGTCGATCGGCAAACTGTCCTTATCAATGGCTCCGTTTTCACGGCTCGTCGCTCCTAGCTATCTTCATCCATCCTGCAAATCTCTAATTGGTCTTGGGAACTAACTCTCGCGTTCATATTTCAAGCGCTGATGGATCACCGGTTTGACACTTCCACCAACGGAAACCTGTTAACCCCTTTTCTCAAGCGTGAATGCTGCTCCTTTCTGCTCGAGTCGAAAGAAAATTATATTCCCTTGTTATCAACAGACTGTGGTTTTTACGCGTTCGTGGGAAATTGGGTGATTTATTATAAAACGCGTAAATTTAGCGGTGTCAACACGTTTCTTACAACTTAACGCTAAACCCACCAAGCATAAAACGTAAAAAAGTGAAACGTCTTATAGAAGGGAGAAGATTGAATTTACTTGAAATTTGTACGATTTTCACTGTAGGGTATACTGTACAATGATTGGCACACAATCGTTTTATATTTTCTTGAAATGTTTAAACGAGCGCTTAACTTGCTATTACTATAAGCTAATTGAGATTTTTCAGCAAAATCAAACAGTTTCAGACAGTCATCAAAAGACATAGTCATTGACACATTTGGTACAGTTATTGACACAACACGTATCAGTTATTGGCACTGAAGAACTGAACAGGAATTATTAATTTAACATTAGGCTTACGGAGCACTAAAAGTGAATATTTTGCATTACTTTATAAAAATAACAAGAACGTGTGCTACCCATATTTTTAGCAATATTTTAAAAATATATATATCATATACCCCAAGAAATAAATTTGCTAAATAATTTCTCATGTACTTATGCATCCTTAGAATCTTAATAATTTTAACTTAAAAATATTAGAAAAAAATATTAGAAATATTAGTAATTCCCTATGAAAACGTTTTGATAATTTCAACAATTGTGAAATAGGAAACCGGTCATTTTAGCCGTGGTAGCTGATGCACATGATTTTTATTTTGCAGAAAGATCCGCAGTCTAGTTATTAGACTGGTGTGAACAGCGTATTGTTATGTCTCACATTTTTGCAGAAAAGATTTTCAGGATACATTTACACATATTTCAAGAACATTTATTATGTTTCTTATCAGACAAACATAACAATTGACGACACTACATAATCTTGTACATAAAGTATGCTTCTGAAGTTTTTAAGCGAATTTTGTGAGAAATGCATTCATTTTTTTATTATTTTTATTTTATTGGTAATTGAATATAGCACGCAACAAAAATTCGTCTATAATCTCGCATCATGTTTTAATACACTGTACAAGTCTTTCACCACTACATCGTTTAGTTCTTTTGTAATAAATGCTCAAAGATGTGCTTTCTGTATGATTTCACAGAAGGCACTCGGAATTAATTTATACGTAGCGATTCCATTAAAATGGAGACATAACCACATAACCAAGTTATGTTATTTCTAATCGAAACTCGGCAAACTCAGAAACAATAATTAAAAAATTTTCGTCTATTCATATCACCATTCCAACACGTATTATAACCAAAATGTTCCATTTGAACACTCTGTTAATTAATTTTGCTAGTTTCTAAGCGCTCACTTTCGTACTCGATAACAAAGTGTATGACGAAACACAGTGTCCTTTTACAGCATGATAAATTCCTCGTTCACAGGATGCTAACATCCCTGGATCTAGGTAAACAGGAACAGGAGCCCGTGTATCGTTTATCAGGTGGCACGAAAAGAAGACTTTGCGTGGCTCTGGCGTTCCTGGGCTCTCCGAAGCTGGTGATCCTGGACGAGCCTGGCGCAGGAGTGGATCCTGCAGCAAGACGCAGGATCTGGAGGCTGATCGATCAGCACAGGATCGGCAGGACGGTTATCCTGTCGACTCACCACCTGGACGAGGCTGATATGTTGAGCGATACCGTGGTCGTGATGCATAAGGGGAAGATATTGTGCACCGGCTCGCCGTTGTCCTTGAAGATGATGCACGGCCGTGGGTACAGGCTCCTTGTCTCGTTCCCTGGAGAACGAGATGGGCATACGGATGCCGTTGAGAAGCAGAGAGTGGAGGACCTGAAGAACGTGATCGAAGAGGTGATTCCGAACGCGGAGACCGGCGAAATTGTGGGCAATGAGGTGGTCGTCACGCTGCCTTTCCAGGGGAAGAATGGCGTCAACAACAAGTGAGTCTATCTGTGCTAAAAACCGTTTTACAAATTTTTCATTTGTCAAGTATAGTGAATTCTCGATATATGTTAACAACACGGGTCTCGCCAGTGTCGTGTATCGACCAGAAGACATACTCGAGCCGTGCTATATTTACACTCGACGTTTATCATCCAGGATTTACGCGACGTTTATCATCCAGGCCTTGGCGACAAATATAGAGAAATGCTTCCGGCTTCATATCTTATTAGTAGACAGCGGATTTTACGCATTTATAGCAAAAACTAGTAGGCGTAATTTAAGACAGTAAAAATGTTAGAAAAATCTAAAGATACTGTTATGTTCAAACTATTAAACATATTAAGAAAGGAAATAAATTTCTACTTCACTCCAATTTGTTGTAATTCACATAAAAAATTTCTATTTTCTATAAAGATCCGCTGTCTACTTATCAGTTTTGTATTGATTAACCATTATAGAAAATAGAAATTTTTTTATGTGAATTACAACAAATTGGAGTGAAGTAGAAATTTATTTCCTTTCTTAATATGTAACATCTAAGATAAAAAATCAAAGATCCGCTGTCTACTTATCAGTTTTGTATTGATTAACCATTGATTTTTTATCTTAGATGTTGCGTAGACAGTTGATCGTTAAATGATGTGCTTTCCAGTATCGGGCATGCAGCAAAGGTTCTTGAAGACAGTCGGAAAGTTGTGGGCTATTCCCACTTTTCCCTGGAATGCGATAGTTTGGAGAGAGTTTTCCTGGACCTTTGTTCTCGAGCGGAGAGCGGATCCACTGTTATCAGAGCTAGCCAGGATAGCGTCGCCACCGTAGATCACGTTGGTAAGTATCGTTAATTAAATCCCAGATTACAAATACAGAATAGCTGCTGGCTACTTTCTTTATAAATTAAGAAATAGAAACTTGAATTTACTACAAAGTTTGTTTTACATTTAAAAATAATTGATTACTTATGGATCCCCTTTATATACAGGGTGGGTCACCACATTTTGCCATCTAGATTTACGTCATTATTATTACGTATAACAAACAATGTTTTAGACGAAGTTGAATGGTTTTGAAAGGGGCACATTCTGATGGTACATTTTTTTTGTAGGTGAACGTGTAAAGGACATATGAAGGTCATTAATGTTTTTTTTAAATGGAATCATATATATTTTATTACAGCAGCTGATGCTCCTTCATATTCTTTACAAAAAAGTATTAATCTATTGGTGTAAAAAAATCATTGTGGGGACGGTTTTATCTCAATTGAGACAAACGTGTCCAGCCTTGCTACAGTAGCGGACAAAACTTTAAGACGATGATTTGTAATTTTGATTATACACATAATATACAAATACTATTTTTCTATTCTGTCCGTTGTTTTAAAGCAATACTGATATGTGTTTGACCTCCTTGATTTCAATGTTTTGATCGTCAAATGTCAAGAATGTAGAAGTTTCAGTCGTTTGTTTCCTCTGACCGTTTGTGAACCGCGGACATAAGTTTAAGACGATCCCTCTAAAAGTGACTTCTATTACATTCTTTCAACAATTTGGTATACAAATATTGAAATCAGTGTCTAGTGTGTTTTTTGCTGCTTCAAATTTATCTACAGAGAAAGAAAGTATGGGTAAAGCTCGGAGTTTGCTACCAAACGAAAGGGAGCAGATCGTAAGACCACGAAAACAAAAAATGACATTTGTCAAAATAGCAAGTCTAATTAAGAAATCAGAAACTGCATATAAGCAGGCCTGGTATAAATTTTTAAAGACTGGCAAATATTCTGATCAATCAAGAAACGGAAGACCTCGAAAAACAACGCCATAAACGGATCGTCGGATTCACCGCTTATGTGAAAAGGACCGTTTTCGTTCTGCAAGTAATATTGCACCTGAAATAAACGTGAACAATAAGACACACATTAGTGCTAGAACTGTTAGAAAACGTTTAGAAGATTTTAATTTAAGAGGACGAAAACCTCGCAAGAAACCAATGCTTAGTTCAAAAAATCGGAAAATGCGACTTGCATTTGCTAAAGCTCATGAACATTGGATGAGTCAAGATTGGCAAAATGTACTATTTTCGGACGAATCAAAGTTTAATCGTGTTGCTTCTGATGAATTACGATATGTAAGACGTCGAATTGGTGAAGATTTAAAACCACAATGTGTTTTATCCACAGTTAAACACGGAGGTGGTAGTGTCATGGTGTGGGCGTGTTTTTCTCGCAGTGGCCCTGGTCTGATACGTCGTATTGATGGAATCATGGATCGTTTTCAGTATATGGATATATTGAAGAATACCATGTTACCATATGCACACAATAATCTGACTGAAAGTTTCATATTCCAAAACGACATTGATCCAAAACACATGGGCCGAGTTGTACAAAATTTTTTTCATGAAAAGAATATTACTGTGCTACCGCGGCCTTCGCAGTCACCTGACTTGAACCCAATTGAAAGTCTGTGGAGTACAGTAAAGAAAAGTGTGGAAAATTATAAACCAAAAAATCTGAGTGATCTTTACTCTATAATAAAAATAGCTTGGAATAACATTCCTGTTAAGGTGTGCTGAGGTGATAAAAAATAACGGACTTTGGACAAAATATTAAATTAAAACAAACATTTGACACATTTTTCTTATAAAGTGTTTCTTTTATGCATAGTCTTAAACTTTTGACCATGAGAATATAATACAGATTGGTTTTCATTTACAGATTTTTAGTTTTACAACATAATGTAAATCTTTTTTGTTAATATCTAAACAAATTATTAATCTGCTACTACCAAAATAAGGACACTGTATTTAGGTTTTTCATATAAAGTAAATAATTACTTCCTTTCGTTCTTTTCGTCTTAAACTTTTGTCTGCTACTGTATGTACGGTTGTAAGAATGGTCTGCCGTCACAGGGTTAGAATGTTAACGAGTCCGAACGATCCGCAGGATTATCGATACCGACCGACGACATTGATCTGATCGACGACGAGACCACCCTGAACCCGTCTCCCGTCAGACAGGTGAAAGCTCTGCTGAAAAAACGAATGTGGCACTTCAGAAAAGATTGGATGACGATGTTCGCCGGTCTTTTCCTGCCGACAATATTCGTCGCAGCTGCCATGGGATTTTCTTTGATAAGACCTCCATCGCAAGATGAACCGGCGCTTCCTCTCACGCCGAAGCTCTACGACACTCATCCGACCTACTTCTACAGGTACGCAGAACCCTCGACCTTTCGGGCAAACTCGCCTGCCCTAAACGCGCACTCTACTAAATGCTATCCTTTTGCCTCGATTCCCGTTCAGCATCGACAACAACTACGACTCGTTCCTGCAACACGTGTCTCTGCAGCTACACGATCGATTCGGGGATGATTACGCTGGCGCTTGGCAAACACTACCGAACGTATGACAATTAATCGTGTTATCAAATAGTGGGATAGTTAATCGCTGGACTGTGGACGCAAATATATTTCCATTCATTACCTCACGAGAATCGAACGGGTATCGATTCGACCCTAATGCGACTCCCTCCGGTGAAAATTGTATGTTTCACATTTTGCAGAATCTTTTATTTCTATGAGATGTATTGAATTTAAAATTTAAAAATTTTAAAGAGATTGCTTCAATGTATTTGCAAAAATTAATTCATAAAGGTTTGCTAAATTTCAACAGTTTACACCAGGTTCTTCCGTTAGAGATATTTCCTTTAATGCCAACAATTGGTGACAATCGTGATTTTTTATCTCAGAAACCGCTACGCATATTGGTCTGCAACTGTGTATGTAGATTCATAAACATATGGGAAAGGTATAATTATTTTCATGCGGAATAAGATTGACGATTGAGGAAGTTACAGACCGGAGTACAACAAGTATTTTTAAATATTACCGAATGCAATGAAGGCTCCTGCGCGAGAGAATAGTAACTGTAAAAAATGTAATAAAATCAATGCAACTCTGTTGACAAAGTCTACAGTCTAGCGATTACACGTCCAAGAACGATTGCTGAAACGAAGTTCGTTGGTTAATTAGGACACTGGCACCTGTAACTGCGTGGACGGCCAACAGGTGTGTCACGGAGTGTCGCAGGCTGTCGAAGGACTTCTTCAGGTTCTACCTGGCAGGCCCACTCTCGATTGGATCGTATCGACCCACCAGACATACATAGAAAAAAGGTACCTGGTTCGAAAGGCGAGTTTCTAACATTTTCAAACCAACAACCATGATCAATGTTTATATGTTTTAACAGATACGGTGGATGGTCGTTGTCGCACGTGAAGGACGACCCACTGTTCATCGTTTGGTTCAACAACAAGGGTCATCATGCACTGCCCTCGTACTTGAGCGCCCTAAACGAGGCGATTTTACGGGCGTCGGGGGTGCAGGGACGTTTGACGGCCCTGAATCATCCCCTAAAGTTATCGAGCGATCAATTGAACCGGACAACCCTGTAAGTTACACTTGCTTTCAGCATCTTCCATTAAATTTCACGATCTTCATCTTCGGACCGCGACGAGACGCGAAAAATGGCGACTGGTTGTGCTATTTAAGGGTGGATATTCACGCCGCATCTTTTAGGAATTTATTTTGGGAAAACTGTACGGTGTATTTTTCCGAAATTTTTCAGGCATGCTTCGAAACATATTTGCTAGTGGAAAATATTTTTCTCCTCGAGAAATACGAGTCTCGTTGAATATTGTAGTAGTGTTTTCGTAGGGTGCACTGTAGCGTACGTTGTGCCTGCTTTAAACTAAAATGTGGAATAATTTTGAAAGGAAGGAAAACGATAATGGTTAATGATACGACTATGGCGAGAAAGAATTGATATTTCGACAAAAAATGTCACCCTCCTCACGTAAAAACAATTATTAAATTTGACAATATTATTGCAAATTTTATCATTCAAATTGAATGTAGTGTTTGAATAATACTGTTTCAATAATTGCGCTGTACCAAAAGGAAGCTTAAAAATCATCTGTTACGTATCAATACCGAACGAAATTACTAAATTTCGTTACTGGGGTTGACTCGTTGGTTTACCATTGCTGTGCAACACTAAATACTATTGGTACTAAAAAGTTCCTAATCACGGATCATCTTCAAAAATCCTAAAACTCGCAATTAGAAAATCGATTATAACCTTGTCAATACGCTGAATTTCATGCTGAAACTTTATGCGAGTTTCTGTCCACAAGAATGAAACGCACCGGCCGTTGCAAGCTTGCTAAGTGCGTGCAAACATTAAACCCGTGGTCGGCCACGTTCCCCTCGAATTTAAAATGCACTCGGTCATCCCGTTATTTATATAACCGGCGGCTCGCTCCCACCAGCCGTCAAAATAAATCCTGAACGATGCCGGGAAAATATTAAAAAAGAGCGTTTTACGCGCGGTGTTGTGTTTCGATAAGCGGGATCCAATTACCGGGTCAGATGCCAACGTGCCCGGTCGATCTTGCCACGTAGACGGAGCCAGGCCGAGGGCGGCTATGTGCAACGAAATCGCGCGTGTTGCGTTTACTTTTAATTAACTTGGCGTGCTCGGCCGATCCCGTTTGAACTGCACTGCATCGGAGCACGACTTTTTTCTCCCTCGCCTCCACCTTCCTCGTGTGCTTTTTTCCAGCTAATAATAACATTTCACACGATTCGGGCTCGGCCGCGTCCTATGCACCGCGCCAAAGGATTTGCCTGCTTTCGGGGGCGCATAGGCGTCGCTCGAGCGAACAAATACGGTGCACCAGTTTTCCTTGGTATCGAATACATTGATGCTAGTCACTTAGGGTGGTTTGATTAGGATTCGCTTCTTGCATGGTTTGTTGCGTTGAACGGCTAGGCGCTCGCACTCGCTACATTATCCAGTTAACTGTGGAATTTAATTTTAAAAATCCCTCGCGGCACGGAATTAAAATCAAACAATAACGAATATACACGTCGAACGCAGGCCAAATGCCGCTATTATAAATTTTACGAAAAGAGTAAAGCAAAGCGAAAAAGAATTACAATTTTTATTCGATAAGAAATTAACAATTCGTTAACGTTAACCGCACCGCAATAGTATAACTACGATTAATTCAAAAAACGCATAAAAATTATGCAGGGTGATCCGTTTAACCCTTATGTGGGCAACCGGGTACCCGGGTACCCATTTCTATGTTTTCTCTAATAATTTGTTATGTTTTTATGAAGATATCGCAAAACCGCCCTGGATCCCCATTATTTAGAAGGTTCTTTGTCGATTTACGGAATTAAAATTGATGCAAAACATATGAAATAATAAGGCTTCAGTCTTAATTATACGGTTGTTGGGTAACCGGGGTACCCGGGTACCCATACATAGAAAGTGTAGTTGGATACTTATGAAGGGAAGTTTTACAACACAATGATACAACACACAAATTTTTTTAATTGGTATTATTTATTTATTAGTATAGTTACTATTATTAACCAATAATAGGACAATTTTTACAAACTGTCAGAGTATTTGCGTGTTCGTCGGAAAACTGGTTTTATACAGTTTTGACAATATTTTCGTGTCTTTCTACGTTTTCTATCAGGGTCAGCTTGGTATATATAACATGAACCTACAACTCTTTTTCGTCCAGTTTTATCTCGTTGTTGTACAGTGCCTGAAATTGAAGGAACGTCGGTCATTGTTGGTGACTTATGCAGCATGCTTTCTATTGCTAATTTACAAGATAAATGTTTCATCACTTGAACATTGGTTGATCGACTTCTAATTATTGGAAGACAAAGTCCTCTCCCACTTGGCGTAAAAATATTCGGCGACTATTGGATTTGTTAGGCAACATATCGTTATTAGAAATATATTTGATGTATGAGGCAAGTGCAGCAATGTCAATTATGTAAAAAAAAAAATTGCTAATGGCCATCTGTTAGTACGTCTTTGTGTACTGTATCGTCTCAAAATTTGATCCATCATGTCGACACCAGATTTTGTTGTATTATAGAAGTGGACTATTTCTGGTTTCCTCTTTGGCCCAGAAACAACATTATCATTGTGCATTGTGGATAGTAATACAACAAACTTTTCTTTTTTGGCACATACGAATATATTGTAACATTTTGGTTGTGACCAAATAAAGTTGAATACTGTTGTACTGTTGTGTAAGTTGAAGAGTCAAATACCGTACGTCCACATACGAATAGCTAAAAGTTTGATCTTAACATTGAGTTATACTATTTTTTGAAGCAGTTGCTTCACTTAAACTGTTTAAAACAATACTTAGTATACCATTTAAAAAAAAAAACTAAAAGTTATGGGAAACCATGAAAGTAAAATTGTCACTTTATTTTTTATATATTGGCACCGAACGCTCGGGGGTACCCGGGTACCCTGGTTACCCAACAACCGTGAAAAGTTTGGTTGCCCACATAAATGTTAAGTAAGGCCACCTGAATATCTCTTCAGGTTATTGTGATGCAAAAAATATTTGTTACGTAACGTGCACGGTGTCAGTGAACCTCTATGAGTCAGTGAGCCTCTATTATTCGAACAACAGCCAATCTATGGAGATATGAAATATATAAATAAAATCATTTCAATTGTCGGACTGCGAACTAGATAGAATTCGATGGAAATGTTCTTCGATTCAGGTTACAGCACGTGGCCGACGTTGGCGTAGCTCTGGTTCTCCTAATCGCGTTCAGTTTGGTCGCCGCTCAAGGGTCAAAGGAACTGGTGCGGGAGAGACTGTCCGAGGAGAAAAGGATCCTCTTCTTGGCCGGAGTCCATCCTGTCACCTATTGGACGACTGCATTAATCTGGGACTTCTTCGTGAGTGGTTTTGTCGGAACGGGTGCCGGAATAGACACGGGAACCTGATTTAAATTCGATTCCTGTTTCGTAGGTGTTTGGCCTGTCCATCATCTTGGCTGTGATTGTCTTCGAGATCTTCGGACTGCCTGCGTACGTCGCCAGGCATAATCTGGCTGGCATCTGTCTCTTGCTCTGCCTTTTCGCGTGAGTGTCGTTCGAGAACAGCGATTTCGCAACAAGTTACACTTCACAAAGGCTAAAAAAAAAAAATATATATTTCTCGCAGGTGGGCAGCCCTGCCGTTCACCCACCTGATGGAGAAGATCTTCAACGACTCGAGTCTCTCGAACATGGTGCTGTTCTGCACGAACACGTTCATCGGCGTAGCCTCCCTAGCCACGATCCTGGTGCTGGACATCCTGGGCAAGACGAAAACAACGGAAGACGTGAGGGACACCTTGCACAAGATCCTGCTGATATTCCCTCAGTACGTCCTCGGCGACGCTTTGGTGCAAATATCTCGTAACGACATCACGGCCAGTTTGTTGGAAAAATTTGACATGGACACGTACCAGTCCCCATTGGGCTGGGACCTTTTGGGTCTTCATTTCGTGTTCCTGACGATCGTAGGAACAATCTTGTTCTCGTTGAACCTGATGATCGAGTGTCGCGTGCTGCCGACGTGGAACCGTCGAAGAAATCCTCACACGATCGTCGAGGAGGACGACGACGTCTCGAAGGAGAGGATGCGGGTGGAAAGTGGGATGTCGGAGGACGTCCTGCAGACGGTGAAGCTGCGAAAGGAGTACAACAGCGTGTACGGGACGAACGTGGCCGTGCAAAATCTGAGCATAGGCGTGCAAGCCGGCAAGTGTTTCGGGCTCCTCGGGACGAACGGCGCCGGAAAAAGCTCCACCTTCCGGATGCTGACTACGGAGATCATCCCGACATCCGGCAGGATCATCCTGAAGGGTCAGGAGGTGGGGAAAGGGCCGCTCTGCAACGGCGAAGTCGGTTACTGTCCACAGAGCGACGGGCTCGACGGGTTCCTCAGCCCGCATCAATGTCTGACTATTCACGGGGAAGTTTGCGGGCTCAGCGACGTTCCCAAGGTGAGGTCTGATTTATGCCGAAACTTCCGGTCCCCGGACCCGCAAGTTTTCCCGGGGACCACCCCTTCCAGCCAGCCTCCCTCCGCCGTGGATTGTGTTTTTAATTATTCCAAGCTCGGGAACGAAACGAGAGGCGCGTAAAACGTTAAGCAGCCGGCGGTCCTCCTTTTTTACCCGGCGAACTTCCACGAACTGTTGTCCGAGATTCTCCTGCAGCAACCTCGGAACCCCTCGGCTCGCGTTCTTCAGCCAGGATCGCTCGCGCCGGAGCTGGATTTGCATTCACGTCCGACTACGGGGCTTGTAAACGACCGTGGGAGCTGAAGTATTGCGACTTTCCACGGGAAATTTCGTCGGAGATGTAGAACGGAGTTTACAGAATGCATAGTAATGGTTTTAGAAAATTGCCGGTTTGATTAACTGTAGCAAAGGTATTTACCGTCGCTGACGGGAGGTCGAAGCGATGTTTCGAGAAAAACGAGGGAAGCTGAAATGCACGTAAAATATTTTGCCTGGAAAATTTGGTCGAAAATGTGGAACAGTGTGCGTAGAATGTAGAGTAATAATTTTCGAAAATTGCCAATTCGGTTAACTGCAGTGAAAATATTTTTTATCGTTCATGGTAACTTTAATAAGGGACGTTGGGAGGAAAACGCTAATTTAGCAGCAAACATATTTGTGGTTGTCGATGGAATCTCTAATCGGGAACATCGCTCAACTGTCAATCACCTATTTTGATGAAACTTTGCGCATCTACAGTCGAGTCGGAAAGTAAGTTAACGACTGGTGTATGCAGGCAAATGAATATGACATGTCTTTAATCTTTAATAATGATAATATATGTTTTACTAACATATTTGTTTATTTCCTTACACCTCCTAAATAAAAACAATACAATAACTTGATTTTATTCATCATATTCATTGCCTACATATCACCAAATGTTAACTTACTTTCCGACTCGATTGTATATATCTCTACATCTATATTTTAGCTAAAAATATTTGTGTGAAGCTTTAACTGCATTAATTGAGTAATTAACCGAGATTTTTGTGACGCCGCCTACGATCTTACTCGAATTTCGGTGACCATATCCCTTATAAAAATCCAAATAATTTTCATTTATATAATTTTTTCTATCTTCGATAGTGTTCGAGCTTCGAAGGTTTTCGAATCCCCACTTCGAGGGGTAATTTCACCTCCTAAATCTGTTTTTCCGCCGACAAAAACTACGTGTCGCATATTTTTGTTTGAACTATAAATGTTGAAAGTTTTATCAAAATTGGTGATTGACAGGTTGGGCCTAGCTTCTTGTAACGTATGTAGAAAAACGCGGTGAATAGCGCGGCAGCTGCTGCTAGAAAACGTTTCTCGGTATAAAAACTCATCGAATCCTGAAGAAGCGAATAATGTAGCAGAACCGATTATTCGAAAGTGTCGGACCGGAAGCTTCCCCTGAAAGCGTTGCGCAGCGCGAAAGTTGGCTTCGCGATATCTCTACATAATTGATGGAGCCTCGTTCGCGAGTCTCCATTTTCGTTGGCACTTAATCCTGTGAAAAATTGTTTCAGGCAGTCGAGTTGATGCTGAAGAGACTGGATCTGTTGAAGTACGCTCACAAAAGGGTGAGCAGCCTCAGCGGAGGCAATAAAAGGAAGCTGTGCACTGCCTTGAGCGTTATGGCGCCGGTGTCCGTGGTTCTCATGGACGAGCCGACGAGGTACGCTGGATAAACCATAAGACACGAAGGGAGAATGCGGTTGGGAGGGAGAAAAAACCCGTTCAAAAACACAGAAACGTCGTGGATGCTCATGTTTTATTTATTCCTCCGCAGCGGTATGGATCCGGCCACGAAGGATCTGGTCGCGAAAACGATAAGACGCATGACGAAGAACCAGAGCTGCGTAATCCTGACCTCGCACAGCGTGGCGGAGTGCGAAAATTTGTGCAACCGGGTCGGTATTCTTGCCAAAGCTGGTCTCAGGTGCATAGGAACGCCGCAGCACCTTAAACACAAGTAAGCTCGCCTATCTCGCAGACTTTTGAACAACTTCTTGCATATTTAAGTCGTCGTCCCCCTCTACACCCCAGGGAAAAAAGAATTCAGCCACTTATCCGGTAGACAACCCTCGGCAACTGGACTAACAATGCAAACATTAATTCCGTACGATTGCTAACCTTTCTAGCGACTGCGAGCTCTCTGCTATCTTCTTTCGTATGCGCCACACGAAATTGCCAACTTTTTTAAAAGTTACACAGGTCTCGCTGCAGTTTTATTCGCGGAGACACACAATCTATACGCAGTGCAACAAAGAATAGTGCAAAATATTAGGAGTACCCATAAGTAATCAATTATTTGCAAAGAATTTGTTTTGCTTTTAGTTCCGTACCGATCGTTGAAGAGGAAACACGTATTCTTTTACAGTTTTCGGTAGAGCAGCTTGTGTTCCAAATATTCTAACAAGTATAGTTTTGTTCACAACCCTGTAATAAACTGGCGGCCACCGTACCTTCCGAGGATCGTATTCGCCATTGAATACTTTTTCATTTTCATCCGGGATTTAATGCAACGGTAAAACTTGAAATTACTACAAAGTCTATGTTTTAGATTTCAAAATAATTGATTACTTATGGGTCCTCCTAATATATATTAACCTTGGGTATAAAATAACAGCTAACTTATAAGCGAATCAAAAGGGGGACAGCGGCGAAACAGTCCAGCGAATTTTTAGCTTACAGTATTCGGTAAAAAGCAGCTTGTGTTCCAAATATTCTAAAAAGTATAATTTTGTTCACAACCCTGTAATAAACTGGCGGCTACCGTACCTTCCGAGGATCGTATTCGCCATTGCATACTTTTTAATTTTCATGCAGGATTTAATGCAACGGTAAAACTTGAAATTACTACAAAGTTTGTTTTAGATTTCAAAATAATTGATTACTTATGGGTCCTCCAAAGTTACAGTAAGGAGCGAAACTGAACCAATAACCACAAGTTTTGTATAAATCATTATTTATTACTAGGAATATAGAAGAATAAAAAAAAATCAACATTATAATTATTTTTATCATAGTTAAAAGTAACTTAAGAATTTTTTTCAATAATTAATGTCTCCTCGTTTAGCAATGGCAACAAAAATAGACTGACTCGGTTTTGCACCATGTTCAATACTTGGCAATATTTAATATATCATTTATTTTTAATATTTCGTCCACAATCCTTGTACTTGTAAAACTGCACTAATTCGCTTTGGCATACTTTCTACTAATTTTTTGCAATAATCCGGAGATATTTGTTCCCACTGTTCTTGAATTCTATCATACAAATCTGTGATCGATGTTGGTTGGGAGTCATATGGATCCCAAAGTCGTCTTTTTAGTAAACCCCATCGATTCTCTATGAGGTTGAGGTCGGGGCTCTGTGCGGGCCAATCCAGAACAGAAAATTTTTTAGTACAGAGCCAATTTTTTACACTTTCAGCAGTGTGTTTAGGGTCTCGGTCATGCATGAAAATTACATTCTTTTCTTCAAAAGGCATATTTTCAACAGCATCTATGAGATGATCTTGTAAAATATCCTTGTACATGTACTGATTCATGATGCCATTAATTCGGTGCAGTGATCCAACACTAAATGCTGTTAGGCACCCCCAGAACATTAGGGATCCGCCTCCATGCTTTAACGTTTGTTTCACAAGTCGTGGTTTAAGCCTTTCATTTTTACGAATCCAGCACCAAGACATGCCATCTGAACAAATTCTGTTAATTTTGGTCTCGTCTGACCAAATAACCCGTTCCCAGTCAGTAGTTGTCCAGTTTTGATATTTTGTAGCAAATTCCAAACGACGTTTAATATTTTTTTTCGATAACATTGGCTCCTTTTGTTTCTTAATGCTTCTGAACTCAACTCCTTTGAAGGTTCTTCGTGCTGTCCAATGACTTGTTTGTATATTCGTATCATCTTTTAATAATTTTCAAGCCATAATGGAACTTGAAGCTTCACCAGATGTGACAAACCGTATAATCCTTCGTTCATCCTGCGATGATAATATTTTTGGTCTTCCTCCAACATTTAATAATATGCTTTTACAGTATTTTTTTTTCCTTATTCTCTGCACTGCCGATTGACTAACACTGCTGGTTTTCGCCGTGTTACGCGTTGACAAGCCGTCATTCAAAAGAGAAATGACATCTTTTACACAATTTGGAGCAATTGACCTCATATTTATTCGACAGATTGCGAAGAACCGAGTGTTAAGACGTAGACTAATAGTTTGTAAACATACCAAAGCGCTAGATGTAAACATGCTACTAGAACATGTCACGTAAACATTTCTTGTAGGGACCGGTGCAAAACCGAGTCAATCTATTTTTGTCGTCATTGCTAATCGAGGAGACATTAATTATTGAAAAAAATTTCTTAAGTTACTTCTATGACAAAAACAATTATAATGTTGATTTTTTGTTATTTTTCTATATTCCTAGAAATAAATAATGATTTATACAAAACTTGTGGTTATTGGTTCAGTTCTGCTCCTTACTGTATATATTAACCTTGGGTATAAAACAACAGCTAACTTATAAGCAAATCAAAAGGGGTACAGCGGCGAAACAGTCCAGCGAATTTTTAGCTACCGCGGTTTCACGCGGAATTTTTTATTGACGTATTGTTTGAGATATTAAATTACCCCATAGGCGGTCTATTGTCTCGCAGCGGGCGCGGTCGGCGAAACGGCCGCCGAATT
Organism: Seladonia tumulorum; assembly: GCA_913789895.3. Taxonomy (NCBI): domain Eukaryota; kingdom Metazoa; phylum Arthropoda; class Insecta; order Hymenoptera; family Halictidae; genus Seladonia; species Seladonia tumulorum. Next base: position 30,323,440 of record OU565266.1, read on the forward strand.
ACGAATCAATCAAAAAGCACCATTCGATATTAACGCGACGTTAACAATTCCAGCAAATCGTTCAAATATTCCGGTCGAATATGCAGTCGGTCGACATCCGACCGGGATTAATTTTAACCGGTGCATTTTAATGACGTTGTTTCTACTGATGGATTGTTCGTGTCAGTTCGATTCCCCACACTCCCCCCACCGTTCCGACTCGGTTGTTCACATAGACTTCCCGGTGGAATTTGTCGCGCGACAATTTATTCGACGCTCGGCTGGTCGCGCGATTGATTTTTCATTCTGCCCGTCATTTTGTGAAATAACCGTCCCTCCCCTTCCCCCTGCCGGCAGGATCCATTAAATTCACGGGGTTGCCTGCCACTGGAGATTACGTTCTTACGTTCGTAAATATAATTAGGTCGTTCCGTATCGTTTTTTATGTGCCCCATACGTTCTTCATGGTACAAACTCATCGATATTCGTTGTAGACGTACATATTGTAAAACATTCTATTTGTCTTTTGTTTTTTGCAAGACGCGTTTCACAAAAATACAAAAATAATTCGTTGAAATCTCTAACGCGGTTTTGTGTATAACTATTTCGACTTATTTTTTTTATGCAGAATGACCTCCTTTTCGGCTGTACCGGTTATCCTGTACGTTCAGAGAAATAGATTAATTTTATAATTTTCTTTTAACACTTTGAACGCCAAACAAGAAAGCTCAAAAATTCCACGAAATCAAAGCAAGTTATTTGATAAAATAGAAATTTAAAAAATTAAATGTATGATATTGTGTGATTCTTTAACTTTCTTGCATTTTACAGATCCTAATCAAATTTGGTACAACGAATGTATTAACGTAAAAATTCATTTTAATTAAAATGTGACATGGCAGTCGACGTGTTAATATATTTTTGTCCTTCAATCAATTTTTATTGAGAATTTTAAAAAGTGTCCTTTGCCATATGATTCGAATAGGACTGAATGATCGCCAGTGATTTAAAAAAATTCGTTACAATACAGGTTAGATAAACATCCACATAATTCCATCTTAAAAACTAAAAATTTTCCCAAAATTTTCATTATATATCATCTAGTAAATCGACCCACCTAGCTTGGCAAAAAGACTGAAGTTGTTTGGCCCATTTAAAAGAATCCTATTCTGCTTTGAAGCTTGTGCCATCAATTATGAGACAGACTGCAAGCGTTAAACATTTTGGAAGGCGATTGCGCGGTCTGCTTCGAGCTGAACGAATATAAATGAAGTGCAACAAGGAACGGAATTATTAAAATTACAAAGGTAATTAGGCGACCCAAGATTTAGTTCGCTAGGGGATGAAAAGTCTCTTTAATGTCCCCTCTTCGCGCACACCGTTTTCCCTTCGCTCACGAAGCGATCGAGTGGCAGGGGATTTACGATATCTCTTGCACGTGTGCAACCTGCACCATCTACCCGGCGTACCCGCCGCACCCTGCAATCCATCCGCGACCCGGAAGAGTGGCGGTTCGATCGCAAGAAACGACCCGCCGCGGGTTTTTTTTTCGTATCGCTGGATAAACGACGCGATATTCCCGCGGATGTATGAAATACCGGGCGCAATATCGAGCTACCAAAGGACACCGTAAACTTCGTTTACGACCCGCGTTCTCGGGAAACTCGATTCGAACTTCTCCGCCATCCCAGTGATCGCCATTTCATCGGGAGATTCCTTTTTTACGCCTCCGCCCTCCCATTTTTTTTTGTCCGCGATGCTCTGAAACGCGCTCGAGTGTCGCTGAGTTTAGTTTATTGGAGCCTTTGGGGAGGGGGGACAAAATGGCGCTGATAACTGCGACGTTTACGCGTTCACCGCCGTTATTTTTCCTGTAATTTGCAACCACACTCTTGGTTGGATCTATCCAGGAAATTTTTGTTGCTGCAGGCCCGTTTTGAAACTCGCATCTTCGATCTTTATAACTTTTTTCACCGCCTCCGTCTTGTCTTCTTCCCGGAATTTTATAGTTCTTCTTTCGTACTTGACCTCTTTGCGTAGTTTATTTTAAGCGATGTTCAGGACAGAGAGTTGAATTTTCACTTTTCATCGATCTTTAGAAGAGAACATGTTTCGCAGTTTGATTACTCGAGGGTAAAATTAAGTTTAATTAAATTGGTAACACGGAGAAAAAAAACTACGAGTTCTCCAATAATGAATCGAAGGCTCTAACGCGAAGAGGTGCTGTCAAAGTGTCCAGCAACCGGTTGTCGATGTCTCGGTAGCTTCCGTAGTCCCTTGATGCCACGGAGAATGCACGAGGGTCGTTTAGAGGACACAGGGAGGATCCGTTTAGAAGAATTTCTCCCGGATAAATAGAGTTCTACTGGTAATTCGATTCGCCGTCTTCTTCTCTGAAGTCTGGAAGTGTCCCACTTAGGGGTGCACGGCAGACGGTCAGAATTTCGCCATTTTCCCGGGTAGCCCTTTGACCGTCTCTCTCTCTCTCTCTGTCGCAAATGGCCATGCAAATTTACGGAGGAGGAGGCGGCGCTACGCAGCCTGTCCTTTCCCATGGCATAATTTATCGAAGCCGATGCCCGTGTACCGATGTAAATGAATACGAATAGACGGATCTGCCGTTGAACGGGCGGGGACGCGATAAATATTTGTTACGAATCGTGAACTTCCCCTCGTTATTCGTTGTACACCGCGCGCGTTCGTCTACTTTCCTCTTCTTCGTCAGGGTCGGAGGAGCGGACGCCGACGAGAAACGCGCTTCGCTATTCACCACCGAGAGGTCGAGGATAATGTTCCTTCGCTCAGACCCTACTCGGTCTGAAGCACTCTCAGCCTTTTTTCCACCGCACTCATGCTAATTTCATTTATAATATCGTTCTAACACTTAGATCCTACCTGGCGGTTGCGTACTTCGAATTATGGTTGAACTTCTCTGGCCCATTGGGAGACCAGAGAACTACAAAACCTACGGTACAGGGACTTCTCTATACAGTGTGGGGCAATAACTGTGTCCACTTTGAATGTTGCCGTTATTTGTAACAATATGAAAAAATGTTATATAGAAAACTTACACGGTATAGAGGGGGACATATCACAATATGCAACTTTGCATTGACGCAAACGGTCACTAATTCGAGCATCTCCCGTAATTTAATAAAGTTTATTTTACTACCACATTTGATCTTGTATGACCTTTAATGATAACTCGCTGAATTCGTCTCAACACTTGCTGTCATATCGTGATAAAAAATATAACATTCCATTTAAAAAAATAGAGATGACCTTGAAATCTCCTCTATGCCTCTACCCATGCAGAAAATGTTTGTGTCACAATATGTCCCCCTCTATACCGTGTAAGTTTGCTATATAACGTTTTTTCATATTATTACAAATAACGGCAATATTCAAAGTGGACACAGTTATTGCCCCACTCTGTATATTAGGGAGAATACACTGTACTTGAGTTGCGATGATTTTTTCAAAGTCTGTCGATATTTATTAATTTTCTCTGTTCGTTGTTTGCTTCGTAAGTGATTGAAATGTAATTTTAAAAGAATTGAACACGCTTGTTCTTCAAGAGGTCCTTGATATTTCAGCTGGTCCTTTGCCGATGGTTAAAAGGGCTAATTTTGTGCTCGTTTGCAGGTTCGGCGAGGGCTACGTGGCGTTTTTACGATTCAGGCAGCCAGTGTCGTCCGCGGAACTGAAGAAAGTCCTAGCAAAGTATCTTCCACAGGCTGTAGTGTCCTCGAAACAGGGCACAGCGGCTCGGTTGTTGCTACCGCGTAGCCAGGACATGCTGTTGAGCATCAGCTTTAATAAGGTGAGGCTGCTAGCCGAGGAACTTAAAGCCAGCGACTTCACTCTCAGCCAAAGTTCGTTAGACCAGGTTAGTGCACAGTAACAATTATTTTAATGGCGTAATAATAATTCTGATACGGTAATTAGAGATAAGGAAGCACTTAAAATCAATAAAATATTCTTAAAAACACGTGTAACGTATTGAAAATGTCATAAGGGATTACTTCTTCTCCTAATCCATGTTATTGTGCAATGCATAAAAGATTGACTGTTGTAAATCATTCAGAGATCAAGATAAAGACATCTTTTATAAGTAAATGCAACAAAAATGTATATTTTCATTTCTAATATGATTCATTTTCATTAAAGTTTCCATCGGATTTTAACCGTTAGAATTATTCTATAACGTCAGAGTTGCATGGTCTAATAATATGGTTCGCTCGCTCTAGTAGTTCTTTCATAAATTGCAAAGTTAGAATGTACAACGTCCATTCCAATGCAGTCTTGAACGAACAAAATCGCACCGATCGAAATGTTCCGAAATAAAACAAGGGAACTCATGATCCGAAAGATTAAGGGATGTTTTTTAAAGCTCCAGCTCCCAAGTGCTGTCCAAGATGCCTCGCAAATCTGCGGAGTTTAAAAGAATCAGAATCCCAGAGTCTCCAAAGTTTCCTCGATAATTGGATTGAAGTGAAAGTAGTCTCTTCTGTTTGAACAATCCTCGTATTTCATTCCCATCGATATTAATTTCACAAATTCTTTTCGAGTGAAAATTCGCCCATTTTCTTGAAAGATGTATTTCTTTGAAACGAGACATTGCAAACCAAACGCCGTTTGTTGGTCTAAAGCATACAAAAAAAAAAAGAGACGGGCGCTGAAGTACCGTCCTTTCGTAAAACTATTTTTAAAACGAGACATTGCAAACCAAACACCATTTGTTGGTCTAAAGCATACTACAAAAATGAACGAAAAAGTACCATCTTTCGTAAAACTGTTTTTAAAACGAGATATTGCAAACTGCACACCATTTACTGGTATAAAGCGTACAACATAAATGGTTGAACAAGTACCATGTTTTCGTAAAACTATTTTTAAAACGAGACATTGCAGAGCAAACGCAATTTGTTGGTCTAAAGCATACTACAAAAATGGGCGAAGAGGTACTATATTTTTCAAGATCATTCCGGGAGTCATTCGTAAAATTATTTTGAAAATGAGACATTGCAAACCAAGCGCAATTTGATTTGCGGTGTAATTTGTCGGTAGAAAATTTAGTTTAAATGTTGATTGTAGCATTCTACCATTTGAAATGTGTACTATTTAATAATAACTATTACAAATTTCGTTCATCAATAACTGTTAGGAGCGATCGAAATGAACTTTTCTCGTTAATAACTGTTATGAGCGATCGAAATAAATTTCTCTCATTGATAACTGTTATCAGTAGACAGCGGATCTTTATGTAAAATAAAAATTTTCTACCAAAATTGCAACAAACTGGAACGAAATAGAAATTTATTTTCTTTCCCACCATGTTTAATAGGTTGAAAATAATATGTAACAGTATTTCTAAATTTTTCTAATGTTCTTACTGTTTTAAATTACACCTACTCATTTTTGTAATAAATGCATAAAATCCGATGTCTAGTTATCAGTGATCGAAATGAATTTCTCCCAACGGTAACATTTACCAACAAGAGAAAAAATTTTCTCCTATTACTTGTAATACTTATTTCTAACAAATACGATTTTAGTCGAAGAAATACGTGTTATTCTATGACTTTTTTTCTTTTTGGTTATAACACTTATGGTCCCTGTTAAAATACCTTTTAGGTTTGCTAGAGACAATTCCGGAATAAACAAGAACTCGATGCGTTTCTAGCTGGAGCTTCGGCGTAAAGTCAGTCAGCATTTAGAATCGCGATTGGAAATTAATGCTCGATCGGCAGGAACATCTACTCTATATAAACGATAACATTCAGCCGAGAACGGCGCTGACAGCAAATACGGTCGAAGGGCAATTCCAAACAAACGTTTCGAATCAAACGGGAATCGATGAAGTTCTGTCCGCGCAATATACCACGGGTCTTGTGTCTCGAACAGATGATGCACTGCCAGCGCACGCTGCCTCCATCCCGTTCGACCAAGGACGATCCTCGTTTACGTCCCACCTAGCCTGAGGAATATTAATGGATCCCCGGGCCCGTCTTACGGTTCACACTTCTGTATAGCGTTCTCTATAGCATGGTTCACGGCCGGCTAGGCAACCGAGCACCGTCTGTGCGGCTCCTAAGCTCTCGCCCTAAACGCTTTCTGATTCGCCGTATCGTTCGCGCCCTCCGTAGTTTGACTCCGCTATCCAGCAAAACTGTTCCCGTAATTAATTACTTCCCGGGAACAATTTAATTTCCCCCGGTAACGAAGTAACTTTCGTCCCATTTAATCTCCTCTCGGCGTGCCGGAAGAATTTTAAATGCCGCAACACCGATACCTTTATCAGCCATGCTACCGGCTCGCCGATACCCTAAAACGCCTCGGCAAAGAATTTTTCATCTCCGAAAGGACCTCAAGGACGAATTATTTAATCTCCTGGGCGGTCTTGCATTCCGGAGACAGCGACGAGCTTGCATGGAAATTTTAAGGAACTTTTGTAAGCATGCATATTGCCTCGGAATCTGCGTGCAGGCTCTCGATCTTCTTCGTTCGCCGGCGGACATAGTATTTCATGAATTTATGGCAATAAATATCGCGGAACCTTTCCGGAAACTTCGGCCGTTAATGGTGTCGTTAATAGACGCGATAAACGGCTTTCGCCGATTACTGCCGCACAATTTTTTATCTAAACTTTCGACATACATCGCTATAGTTGGACGCGATAGTATATGTGAAAGTACGTGAACGCATTTCTGAGTAGAAGCACAGCTTAAAAAAGCTTATTCGAGTAGCGAAGCTTGATCATCTTCGACGAAATATGTTCGAGGTGGAATATTAAGTAATTCGGAGTGTAAATGTTACGATAGTGGTAATTAGCGTATAATTTAACGACCACTTGATTATGGCGGGCCGGTAGACAGTCCGAATAAACAGGAAACCATCGGTGCGTACCGATGGCGGAAAATAATACGCGGACTGGATTATTCAGCTGTTTTCATAATTTCCCGGCGCTACCAAATTATTATTCGACCGGACCGTATCGCCTGCATGTTTAATTAATATTCCCCTTGTTCCGCGATTTAACAATTTTCCCGTTTCCCGGTCGATCGACTTCGATCCAGTTATCTTTCTATTTTCCTTTAATTATCTCCGCCATCGTGGACGCGTTATCTCGCCTATCGCCGATAACATTGGGAAACGCGCGTCGGTTGTTGCCATTCGCTCTTTCCGCTCGTTCTGGCTCGGTTCATCCTGAATACACACTGCGGGATCTTTTCGATTGGATGGCGGGATCGATCTTCGCGCTAAAGTATCGTATAACTTGTTACCGAGATTTCAAACCCGAATTTTCTGACTCGGTGTTGTAGGGCGAGGTAGCGAGCACCGAAGAAATCGTTCGATCCCGATTAATTAGAACCGGAGATGTTCGGGGATCGGTGATTAAAGGTGAATTCAGGGTTCGGCAAGGATGCCAGGGGATAGATTCACCGTCGGCTGGGACCGAGCAGTCTCCTCGCCGAGTTAATCCCCGGGGATCAGCTTTGTGTACGGGTAAACATAAACGGATCAACAAATCCCGCGACAGCCACGCCGGTGTACACGGTCCGGAATCTTATCTCCATTAAGGAGACGCGAGACGCGAACAAACGATGCGAACGTGATTCCATTGAACGCGGCCATACACCGCGGATTCTCGCGCTTACAATGACGCCTCAGCCTCTGGTAATCACTCGTCCATGAATTATTTAGCTTCCTCGAAAAATACCTGATCGATTGCTCGACGCTGCTGGCCATGGCTTGCTCCAATGCTGGACGGTGTCCTCTATTTTATGGCTCGCTCTCGTTTGATTTGTACGCCGTTATAGCGATGGCCCGGAAAATTACGTTTCAATTGCTCCGTGGCTCGCAGATCATTCGGTCCGTTGATGCTTGAATTATTAGGTTGGCAAGAAAATAATTTCGGTTTTCACTAATACCTGGCGTTATGTTTTGTTTGATTCACTTCTGTTAACGTTGCGTTTTGTTTTCTTTCTGACATTTCATAACTGCATCCTTTAGGTTACTTTTGAAGCAAATTACACGTAATTTTGATTACAATTGTTAGTTTTGTGTCAGTTTGAACATGGAGTGCAAAAACGAACATTATAGTCAAATATTGCTTTTTTATTTCCGTGGAGGTAAAAAAGCTGCCGAGGCTGACAAAGATACACTTACCGACAAAAGTTAAGAAACAAAATAGTCGCTTGGGAATTAGTGTATATTATTAATCTCCTGAAATACACATGTCCGAATTAAAAATAACATGACGAGATTACGTATCACACATGAACATACAATAAGTTTTTTTGGGATTATACTTGTATAAGCACTACAATTAATATTCAGTCAAGGAACCAAAATAAATACTTGTGACAAAAGTTAAGAAACATGAAGACTTCTTGCAAGAAGTAGAGTAAGCAATGTAAACAAACATGTTCGAAGGAGTCTAGTATCCTTTCTGACATTGTCGAGTGTGGTTTCTATTATTAGCTGCAGTAAATATGGCAAGAAGGCAACATTTAACTGAAAGCGAGAAACAAAGAATAGTTGAAATGTTTAAAAAAGGGCAGAGGAAAACTGACTTTGCAAAAGTGTTTGGTGTAAATCGTTGTGTTATCACAAAGATTATAAAACATTTTCAAGACAATGGAATCGTTAAAGTGGCACCACGAACCGGCAGACCACGAAAAACAAGTAAAAAGCTGGATCGTCGAATTGCAAGGATGTCTAAATGCAATCCATTTTGCACAGCTGTCAAAATTAAAAGTTAGTTGGACCTCAGGAACATTAGCAGTAGGACAGCTAGCCGTCGTTTATATGAAAATAATCTTTTTTCACGGAAAGCATGTAAGAAACCATTTGTTTCTAAGAAGAATCTTAGAGCTCGGTTGGAGTTCGCTAAAGAGCACATTAACTGGTCTGTTGCTGAGTGGTCAAAAATTCTATGGAGTGACGAAAGTAAGTTCAACTTATTCGGAAATGACTCCAGAAGTAACGTACGACGTCCTATTGGACAACAATTTAATATCAAGTATCTGAAAACAACGGTAAAATTTAGTGGTGATAATGTGATGGTGTGGGGCTGTTTCTCGCGTAACGGTCCTGGTCCGTTAATACAAATAAAGGAGTCTATGGATAGATTTGTGTATCGCGATATTTTGCAAAATCATATGTTGCCATTTGCTAAGGAGAAAATGTCAATGGAATGGTCATTTCAACATGACGACGACCCAAAACATTTTTCTAAATTAATTAAGGCATTTCTCATGGAGCAAAATGTTAATATAATTAATTGACCAAGTCAATCTCCAGACTTGAACCCAATTGAACATTTGTGGGATTACGTTAAACGTCAATTGCGGAGTCATTCATTTACTAATAAAGCGGAGTTAATGCGAGAAATTACGAAAATATGGTCTAAAATACCAGCCAAGCATTGTGTTCGATTAATCAAATCAATGCCATGCAGACATCAAATCCAAGGGTTATTCAACATCTTATTAGATCATCATAAAAAGTATAAACACCTGCACATTGTTGTTTTTTGTTAAAAGTGATTACATTATTCAAGCACAGTATGTTTCTTAACTTTTGTCACAAACTTTTCTTTCGTTTCCTTGACTCAATATTAATTGTAGTGCTTATACAAGTATAATCGAAAAAAACTTATTGTATGTTCATGTATGATATGTAATCTGTTCATGTTATTTTTAATTCGGACATATGTATTTCAGGACATTAAAAATATACACTAATTCCCAAACGACTATATTGTTTCTTAACTTTTGTCAGTAAGTGTATATGTGAAGTTTACGGCGTGGATTGCTTAACAGAACGCTGACATTGCACCATCAGATTATCATGTATTCCGAAGTTTAAAAAACCCTTTGAATGGTAAAACATTTACTAATGATGATGATCTGAAATCGCACTTGGATCAGTTTTTCACCGAAAAGGATCAGAAGTTTTATATCATAGAACAAAGTGGAAAATATTTTATTGATTAAAGTTCATTGCTTTGATAAAAAAATTGGATTTTATTTCACCCGAAAATACCGAAATTACTTTCTTGCCAACCTAATAATTTCTTCGTAGAATATCCGGAGAATTATCACCCTTGCCGACTTTTGCGCTACCGTGAACCGAACCAGCCTAGCTTTCACTTAATTTAATATCACAATCTTATGATTCAGCGAATCTATGTAAATTTCACGATATCATTTCTGATTTTTAACGGTATTTATACTCATTGTTACGTGTTCGGGTGTGCACGCAGAGTTAAATTTACAGGGAAACAATGAGACTGTTATGAGTGATATAAATCAACGTTCTTTCGGACTGCGCAATGCTGTTCCCCGGTTTCAAAATGGCTCCCAGGTTCATTACGCCAGCCGGAATTTGTTATCATTAGGCTGCGGATGTTATGCGTTTAGAACGTTCTCGGGTACGCGATATAAAACAACGCTGTAATAAAGATGCAACGATATTTGCATGTTTCGTTTAACTTCCCGCATCTTTCAACGAAAGATATAAATTTCTATTCAAATTCTGTTTCATTGTTATTCGCTGAACTTGATAAATTTTAGTACGAAATTGTGCCATAAATTGCACACCGCATTCTACGAGGCTCGCATTCCACTCTTTAACTAACACTTCGACTGTTAGGCGACGGCTGTCCCATAAACCATCAGCGGAATGGGAATCCCCTTTCGAATAAGAGGAAAATTGTTTCCGCCAACATTTTTGGTAATCCTCTTTTTCTATCCGGCTCGAAAGCCGCGAAAGTTATACAGATTTTCGAACGTTTTACCGTTTGCATAAATTCGAGCTTCAAATAAACACACGAGCCATCGCGTGGCACACGCGCGGTATAAAAATATTAACACTGAACTTGTATGCTGCATCAAAATTCTGTTGCACCTTTTATTTGCTCTTTCGCGAGAAGGATCTCCTTTCCATAAAAACAGTCCGCGTGACAGAAAGACTCGCAAATCTTCCTCGGGCTTATGTGAATTTATAAAGAAAGTTTCGTATAAAAATATTATCCAGTTTTCGTGGGAAAAAATCCGATAGTTTATCGGTTTTAAAGGAAAAGCAACACCTATCCGTAATTGCACCACGATTATTAAAACAGTCCGCACGACAGAAAAATTCGCAAATTTTCGTCGAGCTTATATAAATTTCTAAAGAAAGTTTCGTATAAAAATATTATCCAGTTTTCGTGGGAAAAACTCCGATAGTTTACCGGTTTTAAAGGAAGAGCAAGACCTATCAGCGATTGCAAAAAATTCGCAAATTTTCATCGAGCTTATATAAATTGATAAAGAAAGTTTCATACCAAAATACTATCGACTTTTTGTGGGAAAAAATGCGAAAGTTTACCAGATTCGAAGGGAGAGGCAAGCATCGCTTAAATGGAGCCGCGGCTCTGTTTACTTTCCCGTTCGCATCGGTCGGCCCAGTAACTTCGCGGCGGATAAATGTCTAAAGCGTGTTAATTATAATCAGTTGGCCGGGCGAGTCGCGTAATCCCGCGGCGTAACTTTTTAAACCGGTGGTTAAATTACGCCTCTCCCTTATTAACCGTCTCATGCAAATTGGAGGCGGTTCGCGCGATTCCGCGAGGGAATTTCGTGCGGAATCGTCGCCGGACTAGATTTCGCGCGGAATGTGAGATTCCACTTGTTCTTCCTTTTTCTCGCGTTCCCTTCTCTCCGACTATTTCTCTGTTTTTTCTTCGGGGCCAGGCGGCACGGCGGCCGACTTCTAATTGCATTTCGCGCGGAACGTCGCGGCGCCGAGAGCCGGAGAGAGTTGCGTAATCCCGCGGAAAATGCTGAGGACAATTGCGCGGGGAACGTGCAATTTTAACCGAAGGACGAGCCGAGCGTCGCCTTTCACGACCACCGTGCCGAAGGAAACATCGATCGGTCCGACGTGATTCTCTCGGACGTCGCTCGCTTTCCGAGGAACTTACTCTTTGCTTCACCTGTTAACCTGGTAGCGTTTCGTTCGGAGACGCCCGCGCAGTCAGCTGGAAATGAATGGAAATTATACAGACACACGCCGCGCACTGAGCATTTTTAACGAAATCGGATTCAAAATCAAAGAAGTGAAACTACTTGCAGTCTAGTAATGTGTAGAAGTAAATTAAGATTGGAAATGGTATATGAAGTGAAAACAAGATCAAGAACAACTAATCAAAGAAAAAATCATAGAAAAAGTTTCATTTCAAAAATAATGAACGATCAAAATTTGTGATACAAATAAGGAGAGCGTATGGGAAATGCTATGAACTATGTCTCTTTCTTTCCCATACGCTCTCCTTCTTTGTATCACAAATTTTGATCGTTCATTATTTTTGAAATGAAACTTTTTCTATGATTTTTTTTTTGTATTAGTAGTTCTTGATCTTGTTTTCACTTCATATACCATTTCCAATCTTAATTTACTTCTAAACATTACTAGACTGCAAGTAGTTTCACTTCTATCGCGCGTGGTTTTTTTTAATATTAACCGTTTGAGTCCCAGGGGGTATTGAAAAAACACTGTCGAAGAATCCCAAACAGCGCAACCGCGCTTTCTCGAAATGAGAATTTTTATTTTGTAATGTATTATTGCATTATTATAGTATCATTCTATCTATTGTAAAATGTTCTATTTACATTAAAAGGAGCTGTGTGATGTACTTGCGTCAGTAAATCTGAGCGCGCAACTTCAACAATTGGTGACGCACCGTCAGTTGTCCACAATGCTCGAAATGTGCTGGGTTTTCTCGACATAAAATCTCAACAGCGCGATCGTGCTGCTTGGGACTCAAACGGTTAAGCAAATTCCAATTAGCTAGTTTGATTGGTCCTTCTATACGTTTGTATATTTCCTCAAGATAAGGAGAGCGAACCCTCATCTAGTCTCGCCTGAATGTCTCGTATCTCAAGTACGTGCTTGACTAAGTTTCTTATTCATCAGCAATTTGCACATCGGAACAAGCATTTTAGAATATCGGATTTAAGAAGAAAGAATATTAGTAAACGATCGATTAAAGTTGTTGTTGTGTTGTAAAGAAAGAAATTAGCACCAGAAGTTAGATACTTCGTTGATGAAAATACGTAAGTTAAAAATGTTAAATACTTACCTTACTTTCTCTGTAAATGAAAATATAATTATGGACAATAGATGTCTAATTTATACTACATTACAGCCACACAATACCCGCATGGTATGTATTGGAAAAACCACAATTTTCTTGAAATTGTGCAAGTTTAACGAATTTTCTCAAGGTTAGAGAACTATAAGATTTTAATTTCCAATTATTATACAATGATTTAATAGGGAAAGCAACTGATTCAACAACTGCATAAAAATGTATACAAATAACTAACTAACAAATTAAACAAAAAATATATTCTAACATGTATTATTCGAAAGAGATTATTCTATAATATTTTTCAGTTCAAACCTCATGTCAATATCTCAAACGGTTCTAAAGTTATACACAAATGTCCCCAAATTCTTCGATTCGGACCACTGTGCAGCGGCGCGAAAAATTGACAAAATCGGATTCAAAATCAAAAAACTTTCGATAGGAATGAGGTAGAGCAATGAAATTTTTTTAAAATTAAAGCTGAAACTTTGCAGAATATGTGCAATTGATATAAATTAAATTTTCAATATAGGCCCACAAAAAAAGTTGTAGACAACTTTTATTATATTCTCCATAATTCCGAGCAATTGCAATTTTCTCAACATTTTTTCTCCACGTATTGCAGCGAACTAATTGTTCTAACTTTTTAAGAGTGTCCGAATATCAATAACGGGGTGATTTATAATTGTGGGTGAATCGCACAGTCGATTCATCAAAACGTGACCATACTTTGTTCGCTAATCATATTGTATTATCATGAACAATCTTTACATTGTGGACGAATCTTCCTAGACGAACATCCAAAGCGAAAAGTCTAAATTCGCCTTTAGTTTCTATCTTCTACGAGTCCATTCGATGATTCGCATGATGCAATCATTAATGATTCGGGTAGGTGGGGATGAAAATATCAGCAAAGGTGTTTATCGCACGTTTCGGATGCCAGCTCAGTGTGGAGGGTTGCGCCCAAATAGCAGGCGACGTCTTAAAGACGTCTGTTTTACGTCCATTTTTGGTCTGAACGTCTTACGTCCTAAAAAGACGTCTTTAAGTCGTCTTAAAGACGTCTCGTAAAAGACATCGTTTTTACGTCCGAAATAAGACGTCTTTAAGACGTTTCATTTCAGACGTCTTGGCGGTGGGGCTGCTGTTGGTTAGTATAATTTTCGCATCTATTGAGATCAGTTGTATTCATATCAAGTTCAGTTGTTATTCATTTCACTCAAACTCAATTGTGGTTTTTAAATATAAGAAAATTCTTCAGCACTCAAACTGTTAATAATATGCTTCATTAAAAAAAAGTAGTTTGATTTTTATCTAAACAATTTTTTAAATAGAAGTTTATCTCTTCTAATAATTATATGATCTGATACGATTTGAGCCTTTATAAGTCTAACAAGTACTGAGTGTAATAAAGTAGGTTTGCATGGCTCAGTGAGGAAACATATCATCTAGTAAACGGTAAGTCCCCCGAGTTCGAATCCCGCCAACTGCCTAAAAATTTCTTAAATGTAATTTAAGTGTTTTTCGAAGGGAAAGTGGAATATTCCCTCAACAAAGAAGTGCACAGAAAGTAATACATAAAAATAAATAAATATAAATATATAATTTAATTTTTTCTCTCAAAGACGTCTGTTCGAGACGTCTTTAAGACGTACAGTTTTTTCACAAAGACGTTCCAGAGACGTTCAGAAGCCGTTCGGAAGACGTTCGTAGGACATTCAGACGTCTTATAGACGTCTTGAATCAGACGTCTTAAATCTTAAGACAGACGTCTTAAAGTCGTCTCTGTGCTATCTGGGCGGGCTCTTGGAGCCGAACGCGCCGACCGCGCGCGTAATTCGGTTTACGTTTGAAACTGCGAAATTGTTCGCGCCATTGTTGCCAAAAGCGCTTACGAGACGTTGAGATTTGCAAGGGCACCCTTTAATATAATATCGAAACGGGAACTAAGTTTTGCGCGAATTAAGATCGGCGCGGCTCCGCTCGGCGCGGCTCCGCTCGGCTCGGCTCGGCGCGGAGTCGCGCGTCGCAGGCTGGCGCTGTAGCACGCGTAACTTTCGGCTAGCTGATGATTCAAATGTATCCCGGGACGTGTTCGCCAATTATAGCCGAGTATCGTGCGTGGCCTCCCGCTTTCTGACTACCCGAGAAGTTTACTTGTAAAGTAATCGTGCTGACGTGCTATCGACGAACTTGGGAACAATTCACGGCCCGAACGCGAAGAGCATTGCATTAATTAAATCTCCCGCGGTCCCCGCCGCCGATTTCCGGTGCTCTCACTGTACTGGAATTTCGTTGGTACCCGCTGTACTCCTGTAACCAAAAATTAGCAGGAAATCCTGTAAACGATTGTGTGTAAATATTTCCTATAATGTTATATGATTCTTTATTGGAAGAGAATTAATACGTGAAAAGCAACAGGCTGTCCCAAAAATGTTGTATTTCCTTGAAACGGGCAATTCCTGAGGCCATTCGAAGAAACTTTTTCCTTTGAGAAAATGTTTTCCGCGGCTTTGTTAAAGAGTTATTAACGAAAAACACGGACCAATTAGGCCGCGGCTACCGTGGACAGATTCCGGCTCGGCCAATGCCAACGTCACACTGAGCGGAAGCTGCCGCCATGCTGAAATCCCTCTGCTTTTGTCGCGCCTCGATTGGTCCGTGTTTTTCGTTAATAACTCCTTAACAAAGCTGCGGAGAATATTTCAGCGAAGGAAAAAGTTACTACAAATTACCTCAGGAGTCACCTATTTCAAGGAATTGCAACAACTTTGGGACACCTTGTATATGAACTAAGGCGCGTTAAGGTGTTATACAGCAATATTTCTTTATATATCAATATTTCTTAATAACTATTTTATTCGTATTTTCATCTTGATGTGCAACTAGGTACTTCTAGATAGTAACATGAATACAACTCCTCCACCTCCTCTTATTGTTAGTTCCAATAAATATATTCTAAAAGGTTAGTTAACCCTTCACCATTTTCGATTTAACCCTCTACGGGCCCGTGTAACTCTCAGGTTACAAGCTAATATATCGACATTTTATCAAATAATTTCAGTTTTTTCACAAGATGACATATACGTCTTACTTATATAATGTCTCTGAGATAACCAATAACAATATTAATGACGATTAGCAGCACCATCAAAACGAAATATCGAAGTAAGTGCCTTGCAAGTTGTCTGCGAATAGAAACCAACGGAACAAAATTCGGCCCATAGAGGGTTAAGTAATAACAATTTACATTAAAACTTCGATGCTCTTTTTCAAATTCTGTACACGCATTTACTGTTCCGAGTGCAATCTTCTGACGAGTGCATGGAATCCGTAATCGAGTGAATAAAATTTGCCAATATTTTCTATTGTGAGAGTGTCGATCTGAAGTGTAACAGCCATGAAGGAAAAATAGCATTTTCTAACAATATGACGGAGCAGATAGCCATTGTTCCAGGGTTTTTTTGCGGACGCATCATCCGGTAACTTTGCGCGTCGATCGAAAAAGTTCTTTTGGAAGAGTGTCGTCGCCGTGACGCGACGCGACGGATCGGGGAATTGAAAATATCGAAAAAAACGCGATTCCCCCGAAAGGATCCAGCAGCGCGAGACAAATTCCGACCGGTGTCCTCGGAATTGCCGCAAACAAGTTCGGCGTGGCCGCGGTTTTTGCGTTTCGAGGGCGAGCTTCTATGTAAACCGCGTAAACTCGCCTCGTTGCGGGAGTTTCGAGATTTTTATGGTTCTCCGTTGCTCGGATAGGTGGGTGCACAGGGACTGGGCTGGGGACGGGAGCGCTTCGTCCTCTCGATGCCTCTATTCCATACCCTCTCTTCCACTCCTGTTTTATTTCCGTTCGTTCAAGGACCGCCAAGGCATCTCGTCAGGACGACGCGATAAACGACGACGCAACGACGGGAACTTTACGCATACCTCGCGCGAAACGAGCGTCGCGACTTTCACGGTTCGTATTTGCAATAATTGCCAATTTGCTCGTCACGATACGTTCCGCATCACCCTCTTCAGTCCCCCCCCCACCGTCCTCGATAAATATCGAGAAATATTCTCGTTCCATAAACGCGTCACGCCTCTGCGAGTGCTTCTTCCATTTTGCCGAATGCACACTGCGATTCCACATTCCATTAACGCAACGGCTGTTTAGTCAGCGACCGTACTGCTCCACAAAATTCGGGCAATTTATTGTGTGACAGAAAATTTGCAAAGTTGATGTCTCTTGCGTGGGAAATTAATTCGCTACGGTAAATGCGCCCCATTTCAACCCCCGCCCCATCGTCAGCCTTGCTGAAAACAAATCGCTTAAAAATTGATAACAAATTATTGCATATTCGTAGCATGATATTAATAATATCAACGCTTCGAGATAGCTGTCTACTGGATTTCACTACTCGAAAGAAATATTCTACCCTTTTTTGTTTTTAAATGGCAATTTTAAAAAATCATAAATGTTCCAGTTCTCAAAATACTCGTTGTAACTATTGTTGATTGGGTTCTCTTTTTAGGCAATTGATGAGTCTGTTCCTGAAAAAGATTTCTGTACTTCGATGTTTTAATATTTGTATTATTTTGTTACGAGCCAGGGCTTCGTGCAACGCGAGAGGCCGGCGAGGGGTTTATTGCCCCAGGAATATGGTTTCAATTTGTTAGTGAGGTACGCGGACGAACCCAATGCGAAATTGGGGAGTCACTGGGAGAGACACACAGACGAACCCGGTGCGAAACCGGGGAGCTGCTAGGAGGTTGTGTAAACAAGTATGGGTAAAAAGCACAGACGAACCTGATGCGAAATCAGGGAGCTGCTAGGATACGGACGAACCCAATGCGAAACTGGGGAGCCGTTAGGATGGTATAATAGTCGTGGAAGAACCCAATGCGAAATCGGGGAGCCACTAGGTTGGAGAAATCTTATTGGATTTAACGGTTATGATTGTTAGTGGGCCTCGTAACTTATATGTATATTTGAATTGATACAATCCGAGCGGTAAGATTGTATCATGTGGGAACGTTCAATTACTAGATTAGGATATTAGGCAATAATTAAGGGTTTATAGATTTCACGATTTTACAACAAGACAAATATATTCTGTAATAAGTTCTGTTACAAATGTCTGTGTCGCGAATGAGTTTAAGGATGGTTTACAATTAAATATGTTACCTATGTTGCACGGTTTTGACGCACTGGCAATGCGGGGTCAGAGTTATGTTTGATTCGAAAGGGACTTTAACCCGATCTCACTAGAATTGACTTAGAACGCGTAACGCGACGTGACTCTAACGTGATATCACGATCGTTGAATCTTGCGGAACCGTTACTGTACGCTACTAAGATGAACCGAACCGTCGTCTGACGTTTCTAGACTAAAACTGAACCGAAGAGGATGAAAACGAGCGGGTTTATATACCTTGAAAATGAAAGGGGTGCTCTGTTTAAAGTTTAATGTCACGTGGGGTCACACAGATGTTTTTTGTCAGTTCTAACGAAACCAGGCCTCAGTTAGATTTTTCGTTGAAAGGGCTAATGGAAGGTTATCTGGGCTATTTCCAAATAATTAACGGATGCCAGAAGGGTGTTCTCAAGAGTTTCATAAACAGTAGTACTGTTTTAAGAAGGGGTCTGTTGGGACGTCTTTCGTTCTGGGAAAAGAGATTAGAGTTTTGTAAACGAAACATCTGGATGGAGACATCTCCATACGTAACAATTTACATAATGTTGAAACGGCATTTTGGTCGACTGTTTTTAAAAATTTGTGATTTACGGCGAAAGATTTATCTGTGTAAATTTTTGAACAACTATTTCAGCCGTGAAGCATGAATTCGAAATGAAATAAATAAAACTGGGAGTATTATTTATTGACGAAGCTTCCGAAGCTTACATTTTTTAGAACTTTTCGATCAAGAACTTCATCCTGTGAATAATCAAATTGTGTTTTTAAAAACTGTATCCTGCGGTGGATTGGAGCGTCTATTTTAAAAAATTCATCTCGTGAACGAGATTGAATCGCGTTTTTTAAAAACTGTATCCTGTAAAGGATTAAATTATGTTTTCTAGTGATATCACCCTGTAAATGATTGAATTGTACTTTGAAAAACTTCATCCCGCAGATGATTGGTTTCTGTAAAAAATTCGATTATATTTAAAAAAAAATTCATCCTGCAAAAGATTGAATTATATTTGTTGAAAAGTTCATATCGTAAATGATAGAATTACTAGAGCTTTTTAATTTCTATATCGCTACAAATAATTGAAACTTTTTCTTTCTATTTCTTATTATTTCCATTGCTTTAAGAATACTTTTTTTTTTTAATTTACAGCGTGTGTGGAACAGCCGATTAACAGAGTTTTTATTGTGCAGGTTCTCGTTAATTTCTCGGAAGAAATGGACACGGACATGGATGGTTCCCTATACAGTCAGGACAGCGTCAACAACATGTTGAACTCCTATTCCACTGCAGACACCATACGCATGGACACGTTTTAATTGATTCCGTTAATTAATTCGAGCTACCATTAACCGATTCCTGTCGAGGTTCGAACGGTACTTCAAATCCACCCCACGCAACATCGAAATCTATCGTTTCTTGACACGTGGATCGGTGCGGCCTCTGTGATAGCTTTGTTTCCACTTTCGAGAGCTTAACCCACTTACCAATGAGTAATCTTATTTTAACTATTAATGTAATGGTCAACACAACAAGAAATTTAGACAATTTATCCATTCCTCTTCGCACGAAAGTTTTGATTGAAGACTCTCGGGATAAACGGGATAATCTAGCTTTTATAATTCCCACTTGAAACAATCAGAAACATATAAAAATACGAGAGTACAAGTTTATTGGAAAAATGTTTTTTCTTCAATGTATGAAACAATTTTTATTTTTCAACGAGCAATTAGATATTCGAGCAACAATTGTTCCATAGTTAAATTCCATAAATACTTTCCACTAAAAGTGCTGCTATCTTTCAAATTTTGTACAGTCAAAAACATGGTAAAATTTTAGAAAATGAAAACCGCCGAGGAAATGATATTATTCGTTTCATTGGGTGCTCTGCAAGGCATGGTTTGCTAGTTTTAAATAATCGTGTGCGCCGCAATTTGTTCAGTTAGTCGAGTAGCTATTAATCTTAATTCCAAAATGTAATTCGCGAAACAGTTGCAGAAAACGGTGTCGCTTATAAAAAAAAAAACGCGGCGCCTCTTTCTCCTTATAGATTTTTCAAATTCCCTTTGCACGTTCCTGTTAAAAACGAACAACTTTTTTCCACGGTTGTCGGAGGGAAAGAGAGCGTTTTCGCAGCTCCGTTTTTTACGAACGTTTGACTTTATACGCGAAATGAATTGCTGCATCGGAACTGTGCGATGTATAAATCGTTCGATCGTTAATCGATACGCCGCACACGGCGCGGCGGCGCTAGTATTATTATTTAGAATTTTAATTAAGGGACGCGAGACTGGAGCGCCAGGCTGTAATTTCAGGATGCGACTGCTCGTTCCCCGGTTCGACACGCATTGTCCCGATAAGAGCCCGTTCCGCGGATGATAATCCCGGGGTTCTCTCTCTCTCCCTGTCTCTGTCGAGTTTGCAGAAAACGAAGAAATCGTATCAGCCGTTCGAAAATTTCCACGTAACCCCGATAACGCGTTCACATTTATCGGGGACGCGTGTCGTTTCCCTGCGACCGGGAATGCATCGATTAATTGTAGGTTACTCCCCGTATGATGTAACTTTGGTCTTATCGTAGCTGTTAACTAAGGTTTTATGGATAACGTTCGTTCCGCGACTCTGTAACCGAGTCCGAAACAAAATGTATGGGTTTGGAGTTACACAATAAAGATACCTTCTAAGCAGTTTTGACCGCGACTCGTTAATCAATAAACCATTTTTCCAACGAAGAACTACGATGGTTATAGATTTCTTGAATAACATATTTTCCATTTTGTTCTATTCGGGGACCATAACTGTTATGACCAAAAAGAAACAAAGTTATGGAATGACAAGTGTTTCATCGACTAAAGTCGTATTGGTTACAAATAAGGATTATAAGTAATCGAAAATTTTGTCTATTGTTGGTAAATATTATCGTTGAGAGAAATTCATTTCGCTCACTTATAACAGTTATCAATAAGAGAAATTTATTTCGATCGCTAATAACAGTTATCGATGGAAGAAGTTTATTTAGGTCGCACGTGACAGTTGTCAATTTTATTTCGAACGTTCATAACAGCTATCGATAAGATAAATCAATTTCGATCGTTCATAACAGTTATCAATGAGAGAAATTCATTTCGCTAGCTCCTAACATTTATTGATGAAGGAAATTTGTAATAGTTATTATTAAATAGTACAACTTTCAAATGGTAGACAATCAGTTATTAAAAAAATGTTTCAATCATAAAGATAATTGCCACAATCAAAATTTAATGAAACAAACATGAGTTTTTCCAAATTTTCTCCTGAAAAATCATAGTGCAAATCATCTAATGTTAATTTTAGAGCAGAAAAGGTTCGTTCAATGCTAACCTGATTTATGGTCGTTAGTTTTGATAAATACGAGAATTACATAGTTCATTTATCTCATTCAAATATTATTTCTGAAAATAAAAAGCAAAGCAACTGGCAATGACAGTCGATTATCGCCGAAACGTGAGGTATTTCATCAATCGATAACAGAAGTTCAATGAGAAACTATTCGAAAGTATCGAGCGTTTATCGAAATACCCGTGAACAGTTCTGATAAGGTATCCATTAAGGAAACTGTTATCGCCCGCTGAAGTCGCGAATTAATTATATAAGTTTCGGATGACGTGATCGTGCTTTAATCGGCGCCCACAATCACCTTTACAGATAATTTTCAACGGTAGAAGTCTGGTCGGTTTTATATCGCGTACTTGTGTGTACGGTTCGTGTTAGGTGAGATTAAAAAAGCGTGTGAAGCAGGCTTGATATCGGTGCAGCAGATGTGCAATTGTGTCGCAAACTGTTACATCATTCGAGGAGCTGATCGATACCGTTTGGGGAATCGAACATGTGCAGGGAAAAATTCTCCATTCAAGATAGGCCGTGATTACAAGTTCTTATCGGAGGCGTATCAGCCGCATAATTCATTCGGAGATATCGATTAGACTAGCTCTGACCCTGTAACAATAAATGAAATATTTTGTTGAAAGGAAACGTTGAATTGATTCTTTTCCTCTTGACGATTAACTGGTAGAATTTCTGTTTATGTCAATATTCTAAGAAGGGTCATTTGGTCATACATACATTATGACATTTTCTATTAATTTAAATTTAAGAACTTCACGGTAAAAACGAAGAAAATTTGCGATGTTTGTGGAGATGTATTGAAGGTCAACAAGTGTCAACGTTGGTTCAGAAGGTTTGCTGCTGGTGATCATAATCTCTCAGAAAGACCTCGAAGTGGACGACCAGTTGAATTTGATTATGACACCCTAAAATCTCTAGTGGAAGCTGATCCAAAATTAAGTATACAAGAATTTTGCAGGAATTTTGCAGGAAAATTTGCAGAAAAGATGGCAAACTTTCCTTGATAATGATAGAGATTATATAACAAATTAAGAAATAAAAAACAAAGTTCCTACAAAGATTGTTTTAGATTTCAAAATAATTGATTACTTATAGGTCCCCCTAATATGTACAGTAAAGACTGTAAGGGAGAGTTGCCGAATGCGTACCACTTAATTTCGAAGGCAGTTTATATATTCTTTAGTAGGAATTTGAGCAAAAATTATGTTTTGTATCTATGTATTAACTATCGAAGTTGCAATTTAATATGATTTTTTAAATATTTATTGATAGATCACTGTGATATGAACACATTTGTAAGATCATGCAAACAGTACGATTTAGGCAACCGGTATCCTAAATGGTACCAGCCGGTTTCCAAAATTGTACCTCATGTGTTGGATTAAAAAGATACAAAAAAATCATAAGAGAAACTGTATTATGCGTTTAATTTCAGTTTAATATACAATACAACATAAAAATAAAATGAAATATTACATTATTTAACCTAAATACAACTAGGACAATAATAAATATTGTCTTTTTTCGAAACTCCTCCACAAGCTTCATGTACCCACTTTTGGCACTTTAAGCATTGGATCATGTCTTCTACATAAGAATTATTGCAAAGAAAACAGAACCAATCGTTTTCATTCTCCACTTCTACGAGAACTGGAGCAGCGGTGCTGGTTGAAGGCGTCAAATCAATTTTTCTTTGTTTCATTTGTTTTGTTTTCATTGCAACTATTTCCTTTTTATAGGGGCTACTGTAAGCTACTTTACCATGCTAAAAAAATTTGAAATATTGTAAATCGTTTATTTCAGCCGTAAAATTTGAATAACAGTATCTTAAATCGTACTGGTACGATTTAGGAAACCACAGTGTGGTACGATTTAGGAAAAAGACGTCCCGCTAAATAATTGAAGCTAACCTTTAAAACATTATCAGTATGTTTTATAAACTAAATAGAAATAAATAATATAACATAGTTAGTTGTCAAAAATATATAAGACTACCTCAGAAACTTTAGATTTATATTTAATTCAGCCGATTAAAATCGTTTAAAATTGACGTCAGACTTGCCTGATTTCTTTGTGCTTCTGTCATTCACAAAACAACACTTCATGCGAATGACTTTTTTGTGCTACTTTATCGACATAAATAAAAGTTCATATCTTTACCACCAAGAGGCATCAAAATGCATTACTTTTTAAATAAAAGAGGTGGTACGATTTAGGTGACCAGTACGCATTTGGCAACTCTCCCCTACATAGTTAGATCTGGCAGGTACCTACATAACGGCGTTAGTTATGTTAACGAGCATTTTCAGGTGGCAAACGTCGCGTTTTGCAGTCGGGACGCGTGCCGTGTGATCGTTTACGTCCATCGAGCTGTACAGTTGTCGATGGACCCTCATCCCTCGCGTCCATCATCGTCCCCGTCGGCGGGCCGACGCGGAATTCGTGTAAAAAATGAGAAATATGCGGTGCGAACAACATTTTCTTCCGGCGGACGATTTCCTGTCGAGCGCGGCTCGGATATTTCTTCGAATCGGCGGAATTTTCGTCGCAGTCAGCGAAACACGAAACCGTGAAGGGGAAAGGAAATGTTTCGTCGTGTTTCGCAGGCCGGCAGACTTCCCGCGAAAGTTCCGCGGCCTTGGAAACTGTTTCCTGTCGATTTAATCGGCCGTTGATTCCCGAGGTCGCGGCACGAGTCTTCAATTAAAACGGAAGTAATGCGAAGTTATTACACTTATAAATTTCCGAGCAACGGAGACGGAACCGGACCGAGAAAACGGAGAACGAGTTCAAACAGCCGGAATTTCAACAGTCATAGTTTTCCGACGCAGGAACGTGTTATTGGATTTTGTAATTTTTTTCCCGAAAAGCTATTACACCTTTTGTATTGAGATTTTGCACACATATTGGTACCATAAGTACAGGTTATTTTTAAACGATTTTTAAATTACTATTTTCATATCCTCATGTACTGAATTTTTATTAGGGAAAAATGATTGCATTCTTTGAACCAATGATGAGAAACCTAATCAATATTCAACATAAGTACCTTAATACCTTTTTAACGAGAATATAAAGATGCATATATTAATCTGCTTTAATATATTGTTAGCTGAATACCGAGCAACTTTTTCTGGAAATATTTTTACAACGTACATGTTGTTTAATAATAAAAATTAATAGCTCAAATAAAAAAAAAACGTTTCATTGTAAATCTATGCAGGATGTAACAAATACATCCCACAAACTAATATTATTTGATTAATATGTTCAAGTATTTAATATTGTGTTAGTTGCGGCCCGCGCGTACTGTTAGGTTTCCACTTCTGGCTCACTACAGTCCGCTCATCACTGCTTTAAACAATCGTACGCTACATTGAAAAGTATTTATTTTTGATTCACATGAAAATTTTTTGCCCTCTATGTTCCAGTTACTTTTGGTTTTGAGTGAGACCTGAGAAAATATAATGATAGATAACATTGTATATGTTACGTCCCAAGTGGACAGATCTATGATTTTAAGAGGATAGTACGCAGTTTCGAACCTACCTGCATTCACCGGTTACGGTTCGGGAAATTGAGGATTGTTTAAATAACGATTATACCCCTTTTAACAATAACAACTAATTTATAGATTTATTCAAAATAAGATCCTGAATCAGATGTTAGAGATTACATATAATATTTAGAATACGGATATACAAGAGTGCAAATAATGGGGTTACAATAATACGAATAATAGTAATGTTACCGCAATACAATGTTCAGGAACTGGATCTTGTTTCCTGGCTCACGGAACTTAGAGTCTTTTATAAGAGTCTTTTAACACCACTTGTTGACGCGGTTTCGCGGTTACGATTTTCTCGAACAATTAGAACTGACTGTAGTTGATTTTACGGTTCGCGGATATATGTCTTTCGGTGATGATGGTCTTGATTATAACTGCCTGTTGGGGAGTTGATCCCCTTATTTATAGGATGGCCAATTCTTTGTTTCCCAAAAATGCTGGCTCAGGAGTCTCTACCTTGCATCTTCTAGTCTTTTCTTGACTTGGTCGACTCCTTGTCGTCAGGGTCTTTTTACTAAGGAGTCGGCATTTTTTCTCATTGTTTTGCATGGTGTGATGCCTCTCCTCATGATTCTCAGGATGTAAACCGATCTTCATTTACGCGTTTTGCAGAAGGCTGAGTTGCTGTTTTTGGCTTCTCGTTACTGCGTCACGGTATTGCGCAGTTTGGGTTAACACAGTTCTCTCTCGAGGCATTATCGGATTTTTGTGATAGTTCTTTATTATATAGATTAATTATTGATGGTCGAACCACCGGACGTGTCAATAACGTCGCCATTTTATAATTTTAAATACTAAAGAGAAGTGAAGGTGTTGCTATACATACCCCCCCCCAAATATTCTCATTTTATCTAACAGTTACTGGAAAAAAATGTTTACCAATAATTCTGAACTTACATGGTACCTCCTTAATCCTGAAAATTATCGGAATATCGTGTTTGAGTTCACTTAGACACCCCGAATAGTGAAAATTCATCGATACGATCAATCGATACGAACAAAGTAAATTTTATGGTATTAAAGGTTAATCAACGAGAATAATGGGAACGACTTGCACAATTTCTTCTCAAATTCGATAAAATTCCGATCGCACGAAGAAGAGTCTTGGCTCTCAAGTTAACTAATTAGACCCAAAGACCGATGGCGTCGATGGCCGAGTGGATGCACGCTTAAATTTCTTCGATCCATCGAAATGTCGGTGGCTTTAATCTTCTCGGTTGCGGGCGTGTTTGCCGGCACGACCGAACTCGTAATCGTTTCCGGAATGGATGCAAAAACAGACGGCGAATTGTTCGGGCCTGCGAGCCGTATTTCACGCGTTCGTTGCTCCCGGTGTTCTAAATTCACCTGGTTGAAATTCAAATTCGCGGGTAGACGGGCGGCGCGACGCGACGCCGAGTTAAATAATAAACGACGACTCCCGGAACAACGTTCGTTTATCTCCCCGGACAAACGGGAAGACAAACTGTTCACGAGTCGATGAATCAAGGCGACCGACGCGAATCGACGGGCAGAGGCCGCGGTTGTTGAACAGGATCCCGTTGACTGCTCGAAGAAAAGTTGAGTCCGCAAGCACCGGCCAAGTCGAAATCCACCGAGAGTTTTCCATGTATTTTCAATCATTTGTGCAAAGTTATATCGAGCTGCTTGAAAATTCATAGCACTCGCGCGTCAAGAGTTTATCCGAGTTCCACAATCGATCCTCTCGGAGCTACAGTGAGGAGCAAAACTGAACCAATAACCACAAGTTTTGTATAAATCATTATTTATTGTTAGAAATAGAGAAGAATAACAAAAAATCAACATTATAATTGGTTTTGTCATGGAAGTAACTTAAGAAATTTTTTTCAATAATTAATGTCTCCTCGATTGGCAACGACGAGAAAAATAGATTGACTCGGTTTTGCACCGGTCCCTACAAGAAATGTTTACGTGACATGTTCTAGTAGTATGTTTACATCTAGCACTTTGGTATGTTTACAAACTATTCGTCTACGTCTTAACAATCAGTTCTTCGCAGTCGATTCTTCATCAGTCGAACGGAAAAGCACGCAAGTGAAGTAAGAATAAATATGAACTAAATTGCTCCAAATTGTGTAAAAAAAGTAATTTCTCTTTTGAATGACGACTTGTCAACGCGTAAGACGGCGAAAACCTGCAGTGTTAGTCAATCGACAGTGCAGAGAATAAGAAAAAAATATTGTAAAAGTATATTATTAAATGTTGGTGGAAGACGAAAAATATTATCACCGCAGGATGAATGAAGGATTATACGGTTTGTCACATCTGGTGAAGCTTCAAGTTCCATTATGGCTGCAAAATTATTAAAAGAAGATACGAATATACAAACAAGTCATTGGACAGCACGAAGAACCTTCAAAGGAGTTGAGTTTAGAAGCATTAAGAAACAAAAGGAGCCAACGTTATCGAAAAAAAATATTAAACGTCGTTTGGGATTTGCTACAAAATATCAAAACTGGACAACTACTGACTGGGAACGGGTTATTTGGTCAGACGAGACCAAAATTAACAGAATTTGTTCAGATGGCATGTCTTGGTGCTGGATTCGTAAAAATGAAAGGCTTAAACCACGACATGTGAAACAAACGTTAAAGCATGGAGGCGGATCCCTAATGTTCTGGGGATGCCTAACAGCATTTGGTGTTGGATCACTGCACCGAATTAATGGCATCATGAATCAGTACATGTACAAGGATATTTTACAAGATCATCTCATAGATGCTGTTGAAAATATGCCTTTTGAAGAAAAGAATGTAATTTTCATGCATGACCGAGACTCTAAGCACACTGCTGAAAGTGTAAAAAATTGGCTCTGTACTAAAAAATTTTCTGTTCTGGATTGGCTCGCACAGAGCCCCGACCTCAACCTCATAGAGAATCTATGGGGTTTACTAAAAAGACGACTTTGGGATCCATATGACTCCCAACCAACATCGATCACAGATTTGTATGATAGAATTCAAGAATAGTGGGAACAAATATCTCCGGATTATTGCAAAAAATTAGTAGAAAGTATGCCAAAGCGAATTAGTGCAGTTGTACAAGCACAAGGGTTGTGGACGAAATATTAAAAATAAATGATATATTAAATATTGCTAAGTATTGGACATGGTGCAAAACCGATTCAGTCTATTTTTGTTACCATTGCTAAACGAGGAGACATTAATTATTGAAAAAAATTCTTAAGTTACTTCTAACTATGATAAAAATAATTACAATGTTGATTTTTTGTTATTCTTCTATATTCCTAGTAATAAATAATGATTTATACAAAACTTGTGGTTATTGGTTCACTTTTGCTCCTTACTGTAACTTTGGAGTCTCTCCCTGTTGACTATGGAAACAATAATTTCGTCGAACGAGCTCGGGGTCTCGTTATTCTCCCGGCAGCCGCGACTAAATCGTTCTCGCCTTCTTATAGTGGCGATTATCCGCGGATTTGTCAACCGCGCGATATTATTGCGGACGGTTTCTCACGGCCGATAAAACGCGAATTAACGTTCACCGGAGACTTTTCAGCTGCGCGGAGACGCTTCGCTGTTCGAATCGATTTGTACCTGTCCCTTTCGTTCTCACGCTCTTCGATTCCCTCTTGTTCCTTCGTCCGCCTCGCGGTTTGTTTTGCGAACGACGGGAGAGAGCTTCGGATTCGCCCGGATGACTAAAAAATTATCGAATTTCGATTACCGTCCCGGCACAAAAATCGCGTCGCAATACTACGTGTAACAATTGGACCGCGTGGATGTTTACGCGCGTTCGTCGTACGCGCCAGTTTGTTAAATGACAGGCGAACGTGCGGATTACGCGAATTAATCGCGTTATCGTTTTACGTATGTACGTCGCGAGAGGAAATTTTTGCTCGACGAGGAAAATGTTTCCCTTGCGATTTCGACGACGCGACGAATAGGAGCATTTGCACAATGATCCACTGTTTGATGCCAGTTGTACGGCAATTTTACATCATTTGCAAGTGAAATGAATCAGTTAACTTAGAGCCAGTTTGTCAACATAGCAGGTGAGCTTCGGTTTCACAGCTGTTTACACGAGTCTAAACTTTAGGACCATTGTGGAATGTGTTTTCTTAGTCTTTGAGGGATGCGACATAAATTAATTGCAGGAGTAATAGAGGATCGGGAAGGGGAGGAAGGAACCTAAATTGTGCGAGGTTCGTGCTACTGTTATTACTAGACTGCGGATATTATGCATTTATAAGAAAATTGAATGAAATTACAAACAGCAAGAAGATTAAAAGAATTTATATAATTTTGAAATGAAATGCAGGAAGAAAGCAATTCCTAATAGGTTTCCTTGCTTTACGGTTAAAACAGACAATTTTTATTTTGCATAAAGATCCGCGGTCTAGTTAGTACTGTTATCATTGGGTCGTTTTCGTAAAGCAATAATTGAATGTAAACACTCTCTGTGTGTACAGAATGTCCGCAGCGTGTTTGCTTGTGGGCTTATGTAGCTATCGGCAGCTTCAGAATCTGACGATAGACTCATATTTAAACCAAACTGGAGTAAACTATGTAAAATGGCATAATAAGGAAATCAATTCCAACATCCCTAAAATTTTCTAAAATCCGTGAACGCAAAAAGGGGTGGAAGGAGATTCACAAATCTAAGAAGGATATATTAGCTGCATTATTATTAGGCAATAGAAATTAAAACATAACAATTTTACGTCTTTTATATACTCGAAGTGATCAAGCGTTACAGACGAATATCTCTAAATATATTGATTATAGGCAAAAATGTTTCATATGAAAGTCGTTCACATATCTATATCTATATGCATCATTGAACGCATCTTAAAACGCACTAAATGCGATAAAAAACATATTTCAATAAAAAAAAAGAAAGTTGATCTTCACCTCATCTTGGAGTGTCCAACGGGAAAATTAAAAGTCCCACCACATGATGTTCCCCTCGCTACTGAACAACTTTCATCTGAATCATTTTTGTAATCAATATTTTTGGGGATATTCGTCTGTAACGCTTTATAATTTCCACTCTGTATATTCAATATTTTCTGATATTCGAGGGCTTGCACTGTTCTAAATTTTTATTTACGCACTATATACATTCGTATTACTAGGTGAACTTTACAAGATAAAAGTTGAACAAAATAAATGTTGCACGTAATTTATATCATCAAGATGCAGCCAGTGTAATAAAATGAGTTCGTAAACGAACACCGCATTCAACCTAAATTGAACATCTACAAAAACATGGCAGAAATATTGTACATTTATTGTATACACGCGATATATGTCTGGAACTGATTCCTACGTTATCAGGACTCTCCGAGGTCCGCGAACATAAATTCGGTTTTAATCTTCGGTAGCGCGACCGCCGGCAGAATTCGGAATCAAAACCACTTGGGCTTCTCGCGTGGTCCGATTCTTTATTAATCAGATAGCCATTAAGGTCGGCCTGACATTACGGCGCTCGACGAATGGAGCCCTAAAGCCTCGGCTGGAATTAGCGAGCATGCTAAGGAGCGCTCCGTGCCGAATTGGCTACGTGACGGGACTATCATGTCGTCCGATTCACCGGGGGTTGAAAAGAGCCCCCGAAGCTAGAGGAAGCGGAAGACAGGGATTAAGTTCCGTCGATACAGCGGGACACGTTATTACCTACTCGGGAAGGGTGGGGCGCGACTCGCAAGAAGAATAGGGAATTAGGCTGCGTCGATCTTGAATTAATCTCCCCCGAAGGAAGACCGAGGGTTCGCGCGCGAGATTTAAATGGGTAGGGTGAAAGGATGATTTATCGTTGTCGAGATTTCCGTCTTTCTTTCTGTTTTTTTTTTTTTTTTGATTCGAGAATGGAACAACGGGATAGATCAATAATCGCGAGATGGAATCGGAGCCGGCGGTGTATCCGACGGGCCAGGATTCGTGTCGTTTCTGATTGACCGTGCACAGCGGAGTGTAATCGTTGTCGATCGCAACACGGAGCCCCAATGGACCGTGCAAGTTCAAAGTATACGTCTTCCTCTTTTGATCGATCACCGATCCCGTCGATCCCTTTGTTTCTAGGTTCAACAGTGCCCCCACAGTTGCGTCTCCTTGCCCTCTCAAATATGTTATTGGTTCATTTGTTGCTGCTCCGTTATTGGTTCGCTGCGGAAACTCCCGCGGTTGCGACGGAACGATACGTTCCTCCACCGACGCAGATTTCTTGTAGTGTTTTTTGTTTTTTTAACACGAAAGTGCTTAACAGATGGGGGGTGATTTCATAAAAGATGTAACGAAACATGCAACGCAAAATCGTCATGCCTATTACTTCCCAGATAACACAGAGACGTCTTAAAGACGTCTTAAATAAATTAAAAGAATGTTTTTCAGCATATCCGCGAACATTAAAATTTTATGCTTTATTTATTTATTTAATTAATTAATTTATTTATTTATAAATAAAAAAAATAAATTAAAAGAATGTTTTTCAGCATATCCGTGAACATTAACATTTTATGCTTTATTTATTTATTTATATTTATATATTTTGATGTATTACTTTTCTGTGCACTTCTTTGTTGATGGAATATTCAGTTTGATAATCAATTACAGTTTGTAAAGCTTTTCTCTAGCAGTTTAGAATGACTGAAACGTCAAGAAATGAAACGTCTTAAAGACGACTCGTAAAAGACGTCTTTTCAGGACGTAAGACGTTCAGACCAAAAATGGACGTATTTTTTATTGATACGTTATCCGTTTAGAATGATTTATCCTGGATTTATCTTGCAACACTTTCCACGAGCAGTGACAAAAATCGCGAACGAACAAATTATTTCTGGGTTTTGTTAGTTGAAAGAAGATCTCGAAGCTTTCGTTCGGAAACGTTTCTCGAGCATCGCTGCTTTTTATTAGTACTATTAAATACGGTACCCTGCAGGTGATTGTTCAGTACTTTTTAGAAGGAATTATTTACAAGGATATTATTTACAAGAATATAGTAATTTCCTCAGGATTCGGTATTTGAAAGATGATTTCGAATCTTCTATTAACATAGATTGCATTTGACTCCGTTTTCTTCGAAAATTTATAATATTTTGTCTACAGGCTGAGGCACCTAAGAAAGCCAGCTGAATAACTTCTACATTTTTTGAGATAGGAAGTAACGTTTCAGACAAAAGTTATTTGGCTTCGAGAGGCCTGGTATGTGACGTACAAAACTTTTTTTCGACTTAGTTTTTTAAAATGGAACCACATTAACCTCCTTGTTGCTGTTAAATAAATTGTGATTGAAGATGAGATTGAAAACGATTCGAAGCCTAGGGGCGCTTTGAAAAATTGCTATACATACTACATACTGTTGGCGCCAATAGGAAAATTCTACCGGTAATTATAGCAACAAATTTTACTTGTCTGGTTTAGTGCAATTTAGTGTTTTGATATTCAGTGTGTTCAGTATGCTTAAGAAAAATGTACGCCGACGAAACCGTTGTGCATGGTTCACAACGCAGGCCACGGTGTTGAACTCCAAATTTGGTATGTACCAAATTCTACCGAAGCGAAAAGGTTAACATGGTATTTATATCTTATCTATACCGTTTTAACAGAACTGCACGCTATGTAACATTCGTGACTTGTTGTAGTATGTTACAATCACGGATTGAAATCACAAAGATGCACGAAGGCAGTATTAATAATAGAAATATGGTCTCGGTAACAATCAGATTGTGCATTTTTATCAAACGCCAATATAGAAAACACAATTTTGGTATGTACAATATGTACAGTGATTTCGAGTGATGCACGAAGGCAGTATTAATAATAGAAATATGGTCTCGGTAACAATCAGATAGTGCATTTTAATCAAACGCCAATATAGAAAACACAATTTTGGTATGTACAATATGTACAGTGATTTCTCTGTATATGTCTCTGAATGGACCATCTTTTTACAGTTTCTGTGTAACAATGATTTACCATCTTACCGCACCCGTCAATCTTGCCCCACCTTCTATGTATGGTATGTATATCAGCTCCATCTTTGATCGATCACCGTTCCGAACATTGCCCGAAATGATTTCGGTTCGTGGCGGGCGTATCGCCGCGGCGAATTTCCGGCAGCAATAATTAAACTCGAATTGCTAGGCATCGCGATCGGCCGGCAACAATCGTCATGTTAAATAACGCACGGGGGCTCGGCAATGCATTATCTATTATGAA
Organism: Seladonia tumulorum; assembly: GCA_913789895.3. NCBI lineage: Eukaryota > Metazoa > Arthropoda > Insecta > Hymenoptera > Halictidae > Seladonia > Seladonia tumulorum. The sequence goes on from OU565266.1 coordinate 30,356,891, forward strand.
CAGTCGTTATTAATAATTCAATATATCGACAATTCATATTGGTGCGGGGCGGGAGGGGGATGGACGGGGGCAATTGTTCGACACCGATGGAAATAAAACGGGTCCGGGTGCGGCCATTCCGCGTCGCTGCCCCCGTTCTAATCACGGCCGCTAATGAATTGCTAAATAATCGCGGGCGAATCGAGCACCGTTCCCCGTTATATTGCGAAATTGCAGGGCTCCCGACTTTGCCGACATTTAAATCACTGATACACCCGGTGTGTTACCGGGCGAGCGTGTTGCTATCTCGATCCACCGGCAACCCCTGCTGTGACGAAGGGAATAACGAAGAGTCACGAAGTACACTTGCTCCAGAGAATACCAAGGATGGGCCCTCCATTATATTTAATGCCAAGGGAACTCGTCACGTGAGGGCTTTTACAATTCTGTAATAACTTCACTGTTTACGATAATTTAAGCTCCGTATCATTCTTGAAATAACACCTAGCCGCGATCATTTTATGATTTCTCAAAATTTTAAAACGCTCACAATTGTGTCACATTGACACAAGGATTGATGAATTTGTAGAATTTCGCAAGTATCATTTCCGGCTGGCATTTCACGCCGACAGGTTTCTCGAGATCCCATAATTCCCGTGGCCGCGTTCCACAAGCACCGTGCCGGCCTCGATCAAAATGGATCCCTTAATCTTTCAACTTCGCCGAGCCATTAATGGCTGTTCAGTTTCAAACTAGTCCGCGGAATAGACAAATTATCCGCGTTCTTAACGACGCCGGACAGAATGATGGATCGATGATCGGTGTCGCTTGACTACGTGTCGTAACGATATCAATTTGCCATCAATTTACATGTAATCGATGCAAGGGATATCGGGTAAGGCGCCGCGGTGACGGGTCGTATCTGTTGGGATAGAACTCGCGAACTTTCGGACCGAAGATATGCGTAAAATTGTGCGTGACAACATTTTCCCTAGTCTCTGCAAATTTCTACCAAACCGGCAACCCTTAACACCAAGTTTACGGTGCGTTAAATGTGACTATATTGCATAGCTTTGTAAAGATAACACGAATGTGTCTATCCTTTTTAGCCGTTTCTAAAAAATAATATATACCGAAAGAAAGAAATCTGTTAATTATTTCCTGATGGATGCATTTTTACCATTTTTATAATCGTTAATGAATAACATGAATGTGTCTATCCTTTTTAGCCGTTTCTAAAAAATAATATATACCGAAAGAAAGAAATCTGTTAATTATTTCCTGATGGATGAATTTGTACAATTTTAATAATCGTTAATGAATAACATCAATGTGTCTATCCTTTTTAGCCGTTTCTAAAAAATAATATATACAGAAAGAAAGAAATCTGTTAATTATTTCCTGATGGATGCATTTTTACCATTTTTATAATCGATAATAAATAACATGAATGTGTCTATCCTTTTTAGCCGTTTCTAAAAAATAATATATACCGAAAGAAAGAAATCTGTAAATTATTTCCCGATGGATGCATTTTTACAATTTTAATAATCGTTAATGAAAAGTATCAGAAATGTATTTAAGGAATGCACGTTTGATGACCTTTGATCCTTCCTTTGAAATCAGTAAAATTGCAATCCTAATTTCAATCCTAATTTTACGGGTTTCTGATTGTCTAACAACTCAAGTCTGAAAGTTTTCAAGTTTCAGAAGCATAATCAAACGTATGCAGTTTATTTCTACAGAATTACGTAAAGCGTGCGTCTGTATCTGCAATGTTGGAACAATGAATCGAGATATGACAGAAATTGATAGAATCACAGATTCTGTGACGTCAAGCAGTGGAAAATTATCTTCCACCAAATTGATCTTTTAATTGTATTCACCATTGTTTTCCAACATCCTACGACGCGACGTCTTTAATAAACTCAAGGCTAGAGAGGAACGATGAATTCAAGATGCAGTATGGAAACGGTAATTTGCTCGTTGATGCAACGGCGTAACTCAAGAACAAAAAGAGACAGAGAATGAGAAAGGAAAAATTAATTTTAACCCAGATACATTTCCCGGGACAAGCTTCGAAGTGTGACGTTACAAACATAATCTGCTGGTTTGAAGTGTAAAATAAAAATAGGCGAACTCTAGGACCATTTGTATACCAATTTTTGTGGATCGTAAGAGTAACAAAAATTGGAAAGCAATGTCCACATTAATAGTTAATTTTAGGTCAGCTTCCCCACTAGAGATTTTAGGGTGTCATTATCAAATTCAACTGGTCGTCCACTTCGAGGCCTGTCAAAGAGATCATGATCACCAGCAGCAAATCTTCTGAACCAACGTTGACACTTGTTGACCTTCAATACATCTCTTTCAATACATCGTTGCATTAAATCCCGCATGAAAATAAAAAAGTATGCAATGACGAATATAATCCTTGGAAGGTACGAACGCCGCCATTTTATTACAGGGTTGTAAAAAGATTATACTTTTTAGAATATTTTAAACACAGGCTGCTTTACCGAAAACTGTAAAAGAATACGTGCTTCCTCTTGAACGATCGGTACAGAACTAAAAGCGAAACAAATTCTTTGCAGGTAATTGATTGCTTTTGTCGACACTTGGAGCATCTACCGCTAAAATATTCCAATATCGAACGACCCAGTAAACAGCGGGATATTTTAGACGGGCCTCGTTTCTCGGAGTCGCGATGGAATTCAGCGTCGGATGGACGTGTCAGGGTGCTTTCAAATTATCTATCGCCGGTGATATTCGTCTCTGGAGAGCGCGGCGAACCTCTTCGGTCCATTTTGTTAAAATTCCGAGGGACCCGAGACGCAGGCGACGCTGCCAGCTCAGAGTTATCGCGAGCGTTATCCCTCGGCAGAGGAGAACCGCCTTGAATGCAAGTAAGCTCCGGCGAAACTTGGGAACAACTGTTGTCATTCGCAGATGCGCGCACCGGCGACGACGTTCCCGGAATATACATTCCCGCTTTGGCGAACGCAAGAAAGCAGGCCGCGCATAGGCAGCAGGGGTGTGCGAGAACCCGTAAATTTCGGGTGCCCGATATTCCCCGTCCACGAGAAGATGGCACAGTGAAACTTGTCGGTATCTATCACCGACTACCTGATACCCCTACTTCGCGTTTCAAGTAGAGTAAAGTCTGGGGACGAAATGTATTTGGACACCATTCGAAAATTAACATCTTTTTTCAACTTGAACCAAATCAGATTTTTCCACATGTTAGAAGGATTACATACTGTGAAGAAAAGTTTTTTTTAACCCTTTGCACTCGAAGCCATTTTAACTCTAAAACGAAACATTTCTCCCGACCTAGAATATTTCCCTTCTATACATATTTTTTTCATGCTATATATACGAAAATGGTGGAATTTACTCGTACAGTACTGAAATGTTTAGTAATTTATTAAATACAAATAAGTTTAATTATTTTAACTGATATTTTGAATAATGATACAGGAATTTTTAGTGGCGCCTTACAGTCGACATTCGAGTGCTAAGAGTTAAATTAATTTGACACCCTCTCTTTGAAATCTCTTCCAAATTGAACCAAACGAGATTTCTTGACATGTTAGAAGGACTAGTTTATTAGGTAATATGTACAAAAATTTTTTTTGAAATTGTTATTGCTCAAAATTTCGAAGACAAAACTGATGATCACAATTCTTAACTTTCTTATTTGTGCCTACAATGAAAACGTGAGACATACCTTTGGTAGATGTGAGTTATAGTTTTTTGATACATGGAGGCGTCAAGGAGATATGAAGGTGATCTCTATTTTTTTAAATGAAAGCACATATTTTTGAACTCTTACAATCGTAGTCCTTCTCGAGACAGTTTTAACGATATAGTCATTCAAAGTCATTCAAGGTCATTTAAGGTGATAAACGTAGAAAAGGATGAAAAATATAAATTCACTGTGCAAACTTACGTGATGGAATATTTTCAGCTTTATAAATGTCATCAAACCGAGTCAGTCCAAAAGTATCTGCTACAACAGATGCAAAAAATGATGACCAGCCACAGAAAGACAGCGTCTGAAGGTTCGCCCACTGATGATTGCATTACGCACTAAAGTATGCGGTGATCAATAGCAACACAGGTTTGTTTTATGCATTCCCTTTTTGCATGTGTTGTAGGAAATTATTTAGGAGGATTGCTACAATCGTAAGAGTTCAAAAATTTGTGGTTCCATTAAAAAAAAAAATCAAAACAGAGATGACCTTCATATCCCGTTGGTGTCTCCACCTATCAAAAAACAAGTAACATCGGATGATCAGCCCCTTGATACCAAATAATTTTTGCCTGATGCATTTTTAAGTGCCTCACCCCGTATACACGAACAAAGTTTCATCGAAATTTTTCTCGGACCCGAGAAAATCGGCGGCAACTTCGAGAATCCTTGGCGTGCAATTCGTTCCCGTTAAGACGATTGTACCTTGAGGAACGATTTGCTCCGGGCCTCGTTTAACCCCTGGCTACTTTAGTGCCCTCGATCGATCAATAAGCGTCTTTTGCGGAATAAACGCCGTGGACGCGATGGGACAACGATCATGGGTTGATCAAGGGGCAAATTGAGGGACAATTTATCCCAATAAGTTGGCCGTTGGCTGCTCGTTACGTCCTGATGGCAAACAGACTTCTTGAAGTGAAGTGTTTTCTCTATTCGATTATGTCTGACCTTTTTCTGCGACGTCTCTTGCTGGCACTTCGTTATTGAACAGTATACTCCGTCAGTACATACATTGCGAAGGACATTAACGTACCATTTCAACACTGGGTGTATTGCTGATAGTCTAATGATTATTGTGAATATTATTGCCAATACTTAAGGACCAAGACTCCGTAGATTCGCGATAAGGTAGAGTGACCAGGTTACCGACAAAATTAGGCGAAAAATGATTTTGAAAGATAAAGAATTTGTCTCCACCCGTTAACCCTTAGCACTCGAATGGCGACTCTGAGGCGCCACTAAAAATTTGCTATACCGTTATTAAAAATATTATTTACATTTCCAAATCTCCTTGTATTTACTAAATAAACTGTATTTAAAATTCAAAAAATTCGTATAGAATGAAAATATTCTAGGTGTGACGAAATGTTTAGTCTTGCAGTAAAAACAGCCCCGAGTGCAAAGGGGTGACACTTCGAACAGGTTTCATAGAAGATATGCATCTGTTTGAAAATTATTCATCTTGTTGTTGGTCTCTGAATATTTTAGAAATACCTGCAACGTACAGATAGTGCAAAGAAGCTTGTAATAATTTAGACGATCGATAGGACTTGGTTAGGAACGAACAAAAAGCTAACGTCTCAAGCTAGCAAACATCTAAAAAGAGGAAAACGATGAAGGGAATAAAAATGATCACCGTTGTCTGCCACTAAATGCAAGCATTACTTCCAAAAACAATTCACCAGACTAACTATTGCCAACTAAGCGTCGCATAGAGGCAAAGCATGGCCGAGATGAGCGCGAATGAAAAATAGTAGTCGTTCGCAGGAAATCCCCAGCCGTCCTCTTCGAGTCCCAAAAAGCTGAACGTTGGCGAATACTATAATCGCGCTGAACGTCATATCACGAGGCCGGGCGATAGCGGAGCCTGGTTCCAGCGTCGCCCGGGGGCTAGAGAGGATACTTGTGGAGAATTCCGGGATTTCGGAGACGCAGCCATCAGTCGTCGCACAGAGCGCATCCGCCACATTGATAGAGGCTTGGTGACACGACAGGAGGTCCGTTCCGGCGGATGCGCGACCGCTCTATCAACATTTCTCGAGCACCATCTCGAAGATATCCCTCTTCATCGCGGTGGTAGCAAGTTGGACAGACTCGAGAGGGTTAATCTTCCGGGGGTTGTTCGGCACGGGTCGTTGCCCCTCCCCACCCGTGGAAATCCGAGGCGATTCGTCGATTCTGAAGCTGTAGGTTCGTCCTCGGGGTCCACGGGACATTGAATCCGCGATCAGGCTAGTTCCAGGTCGGTCGGTGCGCTGGACGAGCCGTAAGGTAAAGGCACCAGTAGTTGACCATTTTATAGAAAAACATAAAAAATAAGGTTTTTATGAGCTGTGCACTTTTGATGAAAGTGAACCTCGGATGGCATGCCGTCTGTTGTTTAAATTTCAAAACAATTGCATGCGAAGTGAAGTATGCACAGTAATAACGGACGTCTGAATTCATTAAGGTTAGTAATATGGTGATATATCTCTATTTCCTTAACGTTTCTGTTAAGAACAGCTGTACGGTTCAGGTAAAAAAATCCATACGTTGTGGACATTTCGCGACTGAATTATTTGCTGTTTATATTCTCATAGAGTTTTATAAGTGATAAATGCATTGTTTTGTTATTCTAACCTGAAGAAAAATAGTTTATTAGGTGGTCAAATACTAAATATTGTTTTTGAACAATTTTCAGAAGTTGACAGGCGTGGTCAATTGTGAATAAAAAAAATAAAATATTAAAATATATGTCGGAGGTTGGCCGGAAGTATTTCCAAACGGTGCGCTCATTGCTCTGTACACACGATCGGTTCACAACCACACAAACAAATTCCGCCGCGAAAGCACAACTCAATCACACCCCGAACAATATAAAACCTCGCAAAGGACTGAGAGACACGTTAACGAGTCCACGGGTCACTCAGAATATCTACGTCCCTGCTTTTATGTCTCTCCGATGCGTATCCGACTCCAAAAATGCGATGCGACTCCGTACAAGGTTACGAGAAGAATCCCCGAGCATCGAAACAACGCAAAGTCGATCGCTTCTTGATATTGCTCTGGAAACAGAGCATGGCCTGTTACGACTGAAATTCGCTCAGGCTATCAGGAGCGTGTAGATAGATGTACACGACAACAAAAATACAGAAACTATTTTCAAAAATACAAAGACGCTATTCCGCCACCCGTGGTCACGTTCAACAGGACTCCAGGACATATTTCTACGGAACCCTATCTCGCATCTCTCTTTCCGCAATCCGCAAAGAAGTAAAACAATAAAACAAATGTTATAAGAAAATTTTACAACGAGCATTACACGTCGTTGCCATCGGGCTACGTCACTGCGCCTCGCCCCGACATATATAATAAAATATTACGAACACATACTATTTTTATATGAAGGAAAAAATTTCCCTGGAAAAATTCTTTGTGCAACTAAAACTAAAGCGACTATTTCATCCATGGAAATGTACGGGCGATTGTGAAAGTGACCAGAGAAGCCTGATGTGCTGGACTACGAGTGGAAGGCTGTAATTTCTCATATCAATTAGCCCACGAAATCGTGCAGAACTCGCAACGTCTACTCTGTTCCTGAATTGAACTTTTTATGGAATTGATTTATTTTATTTCTTATTTTATTCTTTAATTGTAATTTGTGCTGGTAATTGTTGAAACTAAATGATACTAAAATGATTCCCAACATTATTGTTTTAACCCTCTTTACAGTATAAGTGGTCAACTACTAACGAACAGAAGGTCAATTACTAGATTTTTCATTTTTAAGAGTGGTCAACTTTTGAAGCAATTACTGAATTTTTCAATATGTCTCTTAAATTTGTATAAGTAAACTTTTTTTAAAAACTGGCCTTGTTACATAATCTAGAAGACTTACAGAGTGTCTTCAGGCATCGACTCTCGCTATTTGATGACAGAACAACCGGTTACTATTGTTCGCGTGGAAAACTTCTCTTAACTGGTCAACTACTGGTGCCTTTACCTTAATCCGTGTAACTCGAAGAAAATCGACGAGATCGAATCGATCGTCGGCTCGGTGTCGGTGTAATTTCCTCGAAAAACAACGCTGCTGACACACGCGACAGGGTACTGGCAGCGTAACGCCATGCTGGCGGTTTATCGATTCTTCCGTCATCGTTTAATGGTTAACCACCGTTCACCAGTCGAAAATCAGCGCGAGATACACTGACCAAACAGCCGCGTAATTTTCCTTGAATTTATTTCGGCTCGATCGATTCCTTCCAATGCACTTACCGATCGCGGCTCGATTCGTTATCGGCCGAATCGAAAAGACAACGTGCCCGTTACTCATTGTTATCTGATAATTCGGCAGACTGGACGGAGCTGAATCGATTTATCTCTGCGAGTCTGACACTCGGAACGCGTGTGATTACACGCGGCCTCGGGAATTTTGCCTCCCATTCGGTTCATAGATTGTTTCAGCTTGCTAAATGTTTTTCTTTTGCAACCGGACTTTTCCGGAACTCGTTTTAGTTGATAGGAACTATAAGAGCAAATAAAACAGGTTTCCAAAACTTTTGTATTGGAGCCTGTAATGAAAAATTAAAATATGCGTATTGTAGATCTATGTTAGTTATACGCATACTGAAGATTTCATCGAAATCGTTGGACGCAAATAAAAACTGATGTTAGAATCTGTGGATTTTTAGCAGAAACTGACCGAAAGTGAAAAACTACGATTTTCACCACTTTTAACTACTTGTAGCTCGTGTGTATTTTGTGTAAATTTTCAACATGTGTGTAACTGACATAGATCTACAAAACGCACATTTCAAATTTTCATTACAGGCTGAAATAAAAAAGTTGTAAAAGGTGCCATTTTTGTTTTCTCATGTAATTCTTACCAATTGCAATTTTTTCAAAATCTTTTTTACACGTCACTTGAAGAACCAATACTTGTAATTGCTAAAAAAAGTCAGATCGTTCGATCCAACTTAAAAAAAAGTTATACTGTTTTAAGAACCAAGAATTTCCATTTTAACCCTTAGCACTCTATGAGGCCACTAAAAATTGCTGTATCATTATTCAAAATATTTTGTACAGGGTGCAAAAAAAGGTTTGGTCTTGGCAAGCGTAGGCGTATTCTACATCTTCGGATCGATGAAGATCTGTAAAAAAAAGTTGCCGCAAAATTGTCATTGACCTTGAATTTCAAGGTCAAATTTTTTTTTATTGCATTGTATTCTACTCATCATGAAGATAAAAAGTGTCAAAGGAACCACGGGTCAAAACTTGACCGTTCTCATAATCAGAATGGATCGGTTCTTTGGCTTAGAAGAAGAAATAGAAGATGACCATCTTTCATGACTTGAAAGGTAATATTGATTGTGATCAATTACGTTAGTAATTAATAATAATAATAATAATAATAATAGTAATTGCTTACTTTATTAGTAATAACTGTAATATTATTTTTTATGAGAACGGTCAAGTTTTGACCCGTGGTTCCTTTGACACTTTTTATCCTCATGATGAGCAGAATACAATGCAATAAAAAAAATTTGACCTTGAAATTCAAGGTCAAGGACAATTTTGTGGCAACTTTTTTTACAGATCTTCATCGATCCGAAGATGTAGAATACGCCTACGCTTGCCAAGACCAAACCTTTTTTTACACCCTGTACATTATTAAATTTGTTTGTATTTAATAAATTACTAAACATTTCAGTGCTTTACGAGTAAATTGCACCATTTTCGTATATATGGCATGAAAAAATATATGTATATATAGAAGGGAAATATTCTAGGTCGAAAGTAATGTTTCGTTTTAGAGTTAAAATGGCTTCGAATGCAAAGAGTTAAATCTGAATTTTCACGACTCGGAGTGTTTAATTGAACTCAAACGCTATATTCCGATACTTTCGCATAAGTATGAAGCGTATCGGCTGATTACTCGCTTTCCCGTCAGATCGGAGTTTTTCCGAACTCGTTCTCGTTGACCTCCGGCGGAAGCTCGTTGTCGATATAATTGAACGGAAAGCTCCTGCCTTAATTAAGAGTAATTTCATCGAATTCAACCCCCCTGGGGATGTAAAAGAGGGTAGCTCGCGGGGTGCCTACCGGAATCGTTCGCTGACCGCCGCCGGCCAGATCCCAATGAAAATTATGGCATTGAAATCGCTGGCCCGTACGAATAATTCATACGGAACGAAACGAGAATAAACGCGGCGCGGCGTCTCGTGTTAGAGGCGGCCAGGCAGGAGGGTTAGCAAGGACGATGCCATTACTATCGGAAATTGAAACCGGTCGAATTTATTCGGTGACCCTTGCTTCTCGTAGATTCCCGTTTGATTTTCCCGCCGCGGCGCTCCGTTCAACGAAAATACGACGCACACGTTGCCGAAAGAGTTTCCCGGCTGCGTGGAAAATTTCCGACATGCCGTCCGTGGAACCCGTGAACGTAATTCGAGGTCGTTTCTCGTGTGATAAACCGCGCGAAATGTCACGCCTCGAGATAACGATGGAGATCGAAGCGATTAGAAAATATGTTTTTGCGAAACTGAAACACGCTCGGTATTGTAAAACATTCTGTCTTGCGATCCGTCTACATCACTGGGATCCTTTGGATGCACCTATTAAAAAAACTAGTAACATCGGATAATCAGCCCCTCGATACCAAATAATAATTTGGCCTGACGCGTTTTTTCCTATGACCAATAGCAACCAAGTTATTCAGATGGCCGGTTTTAAGTGCCTCACCCTGTATATATAGAAAAACTTAAATAATTTTCTTTTATAACATATTGTTACGGGTTCGGGGCATCTTCAGTGAATAAACAGTATGAAATACCAATAAATCTTTATTTAACAGAGGAGAAGTACTTAGCTTTGTGTCTTCTCTCAACGGCGTTCGTCAACCGACTCTCTTATGTCTCCGTTGTATCGTCGTTACTAAGACGACGCACAGTGGGATATTTGCACCAAAAAACTAGAATAAAGTCATTTTTTAAAACTTAGTGTAAACCATATTATTTTTGTTGTATAAGATAATGAAATACGTATAGAATACCGTACCATAACTACTTTGTTCATTTATGCACTCACAAAAGAGTGTACTTCGTTAGAAGTTAGAAGATTTTATGGTAACAGCTTATTTCTTTCTATTCGTTGAAGTATCATTTACTTACTAAAGATTTTCTAGTATTTGAAATAACTTTGTCTGATTTTTCACTTTTCTTATATTTTGAGAAAAGTATGTGCTACACTTTAATGCAGTTGTGATTCCTTCTCCGTATATTTTTTAATAGTTATTAATATTTGATGATATTCAATAGATCAATAATTATTTTTCTAATTCCAAGACTTCATTAATCATTTTGTTATGGTTCAGGGTGAGTCCCGCTACTCTTTCTTGTCTCATTTTATTCCGTGAAGGTTTGTTATTAAAATTCAATAAAGGTTTATTCCAGATTCGTCGAGATTCCGATTTTACAGACAATTTAGATAGAAGTGAACTTCGCCTTTTCTCTCTCTGCCTCGCGTCAGTTGTTGAGGCCACGGACGCGGCCGGGTGCCCTTGAGGTGTAATTTGCAACTCTTCTGTTTCCGTTAAATGTTTATAAAGTACAAACTGAAGCTAAAAAAATTTGATAATTAAAAAAAATAATTAAAAAAAAATTTTTTTTACAAAATTTGCAACGTATACCACAGAGACAGCAGAAATGTACGTTCGATTATATGGGTGGTATCCCATGTCACGTTATGTGACTATATCCCATATCCCGTGTCATGAGTTATGCCAGAAAGTGTTCCAGGAAGGCATGTAATCTGGATGTCATCAATAGGCTCTTACTCACTTCTGATCCACTTTTAACAAGTTTAAGACAACCTCGAAGAAAAAAAAAAACAATGGCGTTCCTGAAAGAAAGTTTGGATTTATTTCTCCCTTTTGAGTCTATCACTTCTGCAGATGAAAGCGAGACCGAATATGGTAAAGAAGAAATATCTGCATTGTCTGAAGAAAATTGATTCTATTAGTTGAAAAATGTTATTTATATATTTTCTTATTAAAATGTTATTTCTATATACATTGTGCATTACAATTATATTGTGCCTCATTTGAAAATGGTTTCCATGCAATAGTAATTTTTTCCGACTTTCTGGTGTAAATACCCCACTGTGCGACGTTGCAACGAAGACCATTCGGCGCGATGTCTCGCTATCGTGACATATCGATACTCGTAACAATATGTTGGTTTTCAATAGAATTATTAAGGTAGCTATCTGATCACCATCGTTATCATACAATGCCACCAATCTGTCAGAGGGAATCACTAACTGATCGGATACCTTCTTTTTCAACCGGCAATCTAGTGTCAAGCGTCGGAAAGAAGACAATTTAAAAAAAATTAGGGATGTAGTACAATAGCAGACAAACTTTAAGACGATGATTTGTAATTTTGATTATACACATAATATACAAATACTATTTTTCTATTCTGTCTGTTGTTTTAAAGCAATACAGATATGTGTTTGACCTCCTTGATCTCAATGTTTTGATCGTCAAATGTCAACAATGTAGGAGTTCCAGTTGTTTCCTCTGACTTTTGCATATTATTACTAATTTGTTCAGAAACATAATGTAAATCTTTGTTGTTAATATCTAAAAAAATTATTAATCTGTTACTACCAAAATAAGGACACTGTATTTACGTTTTTCATATAAAGTAAATAATTACTTCCTTTCGTTATTTTCGTCTTAAACTTTCGTCCGCTGCTGTACATGAATTTGTTAGTGGAGATACTGTGGGTCTGCGAAGGGTTGAACGGCGGATCGATGGATCGTCCGCGTGTCTATACGATCTCGGATCCTGGCAATGTGCGTCGCGAGTCGAAATTAGACGCGAAACGCGTTAGAGATATCGCCTGGTAGCAAGCGGATCGAACCGGTTTCGCGGAGACACCCGGTGCAGAGGAAACACAGTGTTGGTTTTCGAGAAGCTTTGCCAAGTCATGCGATCGAGATCCGGTGAATTAAGAGACAGAGGGATTGGGACAGCGAGCGAGAGACGACTAGTGTGATTAAAATGGATCGTTATAGTCGAGGCAGAATTTGTTAAAGAGGGATTGAATTAGACGGAAGCCGATCTATTCGAGAGCGGAGTGATGGATAGTAGAACGTACGCGTTGAAGCCACCTCGAGACACATTCCCCAGGATTGATCTAATTAGACAATCCTCCCCTATCAGTCGGACGCGACGGCGGACCGGGCCAACCTGATTGAATTGCTCTCCGCGGATTCCTACGGAAACCGACGGCTCTGCACGATATTCCATCAGGCGACGAGCTGCTCCGCCCTGAAGACGTGCTCTAATCACGCGAAACCGTTTACAAGGATTGCCTTCGATCGGTTCCTTGCCGAACAAGAGGGTGATCGGGTTCTCCTGTTGGTTTAGGGCACGGGTTCCCAGCCAATGGCTGCCGAGGATGTCTGGGAGGCGTTAGAACTTCAATCTCCATTCTATCCTATTTTCTGTTTCCTTCCACGGAATCTTAACCCTTCGCAGTCCAAAGTGTTTTCTCCCTTTTATTAGCGAATTGCATTAATTCGTGCCGTTCATTAGATGGGTGCATATACATTATGTAAACTAAGTACCCGGAATTCGTAAATAAAACTCAAATTGCTTACTTAATCATCAAAATTTATTTTGTCGCCTTCAAAGTAGGCCCCATCAGAAGCAATGCACAAACGCCAACGCTTCTGCCAGTCTTCAAAACACTTTTTAAACGCTGAAGAAGGTAGCGCCTTCAGCTCCTTCTGCGAATTTTCTTTTATAGCCTCTATCGACTCAAAACACCTTCGAAATTCCGGGAACTTATTTTACACAATGTAAAATGACCGATTTCAGAACGCAAAATTTATGAAGTGTTTCAATCAAGAAATACTATTTACAATTTCAAGGAATACTATCTACAGGTTTATCACACACAGGCTCACGAAAGTATACGAACGCTCCTGAAGGGCCAAGGGTTGTCACGTGACTTTTGCAGAGCCAGCAGGTCGGTAATTGCTGTATAATTTCCGTTCATAGCCTTCAGCCACTGACTTAAGATCCGCAGAAAATTTAAAATGCGCGTTTTGTAGATCTTTGTTAGTTACACACATGCTGTAAATTTACACAAAATACACACGAGCTACAAGTAGTTCAAAGTGGTGAAAATCGTAGTTTTTCCTAGTTGTTCCTAGCAATTTCAATTTTATCAAAATCTTTTCTGCAAGTCACTCGATAAACAAATTCTCTAATTGCTAAAAAAATGTCAGGTCGTTTGGTTCAATTTAAAAAAAGCCTGTGTATATCATTTGAAGTTGCAAAGCTGATCTTTCATGTCCTATCTTCAGATTCTATTTACATATCCAACTTTGCTTTCAAATAAATTTTATTTCTATACCGGTCGAAGCCAATTGAATGCATAAAAATTCTCTGGCTACTACAACCTGTTTTGGAATAGATATAATACAGAAATATTCAAAAATATCATAATTCCTTACATACGTGAATGTTACTTTAACGTGGACGTGTAAAATAGGATTGTAAACTATTATCCGATTGATTTCGTCTTTTGCAAGAATTATTTTCTTACCCAATGGAACAATTTTAGGGGGCGACGTGAAAAAAATTTCACTAGGTATAGCTAAGGTATGTCCTATTGCGCATACGGCACGCGTCGATTGCTCTTCCAGCGAAACTGGCCCGGAAGCCACGAGGATCGAGAAGATCGGAGAGCCGGTGTATCTGTAATTAGATCGATCTTCGCTGGCGGATTCGTCCCGCGGTAACCTGCACAGGTGCGCAACTAACGATCCATCATGGGCCCGGTAGGTATTCGCCGTTTAACCTGGTTCGACGACGGAGACGAGCCTCCGAGGGCGCCTCCGTTGATCAAGATTAATCGTATGCAAATTACTCAGACGCCCCCGGCGAAGATCCCGCGAGATTCGGGCACCTGCGACGAAAGATCGAATACTTCCACGGGCAGACATCGAGATTTTGGTAATTGAAAGTAGCCCAACCCCCTAGCATCTTCCCCGATAGATCTCTGATCCATTTGCATCGGGATCCTGCTGCGAATGCAAAGCGCGACCAGCTCGGGGCCACTTATGCAAAATCCAGAATCTGACCTCCTCAGTTCGATTAATTTTAGTATTTTTCGTTGCAATATGGCGTCGCGGAAGTATTAGCCCTCAGCACTCGAATGGCGACTGTTAGGCGCCATTAAAATTTGGTGTATCATTATTCAGAATATTTTTTGCATTATTAAATTTGTTTGTATTTGATAAATTACTAAACACTTCAGTATTCTAAATGTAAATTGCACCATATCGTATGTGCAACGTGAAAACAAATATATAGAAGGGAAATATTCTAGGTCGGAAGAAATTTTTAGTTTTGGAGTTAAAGTAGCTTCGAGTGCAAAGAGTTAAATATGAGAGTAGTATAACTAACATTGGCGTCAGACTTAGAAAATTATCTTCTCACTTCACCTTGCAACTTCTTCTGCTGCGAATGTAAAGTGCGACCAGCTTGGGGCACTTATGCAAAATCCAGAATCTGACCTCTTCGATTAATTTTAGTATTTTTCATTGCTTGATGAGGTCGGTAAACAATTTATTGGAATGCAACTCGGATGGTTCGTGAGAGTTTTATGTAGAAGAACAGGTGTTGTAACCTTTTGAACCAATGGCAATGGAGAACAGCTTTTGTAATTTGGGATGGGTATTTCGTGGTGGGTTTGGCTCCTTCAGTGTAGAACTTATTTAGAATGCGGTTGTAGGAGTATAGTGCATTGGAATTAACACTTTACCTATTGGGAGCTTGCTAATCCTGCTTTGTCCTTCGTATCTATTCTTCATTCGTATTTTTTGACCGAACACTGTCGCGTAGTGTTCTTAATTCATATTTTTCTTTCGTTGAAGGTGTCACGATTGTGTAATAGTTTGTAACCTAGACAATTTTTGATTTCGCTTATGGCAGATTTAGATTCTACAAAAGTGTGCAAAAATTGGTATTAATGTACTGGTTCCTGCTTTCTCGACACTACTTTTAATGCACAGGTCAATCAGACACCGCAGTGGGGAAGCTTCTGAGTTATGAGTTAAGCTTCTGAGTTAAGCTACTGTGTTATGTTAGGAAGAAGCTGAGAGATCTTTTTCAAAACAATCCCCCCCCCCCCCAAATTGTTAGATTATATTCAGACTAATTATAATATAATTAATATAACATGATTATATATTAAGACTAAAATACTTGACATCACTCATGAGTAATGTGTGTTAAGAAATATTTATTTCTAAAAAATTTTTCTGCCATCTTTCTATGGTGCGCAAGATAATTAAATAGAACAGTTGTTATTTAACCGAATTTTGATAGTTATTTCTCGAAAAACTTTTCTAAGAGCCATGCGATTTCAGTAGGTTAATGCAATATTTCAAATAATTGAACGTAGTTTTCTTAAAAATTTTTCTGAGAACCTTGCAATCTAAAAAATTGAGATCTCAGTAGGTTAATACGATGTTTATGAACCTCGTAGTTTAAATAATGTACAGTATTCTTATACACCTGCTGTATTTATAGTAATAACATCGTTGACCTTTTACTTTGTAAAAGGTCTCTCGACATCGATTTTTCAGTTCCATTAAGGGTAATAACTATAATTACAGAGACAAGTATTGTTAACGTAAATTACGCCGAAACAATGTCCGCAGCCGGGGTAAAGTTAATAAAGAAGAAATGGCTTGGGTAATGACTGTTAATACTAGACTGAAATGCGTTCAGCTTAGCGTGCACAGCGCGATCGAATAAAACTATTAATAAAGTGGACGAACCTTTCATTTTCCCGTGACGACACGGAATTTATAATAGACGAAATAAATTTCCATTTGATACAGTTCCTTTGTAAGCTTCTCTCTTGCACGAGTCTTTTTCTCCTAGATTTAAGAACACCGAGCAGCGTAGAATTTCATTTAAATAATACATAGTGAAAAGACACAGTGCCTAAATGTTTCATCCTTATTCATCAAGCAATTGATTAAGCGGACCAGTTTTGCACGCGCCCTCGATGGCGCAATACCCATGTCTCAAAATTGAAAGTTTCGTATTTATTCAATTTGGAAACGATTCGTACCTTTTATTATTCAGATACATTAGAATTAATCATCAGATCAATTTACGAATCGAATAAAAATTTGCTTTTGTTAGTTAGATTCAATAGAATTAATCGTCAGAGAAATTTTGCGTATCGAATAAAAATTTGTTCCGTGTGTGGAAGCTCTTTAAATTGTTACACTGATTTTTATACCGTAGAATGCGCTATGGGTTGCACAAAAAAAAAAGAAACAATTGTTGGCTATACAACCAGTTTACAGAAGCTAAAATCGAACAAATATTTTTTCACTTTGTCAAGGTTGCCTCAAGGTACAAAAATGGCAGAGCATCTTCAGAGCTCACTAAATTGTTACGGTGACTTTTAAGAAATGGAACGCACTATAAATTCCATAAAATTCAGTCCACTATCTACCGAGTTTAGGGAAGCTAGAGAAACTCGTTCAGCCTACCAAGGCTGCCACGAGGATGCAAAAGAATAAAGAGCATGCTCGAAGCTTGCTAAATTCGTAAGCTGATTTTTAAGCAGAGTAACACGCGATAAATTTCACAAAATCCGCGGGCACTCGTTATCTATAGAGTTTACTCTGTCGCATCTGTGTCGGGCAAAGCGTGCGAAGGGAAATGGCAGAAAGAGCATAACGTCGTACAATTTCGCGAAGCGAATAAAAATGAGGACTACGCTCGGCGAGGGCAGTTTTAAACACACTTTTTTTTCCCCCACGGAGCGTTGCCGCGATTCTCATTTCCTGGGCACGGGGCTGCGATTCGCGCGCTAATTCCGCGACGGAAAATGGCAAACGGATCAAAGCCGGCATCATCCCCATGAAAAGTTAAGACCTCGCGCACGCTCCGTCCGGAATATGTGTTTCATTTATCACGAGGGGACGACCAGCGCGCGTTTAACTTGATTTCCCGTGGATTGCCTTTGGAACGGAATTTAAACTTAGTAAATCACCGGCCGCCGGGGCTTCTCTTTCGGAAGCGGCTTTCGTCGCCGATAAAATCGACCGAATAAACTGCTTTTCGCGAACAGACCTCCATTTCTCTCTATTTTTCTCTATTTCTCTTTCCGGCGAAATAATTCAAGCGCGCGACTTCTAAGCACGAGTTACGCGGTGGGGGATCATTATTTTTAGCAGCCGGCCCGATATCGTTATCTCGAAATAACTCTCGAAATACCGTACCCGGCCCGTACCCGCGAATCTTCTGCGAATTTATGGCCGCCGCGTAAGCCCCCCGTACGCGGAACCGATTTCCTGTTCGATGATTCTTTCCGGTCGATCCACTCGATTTTGCATTTCCGTGTGGTTTAAGCACACGCGCTTTTTCATACCTGCCATTCTTCTTAATACACGGTGGTTATTTAATACTTTTTCAGAAGTTTATGTTTCGCTGGTGTGAATTGTCTCTTCGTTAATTTGTGTCTGGCAGCTAAGGATTTTTTGTCCAGTGGTACAATATCTGTCGTGAACCGATGAATCACAAGAAAAGTGATCCAATATTTTTTTCTTTTTGTGGACACATACTGGATATACAGGGTATTCACGCTATTACTAGCCAGCGTTTTTCTTGCAAATAGTAAATGTTGGAAAAAAATGAAAGAGCAAGAAGTAGTACTGTTTTTTATACGCAACACAATGGCCTATGTGACCTTCAATTTTCTAAATTGAATGCTGTATACAATTTGTATATCACATGAAAGCGTGTGTCTAAATGAATTCATCCGTATTCGAGGTCATGCAAGGTCAGAAACGGAAGAAACATTTTGAATATTTCGTACCAATATGTTTACAAGTATTCCTTATTCAGAATCAGATGATGTGATCATTCCTATCAGAGTGTTTACTTTTAGTTTCTACTATGACGAGACAATTTCAGAGTATTACTTCCGAAACCGAAGTGGTCGGATTTTCTTAAAAATTTAAGAGGACTTCTAACTTTTTAGATAGATAAATAGGAAAAAGTTGTTCAGAATGATGACCTTGACAACATATTTCAAGTTCATCAAAATCGGTGAGGAAGCCCCTAATGTAAATAATTACCAAAACAGTACTACTTTTTCCTCTTTCATTTTGTTCTAATATTTACTATTTACAAGAAAAACGCTGGCTAGTAATGGCGTGAACATCCTGTATATGAGGGATCAAATGACCAGATTATTGCTGAAATTTAAGTTAATCTACACAAAATATAAAGAAGAAAATTCGAAGAACAAAATGATTAAAAAATATCGATTTTTATACTTTTTGGTTACATATAACAGTTATTTGTGTCCAAAAAATTGGATCCTCCTCGATGACTGTTATCGACGAAGAAAAACTGTTTAAGTATAAATTTAAATTACTATAAATTTTTACTTTTTGGTTATCTCAGTTATATCCTAACCATGATACCTGCACGCAAAAAGTCTTATATAAATGAGGCGAATCGTAAGAAAATATTAACCCTTTGCACTCCGATGTCCCGTCTCAGGGGACATTATGAACCTAGAATCGATGGCTCGGAGTGCAAAGGGTTAAACTTTGCAAAACAATTTATTAGCAAAGAGCAATCGTGGTGGAACGATGTTGTCTTCGCCGATGAAAGCAAAAACTTATATGGATCCGATGGACGAAAAATAGTGTGGCGTAAGCGGAATCAAGATCTTAATTTTAAAAATCTAAATCCAACAGTTAAACACGGAGGTGCAGGTATCATGGTTTGGAGTTGTATATCGTCAAAAGAAGAACTAAAACAAAGAATATTAGAAGAATGGAAACGTATCTCACAAAATTATTTACAAAAAATTATAACTGACATACCCAATCGATTACAACATGTAATTAAACAAAACGGCTATCCCACGAAATAATAAGATTTTGAAAATTGCATAATATAAATGTAATTTTTATGTAAAATCATTGTATCCAATTAAGTGTCCGAATATTTTTGCGACGTACGAATAACACATTTCTATACATATTATTAGTTATGCGGTAAACAAATTAATTTAAATAAATAAAATTTATGTTTTCATTGAAAAGAGACTATAGTTTATCATAATAATAAACAAAAAATCTGTTAATTTAATTCTGGTTAAATATAGAGAGAAATAACGGATAGAACACTCTGGTGTCCGAATATTAATAAGAGCCACTGTATTTACTTATTCGGACGAATTTCGTAAAGGGATCGTGCAATGTCTCGATGAATGCGGTCTTGTTCATTTTCAAAGGCGACAGAGACTAGTCGGTCTTAGTATTTCACGCTCGAATGGCAAAAATGGCCACAGGCGCTTCATTTTTCGAAAGTCGCTAAACGCTTTTGCGAGAATACCGTCGAACGCTCGCACTATCGATCTATGCAAAAGAAGATCGATCGTTTTGGTCTCACTGCATCGGGCTGGCTTCACAAGCGTGCCGTTGTCGGTCCGTCCGTCACCGAGAAGACAAAAGTGTCCCGGTGACCGTCCCGTCCCGTCGCGCGGAGAAACGTGACTTATTCAACGGGTTTTGCGGGCGTCGCTTGGTCCTGTGATCCTGTACGAGTGAATAACCGTAACAAGGAGTAAATTACGGCTGTTTATGGTGGTACGCGCCTGCAAAATGCATGGTACGTCGCGCGAAACCTCGTTCGGCCCGGTTCCGGCCTGCTCTCAGCGCCGCTGAATATTTCATCGCGATAACGGCATTCGGATTAACGATTTCACTTCTTCATTTTTCGTTGGATCGTTCCCTTTTTTTTGCATTTCCTCCTCGTTCCGTTCTCTTTGTTCCTCGTTGTTTTTTTTTCATTTTTTTTTCTGCGCGCGTGTTATCCGCAATCTGGTCTCGTGCGGGGGCGGTCACCGTTCAGCTTTTTTCTGGCCTGTTGTCACAATGGCGGTGTGTACAACGGTCCGCCTGTAACTCGGCGAAATACACGGGGCTTTACATTTAATTACAAACTGTATCGCAACGGCCGAGCACGGTCGCCCGGCGAAATTCGCGGTCGACGCGTTCCTGCTGATTTTTTCGCGCGATTCGAGCGAGCCGCGTGAACGGACATCGCACAGTGGGTCCACATGTTTCTATAGAACAGATAATTCTAACATTTTCGCGCCATGTAACAGGTTAAGACTAGGTATTTCCGTAAACTAATAGCGTTTTCTTTATACATGTCGCCAAAGCCTGAATGATAAACGTCGCGGAATTATCCCCACTACCTCGGGGTGTACCCCGTGAGGGGCCATGAAGCTCGAGTGTAAACCTAGCACGGCTCCGGTATGTCTTCTGGACGAATTGGACGATGCACATATCGAGAATTCACTTTATTTTGATTGAGATAGACTCAACAGGAGACTTACACAGGCTCACAAAAGTATTCGAACGTTCTTTAAACGACTATAACTTTTTTTAAATTCGATCAAACAACGTGACATTTTTTAGCAATTAGACGAATTGCAATTGGTAAGAGTTACATGAGAAAGTAAAAATGGCACTTTTTACAACTTTTTTATTTGATCCTGTAGTGAAAATTTAAAATATGCGTTTTATAGATATATGTTAATTATACACATGCTGAAAATTTAATCGAAATTGATCAATATACACACGAGCTACGAGTAGTTAAAAGTGGTGAAAATCGTAGTTTTTCACGACTTTTGGTCAATTTCTGCTTAAAATCCACAAACTCTAACATATTTAGATGCGTGTTGTTTTTATTTGCATCAACCGATTTCGATGAAATTTCCAGTATGTTTATAACTAACATAGATCTACAAAACGCATATTTTAAATTTTCATTATATGCTCAAATAAAAAAGTTTTGGAAAGTGCCTTTTTTATTTGCTCTTCTAATTCCTAGCAATTACAATTTTTTCAAATTCTTTTTTGCATGTCATTTGGTAAACCAATTCTTCTAATTGCTCAAGAAATGTCAGGTATTTTGGTCCAATTCAAAAAAAGTTATACTGTTTTAAAGGACGTTCGAATACTTTCGTGAGCCTGTGTATGTATTTTTGATCGTGTTTATTAAACTTTGGAAACCTTGGTTGAGGTTTATTTCAGATGTATCGAATTTAACAAGAAGCAAAATCATTTGGCACGAAAAAGTTCGAAAATTAGGGGGCTGAAAAGCAGCGAATTTTTGGGTCACTCTTTATCCGAACAGATTTTATGCTAACCGAGAACCCTGGGCCAAGAATTAGTACCCTGCGCCGTAGTTTCGCAGATGTTCGTCTCTGCGATCGAATTGCCGGTCTTTACGTAACAGAGCTGTGCTAGGAGCTGTGTTAACGGAATTTTACATAAGTATGCCCCGCAGCGATTCGCGATAATGCGAGATCCACGGTCGTGGAGTCGCGTGGCCATGCGTTTTACACTGTCTCGATGCCTTTTTCTTTTTCTCCTATTTCTCACCCAGAGTTATGAATGTTCTATCTAAATTATAATTTTCCACTAGCCGTTCCTTCCTATTTGCAGTGCCGGATTAACCAATGAGGAAAGTAAGCATTAGTAAAATGGGAGCAGCTTTGAAATGTTCCGAATACATCTTTTACAACATAGTAATAATAACAACAAATTCGCTCGTTTGTTGTTCATAATAAAATACATGCAACGACGAGAAACTTCTTAGAGAATTTCTAATTTCAGATGAACCATCCAAAATGGTTCTCGTCCTCCAGGTAATTGATCACAACTTAGCAACAAATGCATATTTTTAAATAAATAAAGTTTGAGGTACCCTCTGAAATAAGCCCTTTGGAATACGAAAACCATTTTCGAGTAAAGTCTTACAGTTCTAGAGAAAAAAATTCTCAAAAATCATCTTTTCCGACCTCCCGAGCAAAAGAGGGCATTGAGCAAAAATTTGGAAGCGATCTGTTTAACGGCGGGAAATTTGTTCGGTTAAAAAGGAAATAGATTAAAGTCGCGAACAGCTGATTCGGCGGGGACAAAGTCGATGAATATTAATACATGAAAATTTATATTTGTACGAGCGTTCGTGGCCGAGTCATTACTTTTTATCTCGTTTTTCTGTTCGTATTTTCGACTAGAAACGCGTGTGTGCTTGCGTACATATACGCGCAGTCTACCAGAAACGCACTCGATGACGTTTATCTTCAGCAGAGTGCAAACTGAAATGTTTAAAGTTTTTGCAGTAGGAAATACGCGGTGAATAAAGTGCTTTATTTGGTCGCAGTGGAAATGCCGCCTTTCTGCCACGGGAAATGTTAATATCGCGCTGTTATATCGCGATGGCGACTAAGGCGAACGTCCGTGCGCGGTTGCGCAACTGAAAACAACTAAAAACGTATATTATTTACATTATTATTAGCCTGTGCATTTGATGCATTTACGACAAAAATGCGTAGGTGAAGTTTAAGTAGACAAAAAGGCATTGAAACGAAGAATGTCGATTATTAACAAAGAATTTTTACTTTGCATAAAGATTTACAGTGCAGTTACCGCAGAGTAGTATAAATTTCATCAGTTTTTTTTTAATAATAAATTGCATCGGTTGTAAAAACAATTTTCATTTTCACCTGTGATCACAAGAATTTTACAAATAATTAAACAGCCTTTTTCTCTTCAAACTCACGTTCGTTGCGAGCGGTGAAAAGTTTGTCTCGCACAGGGAACGCTATCTGTTTATTCGCGGCTGCCTAATCACTGTGAAGCGATCACGAGGGACTCACGAAAACCGTGACGATACCGCGTCAACTGCGATGATTCTCTAGAAATTATCCTAATCGCGAAGCCAGACGGTCTCCCGATTTCTCTTTTTCGGAGGGAACACAATCAGGTGACGTATTATCTAATTGAACGCGAATGAAGACCGTAAACAGCCGAATTGAATTCGCTGATTATCGGATGGCGCGTCGATTTTCGACATATAGCAAGCTTTTTTTACCTGGAACTTCGAGGCCGTGGTAATAGATCTCCGAGAATCGGTTGCGCCACGCTGCCTCGGCTGCATAATTTTATCGGCGACGGATCGCACAATCGGGTCACATTTATTAGCTCCTCGAACGATTATTTTCTTAGGTATGAACACCGTGTTTTTTTTTCATTTCCCCTTAATGGACGGGTATTTCAGCCTGCGCGAATTATGTAGTCGCGTAGATCGAAAAGTACCTGAACGATTTATCTTCGGCCGATTGGCAACAGAAAGGGAACAACCTCTAGGGAAAATGATTTGGATCATACCAAAAGTTTCATCCGAGAATTCTACACTTAACACTTTGATCGCCAAACAAGAAAGCTAAAAAATTCCATGAAATCAAAATAAGTTATTTAATAAAATAGAAATTGAAAAGAATTAAATGTATGATATTGTGTAGTTCTCCAACTGTCTTGCATTTTACAGATCCTAATTAAATTTGGTACAATGAATATGTTAACGTAAAAATTCATTTTAAAGCCTGAACAAATAATTCCGTCATCCATATATGGCTGACATGGCAGTCAACGTGTTAATACGGATCTAAATCGCAACCTGGTTGATTGTTAATAAATTCGAAGAGCGGAGACGATATTTGTCGGTGAAATCATGTCAGAATTACTGAAACTACAAAATATTCATTTCGCTGAAGCAAGGATTTCATTCGTAACTATATCAATTAGATCCTAAAAAAAAAGATTGATCCCTGAAATCGGTATTCATCGTGTTAAAAGCCCGGGATAGTCACGTGACCTTTTAATTAATAATTTCCATTCACAGCCTTCAGACACAGACGTGTTTTAAGGCTGTGACTAAACTTGTCACATTTTTTGCTCTGTATTATCGATATTATGAATTCTGACGCGCTTCAAGTTTTTGGCTTTATTTCGCAGAGAATCAAGACTAAATATAGCTCAATTTGTAGCTGGAATTATGTCCTAGTGCGCTCTGCTCTCGATTAAAAATGCTTGAATTCTACGGCATGCACATCGTCAATTTTTGGCCTACTTTTAACGCTTATAATACCAAATATCTGCATAATCTTGGCAGCTCTTCACCAGCGCGCACAAGATTGAACCTTCCTCTTTCGAATGAGCCCTTTACCAGCGACAAAATATTCTTATATCAGGACGAAAAGTTGAGGCGCGTAAAACCATTTTTCGCCTATTTTTTAAAATCATTTTTTTTTACGGTAATGTAGTCACTCTACCTTATCGCGAATCTACGAAAACCGGGCCCTTAAGAGTTTAACACGTTGACTGCTATGTCACCCATATATGGATGACGGAATTATTTGTTCAGGCTTTAAAATGAATTTTTACGTTAATACATTCATTGTACCAAATTTGATTAGGATCTGTAAAATGCAAGAAAGTTGGAGAACCACACAATATCATACGTTTAATTTTTTCAATTTCAATTTTATCAAATAACACTTCGATTACGTGGAATTTTTGAGCTTTCTTGTTTGGCGTTCAAAGTGTTAAATCCCCAGCCAAGTGGATCGTCAATAAATTAGGTGGACTAGATTCCTACCTAATAGTAGAGTCTCATTGCCTCCACACCTAGAGACTCCAATAAAAGAAAACAGAAAAAATCTTGAAAATGCCTGAACAAATTAGGAAAAGTTCAAGGGACCACGAGTCGGCGGCAAACTGATTCGTCATGCTGCCGCAGCGATCGCAGTGAAATTCCGCAACGACGGTACAGAAATTCCGCAGCGGAGCCCGTGAGCGTTTTCGGCGAGTTCTTTCGTCGCTTCGGTTGTTCGGTTCGCGTGCAGGCCATGGTTCCACGGGATCAGAAACCGACAATCACGAGTCGGTCGTACCGTCGAGCAGACTATAGAGCACGGTCTCGCGCACAACGATAGAAGAAGGCGCGCGTACATCGTCGGCACACGGACGGACACAAGGGAACCTCGCCACGCAACATGGCAACCGTGGCAGGACGTTGACGATGGTTATACGTAGAAGTTCCAGTGGCAGGGGGTCAGTGTAAAACGGCCTTCTGCCCGCAACGTGTCGAACGCTGTACGAGTCGATTTTACGCGACGACAACTCCGGAGGAACGTGCGAGAACAAATTTCGTGGGGCACCAGCAGAGGATCCGCCCCCGCTCCGCGGATTCAGTGCCCGAGGCGCCGGCTGCACCCGTCGCTGATTAATCCTCGGTGAACGTGTCCTGAAATTGACCAAGGTAAATCGACTGCGGTCCCTCGGGGACAGGGGACGCCGTCTGCGAAAACGGGCCAACACACTGGCTCCGAAAAACTGCAAATATAGTACTCCAAAATTCTAGCGACCTGCTCGTAGAGAGGTACACACTAGATGCATTGCCAGTGTCTTCTCGTTAGCCTTCTACTTAAAAGGACATTTTCTAAAGCGAGTACAAAATGTGCAAAACGTTTCGGAAGTCGACCAAGGTAAATCGACTTCGACGACCCCAGAGGGACGCCGACTGCGAAAAGGGAATAACATAAACAAACTACTACAAAATGTATTAACATACTCTTGGATAGATACTACATGCATTGTCAGTGTCCCCTCGTTAGCCTTCTACTTCAGTACATTTCCTAAGTCGAGTACAAAATGTCCAAAAAATTTGTTGTGACTAGACTCCGGATTATACGTATTTATAGCAAAAGTGAGTAGGTGCAAACTGAAACATTGAGAAGATTGGATGACTTGAAGAGTCATTTAGTCTATTTAGCTTCTGTGTTTTACGATTGATACACAAACTGTTTATTTTGCATAAAGATCCGGAGTCTAGTTATGACAGTATGTCCTGCGGGAGTTGTCCGCTATGAGACGAGATAGGGCGCACATGTCTCAGCACAAGGAGTCTTTGTCCTCGTCGTCGACTCGGCCACATATGCGCGGACCCTGTCTTGACGTTTTCAACTGTTAATAGGTTCTTTTGTGGATTCAAGGGGCGCACGATTACAGGAAACGTGCTCAGCAACGCCAGAGTCTTCTCTTCGAGAATCTTCGCTCTTCTGTCCACGAAGGATAGGTCTGTGGATTTGTTTCTTCTTGCTATGCTTGGGGTATAGTTATTTCTGGATACGCTGTGTTCCTTTGCTTCGCCGTCTTGTCGGTCGTGTACGATGACCATGTCTTTGGTTCGCTTCAAAATTTCATTTACGGGGTAAATGTCTCGCTAGAAATCGATTCTTCAGACATCACTTTGGCCAGCAGAGAATTATACTTTCTTTGTTTTCATTGAGCCTGGTTTAGCCAGTTTTTATTCCGCATAAAGATGACACGTGACGCATCTAAACGTCTTTGTGCGTCAAGGGGTTGAGCTGTAGAAATAATTGAGCGACGAATAATTGAAGAGAAACGATCTGTGAGAAACGAAGCAATTGACACTGTACATTGCCACGAGACCGAAGTCATTGCGCCAAGATCGAACGTGTTTTCAGATTCTACGGTGCTCGGACAGGTAAACGAATTTCTACAAGAAGTAAACACTTGGCCTGTCCTGGCCGGTGACCCCACCTCGCCCCCCCCCCCCACTCTTCCTCCCCCAACCGGTTCGATCGCCTTTGTTCTAAACAGCTTCGATCCGAGCCGAGTGGTCTCTTCAGGATCTTGCAGTTTTATCGTCCTCGGAGAATCTTTACATCCTTGCCGATCGATCGTTCGCGATTGTTGACTCTTCTATCTTCACCGAAGACCGCAAACAGTTCTCGAACTGTTTACAGATTGTTTGCCACTGTTTATAAACCTCTGATCGCGAACAGCTTGTAGACGATAGAGATTGTCCACTGCAATTTTTTATTTGGAAGTTCAGAATTTCAGTGAATCATTTGCGACGTCAGTTTACGATTTATGTGGCCCGATTATTATGTTGTTTTCATTTTTTGATCGTCCAGTTGAGGGGTGAGGGGGGGGGGGGAGGCGACGGTAGTCGCTAATGGAAAGATAGGAGCGTATTTGGTAGAATTTGTCGACCTTTCATGGCTTCGAAAAAAGCACTGATAACGAGTGACGTTCGCGCTGACGACACTCGCCAGACGCGACGAGTGGACGCGTGGTTCAGAACAATTTACAGAGTGCGTGTGAATTGAGTATGGTGTGTACAGAGTGCCGTGTTTGGGTATGGTGGAACTATGTACACGCGAGGTACCTAGCTGTTCGTGATTAAGCCCCGTTTCCACCTGTCGATTGAACGTATTTTCGGGGCGTTCATGTCTTTTATATTAAAAGGGGAGATGCCCGAGGTCATTTGGAACAACTTTGCCCTTTGCGAAAATATTCTCCGTGGCTTTGTTAAGGAGTTATTAACGAAAAACACGGACCAATCAGCTCGCGGCTACAGCCGAGTGTGACGTTGGCGTTGGCCGAGCCGGAATCCGTCCGCTATTGTAGCGCGCTGATTGGCCCGTGTTTTTTCCGTTAGTAAGCCCTCAACAAAGCAGCGGAGAACATTTTCGCAAAGGAAAAAGTTACTTCAAATGATTTTAGGAATCATTCCTTTCGAAGATGTACAAAATTTTTGGGACACATTGTATATTACGTCTTCGTTGAACTCGAATTTTTAGACTGTGAGATCACAATTCTTCAGAAATCCTTATCTGTAGATGGTAACACGAAATTGTCAGCAACTTGTTTGTTTTCCTCCGTGATGCTTTCCTTCTGTCCCAGTTTGCAAAGTACTGTACCGTTCAGAAATTCCTGTAGACAATTCAGAATAGAAGAGAATTTCCAGGATTGCCTGCGGGAAGATGCTCAAATATCCGTTTATATTTTGTTTGCCGTTTGTCCAGCAATTCGTCAGACATTTTCGAGGTCAATGTTATGAATCGTTATGAATTATTCATCGTCGCACGACAAACTATCGTCATCATTATAAAGATAGAGCTAATTGAGCGAATGAGTTGTAGTTTTGATTATTTGTTGTAGCTTTGATCAACAGCAGCGAACCTAACCGGTACAAACATTATGCATTCTTTCGTGTATAGATTAACCTTTTGCCTCGCGATCTCGAAGCATGCTCGCGCTGCACATTTTAAATTTCATTTTTTGCGAACTATTAATTCGTGCTTTTTATTATTAATATTTTTTGCAAGGAATCGCAAGGCGAGGAGTAATCGTTCAAACGAACGGTGTACAAGGTTTAATTAGATGCAGTAATCGAATTCCTCAATTTGTCACAGTGTCTGCGCTCGGATGAAGCACATGGCCGCATAACTAATCGGAGTCTTGTTTTTGACGTAGACTATAGGCTACCAATGACCCATATTACGCGGAAAGTATTAAAACCGTCCGGTAGTCGCAGACTGTAACAATGACACATTTGCAAGTGACGCGTACGCGTGGATACAGTTTCCGATAACGCTCGAGGTTCGCCATCGAGTCACAATCAGCGGTTCTACATATACTAGAACAGTACATGTACATATGTACTCGTTTCCGGTGCACCTAATCTTTTCACTGGTAAATTAAACATTACAGAAATTTATCAACGAAATGACACGGTGCTTCATCTACATCGTCTTACAAAATGAATACACACTCAGATCAGGCATTTGGGAAGCAAAAGGATACGAGCACGAATGAAGGATACAGTGTAGAATCT
The DNA here is from genome assembly GCA_913789895.3 of Seladonia tumulorum. NCBI lineage: Eukaryota > Metazoa > Arthropoda > Insecta > Hymenoptera > Halictidae > Seladonia > Seladonia tumulorum. The sequence continues at coordinate 30,386,237 of OU565266.1, forward strand.
CTGAAAAGTTTGCGCTGTATACACATTTCATAATTAACAATCAACAGTTAAAAATACATTAATAAATGTCTCGCTTTTGACTTGCAATGTAGAGGAAAGAGAACAAGTAAGTCTGAAAATGTTGCACCGCATGCACTGAATTTATTTCGTTAACTCAATTTAACTTTTCCATTTTTCTTAATTTTGTTTACTCAATTTAATCTTTTCATTCTTTTTAATTTTGTTTTCTTGGTTTAATTTTATCGTTTTATTTTGTGTCGTCAATATAAATGTTTTCTCGTAAGGTAAAGGCACCAGTAGTTGACCATGTACCAGTAGTTGACCATTTTATAGAAAAACATAAAAAATAAGGTTTTTATAAGCGCACTTATAAGTGCACTTTTGATGAAAGTGAACTTTGGATGCCATGCCGTCTGTTGTTTAAATTTCGAAACAATAAGAACATTTCAAACCTTATTTTTTGTTTTTTTTTTATAAAATGGTCAACTACTGGTACATGGTGGTCAACTACTAGTGCCTTTACCTTACTTAAAAAAATTTGAAAATGCCATAAATACATAAAAATCTGCAGAAGGGGGCCGTATGTGTATGGGCAAATAAAAGCTATTACGCCTGAAGGATAAAGTACTCATTAAAAAGTATGTGCTAAAATAGTACTGTCAAATCAATTTTATTCCGAATGAATTTTATTCTCTAGAACTGGTACAAGCTTATTTATAAGAAATCTGGAATACTTGTTCTTCTTTATACGCGATACTTCCAATCATTTACTCACTTGTACCCATAACAACTGTTTAAGGAAACTCGTAAGTTCCCATTCGATCGAGCACAGTCACCGAAGGAGCCCATTAGCAGACATCCGGCAGATAAAGCGTTGACTGCACTGACGGTGACCGAGCCGCGCGCAATATTTCCTCGCGGTAAATCCCGACAAAAACCGCAGGTATCCGCGGATTTACTATACCTCCGAAGTATCCGGTGTGCGCGGAGGGCTTAAAGTTCCTCGGGAAACGAGCATCGCCTCACAAAGATGTCCCAAGAAATTTCCCCCATTCAGGGGAAACGTCTGCGGTTTCTTTCGATTTCCGGACAACGTTGTATGTACCTTTCGTTCGGAAAAACTTGCCAGAATGAAAGGAGGGGGGAAAATCAGCGGGCCGGAAACGGTGTATCGGATTCGAGGGTAAATCCGTTGCAGCGCCATTCAGGTTGCGTTTCTCTCGTTCATGTTTACGCGGTAGAGGGTGGAGGTGGTGTTAGGCGTTTCCGTGGAATTTAAATTTCGGATGGATTGGACGAACACGAAACCAAGCCGAGCCAGCTGAAACGAGCTGCTCCTCGTCCCGTTGGGTCGGCTTTGACCTGCCAGGTAACGTCGGGTGTCACGAGCCGAGTTTCAATCGCGGGCTCTGCTCCAAGGATGCCTTGGTGCACGCGATGCCCGTGTTACCCACGACAGAAATATCGATTTTCTGTTTCCGCGTGCCTCGAACCACCCCAAACGCTTCCATTTCGAATCTCCCGCGCTCGGTCATCCGCTCGGAAAATCCGCGAAACCGCAAACACCGCTGCTAAAGCAATTTCGCCGGTCTTTGTCGTTGTTATAGCCCCCTTTCGGGAAATACATACAGCACTGTGAATATTTATAGACTCGAGCACATTCTCTGTATCGTTGTTTCGATAATTTCGCGAAACCGTCGATCTGAGAAATTACTTTTTTATTTGTTAGAACCGCTTCTGTTTTTCTGCCAAGCTAGGATTAGTTTACTATACTTAACGAAAATGTTGGAAAAATTCCGTTTAGCCGGAATTACGAGGAAAATAGTAAAAATCTGAAAATTTCGTCGAGATTGGTTCAACTGATTCACGAGTTATAAATGATTAACACTTTGACTGCCAAACTAGAAACCTAAAAAATTCCATCAAATCAAAGTGTTAATTAATGAAATAAAAATTGAAAAAAATCATATGTATGATATTGAGTAGTCCTCCAACTTTTTGGCATTTTAGAGATCCTAATAAAATTTGGTACGATTAATATATTAGCGTAAAAGTTCATTTTAAAACTTGAATAAATAATTCCGTCACCCACATATGGGTGACATGGCAGTCAACGTGTTAAGAATGGTTAAAAAAGTTATTCGGATTTACAGGAACTATTATATGTAATCAATAGACTGCGGATTTCTATGGAAAATAAAAATTGTCTGCACTAATTGCAGGACACAGGAGCTACATAGACATTTATTTCTTTCTCCAATCATTTTAGGATCGGTTTTGCAGTCGCAACGACAGCGATCCAGTCTTCGTGTTCAGCAGACCCGATGCACACCGGTTACCAGAACAAATTATCTTTCCATCCCACTCCAGGTAGATCTTTGGCTGCATAACGTTCTCCTCAAGGCCTAGTCAGCGTGACGTCAGGTCATCAGCCGACTGCGTATTCTCGATACACAGTTTCTCCGGTATACACAAACACTTGTGCGAGACACCGTTCGAGCGCGAGATCGATTCGGGACAAGTGCTAGACCGTACGGAAAATTCCGTTCGGAATGTCAGCCAATGTGAATGGAGTGTATACCGAGGGACACGCTCAGGCTTCCCCAAAACCTATCTCAATGTCAACAGCCTCGGGCTGACCCGTTCCGAGACCCTCCTCCATTTTTAAATATCGTCCCGTGACCTGGAACACCGTTTTCAGCTGCCAGACTATTACGTCTCCTCGGACTACATTATGAAATTATAGCGCCTATACGTATATACCGTTCGGAAAAACTTGCGCATAATTTTACGGTCTTATTATACCACTCGTTGCAATAACGTGGAGCGGAATGGGGCGAAACGGCGGAAAAATGAAAAATACATTGGTATGATTATGGGCTGCGTAACGCAAAGGGCTCGTCGCTTAGGGTTTCCCTCTGTTGAAGCCAGTCCTTCGAAGATAGCATTTCATAGAACGACCTGGTAGACCGTGTGCATAGTTGGATAATAAAATAATACTTTCGATTTGTCCTTAAAAAATAAGAAGAAAAGCAAACATGCATACATACTGATCGAATTGGAATTGCAGTATACCGATTGTCTATACCGATTACGTATTCATTATAAATTCAATAGATGAGGTAACACTCATTATACAAATGTTTACTGATAGCTGGGCTGCTATCAGCGCTAAAGCAAGTTCTTAAAGAGTAGGGTAATAAAATGAAAGTTACGTGAAATAAATGTTTTAGTATGATGACGATTTAGACACGATGAATTCTCTACTGTAATTTTAATCTTTTTTATTAGTCTACCAACGGTTAAAAATTGCCTGTGAGTTTAGTGAGTTTCTTCACTTTACTGCTCTTTAAAGACATGTTTACAGGCTACAAATACTACAGATCTATAGTCTACTAACAATAATAAAGTATATCCGGGCTGAACGAGTGTCCCCTTTTCCCTATAAAATTTACATGATGCCCGTATTTGTGATCAATAGTCTGCGGGGTTTATGCATTTACGACAAAACTGGGTACATAAAACACAAACTAGTAACAGTAATACCACTTTTAATATATTCAATCGATGAACAATGCAATTCCCCTCGTCTTTTCCACAAATTGTCGTCACCGTCCACGTCTCTCGTAAAATGTCCGCCTAAAAACAACATCTGTTGGCAATGGGTGCAGCGATTGCCCAAAAAATTCCCATGACAACTACACCATTAGAGTATTTCTGCCTTCTTTACGAAACGGAGGGCGCAATTCAATTCCAAACGTCTTTCCCACAAATTGTCGTCACCGTACACGTCTCTCGCAAAAAGTCCGCCCGAAAACGGCGTCCTTTATCAATGGGTGCAGCGATTGCCTCGAAGTTTCGCCAAGGTATCAGTCCCTAAAGAGCGTTTCTGCTTTCAATGTATCAATCATCGCAGTTCCGAAGAGTCGAGCAGTTTTCGACGTGGCACGATCCGCATTCAAATGAAACGCCTCGGGAACGAGATCTCGGAACTTTCCGATGGCCCCGGCACGTGAACAAGGTCTGAACCGACGCGTCCCTCCCTTTTTCTTTTTCTCTTTCTTTCTCCCTCGCCCTCTCTCTCTCTCTTTCTTTCTCTTTCTCTACCATTCTGTCTCTCTGTCCCCTCGTTTTTGCTCGCTTGCCGAGAGCACACACAGAGAGAGAGAGAGAGAGAGAGAGAGAGAGAGAGAGAGATTTGCTTTCGGTCGATCAAAAATGGTCCTCGAGCGCGTGAAACAACTCGTACAATGCCGTCGAACAACCAAACCGATCCCTCGAAGCCCCCGTTCGAACTATTCGCTTATGTGTGCATACCTACATACATGGAAACCATGTTCCCATGCGATACACGTTTCCCCGTCGCTCCACGGGATGGATGGGAATGGGTTCGCGAGGAAAATATGCGGCCATTCATCCGCCGGGAATGACAATGAACAGATAAATGACGTCCACGTGTCCCGGCGCGCACGAGAAAAAGGTGATCGGATTCGTTTACCGACGAGGACCGTGCGCGCTCGCCATAACTTCGCATGCTTCGCGCGTCCGCGACCACGACAACCTTGTTCTCCTCGTTCGACAGTCATTCTTTGTTACACTGACACGAATCTATCATACTCGACGCCCGCGATCGTAACTCCGAATAGTTGCCAGTTTACGATCTTGATCACGATTTACCGCGGCTGTTACTTTACTTTTATAGTTATAAACGTGAAAAAATGTTATCGGTGTTTTTACCTGCAACTTGTAGCTCGGTCGGCATTTATTTAGCAATTGCTTACGTAGATGGCTACGGTTAGTTTCCGCAAAAACGTGTGTGTGTGTGTGTGCGTGTGTGTTACGACCGCTTTCAATGTACCTCGGGTGCCAGGCCGCTGATTGAGCATTTCCTGCAACATTATGTAAAAAATTCTCTTTGTCAATACTTCCTGGTATTTGCGGTAGATGCAGCGCATGATAGTCGTATAGACAGAACTACTTGATTTGACCGGTTCTATGCGGACCGCAGAGGCGTGAGATTAACCGGTTAGCAACCGATTGTTCAGTTAGCACTCGACTGCCACAGGTAACATTGTTACGGTTAACCGAATGCCCACGCGTTACCGTTAACCGGATAATGCTATTTAACGAGTTACGCTGGTTTTTCGTCGGGCTTTCCCAAGTATAATTGGATCGTCGCTCTGCAAAGCTGCTGCCAATTGTGTACAAACACCCTTGGAGCACTCTGCACCTTCGGCAGTAACTGTTAAATCTGTCGGGTCTTTTTTCTGCCCGAACCACATGCTTTAACTAACAGCCTAATCTTGTCATTTCCGGTTAGTACTCCATGACAGTCGCACGTCTTCGATTTTTACGCATTCTTTTTAATAAATTCCAAATAAGTTTCAATTTGAAGGCTTTAAAAAGTTAAATTGTCATACACATGTAAAAGCATAGTTTTGTCATTTCTGATTAATACAACAGAGTAATTATTTTTGTACACCGTCGAAGAAACATGTTGTAGCTCGCTGTCCATTGCAAAATGAATTAATTTTTATTTGAAGAATTAATCAATTTGGCAAATTGTTACATAAATATAAACGCCCACTTTTGCAGTTCTTGTTTAATACAATGTATCCACTTTTATACAATAAGTCATGTTTGTAAGTTTGTAATTTTTAAACGTTCTTTTTCTACCTTGTTGTTGAAGATAAGTTTGTAACTCATTGTTTACCGATATGAATGAACGAGCTTCTCGTTATGGATTTTGAAAAATTGTTATCGTTTTACTTTTGTCGTTATAGAAAATGAACAAGGTTACTTGTTATAAGCGACTCGTCTCATGAATAAGCAATGTTGCGCCGATCAAAGCTTGCTCTGCAAGCAACAACGGCTTTAGAAGTTCTTCGCCGTTCGAATATTAAACCGAGTTACCGTATTTTGCGCCCGACAAATAGGAGATAATCGAAATGTTCCCCCCGTGATCCCCCTTTAATCTCCTTACCATATTTAATCGGTTAACACTGTTATGCGAATTTTCAGACATCGCATTTACCCGCAACCCACGTCTGAGCGATAAGCTTGCTCGCGTGCGCTCGAAGATCTGCTCCGATTCACGAAATTAAATCGTTTAGTTTATATACGTTATTTATCCGTTTCATTATTAAGAAGTCTCGAGACAGTGGAAATCATATAATCTCGACGTAAAGTGAAGATCGTATCTGAGAAACGTCACGAAGACTTGTAAGCTTTATTCGAATTAATTCGATGAAGTAATTCGGAGATTTAATATAAATTAAGGAGATCAATAGTGCCCCCAGACCAAATTGATTTTGCAATAGGCCATTCGATAGCTTGTCCAAAGAAAATACGTTGGCCAATTTTCAACCCTACATGTCGATATGGGTAGTAGTAATGGAGTGACAAAGAAAATCAGTATTTTCTCTAATTTCTCTCATCCTCTTCAATCGAAAATTCTGAAAAAAGTCAGGCATTTTTTAGCTATTAGAATACACATTTATGAATTTTTTCAGAATTTTAGCTTCGAAACTGAATTTTAAAAGATAAAAGAACTTTTGAAATGCCGATTTCTTGTAAAAGTTATGAGGTACTAATATTTTTACAGTTTCAGCATCTCGTTGTGTTTGTTAACATACAACTTCTTCATATTTTTCAAGGTGGGGGCACGTAACTAAAAAAAATGAAGAGCATGATGTTCTTTGTCACCCCATTACTACCCTCCATGTCGACATATACGGATGAAAATTGGTACAAAGTATTTTCTTTGGATAAGCTATCGAATGGCCTATTGCAAATTTAATTTACTTTGTTGGCACTTTTGACCTACTTATCCGGCTACACACTTTGAACAGATTGTAGTTGATAGAAAATACAAATGGTCAAGAACAGTTTGAGTTCATTTTTTTTTTTTTACAATAACCTGCGGTGTCAGATTGTCACACAATAATTTAGAAAATATTCCTTAGCGTAGTATTGATAAGCAAAGTGAGATCTTAATTTTTAGGACATCCTTTTCATACCCTCCTTGGTTGATAATTCAGCAATTTTTAAAATCCCTTATTCGAAAATTTGTTGTTTATAACTGCGCTGTAAGGCGATTTACTTAAAATATGCGATTAAATTGGTCAAATCAAACAGTAAAACAAAAATGAATGAAAACTACTAAACGTTCAAAGGTTTACCGAGACAAACGAAACGTTCGTCTTCGTCGAGTTTATAGGAAATCGATATCGGTTAATAAAATTACAGTCCTCAGACCGTGCATTATCAGCGCCGCGATTATTTCGAATCGAGCCGCAATATTTCGCGCAACTACGAAACTCGTTCACGGGCCGTTCGCGAACCGGTCCGGCGCTCGTTTCGCGCGAAATTTATGTATATCCCGTGTTTCGACGGCGATGCATCATCTCGCGTCCGTGACAAGTAATTAAGCGGCCGTTTCGCCGGAAAATAACGCGGCCGTCCCGCTTGTCCCGCTTGTCCCGCTTTGATCGCACGCGCTCGCGCGATTAATTTGATTTTTAAAACGGCCGCGGCCGCCGCGAAAGGAATATATTAATGGCGACGCGATTAACTACCGACGACCCGCCGGAATAGATTTCCGAGTACAATTCACCCGTGAGCATCGAAGAACCTCCAGAAAGTTCGTTTTCATACCGACCGACTAATTTTTTAATTGATGTTATTCGAGCCATTTTAGTCGTTTCTTTGATCCTTAAAACGGCCGCGGAAACAGGAATGTACAGGGTGTCTCACCTAACTCGACCATATAAAATATCTCACTTGTTTTTTATGATAGAAGAAAATCTCAGACGAGAACATTAGTTGGTTTAGAGGGGAAAATATTATGATAGGCAAAAAACTGTATTCAAGGTTATACTTTTTGAAATTTCGAAGTTATCAAAGTTTTGTTAAATGGAATGACATATTTTTATTATCGCTATATGATAGCCAAGGTCAAGACGAATCCAATGACCTGTAATATTATGATCTTCATGTGATCTTGAGCAGCAAAAAATTTGTTCAAGATTATATTTTTCGAGATACAATTTATTTTTTTCGTTTCGAGAGTTGCGAAAAGGGAAATTGAAGTGAAGGTTCTATGTAACGGGTGAGAAAGTGCACCTTTGTTTCTAAAATTTTGCAAATTCAGACGTATGTACAGACGTTAAAAAATTTGTTTAACGAATCGTACTGACGCAGATTTGAAGATAGATTCTCACCTTTAAAGCAATTTTTTGTTGGTTAAGTTATTGAACCATGAATGAAAAGTGTTCGTCGACGAACCTCCTAAAAATTCGTTCGCATGTCGAGAGCCTGAACCATCTTTTTGAATTGATTTTCTCCAGGCCTCTTTGTTCGTTCATTTCTTTCCTGCATCGCGGACGGTTCACACGACGTTCTCGAATATGCAATCTTACTTTTATACTTTCTTAGGCCGCAGTCCAGGTCATGAATATGCGAATGTTGCCGTTACGTAACGCGTCGAAACGTCATCCATTAGGAATAGACTTTTCGTTTACCGAAATGAGACTCGAGCTGATTAACATACGTACTCATAAATAATTGCTTACCTCGATTGTGCTTGGTAACGAACGCGTTCTTGCATTAACTTAAAAATCTCTTGGATAAAAATCATTTAGCATATTCGTTTTTAGCGTAACGTATTCGAGTATCTCAACGCTGCAGGAAATATAGAAATTTAATTTCGAATCTGATTCGTTCCACAAGCAAATAAGATCTCAGATTGTCGGTACAACAATTTCATCTATGCGTAACAGAAGATATTAAAAAAAAAGGAAAAAAACACAGGAAATTTTCCTTAGCCGAAACAAAGCTTCCGCTTCACAAAGGGAGGAAGCAGTTTCGAAGACATGGAAACGATGCTGGCATGTTTCGCCGAGGGCATCGCGGGCGTTAAACAAATTAGCGAGTATCGTGAAGCGTTTCGCCGAAAAGCCAGAAGTTCGGAGCGCTTTAGACCTGGCTGTGTTGCAGCAACAAGCTCTTCAATTTTCGCCGAGAAGTGCTTCGGAGATCCACTTTTGCGGATCGCTCGATCAGCAGACAGTCGATCCCCCGGGATCGATGTATCCTCGTTTTCATCCGAAGCAGTTGTCTCGCTCGAGGGTGGACGGGTAAAATGCTTCGCCGTCGATCCTGCTCTCTGTTTCGTTTTTTTTTTCTTTTGTACCTGGACGAGGGGTCCCGCGGAAGGGCAACCTTGAAGAAGCTGGCAGCGCTGCCGTGATCGCGTCCCCGTCGTTTCTCGGCCGTGTTATCACAGATAACGATAACGCGGCGGGACGTTATATACGGGGCTTCAGAAAAATTCGCGTCGCATCCTCACGCTCCGGAATGGGGACAGCCTTTATTGCTCGCCGCGAAAACGACAGGCAGTTTGTTCTTCGTCGCGAGCCTTTTAATTTACGGCGAACGCCTCGTAAGTTCCAATTACCGCTAAACGACGCGACGGTCCCGTTCCCTCTTCCCCGTTGAGATAACGAAGCCCTCCTGTCGCCGAAAAATGTATCACGCGTTTAGGCCACCACTAGTTACGCGCGCACGCGGACCGTGTCCCAAGTGCGAGGCGAGATTGCGGGATTCGCGAATTTTCGGATGACATACGTTTTTTTCGGACGAACACGCGCTGCTTTCAAACTCCTTTCGCAACTGGCTCCGTTAACGTTAGTTGCTGCGAGCAGAGTTCTGCAGAATTACAATTGAATTGCTCCAGGAATTATAATTGCAAAGTAACTGAATTACATCGTAATTCAATCATATTGTAATTTATAATCGAGATCTTTTCATTCAAATTAAATTACAATGTAATTCGTAATTGCAATAGAGCACAATTACAAAATACCTTGTAATTAAATTACATTGTAATTCAGTCATATTGTAACTTATAATTGAGATCTATTAATTAATTAATGTTATTAATACTGTTTTTACTAGTGTACATTTTAAATAAGTTACGAAAGTAGTACGACTTTTATTTAATTTGGTGACTGATAGAATCCCCAATGTTGCAAACTAATTTCCTGTTAATTCCCATTCGCGTAAATTACGTTTGCATAACGATGTGCAATCTAGTTATTAGTCACGATTCGGTAAACGAGTCATGGATTTTAAATTAAAGATTAGATGATTATGTCGCACGCCGTTAATTATAATTTCATTATATATTTTTAATCCTCTGTCGGATATGTGGAAAATTGAATCAGAGTTGGCTAGCGTTACGAATCAATTTTATCCGTATGAAAAGTTTATCATCTACTTTGAGTCACGCTCGTAGTATGGTCTACACCGCATGACTCATCATCAGAGATGACCTACGCCATCTGTATGCGGGGTAACATTTTGATCAGCTGGAAATCATCGTTTGCGTTTCCATTTAAGACGAAGAATGCGCTGCGTCAACTATATTCTGTAATGTAATATAACGAGGATAGAATTTAATACATCCTTGCTGATAAACACGTGACCACAGGATGTTTCCTCATTAAACAATGAGGAAAAAATACAACATGACGTAAATTCTGTAAATATACTTATTTAACTGCCAGCAATTTATTTTATGCACTCGAACGAAAATAACGTTTCACTTTTGATTATATTATTCATTAGAAGACGTAAATCCTCTATTGAGTTCATTGGCACCAGAATTAATTTCGTACCACCGGTTTATGAATGTCACAAATGTTATATGTCAAATTCTGTCCAATTCCATTCGGGGAACACGAATGTACCATTTACCTAAGCGAAATGAGGTTTTTAAAGCAGCTAAATTCTCAGGATTATCTAGCAATCGTTGAACCATTAATAGACACATTAATGGACGTTTATAGTCTACACAATCGCCATAAACATTGCAAGACTTTCCTAAATGCGAAATCATATTTTCGAATACGTTTGCTAACACTAACTCTCCTATAGTGCGATCAAATGAATATTAAACACGGAAGATAAATTCTGCACATGTTCGTATTAAATTCTCACTTCATTTCAAGCCTGGTGCATAATTTACGTCGAATGATCCGCAAATAAATTATTCATTAGAAGACGTACGATTTAATTTGACAGAACCGGTTGATAGACATCATAATCAAGATACTTTACTCCAATTGGCTGTCTTTGATCGCAACTTTACCGAGCGCTAAAACTAAAGAAATCAAATCCATAGAATGGTCTATCAAACTGTCCGAGCGTTAATAGAAACATTAACGGACGTCGATGGGCAGCACGACTGATCATAACAATTAGAAACCTTGTTTAACTATGAAATCGGACTTTATTCCCCTCGTTCCCGATAATTAATGAGGCGTTAACCAGCGAATTGTTTACCGATCCTCCGGATCGCGGCCACGGGCGATCGATCGGTGAATTCCAAGCCGGTCGAAAAATGCACGCGGTGCAACGTGCATATCGGTGCAGATTGCTCCGATGATTTCCGCACCGAGGGATCGCATCGTATCGATACAATGACGCCATCCTGGACTTTCGAGAACACTACCGATTTTCCGTTGTCGAGATCATAATTCGACAGCTTTCAAAAATGATGTTTCTCGACAAGATCGATCAAAGCCACCGAAGATCCCGAGGATCTCGGTCTCCATTAAGTTCGCCTCGAACGCTTGTACAGTCACAGTATACCTGGATCAGCCATCTATTTCGAAGATTATTCTCCCGAAGCGACTCGCTTGCAAGAGAATTTCTCCCCAGTTCGATCGAACCAAAGTCATCCTAGATCCCGGAGAACTTGGCTTCCACGAAGGCCGTATTAAGTGGATTTATAGCAGCCAGATGGGAGCAATTAGATAAAACAATTTGGTCGCGTTCGACGTACAAGGTCGCGCGCAACTGCGACAGATGGAGATCACCAGGAAAGCCGGTTCAGCCATTCACAGGAACGAGATAAAAATTCTCCAAAAATATACAGCGACGATATTAACCGGACCAAAACTCCTCTTACAATGTTTATAAACTCTTTATAATGTTCCAAGCATAGTCCTCTGATGGTTTTGAACGTCCAAAGACGAACAATATATCCCAACATGTACCGAATGGAAACCTAACGCAATGAGTGTTTACGCATGCAGTTCCTTTTTAAAACGTTTATTTAAATAACTAATAGTTATTTCTATTTTTACATACCGAAATTATCGTAAAATAGCTAAATATTACAAGATCAACAACAAAATCGGTAATTATTTACTTTAGTTATTTACGTATTTGAAATATGTTGTCAAAGTCATGTTTCTGAACAACTTTTTCCTTTACATGTTACCGCCGCTCGCCTTTAGTGTACGAGACATTTGCAAAAATGTTTCAACATTTCAAAAAGTGATCGGAGTAGGTGTGGGTTAGATCGATTGTGATGACCTTGAAATATGTTGTCAAGGCCATAATTTTGAAAAACTTTTTCCTATACGTGTTACCCCCGCTCAGCTTTAGTTTCCGAGATAATCGCAAAAAAGTGTCAACATCTCGAAAAGTGATCGGAGTAGGTGTGGGTTAGATTTTAAATTATGGCCACAACTTAAAACGACTTCAATTAGTTGAGACCCACTGTCTTGTCTGTTCTGAGTACTAAGCATGAAACTATACTAATTGTTGGATATCTGCAACAATCAAGAAAAGTTGATAGATTTTTTATTTAACAGTAAAGTGATCCATGGCACGATGAATTGTATCAAGTGCAACGAAAATATACTACTTGATCGCGAAACTTAATTTTTCGATGCCATAATACTAGCTACATTAGAAATCGAAACAAAAGACGTATAAGAACACAATGTAATTTCAAAATTAGTAAAAAAAAAAAATGGTGTTATAAAATATACACCACTTCAAATAGAAATCTGACAACAACATATTTCAAGGTCATCAAAATCAGTGAGGAAGCCCCTAAAGTAAATAATTACCACAAAATCAAACTACAGAGTTGTATCTGTGTTTTAATCATTCTTTTGCTGAAAACGAGTAAGTGTCCGGTGACTCATGGACGGGAGTGTATATCGAGAATGTACACCGTATATCGAGCAAAGACTGCATAGACAATTTTTATTTCGCAAAAGGTCCGCAGTCTGGTAATAATGTCGAATCGAGCCACGGAGTAAGGCATCCTTCGCGGTTTTCGGTGGATCGATCCCCGTAGTCGACTAATCGCGTCGGCCTATTGCACGCGGAAGGGCAGCCCGTATAATTTGCATGGCGTGCATGTGTGTGCACGTCGACCAGAAAACAGCCGGTGAAAGTCATTGGGCGGTGTAGTCGCGCCGGTGCTCCCGAGCGATTCGTTTCTTGCCTGAAATCCCCGCGGCGGCGAATCGATCCTCCGCAGGACTCGTCTTCTCTTTCCTGGGCATCGAGCGGTCGACAGTGCGCTGTGCTGCTCTTCAAGGTGTGTTTTTCATATTCCGACCTCGGTCGTCTCTACACAGCCGGTACATCTCTCCCTGTTTACGCGCGGGCAAATTGCTTCGGCACGGCCCGAACGATAATATTCGCTCGAGGGATTCGCGTTGGCGAGCCGTCGCGCTTCGGGTTTCGTCGCGTCATAGCTTTTCGGCAGCGAGACGCAGCGAACCGCAATGTTTACAAAACGTCAGCACTAGCTGACGCCATCCAAGAACGCCACGCAGTAAATCTGAAAATTCTATCCCGAAACCGGCAACTTACCCGGACGAAAGCATAACAGTATCGCGCCGCGGCGCATGTCCCGATAAATCGTCCTCCCACGCGACGCTTTCGACGATTCCAACGGTGACATGCTCTCTTAATTCGTTAAAATGTCATGGTTGTTTGTGCTTGAACCGTGCCGCGCATTTGAGTCGCTGAAAACGAGAGATGAATTTGTTTTATTGGGAACTTCATCGAGCCGAACGGTATCTGGAAATTTTATCAAACCTTATTTCAATGTTGTATGCGCTTTATAAAGTGAATAATCACTGTGTTCGCACAAAGGGATTACTCGTGTTTGCTGTTTCGATTAAACTGTAAATCTTCGTGCATTTGAAAAAATTGTTTTGTTCATCGAACACATTTTCGAGTTCTATTTAATTTACGTTAATTCTAGCGGCAACTCGTTCGATATCCTTGACGCATAGACCGCTCATAACTGTTCACTTTTTTTCCTGTCTCATTGTTCGAGAGCTTTCATTGCCCACTGGAAATGCAGATACGCTTTATTCGCAAGAATGAAGAGGAGAAATGTCAAAATTATTTCCTCACGAAATGCGAGTCCCGTTGATTGACAGAACAAAGGTGTTGGTTGGTTAAACTAACGGGTAATAAAAAGAGCACGGACACGAATTCTGGATACCATGGACGAGGAGAGAAAGGCGCGTTGACGAGCCAAGAACAATAGACTGCATCAGCAATATACGAAAAAAGGAAATCGTGATCGGTGTGCCCGTACCATATACATAGCAGAGTATGTAAATGTACGGAAAACTTGTTGGAACATAGTACACTTTTTTGTTCGAAATCGCTTGGACTGCTGGAATTACACGTACTGGTAGATAAACAGCATATTCGATGTTTGACATATAAGTGATCCTATTTACGTAATCCACGCTGTTTTTGTTGCACAGATACTCGAGGTAATGCAATTGAAATTTACACTTATAAACATTCAAATGAATTTCTTCGGTGTTCCTTCGAGTATTCTTGGACTTCTTCGTTTAATGCCATTCGCGTATCGTCGACGGGACAATCGTTCGCTGATGCAATTCTCGAATGACTGTTACTTTTTTCCTCGCTTTAGTCCTTCGAGCTGTAACGAATTGAATGAATTATCGCATGATAAAGTTCTGTCACATGCTCGCGCACGTTCAAGCCGCGTTCATACCGCCTCAGACGTTCCAACTATAGACTTTCTTTCTTATAAAACAGTTCATGCTCACCCGGGGCCAGTATTCTACGTACAAACCTTTAAAAACAGTGAAAAACCAGAAAGAATCATTTTGTGACCTTCCTTTGATCCCTTGGCCCATAATATCGAGTCAGACTCGTGATAACGAATCTAAACAGAGTCTAATAAATATGTATGTTATTAATTTCCTTTAATCCGATATAAAATGATATTTTGTTGTAGTGTATATATATATATATATATATATATATATATCCTTTGGAGAAAACATTGATATACAATATATATATATATAACCTATCTTTTTTTTTTCTATGAAATTCTAATTCTAATCATTATAATCACAAAATAAATAGTAGTGCCAGTGGTTCAAACTTTCAGGCATTGTCTTTCAGAAACTTGGTCATTCAGTTTTTCTTTTTTTTTTTTTAGAAAAGTGGCTGTACTGGTAAATAGTACATACTCACGCAGCCAAAATTTGAGCCTAATTCATTCCAAAAACAGAAAATCACATGGCGATCTACACAGATCACTTTTTGGCTCCGGTTACTTTGTGACCGGAGCAACCTGACCAAATCCCCCGTTAACCACCCTGAGAAAGCACCACTCCGCAACCTCAATTTCCAAATTCCATCGTTAGACGCTGCCAGTCCGGCCGCAAATTCGAGACTCCGTTTTAGCGGCCATTCTTCTAAGAAACGGAGAAGTTGTCCGACAAGGTCACCGAGTAGGAACTCGGCTTAAGGTCTCGCGACTCGAACGATTCCCTGTACCTACCCGCGGGATCGATCGCGTTCGCCGAGGTCCGCGTACGATCGTTGTGCGTGCACCTTTAAGCACACAGCAGGGAGATACAAGATCGATCGTGGGCCGAGGTCGACGTACTCGCGTTAACTCGAACTTTCATGGAATTTATTGTCCTGTTCGTGGAGGGAACGATCCGCTCGCACCGAGCGAGTATCGTCGAGCCTCCGCTCGAATACGCTCGGTCGATTGAACGGCCCGAGAAGGTCAATTAGCGGTAAAATTCATTATGAAATTGGTCGAGGCCAGGCTCTGTTGCGACGGGTCCATGTCGCGATTTTTCGAAAAATTAAGGCAAGAATCATTGTGACTTATTAAACACTAGAACGACCAAGCACTACATGCAACTGGCATACATTGCCTTATAATGACAACAAAATAAGATTTGTTTAGATTTCGCATTAGTTTTGTTTAAATATCTACTTCGATAGAGAAGTTTATTAAAAAATTTTCTCATGGAAACATATTGATAATTTCAATATCTCTAAAAGAAAAAATTAGGAGGAAGTCATTTTGACCCATCCGGTAGTTCTAGTGTTAATGTACTCGCAACTAACAGAATTGAATGCACTTGTTGATCCTCGAAGATAGATCATGCATCATAATGGGTTTTCTTTTTAAAATGAAACGGGATTCGAAGTAATGCAAAGCACTTGAAACATATATCCCGTGAATATTTAAATTTACTGCGTCAAAAGTAAGTTTTTGAAATTTTTTTGTATTAATCAGGATCAAAGTCGCATTGTCCGATACTTTGAACTGCCGATAGGCCATTCGTGTCGTTTCAAAACCAGTTACGGATGTTTCCTTGCTTCGTTTACGCAACAATTATAGTCCTGGATAAAGAAAGGCAAAAAGTTGAACTTGAATTTTTTAATTAAAATTTTGAAAATTGGGCCCTCCGGTCTACAAAGAAGAGATTATCGGATCGAGCTGAATTTTCTTCAACGTTTCATTGGTGTTAAGAACCAAGGGTAGTCACATGATTTTTGCAGAGTCAGTAGGTCGGTAACTGCTGTATAATTTCCGTTCTTACTTAAGATCCGTCTTGGTCTTGATCCGACGAGTCTCAAGTCTGTGATTAAACTTGTCACATTTTTTGCTCTGTATTATCGATATTATGAATTCTGACGCCAGAAACGTGCTTCAAGTTTTTAGCTTTATTTCGCAGAGAATCAACACAAAAATATAGCTCAATTTGTAGCTGGAGATATTTTCTAGTGCGCGCTGCTCTCGATTTCATTTACAAAACTCATCCAATGGAATAAAAATGCTTGGATTCCACGGTATGCACATCGTCAATTTTTTGCCTACTTCTAACGCTTATATTACCAAATGTCTGCATAATCTCGTCAGCTCCTGACCAGCGCGTGCCAGATTGAACCTTCCTCTTTCGAATGAGCCCTTTCCCAGCGAAAAATATTCACTTATAAGGACGAAAAGTTGAGGCACGTAAAATCATTTTTCGCCTATTTTTGTCGGTAACGTGGTCACTCTACCTTATCACGAATCTACGGTGTCTTGGTTCTTAAGAGAGTGTAACTTTTTTAAAAATTGGATTAAACGATCTGACTTTTTTTGGACAATGAGAAGTCACTCTGGCCTATCGCGAATCTACGGGGCCTTGTCTCTTAAGCAGACAACTTTCCCGCATTATTAGAATTGGATGATTGAAAAAATACTCTTTCGGCCCGATCCCAATCTGTACGATTTCCCTTGAAAACTAGATATTCTTGTGGATCACGTTACACGCGGAATTCCACGTATCCGGAGGCCTAGAGCGTGCTATTTTTATCGGGAATTGCTCGCGTTCCGTATGGTACGCTTTATCGCCACGCTGATACACGGCGACTTCCTGATAAGATCAAGGTTCCCGACGCTCCCGATCGATCGTCTTAACGAAAACGCGTAGGCAGCATGATTTTACATTGGTTCCGTTGATTTGCCGCGAGTCTGGGTGACGCAACGAGAAATGATCAATGGCAACGTTGTTGGGTAATACCGATTGTTTATTGCTAGACGAGAGAGTAAATCTTGGAAATGTTATGACTAGTTTTATCGAGATTGCGTTTGCAAATGGTTTTTTAATTGGAGAATGAGAGACGCTGATTTCAAGGATATCGCTGGTTGCACCAATATGGCGGACGTCTATATTATATTGATATTTTCTTTTTTAATTATCGTAAAAAGTCCAAAATAATGTAACAGTGTACTTAAATTTTTCTGTTTTTTCAATTTTGTATTCGACCTATTCATTCTTGTTATAAATACGTAAAGTCTAGTTATTAATAATGTAGCTCACCCCCCTGACTCAATTAACACCCACTTGGCATTTTTAAGATCGCCGTAAAATTATTTGAAAAATTAGATATAGATACACGTTTAACACGTTAACTGCCACGTTAGTCACATACGACTGACAGTGAATTTTTACTGGGTTTAGAAATTCATTTTATTATGAACCGAACTTTATTGGAGTCTTTCGAATTCAGAAGGGTTAAGACAGCATCCCCTATGATACATATTAAATTCCTAGTTGTGGTTTCATTAATTAAACTACTCTGATTTTGTAAGAATTTCTGAGGTTGATATTTGGCACTTAACGTGTTAACTCTTCTGTGTTCTTTGAATATTCATCGGCTCACATTTTTTACCTTATCAAGTGCTCAGTTTCGTAGTCTGGAAGCACGTTGACAGAAACAGTAGGATGCAACAAAAAATTGTTGCTAATAGACTTATTATCCTCGTCTGAACCGTACTTCAACCTACTTGGGTGTAATTCGAACGAGCACACGGTTAACATCAAAGTGGCATTATTTGCATACATAAACGACCGGGAAAGTCGAACTTTCAGATCTTCGCACACCTAATTGTAGAAGTTGCGACATCTCGAGGCGCCATCTTGAGAAACAGCGGCCACCCCAACGAATTAATTTAAAAGCTCCCTGCAATCGCTATCGGTGTCCTCGAGTTTGAAAATCCGATTCTCGCGAAGGCAAAAGAAAGGGGAAGAACGATCCCGGTCAACGATCCAAGAGAAAACAAGCGGTGGGCGTATCGCGTAACTGAATCGCAGACACTGGAAGGAGGAAATCGCGGGATTCTTCTTTTTACTTCGACTCGTTTTGTTCAGCCGTCCATCGGACAGCCACTTTCTCCTCGAACAACTTTGTAGTCGCGACACATATTTTCGCGAGCGAGATCGGCCGAGCAATCGGATTTCGCGACGAGCTGGAGCAATTAAAATGCTGTCGGTATACCGACAGGGGATTCGGGATTCTGTCTCATTAACTGGATGAAGAATCCTCGGAACCAACCGCAACCGTTCCAACGCGAACATTCGATTCCGATCTCCGTGAAGCGGCAAAAATTCGATGATGGCGTACAGCAGTGTGAATCGAAGAATTTCCTCATTCCCTGTTTCTAATGCAGCAACAGTTCGTTTAATGGATTCGCCGGGAACTGTGTAATCGAATGACGAGTTTGCTATTCCGGGTCAAAGTAGATCCACGCTAGGGTTAACCCATTGACTGCCAACTACGAGATATCTCGTAGTAAGCGTTTGTACCAAAACTGCCAGCTACGAGATATCTCGTAGTGGGTGCGGCAAATTTAGATTGGCTACAAATGGCTATTTCAGTTAGGAACTATTAGAAAGGATGAATGAAAAATGTATATAGTGTAGAGAACATATTGATTATTAATTTTTATTATTAAAATTATTATTAAAACTATTAAAATGATTATATTATCATATTTTGTAAAACTTCATCTTTTCTTTAAAATAAAGCCGTGGCACCCAGGGTAAGACGCGCTACATTTGCGTGGCAATCAATGGGTTAACACGTTAACTGCCACTTCAGTCACATACGACTGACAGCGATTTTTGACTGGGTTTAGAAATTCATTTTTATTATTTTATACCCAGGTAAATTGAGTTTTATTGGAATCTTTTGAATTGAAAAGGGTTAAGACAACGTCCTCTATAATACATTTTAAATTTCTAGTTTTCTAGGTTTCGTTAATTAAACAACTCTGATTCCGTAAGAGTATCTGGGCTCGATGTTTGGCGCTTCAGAATCAGCAGTTATCGACTCGAGAGAATTGATTTTTTGCGAGGTAGAAATATCACCGAATTCTTCGATTCGGACCGGAATTCGGTGTGCTCTCGTGGTTCTTTAAAAGAGTCTCGATGTCTAGACGAAGCTCCCTCGCGTATTTCGACGGCCCGGGGCGCCGTTGGAATTCCCCGCTCGAAGGAAAATCTGAAATTCGCGTGAGCTGCTGCACCGAAACTCCATTCCGTTTTTTCCTGTAGCCGACGCCGACGCCGCCGACGCCGCCGACGCCGCCGCCGACGCCGCCATCGTCGTCGTCGTCGTCGTCGTCGTTGTCAGGGAAGGGAAAGTTTCGAAACGCCGCCTCGAGGTGGTAGGGAACGGGATACGAGTGATTGATAACGACGATCCTCCTCGTATCGCGATACCAGACGTGAAATATGAGCTAGCTCGAATAAAATTCCCGCCTGTTACCATGGGAAGACTTCGCTGGCCTACGATCCCAATGCCGAAACTGTCTAACGAACTTCAAAGATCTTCCTCGACCAGCGCAACCAGTATGCCTGTCGTTCAATGGAAACCGTTGAAGACTTACAGTCGAGTCGGAAAGTAAGTTAACATTTGGTGATATGTAGGCAATGAATATGATGAATAAAATCAAGTTATTGTATTGTTTTTATTTAGGAGGTGTAAGGAAATAAACAAATATGTTAGTAAAACATATATTATCATTATTAAAGATTAAAGACATGTCATATTCATTTGCCTGCATACACCAGTCGTTAACTTACTTTCCGACTCGACTGTACGTTGTACGAGGAACTCTCCTCGAGGAACTTGCTCCGGAAGATTCTCTATGGGGTTTTTTCCAGCGGGAAGTCCGCAGAATGGAAAACAACTTGGGAGAATCTGCTGGGGATGATTTTTGCTATGATTTTTTTTATGATGTTTTTTGCACCATGAAGATAAAAACTTGTGAAATTGTGGCGTTGTTTAGTAAATGGTTTGTTTGATTTCTGAATGGAGGTAGAGGAAACGTTGGTAATAGTGGTTTTTGTTAGGTCTAACTCAGGGTCTATAGCTTTAAATGGTTTGCTATTGTTAGTGTAAACGTAAATATTAAGTTACAATTAGTATCAGTTTAAAAAGAATGCCTATCAGATCCTGGCTGACAATAAGTCATAAAAAAATATTTGTAACTATTAAAATAAAGTTTGAAACTGATTCAATCTTTTAAAATAAAAGTATCGAAATTGTTCAGTGTCTTTTGATATACAAATGACGGTCGCAATGTCTCGATGAAGATCTAGGTTAGGTCTACAATAAAAAGCTATTATTATTAAGCGTGTAACTTGATCAACTTGTGAGACAAAGCTACCAAAATCACCAAGTATTTTTGTAGCTATAGACATGTTATCACAGACAGATATTTTTATCACCGCTGTGCAAATGGCGGTCCTTAATAACAAATACTAGATCAGGAGGAAGACTTAATTTTCTAATAAAATTTAACGATGTAGGAGCTTCAATTTTTCTTAACAAAAATACTGTATCGGTTTCGTTATTGCACTGATAATCATTTTCGCCAAAGTGCTCGAGCGTTCGAACCAAAATGGCGTCCGGCGTCCCTGCCAGGAGCATCGGAAAAGGTCCTCAACGGTTCCCGGAGGAATGATGGAGCTTAATTGCTCGTAAACACGGTCTCGTCGTGGAATTCGTTCTGAGCCGAGAACCGTGGGGGATAGTAAAGAGTTAATTAGACGGTGATCTCGGAATTGAGTATAAAGCCACGTTCACGGGAAGGCGGAACAGTCATAGCGGTAACGTCGCTCGCCACGCACGTGCGTCCGCGGCTTAACACAGAACGAGTATACTTGGGTGTTCGTGTTTGCAGAAACAATTATTCGGCGTCCCCACTCCTTGAAAACGGATTATTGACACTGGTATTTTTCTGTTTATATAGGCTGCCCCCGTTAATGGCTGCCAGGGTCACCGGCTAGAAGCTGTTTAGCGAAGTTTCGTGCTGCCAGTGCGATAACACAGCCCGTAACCGATGAGTGTAAGTACGATTCGTTTGCGGTAAATTTTAACGTTGCCTCGCGGCGTCTGTTTCCGTGTACAATGATTCAACGGTCTCCGAGAAGTCGCCTGAAGTCTGCGCTAATAGCGTCCCACTCCGGTTCGTTACATTTTGATAATCAGCGAGGAGCATTGCTGCGGTGCGATTCACGGTTAAATAATTTAGCATCGCCGCGAATCGTGTTTCTGCGTGCGCGTGACGCGCGGAATCGAGATCGAGCCCGATAAGCGTGCTTCCATGGCAAGCGTGTTTTCCGCGATCGGTCGCGTAATCGATGGGAACGCGTAATGGGAAAATTCGAGCGCGTGTCTCCTCGCGAGTTGAGCCTCCGGATCGAATTAAACCGAGCCGTCGAATTAAGTCCAATAAAACCGGCCGTCGCGTCGGTTCTGCGTCCGAGGCACGCTCATTTGGACGCGCGGTTAAACGATCGGATTCAGGGGCGGCAGGGAAATTAATTAGAACTCGAGGAGGATCTGGCCACGTCAGACCCACTAACGGACAACACATGGCGGACCAATAACTCTGTCCACCTTGGATATTTCCGTTGTTTGTAATAATATAAGAAAATGGTATACAGGATCAGTCTCGTAACACGAGTTAGTTGTTACACGAACAAATTTTTTCAAACAAATGTTCCATGGTTTCCAGGGGAACATATACTGCTGCAATCTGTTTTTTATCACTTTGGTTTTTCTATCGAGATACGAGAGTCACCATCAGTTTTTTAAAGGAAATTCCCAATAGTTTTTCTGGAATTTTCAAATATCGAATTCGGTGGAAAGAAAATGAAATAAAAGTTAAAGAAGTTGAAAAAAAAATGTATGAATTGTCCGATCAATACCTGTAAAAATAGGGTGAGAAGAAAAGAATAAAATTATTTCGTTCGAGACCTCGTTTCTGGGAAAGTCGAGTCTCAAGAAGTAGAAGTAGAAGTGGTAAGCCATGAACAGACAAGTTCCGATTCCCATTCAATAGCTCGCAATTTAAGCTCTATTTTCTGCAACAGGAATCCTCGAACGAAGCAGTTTCATCCTTTTCTTGTTCAATTTATTTTTGCCGGTGGGTCTGATCAGTCGACTAGCGGATTTTTATACTTTTCTACGAAATACCAACGTGAAAAATACAGTGAAAATGTACAATTGGATGGAATCAATATTGCTTGTAGTTCAATTAGAATCAAGTTGAAATTTTTAGTATGGTTATTAAATTACAAACTTTATACTTTTATATTAAATATCAATACGAGGAATATAATGAAAATACACTGTTCGATATTAAACTATTAGGATAACTGTCACGAAAAAAGACCGTTCATTCAACTTCTTCGCAAGCAACGCCTAAAAGATTTGACATTGCATAAAAATGAAACAAAAAGGACAGATCTCGGGACAGGTCGCGCGTAGTTGCGAGTAGGAGTAAAAATCGATGGTGGAAAAGAATCGAAAGAAAAGGTTGGATAACGGCAGCGGTGTGCAGTTATCACTTTTATTTACGATGATCGCGAAGATAATCGGCCAGTCTTAACCGGACGCTTATCTTCGGACAGGTTAGATCGACGGCCGGCCACATGGTGAAGCAGAGGAGGTTCATCGGGAACACCAACAACAAGATGATCAACATACGAGAATATTTATAGACAGTTTTTAGGCGTACGACAATTAAGACGCTGTGAAACAGGATCGAGTCGAACGGGATCGATCTGCATGTCGTTGGACGAGAAAGGGAGATCGAATATCCGAAGAAACCGGCCACGTATATCGACAGTCGACGAATCGTAAAAGTGAATTGTTCCAGCCATCGACAAGGTGCATCGCGACAACTCGACGATCCACGGAGATCCTGAAGGATCGAGCGGTGCGTGGGATCACGCGACCGTTTAATTATGGTCAGACTGTCACCTGGTTTCCTGTTTTACGTGACACGCCGGGGATGCTTGATTTTCTCGCCCAGGTGAGTGATAAATTGGTCATCCTTCCATTCGAAAATCACTCGATCTAAGTGCTTCGATTATGTGTGGGTTTCTGTGACATTTTGAGGATCTAACAGACGTCCCGAATCGTTGACAAATTTTTTGAAAGTTCTCTATCTTTAAAAAAAGGGAATCGTGGTTTTTTTGACATTTTGAGATTCTGTCAGACATCTTGGAAGAAATTTTGAGATTTCTCTTTCTTTAAAAAGGGTAACCGCTCGGACATTTTGAGAATGAGGCGACACGAGTCGTTAAAAATATTTGGAGAGTTTTTCTTGTTGAGTCATAGGGAAATTTGCGACGGTGGATCGGCGAGTTTCTTTTTAAAGCCCGTGGAATTAATTTATCGATGTTATTCGGACAACTTCGAGAATTCTTGTCGGGATAATCTCGTTAAGCTGATGGGGGATTTGAAGTAGCTGTAGCGGTCCGCTGCTTCTCTGTCAAATTCGACGTGTTTTCGCTGTTCCCCGACGTCCCACGCTATCTTTATATAGCCGAGCTTGAAAAATATTAGGTCATCGCGCAAATATTGCGACGCGTTTCGCCGGGAAAGCAATAAAGGTAAAATTCGTATTATTTGCGCGACGAACTGGTCGTTTTCTAGGCTTCTATCCTATAGCGAAGTTATCAAGTTTCTATCAACAGACGTTGAAAATTTTAACAATTTAAATCGACTTACTTAAACGTAACAATTACGTTGTCTGGAACGCGATACGAGATTTAAAGTATGGGATTGTGTACTTGAAATTCTACGTTTGGGTATTATCTATTCGATCTTATCGAAGTTAAATAGAGTTGACTTGCAACAGATTATAGCAGGCTATTAGACAAGTAGATTACCCATTGGCGCGATGCCTTGATGTTCCAAGTTCGCAGTGTTCTGCCGGAATTGATTCTCGTTTCCAAGTAAATCGGATGGTGCTTTAGCATTGTCTTTCAGTGTTCTCTTAATCTGGTGATTTTTTCTTCATTCGTGTCTTCTTTAACCGTTTGAGTCCCAAGCAGCGCGATCGCGCTGTTGAGATTTTATGTCGAGAAAACCCAGCACATTTCGAGCATTGTGGACAACTGACGGTGCGTCACCAATTGTCGAAGTTGCGCGCTCAGATTTACTGACGCAAGTACATCACACAGCTCCTTTTAATGTAAATAGAACATTTTACAATAGATAGAATAATACTATAATAATGCAATAATACATTACAAAATAAAAATTCGCATAGAGAAAGTATGCGAAAGTTTAGAGAAAGCGCGGTTGCGCTGTTTGGGATTCTTAGACAGTGTTTTTTCAATACCCCCTGGGACTCAAACGGTTAAACAAGATGCTCCTACAAGTTTAACCCTTTGCACTCGAAGCTGTTTCAACTTCAAAACGAAACGTTTCTTCCAACCTAGAATATTTCCCTTCTATATATATATTTTTTCATGTTATACATACGAAAATGGTGCAATTTACTCGTACGATATTGAAATGTTTAGTAATTTATTAACTACAAACAAATTCAATAATGTCGAAAATATTTCGAATAATGATACAGCAATTTTTAGTGACGCCTTACAGTCGCCAATTGCAAAAAATCGCAATTGTCAGACGAAACGAACGACGCGCTGTCGCAATCTCATTGAAAATCGAATTCTTCGGAAATTGCGTTCGCGGACCAGCAAAAAATTCCAGGGATAATAAAACACGCTGCGAGAACGTGTTGTCCAAGGAAAGAGCGAGTGATTTTCGACGGACGTATGCGAGATCATGCGAGCATTTCGCGATTTCTAACGACCGATCATTTCAGATCCAATTTATCGGGAGCTCGCACGAAGACCGGATTTAGACGGCCGTTGGCGGGAGCGTGCTGAAACGACAGAACGGTGCGGAAGGAGGGACCGTCAGGGAGATATGAGTCGCAGCACGATCGTTTGATCGGAATCGATGCAGCAAGATCGTTCGCGTGGTGTCAGCGAGCGAACGTATTCCATCGGACAGGTACATGCCTGCATCCAGCGAAGACATACTTTCTAAACGAGCCTCTTGGGAAAGAGGGATTAGAATTTTTCGCGAACCTAAGCGAGAGACACTGTGCGCGCGTCCCCCCCCCCTGCTCGTCGCGTTTCTTCGTGGATCTCGGTGAAAGTGGTCGCTCTTTCGACGATTACGTACCCGGCAACGATTATTCTCCGAGTTCGGATATTTATCAGAAATTTATTTTTTCCGACACCTCTTCGCCGATGTTCTCGGCCAGGTCACTTATGGTTGGGACTGGGATTTGAAAAGTTCCCCAAGTTTTTCGGGAAGCCGACTGGATTTTCTTGCACTAGGAAATTTATATATTTATGCAAACGTGCTCGACGTCGACGTTAAATCTCTCTCGACTCTTTAAGAAACTTTCCTCGCGAGAGTATCCACGAGGCGATTTCAATCTTCCTGTTAAGGCGCCCCGTGAATTACGCTCGCTTTGGCCAAGATGGTTTTGGCAGGCCTGCCGCGATACAGAACCTCCGACCAGATTTGTGCAGAATTGCAATTGAATTACTCCAGGAATTATAATTACAAAGTGATTGAATTACATTGTAATCCAGTCATATTGTAATTTATAATTCACTTAAATTCTTCTTAAATTCTTATAATTCACTTAAAGTTTTCGTTCACTTAAATTACAATGTAATTCGTAATTTGGAGTACAATTATAAAATACATTGTCATTAAATTACATTAAATAGCGTTACGTCTAATGAACGAGGACGAGGAATAGAAAATACGTCGCATAGACAGCAAACAACGAAAGAAAAACACATAAAAATATATCTATAATTTGGAGAGCTGTATTTCAATTATATTGTATTTCAATTACACGTCCGATTAAAATAATTAGTAATTGAATTAATTGAATGGTTTGAATTATGTAATTCGGTTACGACTTAGTTGAATTATTATATGATTGAGATACAATGTAATTCAATTTTGTAATTGAATTAGCACAACTCGCATGCATTGCGAGGAACACTCCCATACTTGCATTTCTGAGGAAAGTAGGCCAAAATGCATGCTAAGCAGCTGTATTGCTAGAAATATTTCTGGAAGAGTAAAAGTATATATTTTATTTCCTTAAAAATGAAGCTGAATGCTATGCATTCGGAACGCGAATTTTTACTTGTCAAACGTATTTCTGAGACTTTGTCTTTAGATCGGTAAGCTAGATTCCTTCGAGTATATTTACCACTATTTATATTTCGACTTATATTTTTATGCAGAATCAGCCCCTCGGTTGTAACCACAGTGGTGATTAAAGAACTAGATTTATTGAATAATTTCTCTTTAACGAATTTTTGCAGTCTGAATTTTATTTAAAATTTTAAAAGGTGTCCCCTGACATCTCTGGTAGAAATAGTGTTAAAGTCGCTAGGGATGATATTATTGGAACTTTTTTGAAGCAATTAGGGTTGATTGAGTTTTTAAAACTTGATTGGAGGTAGTTGTAGTATACCAGCGAGTATAAGTAGACTTCAGCATGTAATTGAAGTAGAGTAACTTAGGATAGTACACTCTGTTCTATATTCTTCATGAATTAGAAACGCTTTTCCTTCAGTGACTCCTGTCATATTCTTCAGAAGTCACGCTCAAATATAGACATATCTATTGAATTATTATTGAGTTTACACGGACATCCGCAGTTGGGAAAGTAGTATCAAATTGCTGGAGAAGTTTCAAACGTTTCTCGCGTTCGCGAGCGACTTCGAGGAGGCTTAAAACTTCACCAACAATCCAATAATAATATCAGGTCACTCGATAAGTAATGTCGCGACTCCTCTCACTTTAAATAATCGATGAGGCAACTGTTTGTCGAAGATACAGCACAAGAACGATCGATGGGAAGAGCACGACGATAGAAAAAAATCCGATTACGCGTCAATCGTCGGAACAAAATTACCTAGAGAAAGAAACTTATGAAACGAATAAAAATACTCACAGCAATCAGACTGTGTAAGTTTGCTCAAATTTGTATTTTCACTGACCAAAACGATATTGAAATTAAAAGACTCGCTCTTGTCAATATTTTCGATAAACTAGAAATAGAAGGAAGATCAATTTTATAAAATTTAAAAAGGATCTCGATTGTGTGTAAACAAAGATAATGAACGTAAATCTAAATTTTATTTTTAGTGCCCGGATCAAAAGTATCTATTTTTTTACGTTAACATTTCTTAAGAATTCAGAGTTTCTCTTAAATCTCTTAGTTTTAGTACTCTTAGTTTTATCTTAAATAATGCTATTGTTGCTATAGGGTAAGGGGATCAACTACTGCGGGTGTACCAATTATTGTGCCTATATTGATCATACTTATTTTCAAAGCATAATGGATATTGAAAAAGAGATTAAATTTTTTTCATTAAAATGAGTTAATATATATATCTCTCCTTTTTTGTATTCATTATGCTGCAACAATAAGTATAACTAATATAGGCACAGTAATTGGGTCCCATGACCTATTGCGTAAAACTGTTACTGGTAAACCAAGGATTCATGGTGGAGTTCCAAGATAATTTAAATAATTATGGATCCTGCTTACCCAACCTGTGTATCGAAGTGTTAACAATTTACTATTGTTGGTTCGTAACGAGTATACATGTCGATTGACTGGTTGCCGTTGCTCTTTGGGAATTGTAATTATGAAAAATGAAAACTGCGAAAAGGAATACGCTCAGTATTTCACTGGCGTGCGTCCATTCGCGCGCAAGCAATATGCTCCCGCGGCAAATGGCGGCAGACCTTCCCTCTAAATATTGGTTAACGTCGAGTGTATTCAAGTGCGCTTTGTCATCATTTAGCGACAAGTAGATTTCAACCAGCGAGCGTCATTCCGCGTCGCCATCGTTCTACCATTCGATGAACCGGCCGGCCCGTGGATATTCCGCGCGGATTAATCGATAATCAGCTTTAAAGGAAACTCGACTCCTCTATTTGCGAACTCCTCTGACGTCTCCACTTCTTAGCGAATCGAAGATTTTTCTGTGAACATCAAATTCCGTTGTTTGAACTGCCAACAGATTGGATTCTGGAAAATTGCTACTTATAGAAATTAAAATAGACCATTACAGAAAACGATTTATCCAGTTATAAAATTCGCTCGGCTGTGTCCGCTCTAAGTTTGCGAAGTCCTCGATCCCTTAATTAATTAGCTGTGCTTTAAGCGTTCGCTACACTTTCGTTCATACGTGTCGGGGCACTCGTGTGCTTGAAAAATGCATTTTCGTTTGCTTCTTGTTAATATAATTTTTAGAGGTTTGCCGGTGAGAATATCTGTTTAAAAGCTTTAACAATTATCAAAATATTTTTCCTGGTTCGTCTCGCGCTCGATGATCGAGTTCGTTTTACGATTTTTGTTGGAAGAAGGAAAGTGTGCGAAAGGTTCTAATAACAAGGCTAACCGGAAACTTCTGTTGCAGGTTCTTTTTTTTCTAGGTTTTCATCGTTTGTAGTATTCGCAAAAGAGATGTGGGATAAGCCAAAGTAAACCAGTGATATTTTTTATGCAGTATTTTTCTTCCATAATCGAAGAGAATAAGAAAAGAGAAAACAAAGGGATATAGAGGGAATAGTTTGATCGAGTCGAGAAGAAAAAGGAGAAAGAAAGAGAAAGGGAGAAACAGGAGGACATTTTATTGAAACGAATATATTACGTCGCACAAAGAGAATTTCTGATTTATTTCTACCACTCGAGCGCCGACATCGGCAGGTTTTCTTCAAAATGGTAAGTACAAACCGCTGATATATTTTATTTAAAAAAAGAAGAACCCTTGCGTTTCTAAAGACAACACGCTAGGTCAAATATTTGTACCTTTTGATGGAACACTTCATCGCCAGATTTAAAGTAATGAATTAATACAATTCCTTTGAGAAAACTTGAGCAAAACTCATGGTTTGCGGATGAAGTGATATTGTTAATCCATAACAATAAAAATTTCATGAAGTTTCGGCAAATTTATTGGATCAACATTTTGTTGAAAGAACCAATGGAAGAATGAGTACTGTACTAGTACAATACTGCAGTATTATATTGCATAACACGGGGCCAGTTACTTATTAATATTAAACTGCGTTTCAACACTTTGTAATGCTACTTAAATATTTTTTATAATATATACACATAATGGTAGACTGTTACAATTTAACTAATATTTCTCTGAAATATCATTGAACTCTTACATCATATTTGTTTAATATAGAGAGTCTGACACTTAAATGGCACCACTTAAATATCTCCTTTGCTTGTGATTTTATGGAAAAAATGCTCAACGTAAAGCTATACTATTCTAAGAGGCACATGCATAGGCGAGATGGATTTTTCTCGAGGTCATCCTTTTACGAGATTTCAAGGTCATTTTTATTTTTTTAAGTGGAATGTAATGTTCTTTTAGATATCCTTATAGACTATAAAAAGATGAATCTCCATCGACTGTAATAATTGTTCGATTCTGATCCTTTAATCTCAAGGTATGAGCGTCTGAAAGATATTTTATATTTTCGGATTCAAGAATCTTGAACATAAATCGGAACAGTACAGTTATTCAAATCGCTGGATTTGTCGTTTTGTACTTAAAAAATATATAGTTTCATTTAAAAATGATATCGACGATAATAAAATCTCCTAAAAATGTTCCTAAAAAAAATGACATTCATGTCATAATGACATATCGCTCTTAACCTTCTCCGTCGTAAATTTCCCCTGTTGGAATACCCCTAAATAGGCTGAAAAAATTCGATCTGGTGAGAAATCAGGTGTGCATGAAATTGGATCGAAAAGGTTTAAAATAGTGTAACTTTGTGCCGAGCAACTAGTCCATGAAACCGAAAGTAACAGAGCTATTTAGGTGTTCTAGAACTTTCTCATATAAAATTTGAAAAAAATATAAAATATTCTTTTGAACGATCACGTTTACAATTGCGACTACAAACTTTCCGCCGAGGGATCGTAGATGGGACAGATAATGTCGATTCGAATAATCTGCACAGAGTGGCGAGTCGTACCGAGACGCTCGCCAGAAGCGTGGAAGATTTTGCTCGCGTTTCTCAGGCCAGTGAATTGGCGGCGAGAACGCTCGCGGAAAGATGAAGCGGGCATTAATTACGCGGAAAAGTCACGAGGCTCTCATTGAACCGTTCAATTTATGGCGTCGGCGGTTGCGCAATCGTTTACGCCACGGATCGTGTCGATGCGGACACTGCCCGGCTCCGGTCCATCGCGTTTAATTATAATTAACGGACTCGATGGCGCAGATTGATCCTTGCGCGTCGTTCCACGACGACTATCGGCTCATTCTGTTGCATTTGACAATCGGGCGAGACTGCAACAGTCGCCTACCCTCCGGTTTCGATCATGTTTAGATACGGTACTGCTATAGGTATTGTCTACGTTCAATGAATACACGAAGTTGCTATGAGGATTTTTATTGCAACGGACGAACTATGTAAAGTCACCTGGACTTCTAGCTGACAACTGTCCCAGGTCTCCGTCGTCCTGCCTACTTATACCTACTTCGCTGTCCTTGTGGAAGGGAAAAATCTTTTCCAAATAATGCTGGTGTCCTTCAGACCTCGCACGTGTAACCTCTTCCGGTCGCGAAGGACCGTTACCCACTCGACGAAGGTCCTTCGGCACTCCGCGATGTATGGTACCCGTGTGCAGCTATTGAGACCGTAACTAAGTCGACTAAAATCATGCTAGACTCTGAAACTAAACAGTTCTCTAAAAAATAGCTTTGTCTGGTCACGTACACCATAAATCGTGTTCAGCAGTTTTTCATTTTCCTAAGGACTTCCACTTTCTCTAGTCCCTACACTGCACGCTGAAGCGTGCGCTTCAGGTATTTACAAAGAGGTGCGCAAAAATTCCCGGGCTCCTGTTTAAGACAACCGTACGAGCACCATTCTGCGAAAGAGCCTAAGAACACGACGCGCGACGGAAGATGGCGTCGGTTGCGGTTTCCGAATGGATTAGGCCCGCCCGGCCCGTGGAAATACTCCCGTGTACAACGTGTTCACGACTCGCCGGCGCTTCCGGCTGATTCATTGGTTAATTCGAGCAACCGCGGAATTCCGGCGCGAATTCCGCACGTGATCTCTCTTCTCTCCTCTCCTTCCTGACCTAACATCTTAGCTTAGCCCGCCACCAAGAAAGTTACAGTTATTAGAATAGCCGTAGGGGGCGTCGGATAATTGAGTTTCGTTGTTGTTGTTGTTGGCAATCGACCGGGAAGAAGTTTGATGCTCCCCGAGAGCCGCGGCTTTGATGTTTCGTTCCGAAACCTCTCGCCTATCCGTGATTCGCCTTTGAGCCTCCTAAATGATTGATATCGTTACCGCGGTCCCAAACTGTTCCATCCGTTTTCCCCGGGAACACATCGTGTCGGTCGTCGGATACAATTTTTATGAAGATCGTCTGAGCTGGGTCGACGGGAACCACATCTGCAAATTAATTTGTCGAGTCTAATAACTATTTTTAATATTGCTTTAAGTGGTTGGATTTACGCTCTACTTCCCGGGAACATCGCAACCTCGGGAAACTGAGGCGTTCGTCCCTGTAAGGGTACGAAGTGCTGGCCTTCCCCTAATCTGGCCGGAATTATCCTGAGGGCTGTACTTCGGCTAATCGAGTGTAATTACTTGACTGCGGATTTTATACATTTATGACAAAAATGAGTCCAACCGCAAACAGCAGAAACACTAGAAAAATTAAATTTACAGTAAATTTTCGATATATTGTATGTCAACAGCTCGAGACATATGACTAGACTGCGGATCTTTATGCAAAATAAAAATTGTCTGCATCGATTACAAGAAATGCAAACTAAGCAGAATGTTATTTCTTCACTTGCTAATTTTAATAGATGAGAAATAGTATATTGACATTTGAAATTTTTTAAATAGTCCTAAAGTTTCAAATTTTATCTACTTAATTTTGTTATAAATGCATAAGAAACCGAAGTGTACATATGACGTACTCGAGCCGTGTTATGATTACACATATATAGAGAAATCACTGTATTTCATTGAGCTAAACTGATAATTCGTTATACAACGTGACTCCGATATTAGACGCTTCCGGTTTCCTGCATGGCGCAGCTGCTATTGTTACAATTGTCAGGAAATTGGAGGGGAAGCATTTCCAATAATATGCCGGAAGTTTGCAATGCTCGGTGTTCTCGGTAAAATCGTATCACTCGCGAAACTTTTTTCCGTTCTTGAAATTAGTGCTCCGGATTGCAAGCGCATCGTGTGCACGCCTGCATCTGGCGTGGCGCGGCGCATCGGGAAACAAATCTGACGTGCGGGAACAAAGCAAGAATGTTGCGAGTTCGTTTGTTTGCAGCCTCGGTTGCAGGAAATCGAGTCTCAGAATCCGCAGGCTTTCTCTTTGAGTTGCCGTGCATCGCGTGTCTGTGTAGTACTTGCTCATTCTACTTGCAGTACACTGATTGTGTTGTACCGTTTGTTCTCTGTCGATTTTTTATTCTTCGCTTTTCGGATTGTACTTAATTGCGGAGTGTTAACAATGTTGTAATTTGTAAGAAATATTTTCTATAGTGTGCTCATTTAAATGGTCTGTTTATGAAACTGGTCAATCAGGTGTCTGGACCTTGTTCAGAATTTGATCAATTTTTGATATTTTTGATACATGTAGGCCAAAAAACCCACTTACCGTGCTTATATTAATTATACTTATTTTTAAAGCATAATGAATATTAAAAAAGAGATGTACAATATTAAGATTTTAATATTCATTATGCTTTAAAAATAAGTATAATTCCCCTACCCTGGGTCCCTTACCTTATTTGTTGTTTAATAATTGTAGAGAAATATTAAGAAACCTTTTAATGACCGTACGGTGTCTGGAAGGAACTTACCCGTTGTTAATAAAGTTCTAGTGGATTCAAAGATCTTCCAAAGATTAAAAATGCAATCACAAATTTCAGAGCGTCGTAAAAATGTTTATTTATGACGAAAAAGATTGCCGTACTTCTGACGTCCCGAAGATCGTGAAGCAAAATATGGAGTCTCCTAAGATTATGTAATTAGCTTCTCGAGAGTGACTGTACCGCGTTTCCGTTGGCCAATTAAAAGCAACAGGGTCAATGAACCGCGCAACGCGAGCATTATAATAAGGAACACATGAAAACACTGGCTGGCCTGTGTACGAGGCGAGGCTGTCTTGTTAGCGTAACTTCGGGAATGATATTCAACATAAACGCGGTTTACGTCCGGTCGCCCGGGGCGACGGATTCGTTATTCCGTTAGAGATAAAATATCTAATTAACATTACGTCTGGTTCTCTCGAAACGGAACGGACACACTGGTCCCACGGCTGTTTCGGAAACGATGCGCCGAGTTCGCTGCTATTTCTTGTTACAGAAGATAAATCGAGCTTCTCTTGGCCGGGATGTTACTAGGTCTCTTAATTGCGTGTCCTTTGCTGCGCATTGCAACGAAGAGAAAGTATCGCGCTCTAGGCGCCCGTTATTTGGGAACAGATCTGGGAAACTGCTGGGAAATTTATATTCCGCAAAGAAAAGTTGGTGAAAATATACATTGTTTATGTAATAACACTAAAAGGCGGCAGCGTTACAATTATCGCAAAACGTAACAGCATAATGGTACAGCGGTGTGGTCTTAATTAGACTGCGGATCTTTATGCGAAACGAAAATGTCCTACTTTAATTCAACAGAGTGAGATTAAAATGTTTTTCCTATATTCTTAATCATTTTAATGCACTCAAAATAATGTGATACTGCTTTTACGTTGATCTAATGCACAAACATTAATCACAAATTAAATAGTAACGCTAAACATTGTGTGATTTACGCGTTCTGGTCACGAGTGAGTAATATCTTCGGTATTATTGCGTTCTACAGACCTTTTTACGTAATTCCCTTATACACCGAATCTTTACGAAAAATAAAAAATTTGTGCATTAGTTGCCGGGCACAGGGACTAAATATAAATTTATATCCCTCGCTAATAATTTTAATGTAGTGAAAATAATATATTAATACTCTTCAAGTCTTTCAATCTTTCACTGTTTTAAATTGCACCTACTCATTTTTTTCAAAAATTCATAACATCCGGAGTTTATTTATCATTCGACGATTAACCGTTTGCTCATGTAATCGCGTGGTTCGCATCAAACGCCACGATTCCATCGAATCTTCGTTTATTCTTCCCAAGCTTCAAACAGACACCGTATAAAGTTGTTTGCCCGTGTTCCATCGGATCCACTGCATTCGAAAGAAGAGCCGACTGGATGCACAAGTTGTTCGCGAAATTGCATTCCGAGTGCATTTTCCTCCGTCGCGGGGCGACATAATGAACCGGCGCGGTTCGCAAGCAGCGTGTGTCGCGTGTTTATTATTTTCTTTTTCTGTTCCTGCGACATTGAGGCGCGCCGCGGAAAGAAACGAGAGGGACAGATAAAAAGGACAGAGAGAAAGGAACGCGTGACAATAGATGCGCCGGAAATGAGGCCGACCCCGATCCGAAACGCAAATGAACCCGAGAGAGCGAGGCATCGCGTCGGTCCGCGGCCACGTAGAAAATCCGCGTGCGTCAACAGTTTTCCATATCTCGGCCGTTCCCGCGTTTTCCGGACTGTACGCGCGATTAACTCGCGTGACGAAGAATAATTAGCGGCGACAAGGTCCGCGGTAATACCGGTCTAAGGATCGGTATTAATGTAATCGAAACTCACTCAACGTCAGGTGCATATCGTCACGAGAAATATCTGTAAAAGCATCGACCTGCTTACTGTTTACAATTAAACTCTCTGACTCATGTATGAAAATTTGTTTGACGTAATGTTTCGGGACGAATTTGTATATCGCATTCGCGAAAATTAACCATTTGACGTATATAATCGAAATTTTTGCCCGTACGTTACAGTTCACATTTTACTGTTAATCTGCGAGCATTGGAGCTATTTTCACTGCGTTCTTAACAAATGAGCCTCTTAGTTGACAAGTGAATTAAGTCCCATAAATATATCAAACTGTTTACCGCGTTCATAGTGTAACCATTGACTGGTGAGCCAATTTCCAAATTATAATGTAATGTATTATATATTTCTTACGCTTTGTTATTAACCATTCTAGCTGTTTAGTTGAAGAAAATTTCGTAAACCACGAACTTGTTGAAATGTCGAGCAGTTTTTATACAGCGATACCAGTCTTCATGGATGTAAATAGATGTGTGGAGTGCTGTGGATTCAATACATCCAAAATCTGAATCATTCTGTAAAAACGAATGTCCTGATAGTAAAAACTTCTGTTCTATAACCTTCGCTGTAATATCATCACTCTGCACTAATTTTAACACGGAAAAAGCTATTTTTATATTACGATTTTGTTTTGTACAATAGTCACTATAAATAATTATCTTATCTTCATTACCAGCAGCAGATTTAATATGTTTAACACGTTGACCGTCATGTCCCCCAGATCTGGGTGACGGAATTATTTGTCCAGGTTTTAAAATGAATTTTTACGTTAATATATTCATTCTACCAAATTCGATTGGGATCTGTAAAATGCAAGAAAGTTGGAAGACTACTCAATATCACACATCTAATTATTTTCAATTTTTATTTCACTAAATAACTTACTTTGGTTTAATGGAATTTTCGAGGGTTCTGGTTTGGCGCTCAACGTGTTAACTAAACATGATGCTATTTCTTAAACATGATGCTGTTTCATCCCAATCATAAAAGTATCCTTCATTTTCACGTAAGTCGTGAATACCGAGATTATAACAATACATATTTCTTTTATAACAATCCGTTTCGCGCAAGAGTCGTTGCACAGACGTGTTGCATTTTTATGGGTGGAAGCAGAGATCGCCGGGAACATTGACGGAGCATAGCCATTTGTTCCGCGATGGTTTTTGTTTCGTCGAAGGTTTGAAGTTATAAATGTTACGACCGTTCCGGTACTTCGTCGAAAGGGTTGCTGGAACTGGTAAGAGGAGACAGTGGATCGAGAAAGGATGCTTCGGAGCTTCCGATCGAGCGACAACGAGAACGGTTACCGTCGGACACGTGGGGTTAAGCAACCGATAAAATATCGCCGGCTATCAATTCGTCCGTTTTCATTGCCGTTATTTTTCATCGTTGTAATCCGTCAATAAATCCTCGGGAAAGAGATGAACTGCCGCTGTAGCTCGTTACGAACACGATCGTAACACGATCCACACGACTGTAGAGATGTTGTCGGCCATTTTGCGTTTGCTTGTCGATCGTTCGAACGCTCGAACACAATATGTAAATTCAGTGTACGAGCTGAACGATGCTGGTAACAAAGGAACACGACGTGTCTGTACAGTTTGTAAAAGATTGCAAATCGATTTTCGATCTCTACGAAATTTAGTATTTTTATCTTTTCAATACAATTACCGTCAGTTAGTTGAACAGTTTCAGTCGATTTTTATTTCTCGAAGCTCCCATACTTTATTTTGTACATGATTTATAGTTAAATCAAGGTGCAGGTGCATCATTAATATTATTGGTGCTATCGGTAGAAGTTAATTTTCACGTAACTCCTTTTTCTTGTAATCGATACGATTTTTATTTTTGAAGATCTGCAGTATACACTATAATCTTTTTCTCTGTCTGTGTTAATTTTCTTCTCGGTGTGGTACAAAATATTCTGCTCGATTTTCGACTAAAATGTTCGCGCCTCCTCGGAGGTTTCGCAGGCAGTAACTAAGACAAATTTTTGTGGATCGTATAGTAGATTCGTGGATTCGAAACTTTCCTGTATCGCAAAATTTTCTCTTAAAATTGATCATAGTTCTGAAAAAAATTGGATTTCGTCTATCCTGAACGAAGTTCTGTATCAAAGCCGACGCGCAGTGTCCCAGTGCACTCAAGAGACGCCGTTTTCACAGAAGATCGGATTTCAAGTTCAATCAGCTTTCCAGATAGCGAGCATTACAGATAAGTTAGCATGCAGCTTGAAATAAGTACTCGGAGAGAAGATCTTCGGCTGAGATACGCACGGGAGACATTCCCAGTCGAAGAAGTTCGCTGAGAAGACAGGGGAGTCTTATAAAACTTCCCGCTGATGCTGAAAAACACATCTTCGAAATATCAAACTTCCGGCTTAACCAGCCTTCTGGATATTAAATGCTAAACTTCGAAGCCAGTTCGTGAAAGACTTTTCGGCGGCGGTGAGGTCGGACCAAAGTTCTCGAAGATCTCTTCTAACTTTTCATACCTAACCTCCCGTGTGTTAGAAGCTCGCCGGATTTTACGCCGAAAAATACTTTCAGTGTCCGAGACCTTATATCTGTGGCGTCGATCAATTAGAATGGAATTTGTTACGTGTTCGATTAGACCATCCGATTAGTGTGCAAACGTTCACAGTTTGTCTACCTATTTCGTAATACTTATATGCTCCTTCGGAATGGTTGTACAGAAGGTCTTCAGAGAATATTTCACCTACTCTTGCTTCACAGGTTATATCGATAAACTGTGTTTAATTTAGATTGTATGGTAATACATTTTTTAACACGCAAAGGGAGAACGATTAATTATTTTACAGTGTCTATGTGGAAGCAGAACACGAATGAATTTTCGTTCTACCATAGATGTTTGAGGATTAACCCTCCGTATGCTATGCCGATGTCATTCAAATAAGAAAATCGCTATCCCCTCTTTCTCTTTTTCACCGCATAGGTACCCTCATCCGAAATACAACGAAAGCCGGTCCCGAGCCGTCTTATATCGGAATAAAATTGAATTAGTGAAATATCGGTGTGAGTCGGAAAGATAAGAAATGAAATTCAGAAATTCATGTTCTTGGTTGTTAGTTGGTTCTACTGTATTTTAACGTACGGGGGGCTCGATATTTTATACATATTCGACTTTTCCGCGTGGTTTGTTGCCAAACGATTAGCTCGATTAGCTTTAGTTCCGTCTGTTTCATTATCGTATCATATAGGCCGATGGAAAAGTTACGCAGGGTCGCGATAATTCGGCCGATAAATTTTTCGGGGTCAACAACGAGACCGTGCGATACAGCCGAGCGGATCTCGGTACGGGCTATTTCTGATTTACTCGACACGGTTTACGAAATCCTCGCTGAAAACGTACTCCGCTGTATTTTGGGAACCACCGGGTTTATTTGATGCCGAGGGAACGCTGGCGTTCGCGACTCCAAAGACTGGCCAACGCGAACGCGTCGACACCAATATTCGAAAATTTTCGTTCACTTTCCACGTCCGTGTTAAGATAGTTATACATACGTGGTAATGCTTATCTAAAATAATAGTTTACGACAAGATTCTGGAATTTTTCAGAAACGTTTCGTAGACGAATTTTATATATTTTTAAATTATTTTTATATTTCTTTCTCCCTCTGTCTCATAATAATAGTAGAAAGTGAATATTTAAACGGGAATTGTAGCGCAAAATTGCGAAGCCGTCAATCAAAATCAATGTTTGATTTTTGACTTTGTTTTGACAATGTTTAACTTTTAATTTTTAGGCTATCCCAGTTATTACGAATTATAACTATTTTCCTAATTTCATCCGCTGATCGAAATCAATTGTTTTGTTCCAGTTGAATATCAACCCATTGTAAAAGTAAGACGAAAAAAAGAGATTTTGAAGAACGATGGTTCTAATAATTTTTAAAAAGAATAAAAATATTTTTAATTTATTGTTTAATTTCACCTAGTTCTTTTTATAATAAATGTTGCGTTCTATATTTATTTTCTTTTGCTGCTATTATTATCGGGGACAAATTAAATTCATCAACTGCTATTATCATTATGAGACAGAGGGAGTATTATTATAAACATTGTACACGAACAATAAAAACGTGTGTTGCACAACACTTGCGATAAATGTTACAAACGATTGAGAAACATGGACAGAAAGACGATGATCAAAGATTCTTCATACTGATCGTATTCGTCCGGTCGAAAAGTCAATTCCCGGGATCGAGATCTAGCCCATTTATCTGACGCTGCCGTGATTTAGGACCGTATCAGGACGGACGACAATGTGCATAACAACAAGAGTGCGAACGGTTTCAATTAACCGGGGGGCGTTTATGGCGGACCGTTTCCATCGTACTGCGACGCACTGATTACTCCCATGACGCGTCGCTTAGGGTTATTTTAAGATCGCCGTAGATCAACGCGTGGATTCTTCCGACGACGACGCTTCGTTAAACGATGTCAATGAAGCCCCGACCTGCCGAGGATCCCTCGCGATCCATCGATCCGTACCGGAAGCGGCTCTGTCGTCGTCTCGGAGGGTTCGTGTCATGGTCCGAGCAAGTCTGGAAGATCGCTGATCGAACTGTCGTCGAGCTCGAGGTCCCGAGGTCGATCTTCGACGGCTCGATCGCTCGCGAATTGTCGCGAGACGGTCGTCGGGACTCACAACCTTCTATTTCCGTCGACGTTGACGTCCCGTGCGTTGACTTCTCTCGATCGATAGGATAAATCTCCCTTTGTTACGCCGGGCATGTTTGTTCTTCGCGTTTTTCACGCTTCTTGAAAGACAATGATCTAGGGAACGAAAGATTTCGTCGTGAAAGGGACGTTAAAGGATGTTGTTGGCTCTCGGAGAGCTTTAGCCGTTGGATGATGACGGAAGCCTTTTTTACGCTGGTTTCCCCTGGGGACATCGTCCGCCGAATGGTTCGAGACCTCTGAGATTCGGGGAAGATGGCTGGAGATGATTAAAAGGGAGCAGAGCTGGCTGGAAATGTCCATCAAAATGGTTGAAGAGAGCAAAGCGTGGTTAAAGGCAGATCGAGCGAGTTTTAAGTAGGTGAAGGTTGACGAACAGTCAATGGAAGCTTCTGAAGAAAAATGTGAATAAGAAATACCCGAAGGAAGTTGAAGACAGTTCTAGGTAGGTGAAGTCTCTCGAAGATGATCGGAGCTGTTAGTCGTGTAGCTTGAGAAGGACCAGGCAGGGTAGCAGTTCAAGAAAATTAGGGATAGCTGAAGAGAGTCGATGAAAGCTTTGAGGTTTCTCAAGAATTATGTTGATGGGAGTTTAAGACGGCATTAGCTAGGTGAAGGTTGATTAAGATAAGCGGAACTGTTAGAAGTAGCTTGAGAAGGAACAAGTAGGTTAGCAGTTTAAGAAAATTAGGGGTAGCTGAAGAGAGTCGATGGAAGCTTGAGGTTTCTGAAGAAAAATGTGGATAAGAAATACCTAAAGGAAGTTGAAGACAATTTTAGCTGGGTGAAGACTGTCGAAGATGATGAAAAGTAGCTAAGATTAATTGGAGAGGGTCCAACAAGATTAGAGGTTGAAGAAGATAAACGACTGCTGAAGACTCTCAACAGAGGTCGGAACTATTCAAAGTTAGAGTAGCTGGAAGGGACCAAGGTGTAAAGGTTTCCGAAGAAGAAAAAAGAAACGAACCTGAAGAGAGTCGAAGTTATAAATAGCTAAAAAATCTCGAAGAAGGTCAGCAGTGATTGAAAATACTCGAACAACGTCACAAACGATTACAGAGAGTTGAAGAGCACTGTGTAGAGGAAGTTGAACAGAGTCCAAGAAGATTTCGAGTTGCGGAAGATAAAGATTGGAGGATGAAAACACGTGAAAATGAGTAGAGCTGTCGAAGAGAGGGAGGGAGCAGCAGTAGAGGACGCGCGAAGGACAGTAGAGGTCATCGCAGAACGAAACAGACCAGTTGAAGGGGATCCAAAGAAGATTTGAAGTCTTTGATGAGGATCCAAGCTGGTTTGAAGTTGCCGAAGAGACTCCAGGAAGGTCAAAAGCATCCGAGGAGATTCGAAGTAGGCTAACCTACCGTTTAAGGAAGTTGAAGAAGATTAGAAGCGGTTGAAGACGAACCGGATCGTGTTTCAAAGGATCTCTCGAAACTTTCAGAAATGTCTAGCTCGGAAGCTCGGTGAAGACTGTTTTCGTCTGCGCGATTCCATTTATTTCAAAGCGAAAACAGAGTGCACGACTTTCCTTTGACTCGAACTCCGTTCTGCGGAATTGACTATTAACCTTTGAACTCGAAGACCAAACATCACTTCCGACCTAGAATGTTTCCATTATTCTTTGTTCATTTCATGCATATTGAGTTGAGTTGAGTGATTAAAATATGAACAAATTGAATAATACAACAAATACTTCGAATAATGATACAGCAATTTTTAGTGGCGCCTCAGAAGCGCCACCGTCAGCGAACCTGAAGACTTTCGAGACCTCCTAAAAGATCCGCTGACTAGCTCGTCGAACGAGACGGAAAATTTGCAAATTCCGAAGTGCACTAAGACTGCTTCAATTTCACTGTTTTAATTTTTGAAGGCGGGCACGATAGTCATCGTGATCATTTGATTTTATTCTTTATCACGTTGTCTGACAGGTCGCTTATATATAAGCGATACTATTCTTTTATCAGGCTTAGAAATGGATTT
The DNA here is from genome assembly GCA_913789895.3 of Seladonia tumulorum. Lineage (NCBI taxonomy): Eukaryota > Metazoa > Arthropoda > Insecta > Hymenoptera > Halictidae > Seladonia > Seladonia tumulorum. The sequence goes on from OU565266.1 coordinate 30,428,475, forward strand.
TCGTCGTGGAATATTCGTGCATAATGGATTTGATTGAGATTTATGATATGCAGACGAGATAAAGAAATTATTATCGCGGGTGATTTTAACTTTCCAATTTCCTGTAATTAGATTTCTTCGATGTCGAATTTTTCGGAGCTGTGACTCGGCAGCCATCGTCCTTTTCGAAATATATTTTATGGACTCTCAGAGTGTATTTGCTACAACAAAACGTTTCTCTCTCGGCAATAGAGAGGATCGCCAGTGTCGGATTAAACTCGAAGCGGATATTTATACAAATTGCAATCGCAATCCGAGCAGACGTATTTTTCGCGACCCCGAGAAGATGCCCGAGGATGCAACTGTAGCTGCACCTGTCGAGGGGCAGTCGAGTTTTTCAGCTCCGCGAAAAAAATTGTTCAGCTTTTACAGCGGCCGCGTTTCCGCTTCGCGCCTTTCCAGTGTTCTCGACCGGATTCCGCGAGTTTCCCCAATGTTTTGTTTGTCGTTCTTTGCCCCGGGGCCAAGCCCTTTTCGCGAGCCCGCGTTTTTAAATCGCGTTAAACACCCGCCTCACGATTTACGCGCGAGCTTGTACACGTTGCTCGAGTGGGAAACGAAAACGGGAAAACAAAGAGGGTCGAAGCTAACCGCGAGGAACGAAATCGAACTTTAAAACAATGGCGGAGGGGCTCGTTCAATGCGCGAACCACCTGCTCTTTGTTCAACAACACTTTTACCTTCGGGGAAAGTGGTGTTCGAAACATAAAAACACTTTTACCTTCGCGGGAACATCGTGTGCGCCACTCGATCCACTTTTCGTTATTGTTCAGTTCCGCGTCTTCAATTTTTCATAGTGGCCCCTTCAACCGTTTCCTGTGCTTAGATTGCCATGAAACATTTATTCTATTCGCGTATGTTTTTCTCGGATGTAGAGCCAGCCATTTTCTGTTCCTATATTATGCAAAACGCAGACGTAGTTCTTCAAAATGTAAAATAATACCATGAAACCAGAGTTGTGCAGAATTACAATTGAATTACTCCAGGAATTATAATTACAAAGTAATTGAATTACATTTAATAACAAAAAACTGAAAAAAGGAACGTTTTTAGTTTACCACTAACCAATAACAGGACCACATTGACTAATTATAGGTATTATGAACAAGGACGAGGAAATTCTTCAAAGATCCGGTCTATACATAATTTGTAGAGCTGTATGTGAATTATATTGTATTTCAATTACACATCTGATTAAAATATTTTAATTATATTGTATTTCAATTACACATCCGATTAAAATAATTATTAATTGAATTAACCGAAAGGTTTGAATTATTTCATTCAATTATGACGTAGTTGAATTACAATATAATTGAAGTACAATGTAATTCAAATACGCAATTGAATTACAACGTGACTGAATTAGCCCAACTCTGCATGAAACATCTTTAATATTTACTAATGCGACTTTTGGCCATCTTGCAGTTTTCACTGGCTATGCAAACTTTATTTAACCTTCATATGTCCTTCAGCTTGAAGACCCATCGCAACAACAAAATCCGCGAATATAACCTCTTCGTTTCCACAAAGGTGCCAGACCGTAGAATACTTTTTTCGCAAACGAATTCGGCGCGCTGGCGCTGTAAACACAGCGAATTAAATTCACGTGAGTAATTTAGCCAAAATTCGGACTGGCCCCGCGAAAAATACGCGGTGGTGGAAATTGCGGAATTACATTCGAGGCGATCGCCGACGCGACGCGGCCGGCAGAGCTAAATTTCCTTTTGTACGAGCTAATTACGATCACAAAGCGGCGTTACTCTGAATTTCAGAAGTCCTTTCGCAATCTGCACTTCCGCGCGGGAAGAGAATAATTTCCGCGTGTGCGCCGACTTCGCACTTTTCGCGCGGCGCGGCACTTTGTCGCCGTTATCAAGAAGAGTCCGTTGATAAACTCGCGGCGACTAATTAACGAAATTGTGCGTCCTTGAAGAACTCTCTGCCGTACATCTGGCAAATAAGGGTCCCTTGTTCGAATAGAAAAATAGGGAATATTTTATTCGAAGTATTTTCCATAGGTACAACCTCTCTCCAGTTCTTCTAATCTATAAATCAGGGACCAAAATAGCAATTATTCTAAAATTTTCTACGATAAAAATCATTGATAAAAAGTTAATTATTATTGAAATCTAAGATAATCTACACAAAATGTGAAGAAAAAATTCGGAGAACAAAATGATTATAAAATATCGATTTTTATACATTTTGGTTACAATTGGATTCTCCTCGATAACTGTTATCGATGAAGAAAAACTGTTTCGATTGTTCAAAGCAGTTATTGACGAGAGAAGTTCATTTCGATCACTCATAACAGTTGTCGATGATCAAATATCTTTTCACTTGTTCATAATAATTGTTGATGAGAAAATCATTTCTGTTGCTTATTTAATTACTGAGATGTCTACTCTTTTTCGGATGGAGCAAGCCCGTGAAATTCATTGAGAAGGTTTCAAGCACAACAAGACAAATCAATAGACCATAAGATCAACACAAAATCTGAAAAAAAAGTTTTTCAAAATTTTTTCAATTGGGAAAAGTGCATAGTAGCGTGCATAGTTCACGCTGTGCCCGCAGCTTAAGTTCTAAAATTAACGTTAGATGATTTGCGGTGTAATTTGTCAGGAGAAAATTTGGAAAAACTCATGTTTACCGCATTAAATTTTGATGAATCAAAAAATGATAAAAAAAGATTAATTTCACGAATCAAAAATTTATTAAATAATTGATCGTCTACTATTTGAAAGTTGTACTATTTAATAATAACTATTACAAATTTTCTACATCAATAACAGTTACGACTCATATCTTATGAGCGATCGAAATGAAATTCTCTCATTGATAACTGTTATGAGGGATGGAAATAAATTTATCTCATTTGTAACTGTTATAAGTGACCGAAATGAATTTCTCTCGACGATAACATGTACCAACAAGAGAAAAAATTTTCGGTTACCTATAATTCTTATTTGTAACCAATACGATTTTAGGTTTAGATTCTTTTATTAGAATTTTTACTAGAATTAGATTTTAGATTCTTTTTGGTTATAACAGTTATGGTCCCTGGTGTTTAGACATCAACAATTTTAGTTACTGCCGAAGGGACGGCCGAAGTTTTCGAAGTTCCTACCGTTTTTTTGATAAATAAAAGTCCCTTGCTCAAATAGAAAAATAGAGAATATTTTATTCGAAGTATTTTCCATAGGTACAAACTTCCTCGAGTTCTTGCCTAGCTACAGTCTAACTCGAAAACTAATGAAGAGAAATTAGCACTGGTAAAACTTTCTAAAAAATGGCGGAGTTCAGTCGCCCGTGTCGTAAACATCCCTAAAATACTCCGAACGACGCAGTCGCATCGTAACACTTATATTTCACACGGCGAAACGCGGCCGTGTTAACAACGGCGCCGTCGCGGAAATTTCTCGAGCCTTATAATTGAAAAGTACAGTTTCCCGTTTCGATTCGGTTTGTTGGCGGGCCCCGGCTCGTAATCCACTTTGCCCCGGGAACTTTTAATACTCGGTCGACACTCGCCATTAAGCCGCGTAAGTAGGAAGCCTGCGCCGCGAGCCATTCGAGTCTCAGATTCAAATTCTGAAACACTGGTACCGACGTAACGAGGCCGCGGCTTTTAAAAAATAATAACCGTCCGGCGGTGGTTTCACTTCCACGGAAACTTTTCTGCCCCCGGAAAAATAGGAGACTTTGAGGACAGCCTTTTCTCCCCCGTTAAATGCCGCTCGTGACACAGACGAGAACATAATTATTATAAATAATGCTGCTGTCGTTACTTCTGATCTCTTCGATCTAAACTCCTGGGTTCTTATTTAACACTTTGATCGCCAAACAAGAAAGCTCAAAAATTCCATGAAATCAAAGTAACTTATCTGATAAAATAGAAATTGAAAAAAATTAAATGTATGATATTGTGTAGTTCTCCAACTTTCTTGCACTTTACAGATCCTAATCAAATTTGGTGCAATGAATATATTAACCCCTTGCCCTACAATATCGTGTCAGACTCCTGATGAAGATTTTTGAACAGAGTCTAATAAATATGTATGTTATTAATTTCCTTTAAAGCGAAATAAAATTCTATTTCGTTGTAGTTGATACATATCCTTTATTGTCATACAATAAATATAAACTATCTTTTCTTTTCTATGAAATCCTGAACGATGAAGAATTTCTGATGATTACAATCACAAAATAAATAGTAGTGCAAGGGGTTAACGTAAAAATTCATTTCGTGTGTTCATTCTGGTCGTGTGAAATACATTTGAATAATATAAAATGGTAATTAGACGTTTGCATCGATAGATTTCACTGTGTTAAAAGTCTTCTGTAATTAAATTTATCCTTAAATAATACAAAGGGAGTATTAAATGAAGTATGCATCGATAGTGCTTTCACCGTTTGAAAAATTATATCTTCTCTGTAGTTAATGCAATTTTTACTTGAATGATATAAGAAGCGCATTCGATAATTCAATTCGAGAAGATCGGTCGAAATCTAAAATTGTACCGTCATGCGTCAGCTCGACTTCGGTGACCGCGTAGCTTATCGTCAGTTGCACCACGCCGGTCGACGTGGTCAAACAGCAAAGTTCACGGAGGCAAATCAATTTCGTGAGTCCTGTTCCTCGACTGTCACCGGATTCGGGTCGGAAAGACCCGACGGACCCGACAGAACGGAGATCAGAGGGAAGCTCGAATGTAAATCACCGACAGAAGTCTAACGAAGGATTGATCCGAGCGTATACGGGGAACCGGTCCTTTGTAAACCGGCCACCGATTAGGCCAACGCTGATCGGTCCACCGATTGTTGCCCGCGTTTCGAACTTACGCGACCTGTTTACAAACGCGACGGATTATGCCTTTGTGTCTGCGAGTCGATGATCAATGACGCGATAATGTTGCTGTTCTGTAATTTATGGGGAATCGCACGATCCTGGGAAACGGATACCACGGTCTCGTGAACCAGCAAATTAACTTGACCTCCCGCGAAACTGCGAGAAACGTGTAATAGATTAAAAGCTTCATTTCACTTATCTTTTTAGTGCAAGCGGAGAGACTTCGAATGTCTTCGTTTGCATAATTCATGCAGCGTTCGAGGGGGAGAGCCACTTTGTGGGGGACGATATCTAATCGACTCAACTTTCAAGGTTCGGGAAAAATGCTTCTTGTAACTTTCTGTTTGTCATGCAGAGTTTTATCTAGCGAAACACCGAACGAATCTGTTTTCGTTCAGTCTGCAGCGTATCGAACACCTGGAACGTCGCACAGTGGGCGGAGACGCGGAGTTGGCGCTCGAAAATGGAAAATTGTTTTGTTTTTAAATAAATGGGTGACGGGCATGTTTTAAGAACATTCCAAAAGAATTAAATCTGAAAAAATGGTTATCTCTCTCCACGACCCACAGGAGCCCGGCAAAGTTCGAGGACAAAATTGAGAATGCGAAATTGTCTCTTTTCACATGATTTTCCTAATGTTCAAGTGCAATTTAAAAGAAATGTATTAGGAATAACTAAGTCGGGTTTAGACAATACGAAATCTTACATCTTCTAGGATTTAAAATCATTTTGAAACAAGTAATTGTTATTACATTTTAAAAATTATTTCAATTATTATTCTTCGTCTTTTGAACTTTAAGTATCCATATGTTAGCCGGATCCTAATAGAACCTAGCACCGACTATACTGTGTTAAAAATTCATTTTCAACAATTTGCAACAAATCTGCCAGAAATTACAGATTTACACCAGGAATGTTAATGCGGAGGACACGGATACATTAATTCCACTTACTCTATAATTTGTTTAAAACCTGTGTAATTAGCACATTCTAGTCATTTTAAATTCTATTCCTGATTATTCAGCACAATAATAACAAGTGGTCTATTGTCTACCTATAAAGCAAATGTAAAAATTAGAAAAATCTTTTTGCTTTAAACAACACATAATTGCAACATTGATATTTGAAAACAAATTTTATAAAAGTATAAAATAATAAACAAGACACAACTAGTTTGGATTGATCGTGAACCAAAAACAGGTCAAAAGTCGGTCACAGATTTTTGTATAACCATTCTGAACTTTCTCGATTGTCTTCAAAATCCTGAAGATCAAAAAATCTTCAAACTTGATACTAATCTCATGTTGCACAGAAAGTAATCAGCATCCTGCTGGAAACAAAATGCAGCTTGTTTCTCTTCGGCTGTTAGGCAACGGTCGACGAAGGGTCGTACGCACGTGCGAACGGGTATAGTAAGACGTAAACAAGAAAAGTTAATAATATGGGACATTTTCTAACACGTTAGACGTTCTGGCCGCGTCAGTCACCGGTGACTGACACTAGCTTTTCCAGCTGTTCTAAGCAGCGTGGCCTGACGGTGATTTCCTTAAGAATTCGCGTGGCGCTCAACGTGTTAATAATAATAATAATACTGATCGTCATTACCCGCTGACAGCGATTACCTTATCTTCGCCTAAGCATGCATGGACGATTCCTCCAAGAATATCGCGGTTCAACGAAAAGAGCTACCGGCTCCGTCGGTGCGTTGATAGGTAATCAATGAAGCGGGTGATCGTGCGCCGCGTCGCGGCGGTCGGCTAATTAATATCTCCATAAATAACGAGAAGTGTCCCACGGCGAATTGCGTTTATTTATGGTTCACCGACGTCCTATAAATTACAGACGTTCCGTTAATCGCGGGCACGCACCGTTCACGCAATCTTGTTAAGTGATTACAAATTGGCCGGGGGGAGAGAAAAAGAGAGAGAGAGAGAGAGAGAGAGTGAGAGTGAGGGAGAGAGAGGCGGGTCGCCCTCGTGCGCCATCCACGGGTAAAACTAGCTTTACCCGACGACCCTACAGAGAAAGACGGGTGAAAGGAGAAAGGAGGGTCGAGTGGACAGTAAATCTTCTCCTCGCCGTGGAAGAATCGTTCGTGGAGGCGTTATGATCTTTATCGCTTGATGTTCAACCGGTACAAACGGGGTAGATATTAAAATCGTAATTACCGCGTTACCCTTCCTCCTCTTTCGTTCTTCTTCTTTTTCTTCTTCGTCGTCCCACTTCATCGGTATATCTCCTCGCTTAAATAAAATCCTGCCTTTTACTCCGCTCCTTTAAAATCGAAATTAGGTGTTCTCCAGCTCGCCGATTGTCACCGGCAGTCGACAGCGGACCGGATTCGCGCGCTTAATTGCTTAATTGCTTAATTACTTCTCCCACGTAGCGCTGCACAGGATAATTAACATTTGAACTGACAGTGCGAACACACGTTTAAAAGAGTCTCACGATTTTCAATCTATTTTGAACCGAATAGGACGATCGGTAAGACGAACTAATTTTTTGCTCAATTAGAAAAGGATTAAAATTAAGATTTAATTGATCGTTCACTGTCTAATGATTACGATTTATTCATTTTCGGTTCCTATTTTTGCGAGGCTTTTACGGATCGTTTCGTTTAACACTTTGACTGCCAAACTAGAAATCTCAACAATTCCATAAAATTCAAATAAGTTATTTGACGAAATAGAAATTGAAAAAAATTAAATGCATGATATTGAATAGCCCTTCAACTTTCTTGCATTTTACAGATCCTAATAAAATTCGGTACGATGAATATATTAACGTGAAAATTCATTTTATAACCTGGGCAAATAATTCCGCCACCCACATATGAGTGACATGGCGGTCAACGTGTTAATAGTCGGCGACTTAATCGTTCCTAGCGATTTATCGATCCGTGTACGTAGAAAAGATGTTCTCCGTAAATGAGGTTCGCGGAAAGCATTGCACGTTATTCAGAAGCAAAATGCAGATTAAGATGGCGCAGGAATGGGATCTCTCCTGGTCGAGACGTTGGATCTTGATGTTATTAAGCGGCTCTTTCTGCTTGCCGCCACAAGATCTCCCTTAGGAGGTTCTTTTTGTACTCGACGTAATGCCTTATTTTTTTCTTATCTTCTGCTCTTCTTCTCTTCTCCTATTGTTCCCTGGAAATTGATTCGAAGCGACTACTAACAAGGACATAAAATTCGCGCAGATCGTCCGTTAAAAAGATTTGAAAGAGAGTATACTTTATTTTAACACTTTATTCGCCAAACAAGAAAGCTCAAAAATTCCATGAAATCAATGTAAGTTATTTAATAAAATAGAAATTGAAAAGAATTAAATGTACGATATTGTGTAGTTCTCCAACTTTCTTGCATTTTGCAGATCCTAATATAATTTGGTACAATGAATATATTAACGTAAAACTTAATTTTAAAGCCTGAACAAATAATTCCGTCACCCATATATGAGTGACATGGCAGTCAACGTGTTAATTATTGCTGTGAAGAGTAATGCATTCGGAAATATTCTACAATCATACAGACAGGAGCCATCTTTGTGCAATTCGTTTCAAGTCATTTTATATTCACTCTTGAACTCTCAACGATTTTCTAGCATTACCACTAACATCGAAAGAGCCTTCTCGTCACCATAAAGTAAATATTACGTTTGTTTCGTTAATGCACAATTTCGCAACTGGAGACTGTCCAACGTTCAATAAAACAACACCAAAGACAATTCTCTCCGGAGGCTTCTTCGCCGAGGGATTCTTCCAATACTTTCCTCGCGAAGTACTGAAAAATGTCTTAATAACTTCGGCAAGAATTTCCTGGCGAAGTTCCACAGGGTCTCCTCGAATCCTCTGGAAATGCTCGCCGTCTAATTGCTCCTCTTGGAATCGCCTTCTCTCACGATCGCGCGTGCATGGAAATTTCTCGCGGTCCGCAGCACTGGAGGTTGCAGTTCGCGACTCCGATAACGACGACGACGCGTTGCAACAACAGCAACCTTCCCGACGATGATGCACCGCATCGGCGACGAATGTACGCAATCGTTGCTCAGGCCGTCGCGCCGATGCCTTCGTTTCTTTTCCTCGTAATCGGACTGCTCTTATCGACGCGGGCCGAGACACCGGGCGAACTATAGTGCGAATAGTTTGTAGTTCGTCCGATGACTTCCGGCGTTCCTTCGTTTCATTCTTGGAAACCGAGCTTGGCGGACTTGTGCTCGGGTTAAGAAAAATCCTATCTGGGTCAATTCACTGTTTCCCACGGAGTTTATAACTTAATCTGGAAGATGAGAAATATTCTACATCGTTTTCTGCGGCAGCTTCCGCCATTCTTGGACGCGAATTCCGGTTCAGCAGGTGGAAGAAATACGCGTTGGCGTAGCATTTGTTCTTCGATCTCACCTTATCGTTATAACGTTCTTTAGAATATTTGAAATAATTTTTCTGATCAATTCTAGTTTTTATCTCTTCTCGCCCCGAAGGAAAAGAAAATGGAACGTGGTTGTGAAGATTGACACATCAAAATAAACACAATGGTTGACGCATCAATACAAATACGATGACTGACACATCAAAATAAACACAATGATTGGCACGTTCGAAGATTGAAAGGATTTCAAAATATCCATACACACTAAACATTCGGTTCTCTGTGATACTGTTGTAGAAGACTCGTTTTCAAGCCAGTAGTCTCTAATTTCGTAATCCGTGGGTCAAATGTCTGTGAAAACTTTGACAAATTTTCTTCTTTACGGATACCACCGTGGATTTAAAGATTGAAGCTTTCTCTTTACAACGACACCTCAACAATTGATGCACAATTTTTTCTAGTCGTTTTATCGAGTTTCGAATGAGAGGCGTGCCGACAACTTCGCGGTGGTACAAGTTATACCACTGTGGAGGTATCGATCGGAAATTAAGTATGACAATGATATTCCTCAACACAACTTTTATTTAGGATTTTCGACGATCGAAATTTTTCGGTATTTTTGTATTTTCATCAACAAATACGTAACAAATACGTGACAAATACGTAAGTTAAAAAGATTAAATACTAACCTTACTTCCTCTGTAAATGAAAATATAATTATGAACAATAGATATCTAATTTATACCACATTACAGCCACATACTGCCTGCAGAAAGTGCCAATAGCAATGGCAGCGATACGTCAAGTGATGACGAGATGTGAAGTGTTTCATGTTTCGTGAACTGAAAACGTTCAAATACGTCACTATTATTATTTTTATTGTGTTTTACATATGAGAATACGATATACCTTGAAACTAGTGTGTTATCAAATCATTTTAACGAAAAAATGATTTCATTAATTTGTGTCACAAAAATCTATATTTTGCAAAAACCAGAGGTCGTAGACAAATTTTGAAAACAGATTTAAAATCAGCGTGAAAAAATCTATGGGAAACGATATATAGCATGTTAAAAAAAAGTTTTTCCGCACGTGGTAATGGAGAAACTAAAATTTTCTTGAAATTGTGCACGTTTAACGAATTTTCTCAAGGTTAAAAAACGTTCGTACCGTAATCTCCCTATTTTTCCCATATTCTACAAAGTTGCAGTTTTCATTTAAAAAAAAATTTCATTGCTCTACCTCATTTCTATCGAAAGTTCTTTGATTTTGAATCCGAAAATGCCGTTTTTGCCCTCTTTGCGGCGTAAGACAGCGCCGTGGCCGCCACACCACGAGGGCTTTCAAAGGGCTATAAGACAATGAAAATAATCGTACTGCAATTTTTAACCTTTTAGGAACGACGCGCCACTATAGTGGCTTTCCGTGCAAAGCATCAGTTCAAACAGCACGAACCGCTATAGTGGTTTTTTTGCCTTCCGCGGCTAGTCGCGCCGTCCCTAAGAGGCAGAGTTGCGGACAAACGCGCCGTACTTAAGAGGTTAAGGAGTCATTGTAAAGAAGTGGCTTGAATTTTCGCATCAATGGCAGCTTCATTTGCGAGAAATTTTTTCGGAAGTTTGAGCTCGCAGCATTTTTGGAGCAGCAGAGGGATGGAATTTTTCCACGGAGGATCCGTGACTTTCCATTCCGTGGCGGCCATATTGTCGAGGATTCCAGGTGGCCGTTTCAGAATGGCAGCGCGCACAAGGGCAGTATTTTGGTTGCCCATGCTCCGCGACCAATTTTAGGGTGATTCGGAGTCCGTGGCTCGGCCCGCAATCTTCCCGAATGGATTCCAATTAAAACGACTGTCTGAGGGGGATACGTACGGCTTCGGGGGTCGGCGACGGTTCAAAGAGGTTCTCGGCGAACCTCGTCGGCATCGCATCGTATCGCGCCGGAGCGCTTTCATAACTGTTAATAGGAAACAATTGCCGTCTCTCGATTAAATTCCGCTGAACTATTACAGGCGTCCGTGTCGCGCGGCCGGCTCCTCCTGTTCCTGAGGTGACTGGCCTTTCTCGCGTCCGTAGTCCTCGACATTCCCTCGGGTGCTTCCCAGTTTTCCATTTCGCGGAACCCTCCACTCCCCCGCATTACCGTAATAATCAACTAGCCTTCGAAAGCGATCTCATGCACCTCCACTGGTCCCCGCGATTTCTCCTTCCGGCGCGGCAGGAATTTCGCGATTCCCCGGGCCGACGTTCGCGAATGCTTGCAATCGAAGTTGCCCTCGGCGAATATCGAATACCGCTCTACAACGGCTGTACAGAGTGTCCTACCTGATTTTGGCATTCTGTTCGAGTCGCTACAGTATTGTCTCCGTGACTGTCGAAAAGATCTCTACCGTAACTGTCAACATCTTATCCCCATCACTGGGAGGATCCCCTTGGAACTACTCAACCGGTAAACACGTTCGATGACCGAGCCAACGAGGGATCGAATATCGAGGAGACTCATACAAACGAAGCAAAAAATTGTCTTTTAATCTTTAATTTTTTAATTTACTACTTTGTATTTCTTATTAATATTGATTTATTTTTTTACAATTTTTTATGTCTTTGATCTCGAATGGCATCATTACTAATTTTCAATAATGCAGGATTCCTTTAACCAAGTCAAAAAATTGCAAAAACCTACGAGTTATATCACGTCGCAAATCGACCGCAGAAGAAAGTATACTGATTAGTAAAACCTTGATTATACGAACTAGTCAGTAGAATACGAGTGTGTGAATGCAGTGCTATATTGTCAATGATTTGCTCAATGAATCGTGTTACGTATAGATCGATTTAAATTAAACTGTTTATATATGCGAACGAATAATAAAGAATTTACAAATCATCGTTTCGGATAATCGAGATTCTATTTCTGCAGATGTTCGATTTTCTCATCGGAATTCTGTGCTATAGTTTTCTGAACTCGCCATTGATGAGCACGCGGAGTTACTGCTTTTGGGATCATTGCCAATGACCGCTGTTGAAAGGCGCTGCTTTATTCCCATTGCTCGCTCGCCCTAATGACTAGAATACTCCGGTTTATAATTAGAATTTTTCGATGAAATGGATTTCGTTCGATGACGTTGTGACTTTTCGTTTCTCTGAAGAAACTTTGGCACACTGCTGTTATACGCAGGGACCATAACTGTTATAATCAGAAAGAAAAAAGTCATGGAATAACAAGTATTTGTTGCGAATGAGGATTATAAGTAACCGAAAATTTTTTCTCGTGTTGGTAAATGTTATCGTTGAGAGAAATTCATTTCGATCAACTGCTTATAACAGAAATTCATTTCGATCAACTGCTTATAACAGAAATTCATTTCGATCAACTGCTTATAACAGAAATTCATTTCGATCAACTGCTTATAACAGTTACCAATGAGAGAAATCTATTTCGATTGCTAATAAAGGGTTATTGATGGGAGAAGTAGCAAAAATTTTTATAAATTTTCCTTAAAACCTTCTCAAAATGAATTTCACAGGCTTGCTCCATCCGAAAAAGAGTAGACAACTCAGTAATTAAATAAGCAACTGAAATGATTTTCTTGTAAATAATTATTGAGTAAGTGAAACGAAATTTGATCATTGATAACTGTTAGGAGCGATCGAAATAAGTTTCTCTCATTGATAACTGTTATGAGCGATCGAAATGAACTTTTCTCATTGGTAGCTGTTATGAGCAATCGAAATGAACTTCTCTCATTGATAACTGTTATGAATGATCGAAATGAACGTCTGTCCTTGATAACTGCTTTAAGTGATCGAAACAGTTTTTTTTTCATCGATAACAGTTATCGAGGAGGATCCAATTTTTTGGATTCTAATAACTGTTATTTGTAACCAAAAACTATAAAAATCGATATTACTTAATCATTTTGTTCTTCGAATTTTTTTCTTTATACTTTATGTAGATTATCTTAAATTTCAATAATAATCAACTTTTTATTAATGATTTCTATCGTAGAAAATGTTAGAATAACTGTGCTTTTTTACAATGCTATTTACGAGTTACACTGCTATTTACGAGAATCGTTGTACAGGAAAATTTATGCAGTATCAGATGTGGTTTCAGTCGCCTGTCGCATTGTGATTCTTGAACCAAACCAACCCGAACGGTTCTAATGCGGGCGATCGTTACGACAAAATCTTCGTAGTCCCAGATCATTGACAGATTACTCTCGTTGCGTATTCATCCGGCTTGTTTACTCATCGGTGGTTAATTGCTGTTGGTCCGGGGTCTTGTTCGCGTGTTGATTATCCGTGTTGGTCAGCGTTCGTAGCTTTGTTGGTCGATGTTATCCGCACCGATGGCAGAGTAATGTCTTTACAACATTGTGATCGATGTGCTACCAGATGGGGCTGTTGCGACTGTTCCTGAACTGTCGTCTTTATGCTTCTTCAAATAGTACCATTTTTGTTTGGTTTTATCGAACAAGATTCGTTTACGGAATCAACTTCAGTCGCGTTTGACTGCAAATCTTTTTACCCAATCGTTTTCTCGCTAGAAATAAAATCCTCTTACTGAATCGTCCCTTTACGGAATCATCCCTTTACTGGAATTTACATTTCTTTACTGCACGGTCTCCTTTCTAGATCTTCTTACTGAGTTTCAGTAGTATTACGAATACGTACATACACAAGATCCTCAGTGACATATTTTTAGCTATACATACATGCGCCAGAAACACTTTTTGAATCCCTTGATGGAAGATCTATTGATAAAGAATCTAAACTCTTCATAATTCAAGCTGTCTCTCAAATTGCGTTTTCAGTGAAAATTATCTCATTGCAAAACTCTTTTGCCTCGACAGATTCTGTTATTCCCTTAAATTAATATAACATACTATGTACAGTACAAGTGTTATAGAAATTGGTTGTCTGTTTCATAAATCCAACACTACAGTCTGTGTGTTCGATATATGTATGTCGCAAATTCCTGACTCATAAAAGTCGTAGAATTATCCCCACTATCGCGGGGTATACCTCATGAGGGGTCGCGAAGCTCGAGAGGCCTCGGACACCGAGGAGTGTAAAAATTATACTGATCGAGTACGAGGTTCCGTGGATCACAGAGTAATAGTATCTCCTGGACAATATATGTATGTCGCTGGCAAGACCCGTGTTGCTGACATATACCGAGAAAACATTGTACTTACTTCCGCTTACAAGAAAGGAAAAACTAACCCACCTGAAAAATTTCTTTCGCCAACTAGACGACACCATACGAGTAAAATGAAATAAAAATGTAATTAATAGACTCCGGATTTTGTGCATTTGTGCCCAAATTGAGTGGACGAACTTTAATATAGTAAGACGAATAAAGGAATTTAAGAATGTCAATATATTACTTTCAGTCTATTTAAATTATTAACACGTTGACTGCCATGTCACCCATATGTGGGTGACAGAATTATTTGTCCAGGATTTATAATAAATTTTTACGCTAATATATTCATCGTACCAAAGATTAGGAATTGTACAATGTAAGAAAGCTGGAGGACTGTGCAATATCAGACGTATAATTTTTTTCAATTTTTATTTCATTAAATAACTTACTTTAATTTTATGGGATTTTTGAGGTTTCTAGTTTGGCAGTCAAAGTGTTAAAGGAAGAAAAAATTTTCTACTACTGATATAGAAAGTTCGCATTTTGCACATGCTGTAAGTGCATGAAAATCCGGTCTAATTATACGACGCTGAAAATTGTACGGCAGGGGGTCGAAAGGTTAACAACACTCCTAAAAAATTGAAATTTCTTTCTCTCTCCCCCAAGTTAATCAGTCCACACGAATTCATGTTCGCGTACAGAGCCATAGCGATCGCGAGCGCGCGAAATTTTCGGCTGGTTCGCAAAGTATCCGCAGCTGGCGCATACACCATTCACGCGGACGTGTGACAGGCGTAACTTCGGGGACCGCGAAACATCGCATCGTTACGGCTTTTCCGTGAAGGCATCGGGTTTGGAGCGTTCTTGGAAAATTCCTCTGGCATCGGAAATGGGTCAGTGTGTCCGCCCACGAGGCTGAGGTCGAGCTCTCGTTGCGGCCGGTGTGCATCTGCATTCTGCAGTGGCCGAAATCGCGACGCGCCGACCGCGGTACCAATCGATATACGCTATAGCATAGTGCTCGCTTAAATTCTTAAAGTCTGGGATCCGGAAGTCAACTTTATCGCGTAATTGGCTTTTATCTACCGAGATAAGGTGTCGTCGAGCTCGAGGTTACTGAGCGGTGGGGATGGTTTGTCCAAATTTCATTGTCACAGATTTAGCAAGTTTGAGCGAGCACTACCGTATTTGCGAGCGACGCCGATGCTGAAGCCGACACCGACGCCCCGGCGTCGTTTCCCACGACATAAAACTCGGGGGCCGATACACCGATACGCCGTTTATCGCGGATCGTTCCGAGAGAGTAAGCCGATCTGCCCCGGCTCCTATCGCGTGGGAGACGGTCCAAAGGTCATTCCTGATACAATGACCGTAATTTTGTCCGTTGATACTAGCCGAGACCGTGACGGTCCTCGTGAAACTCGGGTTAAGCCCTGTCCCGCGAGGGAGTTGTAAACAGGGTCTTGCTGCCCCGGAATATCTCGGAAACATAGAAAAATGGTAGAAATCGCCCCCGACGGCAACCTTGTGGTTCTATCGGGTCTGTCCCTTTGTATTAGTCCTGAGCCCTACAGGGCTATATGTACTGGATTTGTCCGTGAAGTTTGCAGTATTCTCTAAACAGAAAAATGTAAGAATCTGGTTGGCGTATTTTACTTAGGGTGTTCGTTCCGGTAGCTTTTGGTGCACGTAATATGTGTTGGGCAGCTTACCATGTTTAGCTGAGGTAGCTCAGCTAGGTAGCCCACGCGGTTATAGGGCTACCTCTTTAGGTTAGCCTTGAGCCCTACAGGGTTTTACGTACAGGATTCAGACTTTGAAGATTGCAGCGTGTTCCAAAGAGAAAAATATAGGAAGAACCTGGGTTCTTCCCAGGTATACATTAAATTGTCCGGGATATATTTTAATCGTCTTTCAGCAAGCTCAATTAACACTTTGATCGCCAAACAAGAAAGCTCAAAATTTCCATGAAATCAAAGTAAGTTATTTAATAAAATAGAAATTGAAAAAAATTAAATGTATGATATTGTGTAGTTCTCCAACTTTCTTGCATTTTACAGATCCTAATCAAATTTGGTACAATGTAAAAATTAATTTTAAAGCCTGAACAAATAATTCCGTCACCCATATATGGGTGATATGGCAATCAACGTATTAAATATTCTTCAAACGCCACCGAGCTATCTTTTAGAAACAACTAAAATTTCGCTCACAGTAGTAAACTCTAAACAACAATGTACAAATTTAATTTAACTTTCTCCACTCGTATCGTCGATGCATTGAAAGAAGAGTGTACTGCTGCAAGGATAGTTATCCGGCGTTGTTTCTCATCGATTTTTGGCAACTAGTGCTCCCAAACAATGGTCCATAACGAACCAGGGTGCTTCGATTCGAAGATAAAAAAGAATATTGCTCCTAGCCAGGTAAAATGAAATCTCAACAGAGAATGGTGCGCGTCGAATTCAAATTGCTACCAATTTGAAGTTATATGGAACATGATTTTTACTGCCGTGAGTCGTCACGGAGCGTTTGAAACCTTTAGAAGTACTTGTATGAAAAAAATGTCCAACTTTATAAACTGCCATAAAATTGATCGATTATTAAGTGCCACTTGTCTAATTTACTAGCACCAGCGATTCTTCCTCTTCTTTGTAAATGTTGGCGAAAAAGCTACAAGTTTAAAAGCTAATTCAGCTGACCCAGACCATTTACTCTAAACTACGAAGTTGCTGCCACGTATATACTCGCCTAATTTGCTAGTGTGATTTTCTCAAAAAGTAGCGATGCTCGATTCGTGGATTCTTAATACAGGCTTATTAATAATACGCTGATTAACTAGACTTTCTCACATATTTCACAGCAATTTTTATATTCTGGAAACTGAGGGTAGTAAAACGAGGAAGGAAGTGAGCGTAATTAATTTTAACACTAAAGGTACCAAACACAAAACATAAAGGTGAAACGTCTTACAGAAGGGAAAAGATTGAATCTATTTAATATGTGCTTAAATAAAGAAGTCAACTCAGCAATTTCCTATGAAAACGTTTTTATAATTTCAATAATTTTAAAATAGAAAGCCGGTCATTTCGACCGTGGTAGGTTTAGGGTTAAAATATCCGTTCGAGTCAAAACAATGCACATGGTTGTGGTTCCTGAAGAGTTAGAATATTTGGTCAGGAAAACCATTGAAAAATCTCCATTTCCCAAACTCAGTCCTTCCATTTCTTCTCTGAGCGCGTTTAGACACCCTCCCTGCTAAAATCCAGTTTTAAAAATCAGCCCAGCTGCTCGAGGCTCTTGTCCCAAGATATGAAGCTGCCCCGAGTTCTCGATTGTCAAATTTCGTAGACTAACCGGGAGGCGAAGCTAGCCCTGCGAGTCAGCAAACGAAGTGTGACACCGTGCGCCAGCGAAGCAATCCTTCACCGGGCGTCTCCCTGGAAAATATTTCATACCCGACTTATTGCGGATGGTCCGGGAACGTAAAGGCGGATTTACACTTCTTCCCTTTGAATGTACGACCCGGATGATTCATCCACAATGAATGCGAAAGACAAGAACCGGTGTATTTATCAGGGACCATAACTGTTATAAACGAAAAGAAAAAAGTCGTGGAATAACAAGTATGTCGTCGACTAAAATCGCATTGGTTGCAAGTAAGGATTGTAAGTAACCAAAATCTTTTTCTCTTGTTGATAAATGTTATCGTTATGAGAAATTTATTTTAATCACTTGAAACAGTTATCAATACGAGAAATTTATTTCGATCGCTAAAAACAGTTATCGATGGGCGATGTTTATTTCGGTCGCTCATAACAGTTGTCCATAAGAGAAATTTATTTCGATTGTTCATAACAGTTATCGATAAGAGTGATCGAAATGAATTTCTCCCATTGATAACTGTTATACGTGATCGAAATGAATTTCTCTACTCGATAATTGTTTCGAACAATCGAAACATTATTTTTCTTCATCGATAATAGCTATCGAGGAGGATTCAATTTTTTGGACACTAATAATTGTTATTAGTAACCAAAAAGTATATAAATCGATATTTTTTAATCATTTTGCTTTTCAAATTTTTCTCTTTATATTTGGCGTAGATTATCTTAGATATTCAATAACAATCAACTTTTTACTAATGATTTTTATCGTAGGAAATTTTAGATTAACTGTTATTTTTGGTCCCTGGTATTCATATTGGGTGCAGAAAAGAGAGCTCCCGAATACAAAAGAATGAAACCTCGTCTTTGAAAAACGAAAAGAATCGAGTGCTGCATCATGCTGCATCTCAAGCAAATTCGTGCAAACTCTCGGTGTCTGGTATCTCGTATTCCGTCTCACTCGCACCCCAGGCGTCTCATTCTCTTCCTCGACGCAGACAAAAAATATGATATAAAGATTTTTAATCGCCGTAAAGTCGTCTCGACGAACTGTGCGGCGGATGAATATTAAGAGCCGGCCAGGAAGTTTGCGGTATCTCGGATTTCGAAGGAGAGCCGCCTTCCTCGATAGAGGGCCGATTTAATCCGGCCGGAAACCGGTGTCTGACAAATCGTCCGGATTATATCCATTCATCAGCGAGCAGGCCGCAGTCTGTTTGCGCGCGTTGCGCTCCAGCAACCCACATTTATCTCGTGCCAAGCCTGCGCTTTCGTATTTACGGCGTGCACCGGCTCGACGTGCCGGCCGTGGACGTCAGTCTCTGGAATTTTTCCCGACTTTTGTTTTGCCCGTGTCGCAATCGATCCACCGCAACCGGCCTCCCGTCTCGATCACGATTATTCTACAGGGTGTTTGGTAACTGGTGGTACAAGCGAAAAGGGAGTGATTCTACATGAAAGAATAAGTCGAAAATATCGAATAAACATTTTTCGTTTGAGGCTTTGTTTTCGAGAAAATCGATCTTGACGATCTGTCAGGTTTATGTGCTTTAGTATATGCAGGAAGTAGATTTGGTTGGTCATGATCTGACAGTTGCGTCAGACAATTCCTATCGAATAGCATGCGTATTCGCTGCATTTCAAACTCGATTTTCTCGATAACGAAACTTCGGATGAAAAAATGTTTATTCTATATTTTCGACTTATTCTTTCATGTAGAATCACCCCCTTTTCGCTTGTACCACCAGTTACCAAACACCCTGTATATTCGAGTGTCCCTATCAATCAATTTATACTCCCCCAGACGCATGGGGAATGGTGAACTTGAGCGGACAGGGTGCTTGGAAGGACGCTACTGGGCTCGACTTATGATGCCTGCCGACATTGTCTGCTATTTTTGAGATCGAGGTCTCTTTACACGGCTCATACCTTCTGGTTCTTTGATTTTTCAAGGATTATGTTTTTGATACTTTTATGGATCGATATTAAGTCGTGCAGACTTTATTGCGAATTTTAGACTTGTAAAACGTTTCAACCCTCACCTTGGTTAGTTGCTGTACAACGTTTGAATTTTTCCTGGCTGTATTGTAAGATGTATTTTTAGTTTTTACTTGGAGGGCGAATTCACTATTTTTTAATCGAATCTAATTTAGAAAAGTACCTATCTTAAAAAATGACGATTTACCGTGTTATTCAAAGTTCAAAGTCAGTTCGAGGTCAATAACCCTACCCAATCGATTTATTATAAATTTCGCTCAGCATCTGATCTGCGCTAAGCACCCTATACTAAGCACGATTCAAAAGGTGCACGACTAAACACCGTGTACTCGTTGAAATTCGACAACCCTCACCCTATCGATTAACAATAAACTGTGCTTCGCATCTGATTTAGCTAAGTATCCCGACGAAGAGAACCATTCACGGTGTTCCCATTGACAGGGAATGCGATCTGAATTGACCACGAGTTGCAAGCTAGATCCGCTCCGCGTATCGGTCGAAACTCGACGACCCTCCCGTACGGTCTGGGTCCGTATTCAACAGTGTCACCGAAAAGAAAAGTATTTGGCAAGCGGAAACGGGGACGTCGATCGTGAAAATAGGCTGACGTGTTTGGTCGGACGGCAGCGTCAGAGAGTGTCTCGGATCGCGTCATCGTGGTTCGAGCATCGAGGCGTCGTCGCGGACGTCACCGTTCGATGCCAGGGGCGTCGCGACGCCGCGGCGCGCCAAGCGAATCGCGGCAACAACGGCATCAGCATCATCGGCAGCAGTAGCATCAGCCTCGTTCCCAGAATTTCGACGATATCCGGTTCGCGCCGGTTCCCGCTGGCTCGTTTCCGATCTTCGGCATCGTCGTCTGCTGCACGCTGCTCGATGTGGCGTCGCGTCGCATCGGTGTCGGCGTCGTTGTCGTCGTCGACGTCGTCCCTTTTCGACGAGTCGCGTCCGCTTGTAACCGAGGGGATGAAAAAGAGGGGACACGGCGTCGTTGCGTAAGCGTCTGGACGCCGAGGCACCGTTGCGTCAGTCGTTCGAAAGCTACTAAGCATCGCGGTCCACGAAAACCCGGCCGAGAGCATAACCGGCGCTCGCCTAATCCGTGAGTCTCTCGCTAATCTGGGGCGTCGGCTCCCCCTCGAAACCGGGGACCGTTCCCCACCGGGCTCCCACGGGGTTCCTGCGCTCCTGACTGGGTTTCCTCAAGGTCGCAGCGTCCGACGTTGTTCCGTGTGTCCCGGACCTTGGTGCTGGGAAGTCTCAAGGTCAATGCCACGTCGCCCCGCAACAGCAACAGTCGCGCAGCCGCGTTCTCCTCAGGATCGAATGGTTTTATGGTGGCGCCTCCGAGAGATTTAACCGCATCCTCTCTCTCTCTCTCGACGATCGATCGGGATCGCGCGACGTCGCCTCGATCGCGCGCGTCTCAGCTATCGACTATGCGGTTACGTAAGACGTGCTCGTTTTTTTTTTCTCAGCATCGCGAGACCAATGATGACCGGCTCGTGGCTCTTCGGGGGGCCTGTCGTGTCGTCGATGATCCTAATCGTCGAAATTGGGTTTTTCGGCGGATTTACAGAGCTCGACTTATTAGAGATTAGATCGGAGATAGATAGCTAAAACACGTGTCACGGCGAGATCGATCATTGATACTCCGTTCCACTGTTATGTCGACCACTACTGTTTTCGATTGTGTTCCACGAGTTCCTAGTTTTCATTGCAGTTTTTTATTGCAGATGTGATTAAAAAAGCGTGCTCGGAAAATTCGCGGTAGGGGTGTGAAGCGAATTCAAGAATGCGAGTGGTGGTGGCAAGGTCGTTGACATAAGTATTGATATTCCCATCTCCTCCATTTCTTGGAGCCGTTCGGACCTTTCCCTTTAATCCGCTCGAAATTTTTCTCGATGCAGTTCTCGTCACAGGATAATCATGCTTTCTCAATGCAGTTTTCTACATATTCACGACGTATTATATAAATGTGCTGTTTGTGCATCTCCTATTTTTGCATATATTTGCAGAGGATTTGGTTCCTTTTGTGTTATTGGCAAACGAAAGACACTTAATATGATTTATTTGGATCTGTAGGTACATTGTGACGGATCAGGAAGGACGGACAATCTATATGCTGATTGTAAATCACTGACATAACCTACACACGTGTGTGCAATAATTCATAAAAGTCTATGTACGCTTGCCAAATTTCAATTCTTTGGAACAGTGTAGCGAAGGTTTCGAACATTTTGTACGAAGATCGATATTATTGCAATGTGTTGGACAGATTCCGTTGAAATGAGTATTCTCGTGCTTGTTGACGAGAGAAGATGAGTTGACAACACAGGACCTAAATTAGAAAATGATGTTCATACTTATATAGAGAATATACGTAGTATATGGAACTTTGCACGAATAAACCACGACTGATTAAATTTTATCATTTGGAGTCAAATCAAAATATTTTCACAAATTGATCATAAAAATCGTCCCTCTATTGATGAGAAGTTACAGAACTTACACAGACATTTATTTCTTAATAATTTTATGAAGTTAGAAACAGTGCAATCTTTTACATTCTTCAGATAATTTTCCTACTTCGCCTTTGACGCACTCGTTTCTAATAATTCTACTGTCTTGCATTTCACCGTTCTCTATCATTATGCAGTTCACGTACAATGAGAAACTTTAACGCTCCGTCGCACAAGCATCGAAACAACTGCACCAATCGCAATATGAAAACTACGAAACCGCCCTTGCCTGGTGCATTGTCAACGTGGATCGGAATAAAAGTCAATGCTGCAGAAATTGTGGCCAGAGAGGAACGAGCGGATTAAAGGGGAACGAGGAGGGTTTATTAAGCGGG
The DNA here is from genome assembly GCA_913789895.3 of Seladonia tumulorum. Lineage (NCBI taxonomy): Eukaryota > Metazoa > Arthropoda > Insecta > Hymenoptera > Halictidae > Seladonia > Seladonia tumulorum. Next base: position 30,451,122 of record OU565266.1, read on the forward strand.
GACCGCGATGCAGCTCGCTGCAGTATCGGATGCGGCGGTCTCCTTTAAGGTGGCGCGTCACTTTCCAACCTCGAATTTTTCCCCGACCCGGTACCCTCGTTAAACGTTAGTGGCCGAGTTCGTCGCAATGACGCAGGTTCCCCGGGTGCTCCGAATGTCTGTCGTCGACGGAACGGAGCTTTCGCTTTGTGCATCGACGTTTCCGCGACCTTATCAATCGGGACTCGCCGATAAATCGTATTTGCAAGCTGACCCGCCGTGCAGCATCGTTCCGCGAAGGTGAACGGGGAAAACTGGGATTCCTCGTTGCAACGATTGCATTTTTTGCCCCCTTGTTTTCCGTGCGTCCCGCGACGTCGCGATCGCGACACACGCGTCCACACAGATATTTATCAAGGTGACACACAATTGATACTGCACGTGGCCGATGATCAATATTCACAGACTCTACAAGAAGTCTCGGTACTCCGTGGACAATTCGCCCAAATTTTTCGTCCCGTCTTGGCCCGTACACAACGAACGATTCTTCCGACCCAGTTCCCGAAACGTGCTGGCAGTTTACGTTCGCCGTGCCACGTGTTCTCGGCCGGTAATTAGATGCATCCATCCCGGGAACCAGTGTTCGCAGAAATATTCAAATCACTTTATATTTGGCTCGCTGATTGCCTTGTTTTCATAGTCGTGTGATGTCAACATACCGATCTCCCGGTTTTAGGAGGCAATCTTATCTCCTCGTTTTGCGTTTCGATAACCAACAGGCGATCCTTGTAGCTGCGAACACGAATTCGAGAGACGTTCCCTTCCATCGCTCGCAGTTTTTGAGAATTTGATTCTGTTGATCCTCCTAAATGAAACGGTGTTGCGTGTTTGTAACACGTTCGAATGTTTTCGAATGATTTTTTAAGAGAGCTAGACGCCCTCGACGAAGGACAGCGTGAAAGATAGCGGATCTGCTGACTGATTTCGGTATCACCGGAGACGATCGTGGATTGCACAATATTATCGGCGAGTATCGGGTGTAATTTTAGATGTCGGGCCCCACGAATTGTCGAGTATCGCGTTAAACGATAAGGCAACACTCGAGTTGACGCTGGGCTAACTGTTTTGATCGGTGGAGTATTCGAAAATGATACGACGATTGGTGTATGAATTTTTTGACGGTCACGATGTTTGTTTTATATCATTAGGAAACCAATTGTGATCATTATACTCCGCTCATGGTGCAACAGGATCTTGATCCGTACCGACACCACGATTGGTTTCCCGATTGCAATTCTCAATCGATTCAAAAGGTTCAAGTGGCCGTTCTCGCGTTAGAATTAATCGTAACCGATTTGTGTTTCACGATTAGCTAAATTACTAATTAACCCGAACCCAACGAGCTCTGCTAGACCGTCATGAATCACCGATCTTTTATTGGAACCGATCGTTAGCCGATCACGGTTTTACGATGTGATAGGAGGACGCGCGGTACGGTGACCGGATACCAATGAATAATTTATAATAACTTCGGCGTCGATCGGGCTTAGGGTTCAATGTCACGTGGGGAGGGGGGAGGTGGCGACGGGTGCTACGACCGGCTTCGAGGAAATCCAGCCGCATGTGAACTCCGGGAGCCGGCCTTATCTCGTTGATGTCAGCTCGAGCGTATAAAAGACAGGCTCTTTCGACAGGTGACTTCAGTAATTCGCGCGAGGACGCCCGTACCGGGACCGATTTTGCCGTACGCGTATGTGTCCCGTCATCCCCAGAGCATCGTCATCAACGTGACCTTTCACCTTCGATCAGCGCGTCGATCAGAACCTCTCCGTCATCCCCTAAGTCGTCAGCCGAAGCACAACTCCTGCCCGTGTTCGTCCTTCCACGATCGAAGTGGAAGCCACAGGCGAGTCCTTCTGGTAGACAGCGTGCAAGACCGTTGGGAGAGACCCGTGGCACTGTCACAGTGACACGCATAGTGACTCCCGGTGAAGTCGCGAGGGACACTTATGAAGGGGTCCGTCAACGCACCGAGGCCCATCGTTGATCAGAACAGATATATTTGGGATAACGATTGGAAGCAGTAGACGCTGACAAGGTACGTGACACGTGCTCGCCAGAACACGCTTCTGAACGTGTTAATGTCCTCGATCATGCGACAGGCAGTAATCATAGGCGTTTGCATCCCTCGATTTAGAGATTGTCGAAGGTCGCTAGAATTTTACTTGAACCCCGACATTGTTGACAGTTGTTGACATCCTGCAGTATTTTTTCTATCTGTCCGCGGCTTCACATTTTTTCATTTAAATGCAAGCCTAATAGATTGAAAGCGAAGCGAACAGAGTGCAAGTATTTCGATTTCGTACAGAAACTGAATCTATTGGACTCACAGCAGTGCATTTCACAATTTTAGATAGTGGTCAAAGGTAGAGTTCATCTGTCCACGACTTCGCATTTTTTAATCGATTCCCTCAATTTCAATTATACACTAAACAGATTGTTAATCCTTTGAAAGCAGAGCAGAGAGCAACTCTATCGATTTGGTACAATTTCCTGAATCTTATGGCACACAGCAGTGTATTCCACAATTTGAGATAGTGGTCAAAGATAGGGTTTCGCGAATGAGGGTGCAAAGACCGAAGTTTGGATAATTCGAAGCTAACAATGAGAGTGACGCATGATGCGGCGGAAGCTAGTTAGAAAATGCCTTTAATCATAGGGATTAGAGTCTGGCAGCTATCATTGTTGTACCGTTGATCCGAGAAGAGCGCCTATTCGATTCATTCGTGACGGTTGTTGCTCCCGAGAGTAGAACTTGTGGGAGATACTCTTCGAAGTTTGTCTTGAGTCAACAAGTTGCGTTAGATTGAGATCTGCGGTTTCACGTGGAATCCGAGTCACTGTTTACTAACGATCAATGATACCGCTTATATAATTACTTTCGCATAGACTCCGCTGATGTATTAATTAATGGTGGGGATTAAGTGGGAACTTTGTTCTCTGGCGCTCTCGCAGTACGTGTACGTGTTTGGTACTTCGACTGTTAGGAGTGCAAATTGAGATTAATGATTACCAGCTATGATTCTAATTCATATATTTTTTTATCGATTGTTTACACGTAGGAAATTGAACTTTTCCCCTGGCACAAGTAGACTTAGATTTCAATGATTAATCAACCGAGGATAAGAGTTACATTGATGTAGTTTAACAGACTCAAAGTACGAGTTGATATTACTTACTATGATTATTACTTGTTATTGTGATGTATTCTTTTATAAACTAGAAAATTAATATTGTCACTCTAGCAAGAAAACACGCATGTAAAACTTTAAATATTATATGAACGTTAACAGAAAGGTGAAAGATAAAGGAAGAAAATTATAATTAGCCATGTGAGTGATGAACAGGTATTAATACCGTGTTCTGAAAACGCTAATCCACTCAGGATTGCACGCAATAAAAATCAACTTTAATCTTAAACGAGCTTTGTGCAGTAATTGCGATTTCCGTAAATCCACAATATTCCTCCACAACTTGGATGATTAAAAAAAAATTGACGAGGCATTGTAATTCCCCGCGGCTTTATCTATAGATCTTGATTGGCCGCGTGATCGATTGTTTTCTTTTTCTTTATTTAGAAAGTCTATTGATATGCCCGCTAATAACAGCTAATCGATACACATGATTCGCTTCTGTCAACTTCGCGGAAGAACCGAAAATCGTCGAAATTTGTTCACTGACTTGATCAACGGTCACGCGTTGTGTGTCGTTCACGTGTGTACCATCGAGTCATTGATCTCTGGTGAACGCCTCGCTTATTAAGAGCGTACTATGCCGGCTCGCGTAATCGACAGAAAACGTGAAAAGCACGTGCTGCGCCGAGCGAATGCAACAGGGAAGCCGAGTTCCTGCATCGGGTTGACCTGTCGTCCGCTCGGGTCAACTCGGTTTGCCTTTTCCGTTTGTCGACTTGATCCGGATGCCATGATTAGACTGATCCTTATGCAATTGTAGCCCACAGAAGATTCCGAAGCCATCCAAGTTCGTTTCCTTCTGAGCGAAATTATTTCCATGCGAAACAACTTTCGGTGGAAAGCTCTACAAATAATTTCTCTTTAAAATTTAATTTTTCACAGTTATCCGGCCACTTGTAAATCATTCTAAATCCTTAATACAATTTGTATATATGTACTTTTTTATAACAATAATAATTTTTTTAACAGAATGTATCGTTGGAGGAACTTTAAAAATTATTAATGGGAACACAGAAGGCTCAAAATTGAAAACATTCAGCTCGTAATAATATTTACCCATGGGCTGTAGTTTCATTACGTGGAAAACCGAACTACACGACATTCCCTACTCGTTATTTTAATTTCGGAGCGAAATTTACTCGCCCCTACTTTCCCAGTTGCTATTACCGCTTTGCCCGAGGCAGGCGGTGCATGAACGCAGTATTTGCACGCTCTGATCGTTTATAAGAATAAATACGTTAAATACAGCTGAGTTTTTCATTATAAGAAGACATGATTTTGCTCGAAAATTATATAAACTCAAAGGTCTGCAAAATCGTTAGAAAATTTTTTCCTGGTTCAATCTACCGCGGATTTGAAGATTGAAACTTTCTCTATCCAACCATACCTTAAACATTGATCAACGATTTATTTTTGCCGCTTTAGCGAAATTCGAATGGAAGATTTACAATAAAAAATGTAACCCAAGCTGTGAGGTCTTCACACAACCGAACATACTCTTCGTTTCTGTTCCATAAAACGGCAAAAAAAAAAAATCGTAAAACAATTTTTGAGGTTTCATTGGAAAGAGGAAGCATCAATCTTCAAATCAATGGTAGATTCGGCTAAGAAAAAAATTTTCTGACCTTGTTACAGTACTTTGATTTTTTAAGAATGAACCGAGCGGTGTGCAAGCAGAGGTTTCAAGCTTTAAAACGACACCAGGTTTATTGTTGGTCTATTCATTTTTACGAAATTGTCACGGTTTTTCAAGAATCAGTAATTTAGCGTTCAAATTGTTTTTGGATCCATTGTGGGTACACAATAGATATTAATTTTTGTCTTCCTCCAGGAAATAGTAAATCGTAGTTCAAGGGGTTAACGATAGAATTAAATGGGGATTTAATTCTCCGGTTCATTTATTCAAAGTACAGTGTTTACTGGATATATGTCGAAAACACGGGTCTAGCCACGGACATATATCGGCCAGGAGATACCATTCTTTGATCCAGCTTACAGTTTTCCGCAACCGAGGTTTCTCGAACTTCTTGGCCCTTCACGGGGCATAATTCCGCGACATTTATCGGCCTTGCCTCGGCGACATATCTAGAGAATTCTTACTATCATCATTTTATAAAATACTTTGCAATCAACTGTTACGCGACAAAACTCGTTCGCCGGCGTTAGGGTAGCGCGAAAGTTCGCATTTGATGCGGGAGCCGATCAATTCGAACTCCAGGTATTAATTTTGGTCGGGAAGTTTGGATTCAATCACGGCCAGCTAGATTGCTAAAAAAGGAGAGCACGGTCCGCTAATCAACGAAGATTTCGTATGCATCGAAGCCTTGGAATTAAAATTCAAAGGCACGGATCCGCTCGGCTCGGCTCGCCTCGCCTCGGCACTCGGAGCGGGGCCAGTACGCACGAGGAAAGCTCTCGGTGTGCCGGCCGTGTGCTCCCAAAATAATCATCGTCCGTGTATAATGTTTATTAAGCGCGGCTGCAAACTGGCACAAGGTTCGGCGAGGATAGCCGTGTTCGTTGACCTACATGAACGGGTCCGGGGCGGAATTTTTTTTCTCGCCAGGGATCGCGTAAATCCGCGCGAACCCGCTCGCCGGCGCGGCGTTTAATATCGCCGGCAAAATGAAGTCCGGCCGGGTCTCCGTGTGCTGCCGTGTTAATATCCTTCGAAATAAAGCCCCCCTGCCGATCTCCATTGGCTACGCGGACGCGAATTGGTAACGCGCCAAAACTTCCACCGGAAATTTTCGCTCGAAGGTTCACGCTAGAAACTTTCCGTTGGGGAACGCGCCGCGATAAAGAAAAACACGAGATTTTCCACGATCAATCGATATCTCAGAGTGTCCAGTAGTCCAGAGAGCATTGTCGATTTTTTCGCGATTTTTCGCACGCATTTTAACTTGTGAAATTAGCAACGAAATTAGTCTGCACATTTTAACCGTTAACACTCGAACGGTGCCTGTAAGGCACCACTAAAAATTGCTGTATCATTATTCAAAATATTTTTTACATTATTAAATTTGTTTGTATTTAACACGTTGACTGCCATGTCACCCATATGTCGGTGACGGACTTATTTGTCTAGGTTTTAAAATAAACTTTTACGTTAATATATTCACTGTACCAAATTTGATTAGGATCTGTAAAATGAAAGAAAGTTGGAGGACTATTCAATATCATACATATAATATTTTTCAATTTTTATTTCATTATAAAACTTACTTTGATTTTATGGAATTTTTGAGGTTTCTAGTTGCGTATGTATAACATGAAAAGAAAAATATATAGAAGAGCAATATTCTAGGTCAGAAGAAATGTTTCGTTTTGGAGTTAAAATAGCTTCGAATGCAAAGGGTTAATCAACGCTGTAGCCACCGACAGTTTTCTAATAATGCCACGGAAAAGACGTTAAATACTCTAAACAACGTTACGACTGCGAACAGAGTGACAGTTACATATACAAAGTGCATTCGAGGAAAACGATAAATGTACAATATACAAATTGTGGAAAGGATTCATAAAAAAACAGAATATTTTATCAATTTTTTCGATGTAAACTTTTTATAAATAGTGTACTTTAGTATAGAAACGTCTGGGCCTAAAAAGGCCCACCGACTGCCCTGCGGGCGTTGATACTACTTCTGTAAATCAGTATTCAAATGGAAAATATAGTTCAAAGTTGCCCTGCGATTGCACTGTAACATGTAAGAGGAATTGGTTCGAAATTTTTCCGAAAGCTCACATTCCAGAAGGAAGTTCGTAAGTCGAAGAAAGGATATTGGGAAAAGGGCTGTTCACTTGCTGCGCTTTCCAGTCGCATCATGTACCGCACGGTGCACCGAGTTATCGTTGCACGAAAGCACGTAATTATGAGGTTGCTTCGCAGTGAAGCTTCTTATTCCGAAGTAATCTCCGTTGACAGGCAGGCTTACCTTAATGGACTGCGACTGTTTCTAAAGCGAGAACCGAAGAACTTAGAATATTGTGCCGGGCTATTGGGTTATTAAACTTGACTTGGAACTCCTGCTTATTAGACTGCGGATGTTTACTCGTCTACGGTGCCTCACGTGCCATCTAATCAAATTTCAGCGATGTTTGCGTTAACGAATAAAAGTGCTGGGCGCGGTAACGTCTAAACACCCGATTAAAATGTACGAAACAGAAATGTCCGAGAGCCTAACAGCGACTACCCTGTTCGCATAAATTTGTAAGATGCAATAAAACGAATCAAATTTTTTTCCGCATTTCAACGAATAAAACATAAAAAAATATAAATATAATTTAAAAAAAAGAAAATAAATTTTATAATAAATAGAAAATATTCTTCGATCTGCTCATCGCTTCAGGTTTCTTCGATTTGTGCGAAGTTTACAGCACCCCCGAATAAACAACAGTTTCACGCTCGAAAAGTCATAACTATTGGCAATACAATGTTTACTCTGTATACGTCTCAAAGGCTTAGCCGATAAATGTCCTAGAATGTCCTAGTATGCCTCCTTCGCTGTCCTTTTCTACGTTCGACGTGGATCAAAGAATATTATCTCCTAGCCGATATGTGACCTTGGCTAGACCTTTTTTTTATCGCGAGGAAATGTTTTATACATACCCCGACTCCCTGGGGGAAGCCGGGGGTATGTGGCAGTCTCCCCAGGGGGGTGAACCCCCTGGGTACTACCCACTAAAACCTCACGCCCACCTAAGCTACGCGGGAGGTGCCTGGATCACGCGAGTACTCAACAGGACACCTCCCAGCTTATCATACTATCCCTGGGAGAGGGGGGTGTACCCCTCCTCCCGTGCCCTACGCTATAAGACCCCGGGCGGAGGGACCCGCCCGGTGTCCCCATCCCTGGAGCCTTCGGATTGGGCTTCCCGAGCCCCAGCTCGGTCCACCCACAGCTCCCGGAGTCTTCGTGCCCCGCTCAGGGCCGGTATCCCGAAGGAACCAGCCCCGGCCGAAGCAAGAAGACGCCGCCACCGGAAGGAAGGGCCGTCGGAGGCGTAATCCGGCACGTCCCGACCCTTCCTACCCCAACCCCCCACGAATCCCCCTCCCCAAGGGAAGGGACGGACCGACACCCCCCCCCCCCACACCGGGAAACTAACCCGGGGGTGTCGTCCATTCACGGGGGGACCCATGCTCCCCCCCCCCCCCCCCCGAGGGCCCGGGTCAGCTCGCACCCCGGGCCCACCGATTTGAACTTTGACATAAAGTCAATTCCGTTGCGGATCTCTCCAACAACAGAGAGAAAGCCCTGTCGGTACCCTGATGAGCCTAGAAGATGCGAAACAGGCGGTGTGAAATGTGCACGCGTTAGTTATGCGAACGCACAAGTAACACCTTCTACCTTAGGTACTTTCTTATTATCCTAAGCCCGCAAGCTCGGCACAATGAAGTGCGAACTCATGAACCCACCACCAGTTATCGTTTGAGTACCACTGGCACTCTCACTATGATGATGTGCGGCCTTACCTTGGCTAGACCTGTGTTTTGAACATGTACTGTGAATTCTCGATATATGTCAACAACCACGGGTCTTGCCAGCGACACATATCGTCCAGGAGACCTGTCGTGCTTCGGGGCCCGTCACGGGTTATATCCCCGGGAGTGGGGATAATTCCGCAACGTATACCAACAAGGCCTCGGCGACATATATAGTGAAGTCACCATATTGCTTCCAGAATTTTACGAAGGGTACGCGAGCGTATTCCTATCGCACATCACACCTCAGTGCCAAATATAATAGTAAAGTCATTTCGCAAACACGGCCGGCTATGCTTCTGTTCTTTCAAAAGTGGAACGATGCTCCCAGATAACGGATTCCGTCGATCCAGCCGTTCGAAACGATGATGCTTCGCGATAGAACTTGCACCGAATATACAAACATTTTCAATCGTTGTTCGCGATTCGATTGATTCAGAGGGCTGATCGAAGATCGCCACTGTTCATTGCGGCGGATCCACGTCCATCCGGCGTAAATCTATCCACGTTGCTCCCACGATCTCGTGTTCCCTGTTTCTTTTTTTCCGCTTTTGTCCCGGTTCTCGATGGCGAACGAGAGGACCATGGACCAATTCCGCTCCGTTACTAGTCCAATTGACACGAACGCTCTGTTATCTATCCCAGAGTGTTTATCTGTCACGTTGATTTACCTCCAATTGATACGCGAGCCTTGTTCTCTCTCTCTCTCTCTCTCTCTCTCTCTCTGACTCTCTCTCTCTCCGTTCCTTTCGGTTCCAGTGCATCATGCGACTCTTTTTTCCGGAGGTTTAAATTTCGCGGGCTTCTCGCGAGACAGGTGTTTTTACTATTTTTTTCTTTCTATAAGACTCACCCAGTGAATATGTACGGTAAAACATTTTTGTACAGTGTTATCGCTGCCTGCCATCCCCCATCCCCATTCCAACGTCATTTTGTTCGGTTAGTTACAATAGCCGACGTCAACTGCTATGATTAATACTTGGTTATCGTTTTTGCCCAGCTAACGTAACCACATGTAACTATTTCGTTCGGCTCTTCTATTATCGTTAGTGGCATACGTAAATTTATACGCCGAACACCACGAGCATGTTGCGGACATTTTAATGGGTATTTAAATTGCCTAGTTGGGAAGATCAAGGTCCGCACGACATGTGATTTGTGATTTCCGTCGTGTAGATATGCGATGACACTTCATGGAAACTCGGAGGATGCTCGAAGACGAAGCTTGATAAGACGAAGACATAGTTCTTAGACGGACACTATAAACACGGAGATAATGATTTTCGGTGCTTGGATTTTCTCCACCGTGTACCGAAGATCGATAGAAAATCCCTGGATGAAACAGGAGAGTCCGATTACCGTTCATCGTAATCCGGACCGTCCCCAACGTTGCTTCTTCCCGTTGTTTTACAAGATGGTTCGTGCTCGTGCCCCGCTCAAGGCGTAAAAATTGGACGGCGATCGACGAGAGACTGCGACGGATTTTCGAAAGTCGTAAACCGCGATTGGAAATCGTGCGGGATTGTTCGCCCGCGGGGCGAACCGGCCCGCTTTGGGAACGACCAGGGAACTTCGTATCTCCACAGATTTCCCACCGGCCGCTTTATTTTTCATCGCGAGAACGATTACTTACTCCCGCAGATTTTATTCAGTTCGCCGAAAACGAAGCTGTCCTTCGACGATTCATCCAACGCCTCCTCGCCCCGCGAAAAAGAAAGGGAGGATCGTAGAAAATGATCTAGGCGCTGTTTCCTCCCCCAAGAATCGATTTTGTCTTGACTACAGCGGCATCGAATTTCATATTTGCTTCGATTGAAGTATTCTTTGCTTATTGCGGATTTTTTTGCAAAATTGTCTGAATTGCAAAGAACTGGAGCGATCTATTTATTTTCCTTCTTAATGTGTTCAATAGGTTGAAAATAGTACAATAAACACATTTTAATTTTTCTTGAAACTGAACGGTATGTCGTTAGAAAAATTGATACAAAAAGACTTATGCCAATTTTGCCATATTGTCTTGGCTCTCAGGGGTAGCTAGCATAGGTTTCTCAGATCAGAGAAATTTTGCAAAAAAGAAAAAAAAAACTGAACAGTGATTTCAGAAAAATTTATGCAAAAAAAGTTCAGCCCCGTTTGCCACCTTGTCTGAGTTCTCAGGGGTATCAAGACGAATGTAAAATAACCACCAAGAGATAACGGTATCACTCTATGACGTTCCCCGTTGATTTCACTATCTCCTAAAGTCACAGTACTTCATCAATTTCGTCGAAATAGGTTTACTAAAATAGAGTCATACATTTTCCGAAGTTCTCCGGAGGCTGTAATCCAAGATCATAATAATTATTTCACGAACGAACCGTCAGCAAACGACCGCTACAAAGACTATCGTATCGTACCCCAGCAAGGGGTATTATTAAATAATAAATCCGTTAATCAGTCATCGGTGTAATTGTCAATTCAGCGATCATCGATCGTCTCCCGTCTGCTCGAATTGTCTTCCAGCAGACTCAGACGTCGGCGTCGGTCTGCTGATCGAAAATCCCCAGCGTTATCACCGTCGAACGAATCAGTCTCTTTTACCTATCCACGGCTTCTTGTTATCTGTCGAACACCGTCAACTCGAACGACACTCCGAAAAGATGATCGAACCCGGCGATATCCGGGCAGTGACGCGTCGCGTCGATCGGATTACTAGCAACCAATATGTCGATCGGAATAAAATTTTTTTTCATTTCTCGATGATCGAAGTTCTCGCGAAACTGACTGCAAGTGCACGAAAAACGAGAAAAGCAGCAGCTTCTTCTCTCGAGTACCGAGGACACACACGCCGCGAAGTTATCGTCGGTCCGGTGGGAAACAGCTTGTCGGAATTAACGTTTACAAGGGGATTATGTCGGCTCCGGTCAGACATCGAAAAGATACCGGGTGTCGCGTGGCGAAATCTTTCCATTTGTCACGAATCGGATTACGTTCCCGGCGCGGAGACCGAGTTTCTCGTTCGATACCCCGAGCCCCGAGCAGAGCCCGTCTTCTTAGAGCTTTCCGTTCCACCGTGCCATAGAAATGCAACGGTAGTCGCGTCTCCTCTCGTAGAGCATTCGTGGATCGACGATACCAAGACGATACCGAGTTGCAGATTGATCTACGACGCGATACACCGACGCCACATCGATCTCCCCGTTATCTCGCGGCAATATCGCCGCGATTTCAAGTACGCGGACGGAATTTCCAACCACGCGAGCCCATTTCGCGATTATTTTTGGATCGAGGGGGTACGGATCTACGTGTCGCTTTTCAAACATTATCAGGCTATCGAGACGCCTCGGACGCGTCTAATCATGACCAACCAAATCTACTTCCTGCATATACTAAAGCACACAAACCTGACAGATCTTCAAAGTCGATTTTCTCGAAAACAAAGCCTCAAACGAAAAATGTTTATTCTATATTTTCGACTCATTCTTTCATGTAGAATCACCCCCTTTTCGCTTATACCACCGGTTATCAAACACCCTGTATATCGCTGGCAAGACCCTTATTGTTGACAAATATCGAGAATTCACTGTATTTCGTTGAGTACAGCCTCGAATGAACAGTAAACGTACAGCAACGATCGAACAGTTAAACCACCAAAGAGGGCAAAACCGTAAAAACAAGAATGGCGACGCACTGATAAAAACAACAAAAGGCAGGATGTTTCTTCGAAGAAACGACGAGACGTTTCCGCGTGATCTTGCGTCGCAGGAAGGTGTAAAAATTCAAAGGACCCTGAATGTGCGTCAGCCTTGGTCTATTTACGGTTTCGCGTGCGTGATCGATATCCGGTGGAAATGTTTCTCGAAAGAGTCTCGAGCCGGTGACGGGTATCGCGATTGATCAGCGTCAGCTCCTCTTCAAGGGAAAGATACGCTGGTTGGCGAGGGTTGGATTCGGATCCGGCGCCGAATTACCTCCCGATAACGACAACGCCGTCGTATCGGCTCGATCGTCCATTATTTCGCGTATCATCGATTAATCTGGGCCGCTCGTGTACCCGGGCTGCTTCTCATCGGTCAATCTGTCCGCAATTACCGGCGCTCCGGGCGCATGATATACAGGGTGTCACCGATCTGGTCGTACATGCCGCAAGGAGGTAAATCTGCGTGAAAAAACAAGTCGAGAAGAAAGAATAACGTTTTCTCCTCTGAACATTCGTTTCCGAGAAACATGAGCTTAGCACTGAACCTGCCGACGCTTGTATACCTATTCCTACCTAGTCAAGATGACCGGTCCTTAACCCATTTGTATATATGCGCTCAATTTTTCTGGTCATTATCATTATTCGTTAGCTAAAAAATAAAAATTGAGGGTGTTGTTGGGGATGAAAGTAGTAATTCTGATTTTTACTTATAATGCTGAAATATGAAGTTCCTTTACTTGTAGTCATATTTTTGTACTTAAATGTAATAAAAAAGAAAGTTTGGTGATAAAGGCCTTCTTTTCATATGTCCTTATGATGCAAATGGGTTAAGAATCCTAAAAAGCAGAAAATAATTATTTAAATAAAGAGAAATGTTTAATGCACCACGTTTTTTTAAGACGGTCTAGAAAGTGAAAAATAATTCCTCTCTAGGGTCAGATTATACTAGGTAGATAAGACGCTGAGGGTCTCTAAACGTTAGATACAAAAACAGGGTAACCAAATTCTGCCGACAGATGTGGTATATCAAAAATTTCTTTTTATTTAAATAATTATATGATTTATAATTATTAAGATTCTAGAGATACATCCATGAGTAATTATTCAGCATTTCTTTGGGTATATGTTCTTAAAAAAATCTGGCTAAAAATTTGGGCAGCACTTTCTTGTTATTTTTATAAAGTAATGTAAAATAATGACTTTTAGTACTCCGTAAACCTGGTGTTAAGAACATAATCACAGTATACCGCGGATCTCTTGAAAATTCGACCACGCACCGAAAGTATCGAACAGCCAGAAATACTTCAAGTTCATTCTCCCTCTTCTCGTCCAAGAATACCTTCCCAATCACAAATGTTGACGCTCAACTTCCTGTCGACAACCGCGGAACTGCCTACCTAGAAGATTCGCGTTAATTAAGCAAATTTCGTTCCATTTATCATTCGGATCATCCCTGATTGTATCGAATAAGAGACAGTACCGCTTCCCTTAAATCCCTGATGTTTTTTCTGGCAGAGAACCGGAAACTGTCGCCAGTTTAAGGAGAGAATCTGCTCCTGCGGCGTTATTCTTGGCACGCTGCTCGCCTGTTTTTCCTGATTAACGCTCGGATGGCGTACGTTTCGACGATTCTGCAGATTACAATGTTTACTTCCACCTATACGATTGTTCATTAATTTTTTTCTGAACCTACGTACCGCGCTCAATCAAAGAACCTTCGATTGAAGTTGGCTAGACTATGTCTTGATTTCTATGCAAGCCAACAATGTTCTAAACTCGGTCATACGAGATGGAATTGTATTTCCTCTCTCAATCATTTTAATCACCCGGAAATAACGCTACATCTTTATGGGAAATAAAAATGTTCTCGACCAGGAGAAATGAAAATCAAATGTGAAATGTTCATCAATCGTTCGTACAATCAAGCGAGTCATTTCCTACTAAAAAAAAAAAAAAGAAAAAGCGAGTTCAAAATTAGGTTTTTTCGACAATCGTATCTATGTGAAATACGATTCAATTTAATTCTCAAGGTACACAAGGGTTAAAAATATACAGTTTTCCCCGAGGAAAAAATTTACCTCCATTGTGTTATATCAATTAACCGTTAAGTATTCATTTTTTCTTTGACCTTCCTTCCCCTCAAACATATTTCTTCCACTGTCTTCATATACAGGGTGTTTGATTCTACATGAAAAAATAAGTCGAAAATATAGAATAAACATTTTTCTTTTGAGGCTTTGTTTTCAAGAAAATCGACTTTGAAGATCTGTCAGGTTTGAGTGCTTTAGTATATGCAGGAAGTAAATTTGGTTGGTCATGATCAGACAGTTGCGTCAGACATTTCCTATCGAATAGCATGCATATTCGCTGCATTTCAAACTCGGTTTTCTCGATAACGAAACTTCGGATGAAAAAATTTTAGTCTATATTTTCGATTTATTCTTTCATGTAGAATCACCCTATTTTCGCTTGTACCACCAGTTACCAAACATCCTGTATAATTATTTATACATAACCTCTCAACACGGTGCAATCGGTTGCGCGATCGGAAAAGAAGGGAACCAGAGAGGAAGAGGAACACGAATCGCGTGGACATGAACTTTCTGCCAACGTCGGAGAAGCTTCCGCAGGATTGACTTGGCAAATAAGTGGGCGTCGCTGGCCAGACTTGTCCAAGGTTGCAGACGATCTCGTCTGTCAGGGCCCGTCTCGAATTTAGCCGCCGCGGTCTCGCGAGTCTATAAAAATAAAATCCCGAAGAGAAAATCCTCCCTGTGCGCACGCACGCCGCCTGGGGAAACCTGGTTCATCGTCTGCTAAATAACACTATAGCCGTGGCCGCGATTTACACGGTGCTCTTTCGACACCGTGTCAACCTCTTTCTATCTCCCTCTCTCTCTCTCTCTCTCTCTCTCTCTCTCTCTCTGTCTGTCTCTCTCAAGCAACCTCCTCGTTCTAGCGATTAGTTGCCGGTCGCGAATCCGCTTGCCAAAACGGGAATGGAAAGATTTATCTAGGCGGAATCGCATTCTGGTGCCAGCGTCGGAAGTTAGCGGTCATCGGATAGACTGGGTAGCTATTTGCAATATCGTAGGATCATTCACTCGCTGCATGCACCACGCGTGTCTCACCGATCCAGCCACTAATTCGTTGTAATCTGTTCGTTGTCGTGCAACCGGTTCGGGGATCGTAAAGATCGATGGAATTTGTACTTTCGTATTAGAGTCGTCGGGGATTAGGGTGAACTCGAAGGTCTTTCTGGTGATTGATGCCCGGAAGAATCAGAGATTTGGTGTGATAATTGGTATCGTTTGCATCGTCGCTTATCTGACGTTCGATTTACCGAACCATGAAATTCTCATGCACATATGCTGTTGCGTCATCCGACCGCGACTTTTCCAGGGATTTTAACGATTTTTGCGAACGAATCGGACAGAACATTTTTCGGAAATTCAGTTTCACCGATTGAAATTCGACTGCGAATTTTGTTTATGGCTTGTGGTAGCTGCATGGCTTTTAGGGGTTGACTAGAACGAACGAGTCAGAAACTTTTATGGAAGATAATTCTCATTCGATTGGATTCATAACACAGATACTGAAATTCTATTCGATTTATATTACAATCCCGACCATAAACATTGATCAAATGGTATGGCAGATGATATTGTACGGTCATTTATTAGACATTTGACTGAAAACTTAATGCCTTTGTCATTAAAGAAATCGTATAGATTTCAGTCAATAAAAGATCCATCGAAGCCCAACAGTTTTCAATGGAAAAATCTGTACTCGCATAAATACCCACTGTCTTATTGCACTCGACATAACTCTAGAAACATTTGCACTAATACTCGGCCGGGATTTCGCGCGCACACCCACAAAATTTCCAAGACTTCGAATACCTACGCTGATTAGCTACTCGCTCGGATGAAATTTAAATAAATTGGAATAAATCCGAGTAAATTTACTTCAACGAGACCCACCGCGTTTTTCCACGGGCGCATAAGAGATGCAAGGTTGCGGGCCTGCGCGCGAACAGACATTTTTATTCCCGAACACTAAAACAAACCGGAAGTATAGTAAGTTTCGGTAAATATTTCAGTGCAACACGGTTGCTTGCGGAGCGTTTTAGTGGAACGTACGACGATTTAGGGGTTGATAGCTGCAATTGGCACCGAGCGCCACTGTCAGACAATGAAGACCGGCGAACGACGGTGACGGTTTCCGTGCCCCGGGACCGAATTAACGACACATTCCGCGGCGAACAGTCGTCGCGGAAAATCACCGTCGCGATAAATCAGCTCCGCGAGCTGTGAATGAAACAAGCGGTTTACGCTCGCTTCGATTTTTCTTATCGCGACCACTGTCGCGACTTCTCTTCTGTCTCTCGTGTTCAAGGCTCCCAACGAGCATAGTTGAATCGGCATCCTCAGCCGCGGACTATTTCGATCCGCTTAACAACAAGGAAGCTTCTAAACGGCGACGGTCATTAAGCAGTCCGGTCGCTCGTAAATCAAACGGCCAGAGGCGACCGTGTCTTCGCACGCGATTTCTAGAACGGCTAAAATTAAACCGACGATCATAATCCGATGATTCCATCGCTAGACGCTGGTTCCTGTAACCGAGATCACTCCCACGCGGCTGGAACGATATACCACACGAAACAATGAGTTTAGACTCCCCGAATGAACGAAATTTACAGTAGAGCTGTTGCGGGCAGGGACCATAACTATTATAACCAAGAAGAATAGATGTAATGGAATAACAAGTATTTCATCCACTAAAATCGTATTCGTTACAAAATTTGTCGATGGTTATAGATTCCTTGAATAACATATTTTCCATTCTGTTCTATTCGGGGACCATAACTGTTATAACCAAAAAGAATAAAAGTCATGGAATAACAAGTATTTCATGGACTAAAATCGTATTGATTACAAATAATGATTATAAGTAACCGAATATTTGTTCTCTTGTTGGTAAATGTTATCGTTGAGAGAAATTCATTTCGCTCGCTTATAACAGTTATCAACGAGAGAAATTTATTTCAATCGCTAATAACAGTAATCGATGAGCGAAGTTTATTTCGTTCGCTCAAAACAGTTATCAATGAGAGAAATTGATTTCGATCGCTCATAACAGTTATTGATAAAGGACATTTGTAATAGTTAGTATTAAATAGTACAGCTTTCAAATGGTAGAACGCTATAATCAAAATTTAATGTGCAGACATGAGTTTTTCCAAATTTTTTCCTGACATGTTACACCGCAAATTATCTAACGTTCATTTTAGACTGTTTTGAATTGTACCCACACATTTTTGTTATAAATGTGTAAAATCTACACATCAGTTATCAGTATGAATCTTTTCCCCGTTAATAGATGATCTATATGTTAGAAGAATTTCTTTGTACGTGAAATGTAAGAAAATTGTTCTGGATATACATTTTTCTTCTGTGTCAATTAATCACACATAGGTTCGTATTTCAATGTATTTCTGCCATTTATAAATTTGTAAAGTACAAGAAAACTGAAAAATGAAAAAAATGACCTTATAGTCAGCAAAATCAATTTTTCATCATCTGCAGTCTAGTCATAGAATTGAACTGGAAACTATACCAGAGTCGACACTTAGCATGTGCATGTTATCACAGTTCGATCTCCCTCCTTTGCGCAGTGCAATTTTTCTGTTTTCTCCGAAACCGGGCGTTTCAGTCATTTCAACTTGTGTGTTAGAATAAATAGGACTTCCAGAAATTTGTTTAGAGAAAGTGTGGTCGAATTACCATTGACTTAAGAAGTTCCATGTCAGTTTCCGAGAGCCTACTCCTATGATCGAGGGTTAACTTCACTCGAGAATCGTTTTTATCGAATTCGAAGAGACCCATGTGTCTCGAAGGAGTTGCTCTAAAATATACAGTGCGAGAGAAAAGTACTCGTTCCCTGTTTACTTTCGGTTTCGAGTGTTGATACTGTTCGCAGAGTAACTCTCGCGCAAAATTTACAGTGTGAGGAAGGAAAGTATGCGAGCGTAACCACCCTTTCAAAGTGGTTCTACACATTTTCGAAATAATAAGTATATCAGTTTAATCCGTTTACAATGGAACATTTAGCAGTTTAAAAAAAGACGGTTGCATTTCTGTAGGTGAGAATACATCTAGAAGTTGCCTCAATACCGGGAATATTCCAACGTGAAGTTGCGAACGTGAAAATTCCATTTCTTCGATCATGCTGAACAAATATTCAACACTTTTATGCTTCCGTTTAGGTTCCTATGAAATGTAAACCGATGTTGCTCCGAGGAAAATTCTTCAAAATTTGAACGCCAAAGTAGTATTAACCCTTACAAAGCAGACGTTCGTGAATGCCCACTAAAGACTTAATTAGGGAACTACTTAACTCTCTTTTACACTCTTACAGAGTTTTTTATAAAAATTCTTCAATCGACATCGAAATTTAATCGCATACAATCGAGTAAATATAAAATTAAAAATTCACTGAACTATGTATACTGCAATATTTAACATACAAATTATATTTTACGCGCACTATAGCCTGAAGAGAAGCATAAAAAAAAAGAAACCAATTAAAGTTTTCTAGAATTGTACCTATACACAACAAAGCAAAGAAAACCCATTGCATCCCGATTTTCAAGGCAGTGCAACAATTTCGGGACACCCTGTATTATTTACCGGAAGCCGTATGATTCCCAATGACTGTGTTGAATTAAAAAAAGGAATTAAGAAATCCCCTTACATAAATTGATTGAATTATGAAGCGTACATGACCAAAATTGCCATTGCCGTTAAATAATTTTTCATGCAATCCTCCAGATGTAAAGCATAAAAGTCTGAAATCTATTAAATAGCCACCGATGAGTAAGTAATATGTTAAGATTTACCACCGACACACCAGTCAAAAAATGATTCCTCTAACTGAGCACGAATAGAACGAGCCAAAACAGAGGTCATCGGAGCACTAGGAGCATAATCAATCGAGCAAACGTTGTCCTTCAAAGTATCACGGCCCGCATCGAATCGCTTAGCTCGTTGCTTGCCTCAACACCGATCAATAACTCATCGCGAGGAGAACACTCGAGCAGATAGATAGATCTGGCCACGAAAACAAACGTCAGCGATTTGGTGGCAAAGATGGCCGTCTTCTTACTCTGCCAGAAACCCGGAACGTCCTCTCTGGCTGACGTCTTCGTTTCCGTCGACCGACAGATCGTTCGAACATGAAACACGTTCCGGTGCGCTTGCTAGCTTCGTAGGACGATTCGAGAGTAATAACTTTCCCGGCGGGGGATCATTTGAAAAAGCAAAAGAAAAAAGGAAAAGAGGCGGGATCAACTGGTTGCGGCAGGCAGGGGAGAGGGCAATTTCACCGGAGGAAAGTTTCGTGCGTCCTCTTCCGGCCTGCGAGCCCGTTCGAGCATTTATCATTCGCGGACGGGACGGGCAGGATTCGGGCCGAGTCCCGGACCGGTCCGAGATGTTTCTCCGCGGGATGGAGAGGGAATACGGAAGCGTAACCGGGAATCGTGCCCGCCGGCCGTTTTCAGATACAATGGAAATTAATTCGCCGGGCTTAACGAACCTCCGAGGGCACGAAGCGGGTCCCGCGCGCAATCTCTTTAATTATAACACGCGCGAACCGCAGTCCGCAACCCGACACGCAAAAAATCCTTTTTCGACGTTGCGCCGGCGGGAGTTCTGTTTCTAATTTACGCGGCGCGGAAAATTACGCGCCGATTGCCTCGCGGCCTCGAACCAACGTTCGCCGCGGCTTCTGACGCTGCTAACGAGAGGCATTTCTAAACATTTAGCGCGCGCGCGGGGATGTTTATTAACTCTTTCTGAAGAATATAGAACTGAATTTACCAAGCGGTTAGTTTCTGCTTTATTTTTAATCGCAGTGTTGCTGCTACGGTTGTGAATATCTTTCTTGAAATCGAATGCTCGAAACTCCGGACACATTGATCTTTTTTGAACCAAATTTTCTGTATTAC
Organism: Seladonia tumulorum; assembly: GCA_913789895.3. Classification (NCBI taxonomy): domain Eukaryota; kingdom Metazoa; phylum Arthropoda; class Insecta; order Hymenoptera; family Halictidae; genus Seladonia; species Seladonia tumulorum. The sequence continues at coordinate 30,471,530 of OU565266.1, forward strand.
ATTTCAGGGTTACTCAACACGAAATTATTCAAGTCATATTAATGTTTCTGGAATCCTGGGAACAGAATTATCCATATATGAAACGCAACTTTACCCATTTTTTGTACTAACTACTCGATTTTTTAGAAAAAAAAGAAATATTTTTCACTATTTAAACGAGATGAACATTCCTGTATATTTTTGTGACGATCTCTCCATGGTGATTGAATTGGTGTTTCCTTGTTGCTCCTCGTCTCTAAAATTGAATTTGATTAACCCTTAGATGAAGATTCTGAACAGAATCTTATTAATTTTCTTTAAACCGAAATAAAATTCTATTTTGTTGTAACTGACATATTATATATCCTTTGGAGAAAACGTACAATAAATATAGACTATCTTTTTTTCTATAATATTCTGAACGATGAAGAATTTCGGATCACAAAATAAATAGTAGCTCAAGGGGTTAATTAAATATTCAGAATGAATCCAAGAACAATGGGCTATTGAGATGAAGTAAACAAAATGGCGGAGTCTATTGGGGTTGACAGAGGGAGGATGTAAATTTAAATGAAGCTCGCGTTCAGTGGTTTCGACATGATACCATTATCGGCATGCTACGACGCTATTGTAAATCAAAGGGTTATGGAATTAGCATATCCGAAGTGAATCTGATGATCGAGACATTGCTCGGATGAGGATCAGAGTTGATTAATCCGTGGCAGCGCAGGAGAATGGGACTGTCTGCTGGTAGACGTTTAAAGGAGAATCGTGTAAGGAGAATTGGACCGTATGCAGTCAGACGTGACTTACATTCGCAGTAACAGAGAGTCTGTTCGCCGTCCAATTTCTCATATTCAAGACAAATGAGGCAAGAGTTAGATGGATTCGGGAGGATACAAACATTATACAATTCTAAAACACAGGCACACTGTTATTAGCTACATTTGCGATTAGGAATTTTGGAGAATTTTCTTATTTGGAACATTCTTACGCTTCGTTTTTCTTGTTCTTCTCGCGCAGCAAGTTTGAAACATCGCATAAATTTCAGTGTGAGAAACGTTCCCGACGTTCATAAGCGAACGATTAATCTTCCGACCCGTTCGACCGCCACTCCAGCATGCGTGACGTAGAACAAAATTTCCTGAATACAGGTATCTACGAGTGTATCAAGATAAGCGTTTCACAAAACTGTAAACAATCCACATTAGCATCGAAAATAAACTGCATGATAATTACACGACCTATTGCAAAAAAATATTTGATAATTTGTGGAATTCACATTCTGAATCACTTGTTTTATCGATAATGGCGCTAGCTATCGCGATAAGAATAACGAGAGCTTGAATATTTTCACAGTGTGCCCGAACAAGTCTAACAGAATTTCTAACGAAAACAAACCGCTCGTTCAAACCTCGATACTTAATCTTGCATGCATTCCTTCGCTCTTAATACAGCAAAAGAAATGAGAAAAAATTTTTTGAAAATGATACAGTTCCATCGAAACTGTGCCCTGTATAAACAATCGACTTCATTAAAATTTTATTCATCGGACGTGCATTTAAATCGTTGTTGATTTCAATATTTTGATGGAGTCCCCGAGTCCTTGAGTTAAAAATTATATTCTCCTAGAATCATTCTGACAAAGCATTCGGAGACGAAGAAAACGACCGGGTCAGCGATCTGATCGAATCCCGGTCGATGGGTCGAACGATTTCCACTCCGGAAGTTGTGGATCGTCTGCGCGGAATCGAAATTTATGCGAGCCGCAAAAGGATTATGCAATGTCTGTGAGTGCGCGCGCGCTCGCGCCCGTCCTGGAACTCCGTTGGAAATTAGTTTTCGAGCTTAATGGAGTTCCGCGACTGCGAAAGGTGCCGCGGCAAACGACGAAAGTCGCCGGAACTTTCCGTGTAACTTTAGCAATTTTTCCCATTAGCCGCGATTTTTCAGCGGCGGAACGCGGCACCCTGACGAAGTTACCCCCGAGAATAAGGGATGCGGGGGGCGGCGAACAGGGATAGGATGGATACCCGCGACAACCGCCGCGAATACATTAGCGGGGCAAACTTCGCGCGGATTGTTTTCCGCGCCCGAAATTTCTTCGCGAACGATGTTAACTGAATTTCGAAAAGATTGCTGCCCGCAAACTTTCGAAGATTGTGTCCGCGGAGCCGGATTAAATGGAGCCCGTGGGCTTTCCCTGGATTCTCGTTATCGGCCTGATTTCTCCAACCGATTGCTCCGTGAGATTCACTCGCGATTTTGTCTCCGATGCCGTGAAATTTTCCGTGCGATTTAAGGCGACGTTAATCGGACGGTCATTTCAATATCAACCCTTCGCGCTCGAAATTATTTGAACACGTTCACTGCCGCGTGCATTTTCAGTGTTTTACACAAGTCTTCCTTATATTAGTTACTGAATAATGAAGTCTGCATTTTACACTGTAATTTGGTTCATTGCAGAACGAACAAATTGATATCCAGTGCCACCAATGTTATGACTAGACTGTGGATTTTATGCATTTAATACTAGGCGTACGGGACCCGACAAAATGATGGGTCCTAACACTTTTAATTTACAATTATTGCAAAGATACGTTCATGAGTAATTATGTAACAAATTTATTTCTTTATGTGTTATTGTCATTTTCATAAATTAATGTAAAGTAGACATTTTCAGTAGTCCGTAAACCTACTGTTAAGATAAAAGTGAGTACGTGAAATTTAAAGTAGTAGAAAGATTAAAAAATTAAAGGTCAGGGTTAAAATAGAGGGTAAGTAAGTAGTAACTTACTAAAATTATTAAAGAAGAATATTTGTGAAAATTGGCAAAGAAGAATTAATCGATTCAACTTGATTTCCTACGATTGTACCTTCACTAGATAGGAAATGATCAAAATTTACAACAAATGCTGCTCAACTATTTTAGGATCTGTTAACGCTCAAAAATTCATAGTCTAATCATGATGATTCAATTCCGTCTGACAGATACGCAGACTATTCATAAACACTTGAGTAAAATATCTTTGCAAATTGGTTGAGTCGCCATCCGTTGGATTCGCACGTCATTCTCTTATCTTTAACATCGACTGATACTTTGAGCTTCTATATCGGTGGCATGATTCATTGTTATGCAGCACAGTGTTATTTTGATTTGAATGAACGATTAAAAGCGTTGCTTCCGTTGAGCAGTCGTTATGCAAGAGGCTCTTACAATTACAACACCAATTTCACCAACAGCCTAATCTACTAATTTCATCATAAAAATTCTCAAGATCTTTTTATTTCAGCCTTTTTAAGCAATATTCAGCCTCCTGAAAACAAATTGTTTAAAAATAAGTATCTACTAGCAAATTATTATACATTTGAATGAGCACATCTCAGATCTCATATTATAAACCACTCAGAAAATTGCATATTAATGGTAACAACGCTTAAGATGGCCGATTACTAGAACAATTACCCTACTAAAACGTTGGGCACTATAAATCCCCTATTTTTCTTAACCCTTTCGAATGCAATTTCATGCATACCTGATTTTTCACCGAATCCAATTTTTGAAGCCATTTTTAAGGGTATTTTTCTAGAGGAATATTTAAAGGAAATTTACGACGTCCGAGGACGTCCGACAGAGGGTTATTTCACCGTGAAAACACCCTTAAATATTTTCAAATGAAAACGTCGAAAGAGACGGTTTTCAGAATGATTTGCGACGTTACGCGATCCTCGTGGATCAAGGCCGCGACGATATGGGGGAAAAACCACCCTTACTGGTCGCCGCCGATAAATTAAGCCGGGGCTGACGTTTTGATTGCCGGCCGGCCTATATTTGTTGCGGTCAATATTTACCCGAGCGATCCGTTGTCGGCGTTCGATTCACTGCAGACACCTATTTCGTTGATCTATGGGGGTTGGGGGTCGGGGGTCGGGGGTCGGGGGGTGGATTTGTCGCCGGCGAGACCCCATCCTCGCGCAAACTGCAATTAGCAACGATAATACACGGACAACAAACTGTATTTGCTTCGGTCATTATCGAGTATATCATACGTTTACAATACAGGATATCCAATCTAAGCGATGATTAGACGCTGGCGCCAAGCCGTGCTAATTAATCGATTGTCCCGCGAGAAATCCACGAGTAAGGGGGCCCCGGTTCTCTCATCATTGCGGATTTTATGCATTTCTGGAAAAAAATGTGTACATCGACTTCGAAACGGTAAAAACATTTGAGGAATTCCAAAAGTACATTATTTTCAATCAGTTAAAATTATTCAGAGAAGAAAGGAACTCGTTGATCCTGTATCTTGCAATTAATGCGGACAATTTCCATTTTCCATAAAAATCTACAGCCTAGTCTACGTTGCTCCTGTGTCTTGGTGGTTAATGCAGACAATTTCCATTTCCTATAAAAAGATTTTCTAGACTATGTTGCTCCTGTACCTTGCAGTTAACGCAGCCAATGTCCAATTTTGCATAGAAATCCACAGTCTAGTCTATGCTGTTCCTGCATCTTATAGTTAATGCAGACAATTTCTATTTTGCATAAAAATCCGCAGTCTACTCTGCGTTGCTCCTGTATCTTGTAATTAACGCAGATAATATCCATTTTGCACAAACAATCCACGGTCTAGTCATCACGTAGCGCTCGTGACGATCAACCTTAGGACAGGAAGTAGCTGCTGATGAAATTGAACGCTTCCGCAGGTTCGACGGCAACGCATAGCCCCGCATTATGTGTAATCACTTTCCAACCGACCTTTTACACCCAATTAACGCGCTAATTGCCGAACGAAGGGAGTAATGAGAACGCCATGACAAACTGACTTGGAAGGTTTTCTAATTAGGCGTTCTCCAAGATGAATTACTCGATACTTCTGAGTCATGTTTGGTATAATACTTTTTTCACTGAGAATTTGGTGTTTCTATACGAATCCTCGAAAAAATATTCGTCATTCCATTTAAAAAACTGAAAACAGATCACACCACTGTATGTTCCCCTGGCAGTAATGAGACATTTGTTTGAAAAATTTGTTCGTTCAAGATATAACAAGATATAACGAGTTAATGAAGTCATGTTACGAGACTCGCCGTATTACACGGTATTTTCCAGGGACCAATAATAACGGTAATTCCAAAATTTTTTACGCTAAAAATCATTAATGACAAGTTGAGTATTCATGAAATTTAAGATAATCTACACAAAATGTAAAGAAAAAAATTCGAAGAATGAAATGATTGAAAAATATCGATTTTTATACTTTTTTGTTACAAGTAACAGTTATTAATGTCCCAAAAATTGGATCATCTTCGATAACTGTTAACGATGAAGAGAAACTGTTTCGATTGCTCAAAGCAGTTGTCGATGAGAGAAGTTCATTTCGATCGCTCGTAACAGTTATAAATGATCGAAATGAATTTCTCTCAACGATAACATTTACCAGTAACAGAAAAATTTTCGGTTACTTGCAATCCTCATTTGTAACCAACACGATTTTAATCGATGAAATATTGGGTATTACTTGACTTATTTTCTTTTTGGTTATAACAGTTATGGTCTCTGGTGTATTCATGTTGAAGATTTGCTAAATTCAAGGCCACGCTTCGCGAACAGGCCAGTGTGCAGGATCGTCACGGATCTAATTAACCGAATCACGCGCAATCTCTTAAAATAACGACCAGTCGATCCCCTCCTCCTTTTTTCCAACGACGACAGAAGGCTCGGAATCCTTAATGAAGATCGAAAGCACTCTAAACGAGACTCCGTCGAGTAAATGAGAGAAAGCCAATAAAAAGCACCCGCCCTTTTTATCCCCGGGTCCCGTATCTTTCATTACTTTTGCGCTTTGATCAGCCGTTCCTTTGTTATGGCGTCTCGTCTTTCATCAGGGAACAAGGTTGAGGCGAAGGGTGAGAAGAGAGAGTGAGTGAGAGAGGGAGAAAGAGAGAGAGAGAGAGAGAGAGAGGGAGAGAGAGAAGGAAAAGCAGAGAAAACGTTACCGCACCTTAAGTAACTAGAAGTAACGACGCCACGCGTCTGCGTGCCAATGTCTCCGGGCTCTTATTTCCCTTCGATCGTTCTCTAAAAAGAAGCTTCCTCGGAGAACGAACCACCACAGAAATTCCTGTCCCTGTACAGAAGCAGAGACCACACTTAAAAAGCGATACGCGTGCTGCCGTTCCATTAACGAAAGTAGCTCAGGAATTTTTCTAATAAACTGGAGTTCGAAAATTCGAAGAAAGCGAATAAGTACGCGTGCTATTCGACGAGAATCTGCTGACGTATCTGGTCATGACATACTGATTCTACTTGCCGCAAATACTGGGGCATACTCATCTTTCTCGAAAACTATAATAGTTTAATTTTAGCGGAATTTTCAAGTTTAAATTAATGCAGAGAAAAAATGTTGTTCTACAAGGTTCAAACATGTTTTTGTATCTTCTGGCCTGAACCTCCTAAATTGTGACACTTGGTGCGAAGACGAAGTGTGTCGAATTTAAAGCGTGCCGCATTTGCGTTAAATATTTTTTAATGATTTCATTATCATTTTTTGAACATAATTTTATTTTGTTATTTTAGAAATATCGTTAACCCTCTACGGGCCGAATTTTCTTCCGTTGATTTCTATTTGCAGGCAACTTGCAAGGCATTAACTTTTATATTCCAAATTGTTGGTGCAGCTAACCGTCATCAATATTGTTGTTGGTTATCTGAGAGACATTATATAATTAAGACGTATACTATTAAGACGTATATTATTTGGTTAAATGTCGATATATTAGCACGTGACCTGAAAGTTACACGAGCCCATAGAGGGTTAAATATGTTCGAATGAAAGACAATGTCTTAGATGATTACTGATGAGATTTATGTGTTGGTTCCTAAAATGTATACAAAACCTTTAAATTTGACTTACCATTGAATTTATAATGCAATTGTGGAATCCTGTGTATTCAGTGTACCGAAGTCGGTTTGGATTTGCAAAATTCAAGAATGTTGATGCCGTACGGCTTCTTTCATTAAATGAATTGCTTTAATTTATTTTTGCGATTGGCGTTCAAAGTGTCAAGGATTTTCCCGAAGCAGTTATTATACAGGATGTTTGGTAACTAGTGGTACAAGCGAAAGGAGGGTGATTCTACATGAAAGAATAAGTCGAAAATATAGAATAAACATTTTTCGTTTGAGGCTTCGTTTTCGAGAAAATCGACTTTGAAGATCTATCAGGTTTGTGTGGTTTAGTATATGCAGGAAGTAGATTTGGTTGGTCATGATCAGACAGTTGCGTCAGACAATTCCTATCGAATAGCATGCGTATTCGCTGCATTTCAAACTCGATTTTCTCGATAACGAAACTGCGAATGAAAAAATTTTATTCTATATTTTCGACTTATTCTTTCATGTAGAATCACCCCCTTTTCGCTTGTACCACCAGTTACCAAACACCCTGTAGAACTTTCCAAGTTCCGCGAGCGTGGCCGTGTTGGAATTCCGGTCTCGCCGGGTTTCCTAGGGGTTAATCAATCATCGGGCATTTGCAGCCGGGCAAATATTTATGAAAACATTTGCGTCGATTCCTCAAAGGCTCTCGAACCCGACAGGGAACGTAAATAATGAAACTATAAATGGAAGGGACGGTCCTTTCGTCAAGTACCGCGCTCCTCGGAACGGGATTGCTGCGCCGGAAGCAGGAGAAAAACAGGGGACGGCCGTCTTCCAGTCAATTTCGAATTATCCTATTTCACGAGCGAGCTCTGCCATTTCATTTGTCTCCTTTTCCAATATAACCCGCCGCTGCGCTGCGCGCCGAGCCAATTTTTCCTTCATTGGCCTCCCGGCGAGCAGTTTATAAAATTTCCCGTTCGTTACGATCGATGCAACAATAAATTGTCTCCGCGGAGTCGAGCACGGGGGATGGTTACCGTGGCCGTGGGACACTTTTCCCTCTACTCCTACGGATCGTAAATCATCGAGATCGCGGGACCGGAAGTCGCACGGAAAGAGTTGCCAACTCGACCACGAGAACGACTCGAAGTCTTCACTTCTGCTGCTACGAACAGATTTCTTTTTTTTTTCTCCGACGTCGTATCCCGCGAAGTTAATACCTCTTGAATTGAATCGAATCCTTGTTGACGGCCAACGAGAGAAATGTTTGTCATTCAATTTTTATGCGCCGTCGATTTACGAGGTCGAAGGATGTCGTGTGATTTAGCATTGTTTAACATGTTGTCTCCCGAAAATGCTTGATGTGAACGTTGCTTAAAGGCTATAGCCGGTTTTGGGGGTCATATCTGCCCTGGAAGGTATTTTATTCTAATTTGCGCCATTCGATAGACAAAAAAAAGATACTTTTCAGCCAAGTTTTAGCCCGATAGCTCATCTGTAAGGGTAGTTATTGAGGAAAAACGAAAATTCAGTTTTTGGCCCATTTTTCACATTTAATGACAAATAAAATTCTGAAAAAATCTGACACATTTCGGATACCAAACCACATACTTTGAGCCGTTTTCAGATTTTTCCGTTGCAAACTCTGGTTGTAAAAATCGAAAAACACGAAAAAAATCGGAAAAAAAAAGATTTCATATGGAAAGCTAAGAGACACTAGAACAGAATTAATTTAGCAATTAGGTATTGTTCTAAGTATTATGCTCAATTTTTTTTTCAAACCTCTGCGTGTGGTGCGTCATAGTAGGAAAAAAGAAAAACCGCTTTTTTCGGCGTTTTTTCCGTGAAAAAGTAAGTTATAATTTTCGTAAAAATATATTATGTAATATTAAACATTCTTGTAAGTTCAGAGAAACATCGTCCAGACTTTAAAAATTGCGTAGTACAAAAACAACAATTGTACTATGCAGGGTATATTCGAATATTTCGAAACTATTTTCAACAGCGCCGGTTGGTTCAGTGGCTATGGTCTCCGACTTTATTAACGATCACATCCACATATATGGAATTTAAATTTATTATGTATATAGTTGTATATATAAATCTCTCCTTCTATCCTTTTTCTTCTTTTCCTCTCTTTTTCTTTTTTTATTATTAAGTTAGTTATAAGAATTATTTACCAAAGACTGTTGATGGGGTTTTTTTTTGTTTATATTACTTTTTCCCTAATTCCGAATAAGCAAAGACTGTTCAGAGTAATTAATAGCACTCTGATTATATTTTAAGCGTTATTAATATTATATGTTTTAAATAAACCAAAAATGATTATCTATAAGTTGCGCAACCTAGTGTACAAATAGATATAAATCCGCAATAGCCGTCTGGTATTTTTTCTATGTTTGTTGTTACCAAACCAACTAATTGTACTAAGTTTTGCAATAAACATGTTTATTAAAAAAAAAAAAAACTATGGTCTCCGACTGCGGAAACGCTGAAGACTTTTTTGAGCAGGTTCTAATCCCGCCGCGGGCCAATTTTTTTTTTTGGTTATTCAGATGTTTTTCCGATTTCTAACCTTATGATTGTTGTTACACTATTGTAAAAACATTTTTTAACTATGTTTAAACTATTTTTTAATAATTTTTCGGAAAAATATTTTTGGAGTACTTTCGGTCTTTAGTCGTTTACGGGCTGTATTACTTATCTACTTAACATTTTTTTACATGGAATAAGTGACTCATTATTTTTGGGACAGAATATATATACATGAATTATTATTAGGAATACTTATCTGTAATGATTGTAGGTGGATTGGTGTGTGGTGGAATCATGTATGGCGTTTTCAGTCTTCGTCGCTGTCTTCGTCAATTGTCAGTGTTATTTGGTCGTTGTTGAAAATTCTAGTGAGTATCTCTGCTGGCCGAACTATGTCTGTGTCGTATCGAGCATAAGATAAATAATAAATGATAGCAGCTACGTGTGATTATTTAGTGAAAAGCGATTACCATTGAAAATTATCTTTAAATCGTCTTCCGTCATTTCCGGAAAATCAAAAATATCTGTGGAAGATATGCTTTTAAATGGCGTTTTTCGAGGTTCCAGTGTTGCGCTTCCACTTGTGCTAAACTATTTATTACTTTATCTTCCCTCAATATCGTGTCAGTTATGTCATCCAAAAGTGTGACATCAGAATTTAGTCTTTTGCCGAACTTATTATTTGGGAAGCATAAAATATGATTTGACTGTAGGAAGAAGTTTGTTGTCGAGCTGTTTTTGTAAAAGCAGGTATTTTTCCCTAATATGCCATGTATAGCCTAGACAAACCCCACCAACTTTTAGTAACTTTACGAGATGAATTGAACTCCTCTCTCTCAGTAGTTGGTTAAGAACGATTGCCTTTTATTGTAGGTATTAAAACATAAAAACCACACTCTTCTAAGTGTGATTTAACTTCACGAAAACCGCGATCTATTTACAATACAAACGTCTCCCCGTTTCATAATAGCCATTGGGATCTCGAAGAGCGATCTGTATGATTTCAGCATCATTCTGGTTGGCATAAAAAGGTTCGAAGATGTCAATGATATATCCATTTATCGTGTAAACGGTACAAGGATTACATAAAGATACTTTTTTTCGATTATATATTGATTGTCAATATTATACAATTTTTTAGCGACATTAGAAGTTTCATGTTCAATGATATGCTCACGGGAAAACATCCTAACACCAGAATGGAAAGGAAGAATATCCTTTAAAAAACAATTCATGAGTGTATGAGAAAAATCAGAAACTTGGTCGTGCTCAAATCGATGCATTTATTCCACGTAAAAACATGTTAAGTAGATAAGTAATACAGCCCGTAAACGACTAAAGACCGAAAGTACTCCAAAAATATTTTTCCGAAAAATTATTAAAAAATAGTTTAAACATAGTTAAAAAATATTTTTACAATAGCGTAACAACAATCATAAGGTTAGAAATCGAAAAAACATCTGATTAACGAAGAAAAAAATTGGCCCGCGGCGGTATGCGAACCTGCTCAAAAAAGTCTTCAGCGGTTCCGCAGTCGGAGACCATATTTTTTTTTATAAAGCTTTATTCAGGGAACAATGATAAACAAGATTGCACATTGTTACATGTAGTGAATATACTACAACACATATTGGAAACGGAAAACATATAAACGAGTTGAATGGTCAATAATTTAACGCTCACAACCATTTTTACTTATTCTATGTCTTAAGGCTGGTCTTACAAATAACTATAACTATTTTTTAGGTTTATCCATAATTCTGGATTCTTTCTTTTTTTGCGCGTTCTAATTCTTCCGTAAAAAAAAAGGTAACACGAAAAAGACGGAACTTTATTTTCTTAACCTCTATGTATCGGGTTGCGGGATATATACATATATACAGAACAATGCGGAGAACTTAGCTGACTACCACATGCACACTCTTATTTACATACTCATCCATTTATTCATTCATTCATACAATCTTGTCTTTTTGGTATCGATATTTGGTATACTAGAGCTGGTGCTATCTAGATTATCTTATTTACAGTCGAGTCGGAAAGTAAGTTAACGACTGGTGTATGCAGGCAAATGAATATGACATGTCTTTAATCTTTAATAATGATAATATATGTTTTACTAACATATTTGTTTATTTCCTTACACCTCCTAAATAAAAACAATACAATACCTTGATTTTATTCATCATATTCATTGCCTACATATCACCAAATGTTAACTTACTTTCCGACTCGACTGTATGTATATTTTGTTACAAACTTCAGCTGTCGCAGCTTGCGTCAGTCTTATTATTTATTCGCTTATTAGCCACCAATATATTTTGGTGTTTTTGTAATATTTATCTTCGATATCTCTCTTAGGGAGAGACATATTGTATACTAGTTTTGGTCTGAGAGAGAGATCGTTGCTGTTAGGATTATGTGGATATAGGATCCTTTTATCACTAGATTTCCTCTCTATATGGTATATAATAGGTATATTATTTGGATCTGTGATTCTACCCGTTTTGTCAAATAATAGGAAGGCTTCTGGAGGGATATTTCCAGTATTGCACGTTCTTATGTAATATTCGTCATTTGGGTATAGCGAACTAGAAATTAAATTGTTGTTTCTTATATGTCTGATTTTTGCGAAATAATCTCTATTTAATTTTATCATAAAGCTATCTATCCTTGGTATATTTGCCGCGTCGTATAGTTTTTTACATGTTTCGAATTTTTGGAAATTCGATTCTCTACTCCTATATACACGCGTGCACGCTCTTAGACATTTACGTTCGAATTTTCTAATAGTTTCTATTATATGTGGGCTCGTGTTAAACCAAATGGGGCAACCATATGAGATTATAGGTCTGATCAAGAGCATATAACATAATTTTTTAATTTGCGGATTTAGGTAATCGTTATGGAATATTTTGCCGTTAGCCATGTATGCTTTTCTGGCTTTTTCCATTTGTATTTTTATATGTTCGTTTAGCATTATTCGGTTATCTAGATAGATGCCGAGGTATCGTACTAGGTTTTTGTGCGGGACTGTTTTATCGTTGATTTTTATTTGGAATGATTTGCAGGCGTTTCTAAAAGTTTTGTTCTGTTTGTCTATTTTTCGCCTGAATAAGATAGTTTCGCATTTTGTTGGGTTTATTTTTAACTTCCAGGTTTTATAGTATTCATTTATTTTGTTGACTATTGATTGCATTTTGGTTTGGAGGTTTTTGATGTTTTTTCCTGTAATGTAGATTATTAGGTCATCTGCGAAAAATATGACTTTTATGTCTGTTGAGTCCGGTATATCAAATAAGTTTGGTATTTCTGCATTAAAAAAATTAAAAAGAATCGGAGCTGTAACTGTTTCTTGTTGCAGGCCATCTTCCATTTCGAATAATAAATCTTGGTGTGTGTTTGTGTAAAATTTTTTGTTCAGTAACATGCTCGTTAGTATTTTTAACAGGTGTGGTTCGCAGCCTTTTTTTCATTTTGTATAAGAGACCTTTGATCCATACTGTGTCAAAGGCCTTTTCTAGATCTATAAGGCAGGCTGCCACATTCTCTGCATTAAAAATAGCTGCGTGGATATCGGATGTTAGTTTGTGTATTGCGTGTATTGTACTTAGTTGGTGTTTGAATCCGAATTGTGTGTCCGGAATTAGGTTCTTATTATCATAGAATTTTTCTAGAGCTCTTTTTAAGAGGATTTCGAATACTTTAGAGATGTTGGGGAGTAGGCTGATTGGTCTGTAGCTAAGAGGAGAAGGAGGGTCTTTACCTTTCTTGGCGATCGGGATTACTTTTGCCGTTTTCCAATTTGTTGGGAAATTACAGTTGTTTAAGCAGTTGTTGAAAATTGTGTTATAGTCGTATATGATGTGGAGTGGTAGGTTTTTGAGTATTATATTTGGGATTTCGTCTGGCCCTGAGGAACATTTATTGTTAAGTTTTTTAAAGAGCCTGGCTGTTAGTGCTATGTTTGTGAAGTAGTTTGGGTCTTCTTCCCATTCTGGGTTTCTTGCCTGTTTGTTATCGTCGAACTGTATTAGATATTTGTTATTTGCCAAATCCTCTCCTATGTTTTCCATGAGGTTATTGTGGTGTTTGTTGATAATTTCAGATAATCTATTTTTTCCCAGATTTTTGTTTTGCGTGTAGACTTTTGCGAAGTTAGCCCCTATTAAATTTAGTTTGTCTCTATTATTGGTTATTATATATTTTCCCTTGTTGTTTGTTTGTGTTGAATTTACGTCTATTTTCGCGTCTTTTAGAATGTTATAGTTGTTATCGGTTTCTAGATTTGGGATATTCTCAGTTGTTTTTTTTTCTAAAAATTGAATTTAACTGCGGAAACATTTCGGTTGAGTTTATTGGTATGTTTTTTATTTTATTTTCCCAAAACTTATTGACCGATTTCTTGAATTCATTCTTGATTTCTGCTTTACATTTTTTGATCAGTTCTTTGGATTCTTTAATTATGATCTTAGCTTGTGGAGAGGGGTGTCTGTATTCGTTATTTAGTATGGTTATTAGTTTGCTTTTTTGTGCGAGCAGGTTTTTAATGGTTCTGTTTATATACATGTCGGAGGAATTGTAATCTGCTTGTCTAGGAACATGTCTATTTATTGCGTCTACTATGGCTGCATTTATTTCTTCTAGAAAGTTATTTATTTCTTGGTTGGTTAGATTTCTATTTTGTGGGATGTTTGTGGTGTATTTAACCCCTAGGTATTTTTTGAATTTAATCCAGTATGTTTTTTTGTAGAGTAATGGATATTTATGATGATTAATGATGTCGTCTTTTTTTGGTAGTGAGAATTGTATGTTGATAGCTCTGTAGTCACTATCGATGTCTATGGTCTGTATGGTACCATCTGGGTTTAGGTTTTCTAATTTTATCCTGCTGTCGATCAGACCTATATCTAAATATGAGTTGCTTCTTACAAAGGTTGGTATATTTGTGTGCTTTAAAACGATTTTATAGTCTATTTCGTGTTTTTGTATCCAGTTGGCCAATGCTCGCCCTCTGGCATTCTGATAATGGTTATTCCATTTTTGGTGTTTAGCGTTCATATCGCCCGCTATTACAAAATAATTATTAGTCTTATGTGGTTCTAGAAAGTTAAAAATGTAGTCCAAATCAGCTATTACATCGGTTGCTTCCGTGCTAGGGACATAGACTGCAATGATGAACAGATTATTATTATTTTGTAGTTTGAGTTTTAAGATAACCGTTTCTATTATGTTCAGTTCTTTTATTGGTATTATTCTCTCGTAATTAAAATGATTTTTAATCAGGGTTGCTACGCCTCCTCCGTTTGCTGAGGTACTGTCGTTTCTAATTATATTGTATTTTTTAAATTTCGGGTTGTGGAACATTTTAAGCTTTGTCTCGTTTAGTAATATAATATCCGGGTTGAGGTTATTGATGACTTGTACTAGATTGTGTCTCCTTTCGTTTGCTGCGATGGAGTTTACATTTGCGGAAATTATATTTAACTGTGTTACGCTTTTGTTAGCCATTGTTTAGTTCTTTGTTTGTTTCATAGTCTGCAGTCGGAGACCATAGCCACTGAACCAACCGGCGCTGTTGAAAATAGTTTCGAAATATTCGAATATACCCTGCAAAAAAATTGAGCATAATACTTAGAACAATACCTAATTGCTAAATTAATTCTGTTCTAGTGTCTCTTAGCTTTCCATATGAAATCTTTTTTTTCCGATTTTTTCGTGTTTTTCGATTTTCACAACCAGAGTTTGCAACGGAAAAATCTGAAAACGGCTCAAAGTATGTGGTTTGGTATCCGAAATGTGTCAGATTTTTTTCAGAATTTTAAATTGCCATTAAATGGGGAAAATGGGCCAAAAACTGGATTTTCGATTTTCCTCAATAACTACCCTTACAGATGAGCTATCGGGCTAAAACTTGGCTGAAAAGTAACTTTTTTTTTGTCTATCGAATTGTTGTGTGCGTGATTTTCTACGGCTTGATATAGTTAAATCCGCACTTGATAATGTTCTTAAGTGGACTGTATATTCTTTAACCGGAGGATAGAGGTGAATGGTTGGTCGTAATTGAATATTGTTGTTTAGATATAACAAAATAATATATATTCTATTTTTCGAGGTTACAAATATGTTGCAACGAATTGTTCGGCGGATCGGCGCGCGCGTGTATATCGATAATTTGAATCTAGTTTCGTGACTCTATACTTCTGACGATATGGTGGTAATGCTACTAGTGATCGCAATGATGTCTCTCGCTGCTTCGTCTTACTATTTATCTTATGCTGGGGCGTTTACAAAATGGTATGAGTACGTTTGGTTGGTTACAAGACGAAGGGCGGAGTTAGTCAAGTCTTTGACGAGAGCACGTGGAGTGCAACAGGGTTGTAAAGAGAAATGGGAAAATCCCGAAATTTTGTAACGGTCGCTCGAACCGCATCTCCGCATGTTTCCTTCAGGTCTGGTTGTAAAATTTAGGTCTGCTGCGTGGTCATAAAATACTAAAACCCGGCTGGCAACGGTTCCTCGGGCCCTATCCTATTGAATTTAATTTCGCTACGCGACACGAATGGCGCAAATTAGAATAAAATACCTTCCAGGGCAGATTTGACCCCCAAAACCGGCTATAGCATTTAGTGTGAAAAGGATCAGAATTTTTATAGGAGCAAACATATGTAAAAACATCAACCATATGAGGACTTTGAAAAATAGTTCTTGATACGAGTTAATTTATTTTATAATACTTCTATATGAATTGACTGATTGATTGATTTTTTTTTTTATTTGAGAATTCTCTAAAATATTTGTGCTTGGTACATATATGATTTATGCAGTCTCGACGTGTCTAGACTGAGCATAAAGTAACAATTTAGACTATGTTTAACAGAGTTCTATAATTGTCACTACCTATTATTAGACTGTGGAGGTTTACGTAAATATAGATTCTTCTAAAGAAAATGGTAGGACACTGGCGTAGAATCTATTTTCTATCATAAACGATCCCAATATATGTACGTATTAAAAATAAACCTTAAAACTGTGTACCCGCTGTGAATGTATACATTTCTACTGTCTGTTCATTATAACACGTTGTAAGTATATTATGTCAATTCACAGCGTATGAAATTTCTTACAAAAAAAAGCATAAAGTGTAATGCCGCCTCACTTTATGTTTCCATTCATACCAGTGACAAAGGAAATCTATCAGATTTATCTTGAAATCCTTCCATAAAAATGTAAATTTTGCAAACCATGCAATTACACATAAACAAAATTACAAATTTATAAATTTCCACAGCAATTCGCTTTAATAAAACATAAAACAGTTCCATATTATTTTTCATTCGCCGACCAGCAGCGAATAAATTTGAATTTTTTAATAAAAATATACATAATGTCTCGCAGTGCAATTAAACCGCGCACGATGATTGCCGTTCTTGTATATTACATTGTATATTACATTGCAACGAACACGCCTATTCTCTGCAACAGTAAAACACGCACATCTATAATTTTAATTATTTTGTTCTGATTGCAGAGTTGTTAATTAAGAATGCGCGATGACACGGCGAATTTATCAGTGGACCGGAAACCCGCGCGAGAAGGCGCAGGGTATGGAAATGGAACCTCCCAAAACAAACTCTCACCGACAGGAAAAAATATTCTTGAAGTGTAAGTAGAAAAAACAACGCTATATACATACTGATCGATTTGAGCAACCTTTTCGAAGCCAGTTCAAAAGTACAGCCGCCTCCAGTAATATTCGAACACTTTTGAAAAGACGATAAATCTGTTAAGGTTAGATCAAACGACTTGAATTTTTTCGAGAAGTTAGAAAAATCACTGTATTGAAAATTTAAAAACTGCGTTTGAAAAAATAGCTACATGAGAGCTGTATGAAAAGATAAGTCGAAAAGAAAGAATAATGTTTTTGAGAAAATCGAGTTCGAAGATTCAGCGATATTATGTAGATGAGAATCGGCTGGTACGTCTGATCATGACATGCTGGTTCTACTTCGTGCAAATATTAGGGCACGCGAAGCCAAAGGACCTCCACATTCATTTTTCTAATATTATTCTTTTTTTTCAACTGATTTTTTCATGCAGATTCATCTTCTTGAGGTTTGTACCACCAGAGAGAGAGAATGGTGATTTCTACAATTTACAAAATGTTTTAAATTTTCAGTATAGGCCTACATAAAAAAGGTGGAGAAAACAGCTTTCAGTATTTTCTCCGCAATTCCGACCGATAGTAATTTTTCCGAAATATCATTTCCACGTTAGTCAGTAAACTGGTTGTTCTAACTTCTTGAAAAAAAAATTGCTAGTGGTATGATGGAATTCTTTTGTCCGTATATTATCGCGAGTAGATCTTCGTGTTCTTCGATTTGGTTTCATCGATCGAGCCCGTGTCGATTTCCCTTCGTGCCGTAACTTCATTAACTTTTGCATGTATAATGTTCCCGGTCGGCGTGGGTGGTCCAACGTTTCGATTACAATGGCCGCGTTTATTGGGAAATTTCGGTGAATTAATCCGTACGAGCTTATCAACGACGCGGTCCGCGTACTTTTCAGGGAACATTGTGTGCAAAATAGAGTTTTGGTGGGGGGGGGTTTACCCGATGTCGATCGATGGCTGTAACGTTCATGATCGATAGCCTGAAAAATCGCAACTTCTCATTTTTTTTTGTTTCTCCTCGCTCGATCCGCCACTCGATCACGAATGATCGATCGGGAACCGACGGCGATCGAGAACCCGGGAATGGACACGCGAAACCTGCGACAAGCCTTCTCACTGGATCGTTAAATCATGTAAGATGTCTGGATCGCATTGTTTAGTGGCTAGTGATCGAAGAACGCTGTAATACAATGATGGATTGCAGAGATTCGTGCAAACTGGTACACACTAGGTGCAACGGGGTGGAAAACTTGCATGCCCTTCTGTGGATGATTTTATTTTCCGAATTTCTGTATTAGAGTAACAGATCTGTACATTTCTTTGGCAACTTTTTATTTTCCTACTTTTTGTTTGTAATTGTAAAGGAAAGAGAGAAATTTTGAAGTATGATCTATGGCACGCTGTCAGTGTAAATTCCTATGCAAAATTTGCCCTCACAAATATTACAAGCACGTCATTCTCATCGTTTACAATAATTAATCAGAACAATGTATTCTTCAAAAAATGTATTATATATCGTCTTCAGGATTTAAATTTAGGAATTATTTCCAATTTATGGTTCAATGTGACACAATATTCTAAAGATTGTGGTATTAAATTCTACTAAATTCTTACTGTGCTTCCTTTCTTCAAGATTAAAAAAGAATCATTTGCAATTTATTTTTCAATGTGACAATATTTTAAAGAGATTGTGGTATTAAATTCTACTAAATTCTTAATGTGCTCCTTTTCTCCAAGATTGAAATTTAAGAATCATTTCCAATTTATGGTTCAATGTGACACAATATTTTAAAGATTGTGGTATTAAGTTCTACTAATCTCTTAATTATACCCCCTCACAAAATTTCGTGTGAACCACAGAACCAATAATTTCCCAATACCAAACTTTTTGCAACACCATATCCGCAAGCAAATTGTGAAATCACCGCGAATATAACAAATTGCAGTTCGTGTAACTATGCGAAAATTCTGAGAAAGTTCCCGGTTATATGTTCTTGGGGAACGTTGAGTGTTACAATGACTGATTGATCATGCTGCAACTCGAACACATTGACGGTAACGAGTTACAGAGTTCAATCGAGTCGATCCCGATTCACGGAAATCTCGCTCGAACCACACGTGGGAGTATCGAGAGGATGTAAAAGGGTGGTGCTAAATTTACAATCGTACGTCGTCGGTCGTGTATTATAATTAGCGACGCAAATGAGACGGAAGTGTTCTCGGAAGGTTTTCAATTCGTTGAGATGACTCAGGGGAAATATGGTCTTATAGAGTTATTTTAGTGAATGAAATTGGATTAGAGGGGGGGGGCGATCGTCACTTCTCCACAGATGTTTATTTTTACCTGGCTGCTTACATCGTTGCGGTTTTAAAGCACAAACAACACACTGAAGCTTCCATAAATAACTTTTATTCGTTTTGTCGTGTAGAGCGGTGCTTTTCGATTGTCTTCTCTGTTTCTCTAATTGAGTAATGTAGTACATTTCATCATGACAGAATTGCGTAATTTATTGAACGTGTAGAGGCGAGATGAAAGTTATTTAGATTGTAATCTTGGTGCTGCTGTCACAGTTTTTGTGTAATTACTGATTAGTATAACACTCTGTTGAAAGTCTAGATGATATTTACCATTGCGTGATACAAAATATCTCACTGTCATCCGGGTTGCACAATTTGCTGCACAAGTTGCACAACTGATAAAGAATTTCTTGCAGATTATATTTTTATTAACAGAATTTACTGTTCGTCGATTACAAATATTCTGTCGAATCGTAATCAACATTCTACGTTCGTATAGAGCATTAACGAACCAATTATGACAATTTACAGCAACGTCAGAGTCATTCTTCATCAATATTTTCTGTAATTCGGTCCGGTGATCATTTGAATTTCGAATTAACAATCAGTAATAAGAAGTAATCTCATCGCGGCGCGATTAAAAACAGACAATACATCCCCGCAAGCCACGATAATCAAATACCCGAGATCCAGCGATAATCGTTAAATGATTGAATATTTGCACAACAGCGAAGAGTATGCATTAGTTATACCACTGACAAATTTACAAAGGGGATAATGCAATTATGAGTCGATGTAATTATTTCCGTCGTTATGAAGTACCCCATTAATTCCTCCCTTCGTTGATTATAAACAAATGCGAGAATTTCACTCGCGAATCATTAACTATTTCCTAGACCATCTATCTATTCAGTGTGCGAATTCATTCGTAGCCCTTTTTCCATGAATTTAAAATAAAAAGCGTCATCCAACGACAGAATAAAATTCTACATATTGACTTAGAAGCTTAGAAATTTTTATTTCCAATATAATTTTAAACGATATTCTTGGATGAGGTTGCTGGTGGTAACGTGTTAGTTGGCAATTGAAATTGTTGTTGCTGTTGACGGGTCCATTAAAAAGTCTTCAGGCTTTTAAAAATGATGAAATAATCGCCGGTACGGTGTCAAGGACGAAGGTATTCTAGTCATTGCAGTTGTGAAGGGGAGGCAAGGGGTTAGTATTAATTCCGGGGGCGACGAATTAATTCGCGCACCCGCTAATAGGATATTTACGTGCAACACGGTGGAACAAACGTTTTTGAAACGATTCAAAAGCGTCCAATTAAACTGTCGCAGGGCTGCGAAACTTGCGCGAAGTTGAACCGAGAATTGAACACTTCGCGCCTCTTCCGTGAGGTGTTGGGGGAGTGGGGGGAGGGGACGTGGGGGTTGAATTAATTCGCGAACGTGTAATCCGTGCAGCTGGCAGCCTCGCATAAAATGTCGATCGTAGATTTGTCGCAGGAGTTTCGAACAGCAATTACGACGCTAATGGAGCCCCTGCCGGCTTCCGGCGCAGTCCATCGGGGCCGGCTCTTCGCAACTTCCTTTATCGTTCACGCGCCGACGACGACGACGTCGACGACGATGCCGTCGGCGACGATCTGGCACGGTTCACGCGTCCCCGTCGATCCGCGATCCGACGATTTACAGAGCGTTCCACGGTGATTTATGACGCGCCGCCGCCGACGCGACACTTCGATCGTTTATTACCGCGCCAAATAATGCCGATTGATCGTCCGAAGGAGATCGACGATCGGAATCAAGCGACGCCTCGCCAGAACTTTCTTCGAAATTCTCATTCCTCGTCCGTGGATTTGTTTGATTTTTCGGAGACTCGTTCTTCAACCGGTTCCTCTTAGAGCAAGTTCGTATCATTTTCATTTGATTAGATTTTGCTACATTATTTTTATAAAAATTGATACATAAAAAGACGTAATACAATTTGGACATCTAATGATATATGAAAAAACGACACAGTCTTGATCTAAGCCGAATCCTCGGGTCCGTGACATAGATCGCGTAGGACTACTATTTTTTATGACCGTGTCGAATGTAGAAAAGGACAGCGTGTATACGGAATAAACGATTACGTGTTCGGAATAAAAACGATTACATCACGAATTGCAGTAGAAAACGTGTCACTAATATTATTAACCCTCTATGGGCCCGTGTAACTTTGAGGTCACATGCTAATATATCGACATTTTGCCAAATAATTTTAGTTTTTTCACAAGATGACATGTACGTCTTAATTATATAATGTCTCTGAGATAACCAATAACAATATCGATGACGGTTAGCAGCACCATTAACTCGAAATATCAAAGTAAATGCCTTGCAAGTTATCTGCAAATAGAAACCACCGGAACAAAATTCGGCCCATAGAGGGTTAACTAATTACTAAAATGCGGATCTTTATGCAAAATAAAGATTGCCAACATCAACTGTGGGGAACGGTAGCCATATTACAGTTTCTCTTCCTCGAATGATCTTCACAAGTTCAAAATAATATATTGACGCTCTTAAATTCTTTTTACTACTTTAAATTCCATCAACTCATCTTTTTCATGCAAGCATAAAATCCACAGTCAACCATATTTTCTTAATAATTTTTCTCCGGGCAAGAGGAAATTAAACGTTTCGTTTTAATCGTAACGTTACGCTATCCCGATTAGAGCGATTCTTATGCAACACAATAACAAAGATCGTGAATCTATCTACAAGAATTTCGTCAAAATTTTTTATCTGCGGGCTTCCCTGATTATTTTTTAACTATCTGATATTGTGAATTTCCAGCATTTATCGAGCACAAATGTTTCTTTAATTATCGAACGAGATAAGGCAATTTAGGTCTTGAAGTTTCGAGTGATAATATTGTGTTTATTGAAATGCTTTCAACAACCCCTAGTGTTTTTAATCGATCTGACAGCTCCGATACGGGAGAGCAAGGATGACTTTCCGTGATCGACAGGTCAAAGAATTTCGGTATTTAGTATCTCGGCGAAATACTAATAGTAAATGACAGGTGCCATACAAAAATAGTACAGGAACGTGTACGCACAGCCGCACCCTGTCTGGCACGCACTCAATCTGGCACACTCGAATCCGGTCACACCATTCAAAGGGTTAATTGAACCAGCCTGCATCGATATTTGTGTCTTCTATTTCTGCCATGACTTTCTGTTGTTGCTGTTGTCAATAGTATGGTTCTCGCACGCTACTCCACAAAATGAAAGAATCGCTAAATTGTAGTTGAAAAATTTCCGATCTTTCAACTCTCGTAACTTTATGGTAGAAAGTCGTAGAGCATTCTCTCCGGGCTCATTTTTAGGCGCGAGGCTTCTACTTTCGTCTACCGCAAGCTTCTTTTTCTGTGACGTTCACAATTCATGCAACACATGAGAAAGTAAACATACTCTTTCTTTCCCAAATTTTTAAAAATTCAAATGTCTCTACGGAGATCACAACATTTTTTTCAAGACTAAATTCAACACGAATTTGAAGATTGGAGTCTCCCCTTCAAAATGATTCCCGAAAAGTTGCGGTACGATTTTTTGTTGTGGTTTTATTCAAGTTTGAATGAAAATTTACTCAGTTATGGTGATAACAATGAACGGGATTGTAATCGTGAAAGTACACGGAACAATTAGTAATTTAATTTGACCACTAAAGCATCAGTGCACGAAAACGATTCGTTCACATGTGACGCGTTGAACCGATTAAAAATTCGATCATCCAGAATCAATACATCACTGACATACTTTGTCGTACACGTGTTCTCGCACAGCTCTTGATCCAATTCCCGGAATCAATTTGAAAC
This sequence comes from Seladonia tumulorum, assembly GCA_913789895.3. NCBI lineage: Eukaryota > Metazoa > Arthropoda > Insecta > Hymenoptera > Halictidae > Seladonia > Seladonia tumulorum. Next base: position 30,494,764 of record OU565266.1, read on the forward strand.
AGACAGGATTCCACGAATTGTGTGTAAACGCGCATCTAATTTTAATTTCTTATCAAAGCCGATTTCACCACCGCGATATAATTATCTTTCGCGTTCATGCCACGAAATCGTTTGTGTCACGATGCAACAAAGAATTTCCGGTTTCGAGGAACTGTCAACAAATTTCGTAAGACGCCGCATCGTTATCGGCGCTGTTCGAGGATCACGCGCAGATTTGAGCAAACGATCACGAGCCTCGTTAATTTCGCGAATCACGCCTCTCTTTCCACAGCATGGTTTTAATGATCCAGTGACATGCGTCGGGAACGAAATCGCCGAACGCCCGCGTAATTGCGAGCACGCCGATTTCGAATAATTTCGGAGCAACAATAGATTGTCGATCGTCGACGTCGATGATCGCGTCCGTGGAATTGATCGAGATTCGTTCCGATTGAAAGTGGGACGTTAATTTATACCCTCGATCCTTTGCGGTACAGAACGATTCCGGTCATCCGTTCCGAAACTTGCGTCAACGTTGATTAAGTCAATATTGATTAATCCTATTTTGATGCGCTATTTTAGTATCTCGTTTATAGTGACCGAGGAATTCTAAGATTGTACTTGAAAGCTATAGAATTCCCATATTGCGGATAAATATAGTACAAATAGACTGTGGATTGTGTAAATTAATTATAGAAATGAATAGATATAAAACTGCCAAGATTAACCCTTAAGTGAACTAATAGGACCAATAGGACTAAGAAACTATTTATAATATAACTATGTGTACATTCGGATGAAATTTTACTATCTCAATACTTCTTTTCAATACAGATAAATATCAAAAATAATGTAATTGCATCATTGCGTTTTTAAAAGGTTCGAAGAGGTCCACTTATGGGTTAACAATAAAAAGATTGAAGGATATTTTTACACTATTTGTGACTTTTTTATTTTGCACACAACTCCGCAATTTAAACATAATTCTGCAAAATATGTTACAATAAGTAGACAGTGGATCTTTAATAAATCGTAGAACGGTTAAATTATTGGGTCGAGCCGAAAGTAATTATGAAAAAACAACAAATGTTTAATTAATCGGTATACAACTGTCTATGCTGGTAATTAATAAGATTAATATGTCCAAATAGAAATTATTTGAGACTTGACCTAATAGATTAAAAATTGAAATTTTATTTTTCATTGTGTTTCGATGAACTGGATTTAGTAGAACGTAGATTCTAGTTATAGTAGATAGTTATAGTAGAAAGTTATGGATGCATAAAGATCCACAGTCTAGTGATAAGAACATAATCGAATGTCGGGTCAGCCTCGACATGGGACCGGAAATGGTTAACGCCACCCCCGACGCACACAAAACAATTGTTTGCAGGATGTTCTGTGTACGGTACCGTCTATATTTCATTTCAGACACGCTCCAAGATGCGGAGAAGGATAAAGAGGAAACTGAGTATATGCTACAAGAGAATGGCAAACCGATGTACGAATACGATTCTTACAGATGAATGTTATATAGAGATAAGAAAAAAAAATAGAAGCGAAAGCCCAGTACCGAATCAGGATTCTAGTAAAAAGAATGTGTGGCAATTGTTAAGCAAATACTCGTCCTAGGGACTGGAAACGGATCGTATAAACTTATCATAAACGTTTCTTACCATAATTGATTCTAGTATACATTTCTTTTGCAAGAGTACTTCCAGAATACTAACAATATTCCTCTGGTTTGTTAATTTTTCGATTCAATATTTTCTATGACATTTTAAAATGAATATTTGTGCTTAGTAATTTCCTAAAAAAATACTTTTATATATTATTTGGATATATTAACTTCATTTTTTATTAATCTTCTTTACAAAGCGACATATTCATTTGAGTTCTAAATCATTCATTGGAATGAATATTAAAAATACAAAAATCTAAAATGATTCATTTCAATCTTTCTGTTAATTCTACTATTAAATCCATGAAGTCTGTTAATATTAAATATTTTATAAGACAAATTAATTAAGATATTAAAGATATTAAATTTCAGATATTAAAATTAAAAGTATTAAAATTCCAAATAATTTCTTTTCACAAATCCAAGTTTTATTCTTCAATCTTGAATTTTTAAATATTAACACTTTATTTACCGGAAGATCATTAATAGTATTTTCAATAATTGTGCTCTGACAAAAGCAGACATAAATATCTTCTTTTACATAATAACCAAAATTAAATTATTATATTACACTACTGATAGCGAGCTGTTGAAGACTCCATTAGAAAGTCTTTTGCCATCGACAAGAGACTTCCATAAATTATGCAATAATTGCCGGTGGATAATGTGTTAAGAATACAAAAACCGAGATTAAGTAATTTCAATTTTCCTGACAGTTGAACTATGAAATCCTGAAAATCTAACGGTTGTTAGAGAGAACAACAAGTGATTTACTTGTAAGTTGTTAGTAGAGAACCGGAAGTGCTCTTCACCAGAAATCTCGTTCCACTGAACGGAACGTTCTGTTAGACACATTTCTTGCTCGAAAAGAAGATGAATTAGTACGTGGAATGAACTGAATCGAACAGACGAAATGATCTCTGTCCACAGTGAGTTCGTGCCACCGCAAACGAAGGAGGACGACAAACCGGTCGCGCCGGAGCCCACGTTGCCGCCAGTGCCTTACTTCAAACTCGTAAGTGTTTTTTTTTCCATCCCCCGAACAATTCCCTTTGTCTCCGACCAATGTGGTCCCCTTCGATCGATCGAGGCCTGTTTTTGTTTCGAACCGTTCGGATCGTTGGCCATTAATCACCGTGCCAGACCGACATTAATTTTCCCGGTTAAATCTCTCGGAAAAGCGGAAGTTCGCCGCATTAAATCATCGGCAAATATGTTTCTGAAATTTTCGACTAGTTCGCGACAAACTGCCGAGCCGAGCGGAGTTTTACGAATACGTTTTGCGGTATCGGTCGGATAATTAAGCGGTCCTGTCTAGATAACAATCTGAGGTAAACGCCGTCTTTTAGAATTTTTAAAACAATTAATAACCTGTACAGATTTTGTACAACTTTTAGTAATTTTTTGTTCTGAAACCTTCAACATTGTTAGAGCAACGGAAGAGTGTTGTTCAGTTAGATTTTGTAAAATATAAGGTTAGTCGAGTGATTTTCAGTCGAACCACACGGTTGTTCGCAGTTTCGATTTGCAACATGCGGGGAGCTGATGCTGGTATTCGGCGGCCTGATCATGGGAACCCTGACAGGCCTGTGCATCCCCGTCTCGACGATCCAGTACGGTGAATTTACCACGCTGCTGGTGGATCGCAACATGCCGAATATCACTAGTACGCCTACCCTCATCATGAAGTGGTTCGGGGGAGGAAAGGTCTTGTAAGTATGCGCGGAACGCGTCTCTGTATCCGATACTACCTGCTTTCTGGAAAAAATGGTTAAATTTCGCCTTGGCAACGCAGAAATTTTTTACTTTTCTTCATATAATTCTGTAGAAATCTCGACGAGAAAATGCCAAGAATCCAAGTTTCAATGCTAGGAATTCACTTTTTGTCGTGAACTGAACTAAATTTTGTTCATGTTGTGTAGCTTTTATCTAGAGCTGATCAAGAACTAAGTTGTTCAGGGTTGTTGTTCATGGACACTTATTCTGTAGCATTTATTTTGTAGATGAAAACATAAACTTTAACAGCGTTTTGAACTGTGATATTGTGTCAGATGTCGTTAATCGTTGCGAACCCATAATTTTTTTTTGACCTCCAAATTTCAGAGCCGTTTGTCCCTTGTCCCATTGTCCCTTGAACAATGGCCGGTAAGGAAAACAAGTTTCGAATATTTTTCTAAGAAGCCATAATTTTTTTTTACCTCCAAATTTCAGAGCCGTTTGTCCCTTGTCCCATTGTCGCTCGAACAATGGCCGATAAGGAAAACAAGTTTCGAATGTTTTTCTAAGAACTACCGCTCACACAAATTTCACTAGAATCGGCTCGTTTGTTTTGATTAGGTTCCCTTGTCAGGTTTTTTCTTTTCGTGGTGCTTGTTGCTAATGATTCGAGGAAATTTCTGTTACAGAGGACCCGAATCCACGTACGAGGAACGAATGGCCGCGCTTTACGATGACTCGGTTGCTTTCGGCGTGTCCTCAGCGGCACTGTCCTGCCTTCAGTTCGTCTTCGCTGTGTTCACCGTGGACTTCCTGAATGTCGCGGCTTCCAGACAAATTGCGAGGGTGCGGCAAATGTTCCTGCGCGCAGTCCTCAGACAGGACATGACGTGGTACGACATCAACACGTCCACTAACTTCGCTAGCAGGATTACAGAGTGAGTATCATTTGTCAAAAGGAACTCGCTTGTTCGCTCGACTCGCACGAAATTCGACGTTCGACGCGCGAAACGTTCGGTACAACTACACAGGCTCGCGAAAGTATTCGAACGTCCTTTAAAACAGTATAACTTTTTTTTTAATTGGACCAAAAGACCTGACATTTTTTGAGCAATTAGAAGAATCGATTTACCGAATGAAGTGCAAAAAAGAATTTGAAATTAGAAGAGAAAATAAAAAAGGCACTTTCCAAAACTTTCTTATTTGAACCTGTATTGAAAATTTAAAATATGCGTTTTTTAGATCTATGTTAGTTATAAACATACTGAAAATTTCATCGAAATCGGTTGATGCGTATAAGAACGATACGCGTCTAAAGATGTTAAAATTTGTGGATTTTGAGCAGAAACTGATCGAAAGTTGTAAAAACTACGATTTTCATCACTTTTAACTATTTGCAGCTAGTATGTATATTAGTCGATTTCAATGAAATTTTCAGTATATGGATAATTAACATAGATAATATCATAGATAGGTAAATTTTCATTATAGATTCAAATAAAAAAAGTTGTAAGAAGTTACGACTCAACTACGTCGTAACTGAATTGCCCAATTGAAACCTTTCACTTAATTCAATTACTAATTATTTTGATCAGATCTGTAATTGAAAGACAATATAATTAACACGTTGACTGCCATGTCACCCATATGTGGATGACGGAATTATTTGTTCAGGTTTTAAAATAAATTTTTATGTTAATATATTCATTGCACCAAATTCAATTAGGATCAGTAAAATGTAAGAAAGTTGGAGGACTTCTCAATGTTATACATTTAATTTTTTTCAATTTTTATTTCGTTAAATAACTTACTTTGATTATAGAATGTTTGTGGTTTCTAGTTTGGCAGTCAAAGTGTTAAAATACGGCTCTCCAAATTATAGCCCATAACTTTGAAGAAGTGCAATATATTTTCTCTTTCATATATACTTGTTTGCTGTCTATGCGGCGTATTTTCTATTCCTCGTCCTCGTTCATAATACGTAACGCTATTTTATGCAATTTAATTACAAAGTACTTTATAATTGTACTGCAGTTGCGATTACGAATTACATTGTAATTTAATTGAACGAAGACCTGAATTACAAATATTACAATACGACTGGATCACAATGTAATTTAATTACTTTGTAATTATAATTCCTGGAGTAATTCAATCGCGATTCTGCACAACTCTGGTTGGTTATGACTTCGGCATAGGCCTAGTACTCGCAGGAGTCCGAGGGTTCTAGCGTCTCGAGACAAAAGCAAGCAAGAGGACCTCCTTGAAGTGATAATGGTGAAAACGTGCTTGACACTTCCTAAATGAATCGAATTATAGAGTACGATTAAAATGATTTCATTAAAGTCTTATCTCGATCGGGAGCCAGTTCTAGCGTCTCGAAACAAAGTTTAGCTCGCAAAGGACTATCTTCGTCGTAGCCGGTGTCGGCGAAAGCGCGTTAAGTAGCCGTAATTTCGCAGAATCCGGTGATCCAGCTTCAAGGGTGGTATCGTGTGTTCGATCACGAAGTCTGCGGGTGTAAACGCGGGCGGCAGGGAACTGAAAGAGAAACGCCGGGCAAAGTTCAGGGAACGGGATTCGCTCAACAGGTGGCTGTTCCCGCAAACCTCTCCTCGTCCGATACAATGTCTCTCTTTCTTTCTCTCTCTCTCTCTCTCTCTCTCTCTCCCGTTCGTTCCTCGTGGTCGCGTCGACCCGCGTAATTATCGAAAAGTCAAGAAGGCGGGATTCATAACCGGCTAATTAAGACGCGGTTGGGGACGTCCCACTTACGCAACCCCGTTTATTCCGAGACTAACCGGCCCTGCTACAATGAACCGAGTTGCACAAGCGTTAATAAATCGTAATTGCGAAATCGAATCAGAAGCCGTGGGGACTGACTAACCGGCGGGATGAAAACGCCGTTTTCATGGTGCTTTCAGGTGCAGCGAAGCCTTTAACTAATGGGGGGATTCGGAAATTAATCAGTAGACAGCGGATTTTACGACAAAAATTAGTAGGCGTAATTTAAAATAGTAAAGACATTGGACCAATTTAAATATACTGCTATATTAATTTACCCTTAGCATTCGAATAGTGCCTGTAAGGCATTACTAAATTTGTTTGTATTTAATAAATTACCAAACACTTCGGTATTGTACGAATAAGTTGCACGATATTCGTATGTATAACATGAGAAAAAATATATATATAGAAGGACAATATTCTAGGTCGGAAGAAATGTTGCATTTTGGAGTTAAAATAGCTTCGAGTGCAAAGGGTTAAATATATTGAAAAAGAAAATAAATTTCTATTTCACTCCAATTTGTTGCAATTCAGGTACACAATTTTTATTTTGCATAAAGATCCGCTGTATATTAATCAGAGTCACTTCCTGAGTATGAAAATTTTTGAAAAGTATATGTCAGTGTATATACAGTTTTAGAAGAACATATTTATTGACAGATAACTAGACGGCGGATTTTTATACAGAATAAAAATTGTTTGCATTGATTGTAAGAGACACGAGCCATGAGAACGAGACATTCTTAAATTTTTGTAATCAACCATTTTAAATTTCATCCACTCAGTTTTTCCATAAATGTATAAAATCCGCAGTCTACAGATAACATACAAATAAATTGCAGTACAAGGTAACGGCACGTTTATGTACAGGGTGTAAAGAAATATTTGGTCTTGAAATTGATGACTTAATTCAAATTCACGATTTCTTGAAATTGAAAGATGAAATTTTAAGTATGTTTATAACTAGCGTAGATCTACGAAACGCATATTTTAAATTTTTATTACAGGCTCGAAGGAAAAAGTTTTGGAGAGTGCCTTTTCTATTTGCTCTTCTAATTCCTAGCAATTGCAATTTTTTCAAATTCTTTTTTGCACGTCATTCGGTAAACCAATTCTTCTAATTGCTCAAAAAATGTCAGGTCTTTTGGTCCAATTTAAAAAAAGTTATACTGTTTTAAAGGACGTTCGAATACTTTCGTGAGCCTGTGTATGTCGCCAAGGCCGGCATAATAAATGTCGCCGAATGATCCCATCTGCCGAGGAGTGTAAACATAACGTGGGTATGTCTCCTGATCGATACACGACGCTGGCAAGACCCGTGTTGTTGACATATATCGAGAACTCACTGTACACATTTTACTGCCAATATTTGTAGTTAACGTGTACAATGTCATAAGAAACGCGTGACGTATGCGAGACGTCATTGTACGTCAAATCCTACCGTTCGGCCTATGGTTCTCCGCAAATTTCCAGATAAAATCAATATGTTTTTTTTGCATCGTTTCAATTAACACCTTGACTGCTAAACGAAATAAAAATGAAATAAAATTGAAAAAAATGAAATACAAATGAGAACAAATCAAATAAAAATGGAAAAAAATTAAACGTACGATACTGACTAGTCGGCCAACTTTCTTGAATTTTACAGATCCTAATAAAATTTGGTACGACGAATTTATTAACGTAAAACATCGTTTCAAAACCTAGACAAATAATTCCGTCACCCACATATGGATGACATGGCGGTCAACGTGTTAATATGGAATCTGTACATTGTATCCGACGTGATTTACAAACAGTCTTAGGCGGCTAAATATTTGCGACGGTTAATTGTCGCGCGTTATTTTTCCATATACCGGAACGTGCATGACTCGCGTCACGTTCGATTATCGCGTCTAGACAATAAAGGCAGCCGCAAATAGCATCGCGGAATATGTATATCGGTCTCTGGTAGAGGATCGTCTGGCATTAGAAACGTCTTGGCTCGCATCGCGGCGACCTGCGTTCATTTATAATGGCAATTACGTAAATTTTATTTGCGCCACTGCGGGTTTGCAGTAAAGTTTTATGAACCTGATGCCGCTCGCGCGCACGCGCAACGACGACGACGGCCGAGAATTAAAAGCCCGTTTGAAGCGTTAATGAACGTAGCCGTGAAAATGCCGTGACCCCCGTCGCGATTCCTTAATGCAATCTCGATCGTCGTGCAGGATCATCGTACAGGCTATCGATCGCGTCAGAATGTTGCCGTTCGCCTCGGCGCGGCACGGCGTCTTTATTGGAAGTCAATGAGAGACAAGCAGTTCAATAATTCAATTGATGGTTCGAATTAAGTCATCCCTAACCGGGTCGAAGGTCTCTCCTATCGTTCAGCTCCGTGCTTTTCCTATGATTCACGAAGAATCTTTGCGATTCTGGCTTCTCGATTGCTATAATTTTTCACCAATTTTTGCGAGCTACAGCCAGTCAGCATTTTTAATCTGAATCGAATTGAATTAATCCCTAGCACTCGAATGGCGACCGTAAGGCGCCACTAAAAATTGCTTGATCATTATTCAAAATATTTTTTACATTACTAAATTTCTTTGTATTTAATAAATCACTAAACACTTCAGTATTGTACGAAAAAAATTATATTAAAAAGGGAAATATTCTAGGTCGGAAGAAATGTTTCGTTTTGGAATTAAAATAGCTTCGAGTGCAAAGGGTTGAATTATCGCGTTGAAAAAAATGGTTAATGGTACTACAAGAGGTACTCAGGAAATTGATAAATAAATCTGTGATTGTTCCCAAGTATAATAAATATCGTATTATTATAGAAAAGATCCGCCATCAGAGGCTTAAGAAATCTCAACGCGCACAAAGTCAATTTAACCTTCTTTCACCAAAATATGGAAAATTCAAAAAATATGACATAGCAGTCGATTAATATTTTAATTTATCTATTTTTCAACTTGAAGCTCTCATCCTCTGTAGATTTGTAAACATCGACCACGCCACGTTGCCTTGACATTCGCATTATCTGCGCGACAAGGGGGATTGTTAGTTAGATCGAACAACGGTCATATACTCTGGTTCCGCTTTTATTATGCAACGGTAGTCATCGGAAGACGCGGGGATGCAACATCGAAACCGAATCGACCAGCATCATCGAATTTCGGGATCGGGATCGAACACGGTGTCTAATTCGAGGAGCGTGGCGTGGTTTCAAGGTGACCCGAGCATGGCCCAGAAGATAACGCGAACGTTAATTAATTCGCTGAATGGCTGCCCTCGGCCCGTGTTATTTTCGGCCGCCGGCAACTTTCGATAGAACTGGCAGGAAGTTATAGAAACAGGTTCTAATTGCGTCCGTGGACATACAGAAAATGCCAGAAGGCCTGACCGAGGTTCCGATGCGCTGTGCGCTTGCAGGAAAAATAAAATTGTTTGAACACCCTGCGGAGTACAATTCGTGACCACGACATGTGGACTCCAAGAAACGAGTATTTTGTAGGAAATTACAACTTCGACTAATACTTGATTTAAAAATATATTTAACACTAAACGTACCGAGCTATAAATGTAACAGATACATGTTGCCTTATAAAAATGACAAGATTTAATTTATTTAGATTTTGCGCCGTTATTATTGCAACGCGTGCTCTACTAAAGATATTTATCGAATCACTGCTCGTGAAAGCATATTTATAATTTCAAGAATTGTCAAATAAAAAATCTAGAATCGGCCATTTGACCGGTGGTAGTACGTTTAGTGTTAATGGGCACATGCACCAGGTTTTAAATTATTTTCGAACGTAGTAGCTCTAACACAGCTCATCGTAAACGGTCCTGAAAAAGAATATATGCAAATGACTTTCTTTCACAGAATAAAAATCTCCCGAATCGGTTGTACGATACAGACTTTAAGCGAAATCGTATTTCTTCTATTAAACATTTTAATGAGGCGAAAACAATGTACATTTACGGTCCAACAATGCTATGTTCCCCTCCTTCCCCTCTCAATATTTCATGTGAATTTTTTATTCAAAATATACCAGATGCTTACATATTACGTTTGCGTTTTGCAGAGATTTGGACAAGATGAAGGATGGTATCGGCGAGAAGCTCGGCGTGTTCACGTACCTAATGGTGTCCTTCATCTCTTCCATCGTTATATCGTTCATTTACGGATGGAAATTGACGCTGGTGGTGCTGAGTTGCGCGCCAATTATAGTGATAGCCACCGCGGTCGTGGCGAAGGTGCAGAGCTCCCTGACCGCGCAGGAGTTGAACGCTTACGGCCAGGCTGGAACTGTTGCTGAAGAAGTGTTGGGTGCTATCAGGACCGTGATCGCCTTCAATGGCGAACAGAAGGAGGTCGATAGATACGCGGAGAAGTTGGTTCCAGCCGAAAGAACCGGCATTAGGCGTGGGATGTGGTCCGGAGTCGGCGGTGGTGTCATGTGGTTCATCATCTACATCAGCTACGCTATAGCCTTCTGGTACGTCGCACCTAATATTTAACGCTATTTCTACCAAATCCAGCTAACGACGCTTTCAAAAATTTTCAATTACAATCTATTGAGACTGCAGAGGTGCAGAGAAATTATTCGATACGTATATTTCTTCGAATATACAGGACAATTCTATAAAAGAAAAAATAAATCGAAATTGGTACACATAAAACATTGGTGTATATAAAACAATTGGTATACATAAACTGTTATGAACTTGGAAAACGAGAGGACCAAGATTGGGTTGATTCTCTAATGACGAGACTAGGAGATACAGTAGTGCACATTTAAGCGTCCGCATTTGGTCCCGAACGCGGACACTTAAGTAGTGGGGTGACTTCAACTGAAGGGAAGAGAAATTCCAATTTTTTTTTTTTAAGTTGGAGAGAGCGGGGAAGCTTAAGTGTGCAAAAGTGTGGAAGCTGAAGTGTGACTACTGTGTTTAGGTACAGGGTTGAAAACATCCAAACTCTAATTGTCTAGCAACCAGTTTGATTATCTCATCGGAACTAACATAAGCAGCTGGGGGCTCGAACCGATTGCTATCAATATTGATCCTCTTATTGCAGTTAATATCTTTTTAAGATCAAAATCATCTTATCGCACCTAATATAAGCATATTAGGACCAATGGTGGTTATTTTGGATGAAATTGTTCAGAATTACGAAGAAGATTTTTACTTCGAAACATTTTACTTGGAAGCCATAAATCCAGCAATCTATAGTATATATACAGTGAGCCAGCAATTAGTAATTCAGTCGCAACCACAAAGAGAACTTTTCTCACCTTACAGCACCCCCGAGATCCAATCTTTTCAGCTCTCGTCAGTAGCAGAAGTACTCTTCGGGGATTGGACATAACTCTCGATAAATTCACCGAAGTTACAACTATATTTTTAAAGGAAATGCCCTTGAGGGGCGGGAATGCGGTGCAAGGGTGGCTGAATCGGGTCGGTTAAGCAACTTCCGCCAGGGGGTGAATTCTTTGCGAAGTTGTTTGACTTCGATATCTAAAACCGAATGAAGTAGTTCAATATTATAGAGAAATTTCATATTACTGTACTCGCTAGATTTTATTGTAAACAACGATTGACTGCTTATAAAATGGTTGATAAAAATTGACCTGGGTCTAGGTCATCAGTAGACTTGGAAGGATCGTTATTTCGCTATTTAGATCAAGTGTCCTACTTTTGTGAATTTTTCGTACTCAAGATCACATGAAGGTCATAATACAGGTCGTTGGATTCTTCTTGACCTTGGCTATCATATAGCGATAATAAAAATATGTAATTCCATTTAAAAAAACTTTGATGACTTCGAAATTTCAAACAGTATAACCTTGAATACAGCTTTTTGCCCATCATAATATTTGCCCCTTTAAACCAAATAATGTTTTCCACTGAAATTTTCTGCTGTCGTAAAAAACAAGCGAGATATTTTAAATGCTCGATTTAGGTGAGACATCCTGTATCTTGTAACAAATTTAGAGCATTTTTATTATTCATAAAGATCCGCAGTTTAGTCATCAGTGTGTAAGTCCTATGTATGATTCACCTTCTGTCACTATATTTTCAATTAATGCATATCTTTCTTTAATTGTACAAGGCGAATCATTCATATGCCATCAATTCAGTCATCATGTCAGGTCGACTGACATTTGATGGATTTTATGAGGTTTCTAGCTTGGCAGTCAAAGTGTTAATTATGTGCCTAACATTTCCTCCTCCTTCCGATGTTAGGTATGGCGTGCAGCTGATCCTGGACGACAGGCCCAAGGACGAGAAGGAGTACACGCCCGCCGTACTGGTGATCGTGTTCTTCGGCGTTTTGGCAGGTGCTCAGAACATGGGCCTGACGTCTCCTCACCTGGAAGCGTTCGCGGTCGCCAGAGGTTCGGCCGCAGCGATTTTCCAGGTGCTCGATCGTGAACCAATGATCGACAGCCTGAGCAAAGAAGGCCAACGACTGTCATCCGCCACCGGGGAGATCGAGTTCAAGGGCGTGCACTTCCAGTACCCCGCCAGGAAGGAAGTGAAGGTGCTACAGGGCTTGGATCTGAAGATCAATCATGGCGAAACAGTGGCGCTGGTGGGCGGATCCGGCTGTGGAAAATCGACCTGTCTGCAGCTCATTCAACGTCTCTACGATCCCATGAAAGGACACGTGAGTAGAGAAAGAATCTTTTCACGGTGCATTTCTCTCGAGACATTTCTTCTCTTGAAAGACGATCCGGATCTTTATCTCGGAAGATCCCAGGTACATCGAATGCCATAACAGCTGGCCATTCGAACAGCTTCCGAGTCATAACTCGCGAGCTACAGAAGCGATATGGACAACTGTTGTCACTGCCACAGTGTCTCTCTTCGTCTCTTCTTCCGGTAAACTGACTATAAAACTGAGACTATGCTAGGAACAGTGCGGAACGTATCTTGTTGGATTTCATAGAGATATTTGTGCGCCAACTGGTAAATACTTGATACACAAGGAAAATATTAGTATAGACTGTAACGAGGATATTGACGTAAATAATATGTTTTGGGTCAAGATTTACAATCAGCTCTCATGGTGATTTTTCTGATAAGCCTCGATTATTAGTTTTTTCTTGGTGGCAGTTTCTGGTAAACGAAGCATCTAATTGTAAGCAACTGTGACAATAAATATAAAATTCTGTTTAACTAAAAATTGTAACTAGATCATTTTAACAAGATCTCGAAGACCCTGTTTCATCGGTGCTTAATGCGATTAATAACAATATGGACAATTTTGAAGTTAAAATTTTGGTGTTAAACTAATAACTAGGACGATTTTCTCCCAATAAAATCCATTGTATTCGAAACGGTGGTCTTTTCTCAGACGATATGCGACTTATCGTGTTTCCCAGAACGAAACATGCTGTTAAACCGCACGAACATCCGCAGTCTTGTTATCGGAAAAGTTAGAAACATGGATCTGTTTATCTCCGATGAAGGTCTCTCCTCGAGGACATAATTCCTGCGAGCAGCCGAGCGGAGGCATTGAAATTCAACCCGCGTTTGCTTCTTATTAAGACTTCCAGTGTCCCGTTACCCCCTCCGTTATACTCGACAAAATTACACGTCGCGGCTGTTATTATTTTCGTCCCAATCAGGTGGTAATAACTCGCAAAATATCTGTCCGCTTTTACGCTCTCGTTGCAACGCATTGCGTTCGACATTGTTTATTAACTTATTCGATCGTGCCCGGTAGTTACGGTAAATTTACCGTCTTGTGTTCGTCGCTTCGTGTTCCCTGATGCTGTTTGTTTACCGGGGTCGAGTGATTTATTCCAACGCGGGAACGTGTGGTATTTCTGCGCCGACATTACGCAACGAGGCGGGTTAATAACCGAGTCATGAATATCCGGATGACGTTTTTGTTCGCGTCGAAATTATGGCGACGTCGAACTCAGTCTGGCTACCTCCTGCTCCGCACCCTCTTGGTGGCAGATTTTATTTTTTAATCGGTTTTCTATTTTTCTGCAACTAATGCCAGTCGTTAATATTTTTTGCTGCGAATTAAAACAAAGTTAATGCACATGGATTTTGATCTCGTTGAAGTCGATACAGACTGTTTCAGTAATTAGGCTATTGTTGAAAGAGTGCGTTCGTTTTTTAAACATTGTACCTTTTCCTGGAGCTACTGTTAGTAGAAAATATTTCTGGATTCGAAACTTGAGGAAATAAAAGTAGTACACTGTCTTGACGACAATTTACATTTTCGAATAATTCTTCATTTTTCTTACGTAGTTGTCAATTGAACACAATCGAGATTTCATTCCTATTTTCTTGAATTCGACGGTAATTAGTGTCTTTAATTGTGACAGTAATTAGACTATTGCTAAAAGACGTGTGAATTTTTTTTTAAATGGGTCTTCATTTTTCGAGAGAAAAAACTTGGACTAATCAATCTAATCAATCTTTGGAATTGAAACTGGACGTTAAAGACAATTTATTTTCTCTCTGCTTGAAGCATATACAGATCTTTAAAATAATTAAGTTATTCACAAAAGGAGCAGTCTGTTTAGGAGAAAACAAATGTGAAATGCCTATTTTAAATCGCTGTGTATGTTACCATAAGAAGTTATTCTCTTCCGAGTTACATCATGGTAGCTGCAAAATTTGCGTAGAAGGTAACCTCAAACAAATCTCGGGAAATTAAAATAGCTCGCAGGAAGTCTTGCGTAACTTGATCTATTGAACACCGAAAATATAGAACGTGGATAAATATTGTTCTCGCCTTCTTGTTCTTCCCAATTTGATTATGAGTCAGGCTAAACGAAAGGGATGTTTCGAGAACTCAATCATATTTTATGTCCCTATTTTTCTTCCTGTAGCTGTTCTCGGTTTACATACAGCATGAACGATAACTTAAAAGTTCCATCGGTGGTACAATAAGGTACAAGTTCAGCACCAGGATGGTTTCGAATGTGTACCCACCAAAAATTTTACGAGTCGTAAATAAACTCCAGATTTTTATGTAAATTCACACTTTTACGTTTAAGTATCGGGCCAGAATAAAATGAAACTTTATTCCCTGCTCCGATAGGTTCGATACTTCGAAAACAATATAAAATATGTAATTCTATAAGAATTTCGATCTAGCTCTTCACCCGACGATTTTTATAGACTATAAATGCACAAATGCGTCCCCTCGGACTTCGGCGAAAGGTCCGGCGGTCTCAGGATTAAAAGGGTTGCATAAAATAACTTCCGTTTCGCTGACTTCCTGCTTCGCTCACTTCGTCTGCATTCAAGAGAGCCCGTCCTTCTGAATATGGTTACAATTTTGAGCGACTGAAGAGACGAGGCAGAGATTTACGATGCACCGAACAAAACGAACTTCATTGCAACCCCCTCCACCCCTCGCAGTTTTTCCGTACGATTAAATTACAGAGGGGGATCCACAAGCTCGACCGTAAACCGTGAATTTATTTATTACACCCGGGGCTTAACAATATCCCGGGCGTGAATATTCTATTATTACATCTGTACCGGGTATGAGAATTTTACGGGGAACAAGTTTGAAGCGTTTCTCGCTGGAATACAGTGCCTCGAGGAGTTTTCCCAGCAGTAAAACTTTTACGATTCTCGCGTTCTGCATCCGTCGCAGTTTTCCATCGGCGAAAGTATTACGCCATATATCTGGCATACTGATTTCGGGGGCCGGCCACGACGCACTCCCACACCTCGCGCGGCACGAATTTACATTTTCCACGCCGTTGCTGCATTATCCACGATATATCCGCGAAATTCGTTTGGCCAATCAATCATTTGGGTTCTCTCGATATCCTTCTCCTTTCGGTACAGAGGTTTTGCACAATCTTTAATCATTTCTATAGCGCGGCACAGAACGTCGAAACATAAAGATCTTTGGAAATTTTAGACCTGTTTTTAGGCTATATTGGAGTGATTAGGTTAGATTGAATTGTAGACTATATCCTTGTGGTTCGTAAAAGTGGCCCGTAGAAATGGTCCTCATAAATGGCCCATAAAAGTAGCCCACCAAAATAGTCCATAGAAGTGACCCATAAAAGAAGCCCATAAAAATAGCCGACCAAAGTGGTCCATAGAAGTAGTCTACAAAAGTGACCGACCAAATTGTAGTAGTTCATAAAAAAGGCTCACAAATGTGGCCCATCCAAGTGGTTCATAAATGTGGGCCACCACAATAGCCTTGTAAACAAGATACTGGTCTCCAACTGTCTAACGATACCATATTTTACAGTCAGGTAAGACGAAGACTTCAGAACGAAAACAGCAGCAAAAAGAATAATATAATTATCATAACAAGAAATTCGAGACAAAGATCACCGAAAAGTCTTTTTAACACTTTGACTGCCAAACTAGAAACCTGAAAAATTCCATGAAATCAGTGTTATTTAATGAAATAAAAATTGAAAAAAATTATATGTATGGTATTGAGCAGTCCTCCAACTTTCTTGAATTTTACGGATGCTAATCGAGTTTGGCACAATGAATATATTAATGTGAAAATTCATTTTAAAACCTGGACAAATAATTCCGTCACCCACGTAAGGGTGACATGGCAGTCAACATGGTAAATCTACTTACTGGTCGAATTGCCTCGAGAATCTCGAGTGCATCGTTCAGGTGCAATTCTCTCGTGATTTCAATAAAAGCATTTAGAATGAATAATAATGAAGATATCACCGAAACTGTTTTCAAAGAGACTATTCGAAGAATCGTCTCGAGGGTCTGTGGAGTACATCGATGGGTGCAATTCTCATGTGATTTCCATTGGTCTTGTTTGGTCACGTAGGTTCTGCTGGACGGTGTGGACATATCGAAGCTGAACGTTCAGTGGTTGCGCTCGCATATAGGCGTGGTCGGCCAGGAGCCGGTGCTCTTTGACACAACGATACGGGAGAATATCCGGTACGGAAATGACAGCATTACCGAGGAGGAGATGATCAAAGCCGCGAAGGAAGCGAACGCTCACGACTTCATCAGCAAACTGCCCGAGGTGAGTGTCGGAACCTTTTCTCCTATTCCGTTCCCGTTCGCGGGTTGAGCGGAATTTTCACATTCCCGTTCCCGTTCCCGTTCCCGTTACCGTTCCCAGTCCCATCCCCTGTGCAGTTTCTCGCCGCGGCAGACACTTCTCGATTGATTCTCGGTCACTTTCCAGCCAACCCAGGAGACCCGGTTCCAGTCCTTTGGACGCGCATAACGCACACCAGCTCGAAAACTTCCATTTTTTTCTCTGTCCTCCATCTCACCTCCCTTATTCGCGCCGATGCGTCGTAGAATCCCGGCCAGCAGACACAAAGGGCCGTCTAATTAAAACCCTGTCCACGGACCGTGAATCTACTTTGAATTTTAATCTCGTACTCTCTGGCCTGTAATTAGCGTCTGTTTCTCTCCAATAATCGACGTCGAAGTTATAATAACTCAGCCAAACCCGATCGTACACCTCTGCGCGTCGCTGTCAACACGCTCGATTCTGTCTAGTTAGTGACTCTTGATCTCATTTAAACATGCCAAACCATTAATACGTTAAAAAATAAAATATAGCAAGGTTGTTTCCGTTATAGTTGACTTTGGATCTTAAGGTTTCTAGAATTCTTATTTATTTCATGTCTAGAACATATAGAAGACACGAATATTCAAAGTTTACTAAAATTAATTGCTTAATATTAGACGTGAAGACATTAAGGACATCAAGAGATCTCTTTTAAATATTCTACAATCGACACTAAATATTTCTTCAGTACTCCACTCAAGAAAAATATTTTTTTACAGTTAGACGAGCATCTTAATAAAATTTTCTATTAATTGACATTTTATCGATAGTATGCTATCACTCTTTAATATAGGTCCTAAATTCGTAATCGACAACAAATAATATCTTTTTTAATGTTCTACACAAGAAAATCATTTTGTTTGTTTTTTCTAAAGCTGAATTATGTTGGCAACGATTCATCAGCAATTTTTGTTGCTCGTGAAATGGGAAAAACTTGTACAAAATTTTTTTTTATTGGTTTCTGTTTCGATTTTCGATATGGTAACGGCGTTTCTCGGTTTAGGCAGACTCGTTAGTTGGTACGGGAGTCATGAACGCGGTTCGCAGCGTGTTAACAATAGTCTCAGGTGTGATCGGCGATCCGGTGAACATGAACGGGCAAACAGACGATAAAACAGCCCGCTAAACCGCGCGCCAGCAAATAACAGTATCCGAGATTACCGGTACGTCAACGATTAGACGTTTATTACCGAATTATCGGCGAGCGGGCACGATATTCGCAATCGGTTTCGATCGAGCCCGCGTTTACCACCTGTCCGTGACCAGCCACGCGTTTAGGGCCGCGGGAACAACTGGACCAGACAGTTTCCAGTTTATGGAGAACCGTGGACCGTTCGTTCGGTTCACGGGACAGTGCCCATCAGGCTCGTGAAATTTTATCCGGACGCTGGGAACCGTTTGCTTCGCGATTGCTGATCGAGCGACGATCTACGGTTATAGCGATTATTGATTAGAGTGCCCCAATGGCGGCTGAGAACGCTGAAAAATGAGACACCGAACAATTAACTATGTTGTCCGAGTCGAAAATATTCGAATCGAAAGTCCGGGTATTTACGAAAATACAGGTGCGGTTATTAAATAGAAAAGGATTAATTACAGTAGGTGCATACGAACGATTATATGTAACATTTGAACTGTCGAAATGTAATAATTTTTCGAGAAACAAAATTGAACGAATGTGGACATATCGAAGACATTGGGTTCGTGTTTCTGGTTCCCGAAGGTGCAAACGAATAATTTCATTGTTCAAGTTCTTTCACAAGAACCAGGCTTCTTAAGAACTGTGCTAAAGATTGTGTAAACATTGTTTGCATTCGTTGCAAGATACAGGAGCTCAATGAAAGGTTCGTTTTTCTTTCTATAATCGTAACAAATTGAGCTTAGTACATTCATGTTCTTAAAAATTCTTTTAATTGGTCGATCACTCTAAATTGCACCTACTCATTTTGTACATAACCGCATAAAATCCACAGTCTATTTATTAGGTAATATTTCAT
This sequence comes from Seladonia tumulorum, assembly GCA_913789895.3. Lineage (NCBI taxonomy): Eukaryota > Metazoa > Arthropoda > Insecta > Hymenoptera > Halictidae > Seladonia > Seladonia tumulorum. The sequence goes on from OU565266.1 coordinate 30,513,980, forward strand.
ACGATAACTTATTGGCTTACAAATGAAATTGCTATCCCTCCGGGAAAGTTTGTTTAAAAATCCTGATCTATTTATTTGATCTTTTTATTTTCTATTTTTAGAGTTATTAAGTAGCCAGATAGCGCGACAGAGTGTACATATTTAAGTACTAATTGTAAGAGTTCCAGTACAGTGTTTACTCGATATCTGTCCAAAACACGGGTCTAGCTGTTGGCATATATCGGCCAGGAGAATACTATTCTTTGATCCATGGTACCTTACACTCCTTAGCGATCGAGGCTAGGCATTTGTGACATATATAAAGTAAACACTGTAATTGATTTTTCCGGTTGTCTACAGTTGAAAAGGTTGATGGTTTGGCGTTAAACGGTCAGCTGTATTCGGAAAGAAAATACCGTGGGGTTTCGTTATGGCTGTCCGGGAATGTTGCACGGACGAGTGCAGAGGGAACGAGCATTAAACGTTGTTATATCGATGTGCCGCACAAAGTGCTCTTCCTCGTAAATTTATTAAATCTCCGCGGCGTATATGCAGCGTAGACGCGACACGTCGCCCGACGGTTAATTAAATAATCGTTATTTGAAACCGCAGGGGCCTCGATGACCTCTCCCGCGGATGCCAATCGAATCGGCAAATGGCGGCGATTGCTCTTCCGTCGATAACTATCAACGAATTCGAGAGTCTCCAGAGAATCAGGCTGTCGACGCAAGATTTCTAATCGGTTCTGGCATTAATAATCTCTGTGTTAACACCATGCAACCGTATTTTTATTACATACAGTTACACACACACACACACACACATGTGTGATAACCACGATTTCGTATTTTACGTGAAGAATATCGAATTAATTTTGCGCGCGTCAGTTTTTAAAATTATAATGCGCAGCGGGATTTTTCGGAGAATTTATTGCTCGTCTGTGACGATGTTTTATTCGTATTTCATTAAAAGATACGGAGAACGTTACAACTACACTGTGAATTTCGTGCGTTTACTGTGGCTGGGAAAAAGGAGAGCGTACTTGTTTATCTTTTATGCTTCTGCTTGAAAGAATAACAGAAAAGTGACGAATTCTGAATGGCATAGAATTTAAACTATTCCTCTATCTATAAAAAATATATTCGTGATTCCTCTACAATAATAACAGGATTTAATTTATTCAGATTTCATAGGATGTTTATGGTACATGTACTTGAACAAAGAAGTATACTAAAAAATTTCTCAAGAAAATATTTCCACAACTTCACGAATTTTAAAAGAAACTATCTTTCGCCACTTTGACGGTAGTTCTGCAGTTTTCTTTCGATATAAGACGATTTAATGATTTTCCGGACAACTTTATGGGGCCCATGAAGAATACTGAACCGCAATACGCCGAAAGCTGTCCCGAGCCATCGTCTTATATCGAAAGAAATCTGCAAGGTTAATTCAATTCCTCTTGACCAATCACAGCTCGAGCTGAACATAACTCGCGTGGCGTTCAATGCGTTACTTTGCAAATTTGTGACATAAGCGTCTGTTTTAGGGTTACGACAGCCCGGTAGGGGAGAGGGGATCGCAGCTATCCGGTGGTCAGAAGCAGAGGATCGCTATCGCGCGAGCTTTGGTCAGAAGGCCCGCCATACTTTTGCTGGACGAAGCCACTTCCGCTTTGGATCTTCACAGCGAGGCGACCGTACAAAGGGCTTTGGACGCCGCGTCAAAGGGCAGGACGACCGTTGTCGTCACACATCGACTGTCCACAATCACCAACGCTGACAGGATAGTATTTATTAAGGACGGACAAGTAGTCGAGGAAGGCACCCACGAACAGCTGCTCGCACTTGGGAAACACTACTACGGTCTGGTTTCCGCGGACGCTAGCGCCACTGCCAGAGGTACTTATACTCAAAACTGATCCTTACACTTGCTCCTCCAACGCCAATTCCACTAAACAGTTCTTTCAACATCAATTTCAAATTTGAACAGAAATTTTTGAATTTTTATTCGCATGGTACTTAAATTTGTCCCTTCAATGCCAATTCCCTAAACATTTCTTTCAACGTCTATTGTAAAGGGTGTAGCCGGATAGTCGTAAGAACTCTTCCATGGAAATACATATTACAGTGTTTTCTCGATATTGTATGTCCCAAATATCTAGCCGATAAAAGTCCCAGAACTATCTCCACTCTAAAGCTTCCGCTGTTCTTTTCTACATTCGGTGGATTAAAGAATAGTATCTTCTGGCCAATATATGTCCTTGGCTAGGCCCGTGCTGTGGACATATATCGAGAAAACACTGTACTTAGAAGTTCATATAATACCCATCTCAGAAATTAATTATATCAGTCATCTTGAACATGGTAGTTGTACGGGCATGGAAAAGGTAAGAAATAGCAGTTTCTCAGAGAGTATATAATTTTTTTTTACTTTTTAAAATTCGGTTTCGAAGCTGAAAATTCTGAAAAAATTCACAGATGTGCATTCTAATAGCTAAAATATGCCTGATTTTTTTCCGAATTTTCAATTGAATGGGATAAGAGAAATTACGGAAAAACCTGATGTTCACTCCATTACTATCCCCCATGTTGAGATATAAGGTTGAAAATTGGCACAGATTATTTTCTTGGGATAAGCTATCGACTGGTCTATTGCAAATTTAATTTAGTTCGGGGGCACTTTTGATCTCGTTATCCGGCTAACACCCTTGAATAGAAATATTTCAATTTTACTCCGAGTTCGAGATACTTGTCGTAGAACTATACTAAACTATAAAATCTTGTTGATTTGTGTGATATCAGCGAAAGCAACGGCGTCAGCAGCAAAGACAGTGACAGCAGCCATACCGAAGCAGAAGCCACCATTGAAGAGACAATTCTCCACCCTGTCGATGCACTCTCATCGTCTGTCTCTAGCCGGCGCCTCGGAGTCCTCATTAAATCAGTTGGAGGAGCACGAGAAACAATACGATGCGCCGATTATGAGGATATTCGGAATGAACAAGCCGGAATGGTTCTACAATCTGATCGGTCAGTGCACTATGCATCGAGAAATGGAATAGAATCATTTAGATACAGTAGACATCATTGTTGCATGAGTCTTCGTGTCGCGTAATATTCATCAACCGCTTCATTGTCCATCTTCACGCCAACTCCCATTGGCAGTGGTTATTCCGTACAAATCCGAAATTACTTTACATTTTATTAGCAACAGAGACGTTTTATTACGAGAAACAAAGTCTCTGCCGCTGACTAGAAAATTACCATTGGCAAAAATACAGAAATTTATCTTTGATTTATGCTCAGCGAATTTATCAACAGATTGCGTATCTGACAAATTGCCAGTTGTAATGATCATTCTACAAAACAACTTCACCTTACACGTTCTAGATGAAAGACAAAATTTATGAAAACACTGTTTCTGCTGACTAGAAAATCTCTAGGATAGGGAACCTAATTACTTGATATTTATTTTTATAGCATAATGAATATTACAAATGAGATATTAAATTCGTTTCATTAAAATCAGTTAATATATGTGTTGTATAACTCTCTTTTTAGATATCTATTATGCTTTAAAAATAAGTATAATTCATAAATGGTACCCCTACAGTAATTGGCTCCGTTACCCCATTGGTATAAAATAGAGAAATTCGTCCTTGAATTTCGCTCTTCAGGTTCAAAATTTTTTGGCAAATTTCTCTACCTCTAGTGGGTGTCCTACGAAAGCTGGAACAGTGCTTTCTCGATATATGTCCACAACACGGGTATATCCAGGGACATATATCGGCTACAAGATACTATTCTTTGATGCGTTGAAGTTTACACTCCTCGGCGATCGAGGCGATTCGAGCATTGGGGTATACCCCGCGGTAGAGATGATAGTTCTGGGACTTTTATCCGCTAGATATTTGGGACATGTATCGAGAAAAGACTTATCTCATATTTTATAAAGACAGACAAAGTCCGATTGAAACGACGGACGGTTGTGTTGTTTCAGGATGTTTCGCAGCAGCGATGGTGGGAGCCTCGTTCCCAGCGTTCGCGGTGCTGTTCGGCGAGGTGTACTACGTGCTGGGTCTTGAGGATGAGGACGAGATTCGTCGAGAGGTTGTCAAGTTCTCGATTCTGTTCCTGATCGTGGGCATAGTGACCGGCGTGGGTACGTTCCTGCAAATGTACATGTTCGGCTTGGCCGGGGTTCGCATGACCACGAGGTTACGAAAGCTGACGTTCGGGGCGATGCTGAAACAAGAGATGGGCTGGTACGACGAGGACACGAACAGTGTTGGTGCATTATGCGCCAGGTTGTCTTCGGACGCGGGTGCGGTTCAGGGTGCAACGGGTACCCGCGTGGGCGCCATCTTGCAGGCTCTGTCTACCTTAGTTCTGGGCATAGGTCTGTCCATGTACTACACTTGGAAGATGACGCTGGTCTCGGTGGTCTCGATACCTTTGGTGCTTGGAGCGGTGTTCTTCGAGGCGAGAGTGATGAGCGGCCAGGGTCTGCAGGAGAAGAAGAAGATGGAAGCGGCCACGAGGATCGCCATCGAAGCGATCTCGAACATAAGAACCGTAGCCAGTTTAGGGAAAGAGGAGGCCTTCTACCAACGCTACTGCGTCGAGCTGGAACACGTCGCGAAGGCCACAAGAATCAGAAACAGACTCAGAGGACTCGTGTTCTCCTGCGGACAGACTACCCCGTTCTTCGGGTACGCGCTCAGTCTGTACTACGGCGGTTCCCTGGTGGCTACCGAAGGCCTGCTCTACCAGAACGTGATCAAGGTGTCCGAGGCGTTGATCTTTGGCTCTTGGATGCTGGGCCAGGCTCTGGCCTTCGCACCCAACTTCAACACCGCCAAGATCTCTGCTGGACGGATATTCCAGCTGCTGGACAGGGTGCCGGAAATCGCCTCGCCACCGGACTCGGAAGACAAAGATCTAGATTGGGTGAGTTCTTTATCCCTTCTCCGCATCGTTCTGGGAACTTCTGTTCAGTTTATCTGATCTCTAAACGTTCCCGATCGATAGATAAGATGATATCAAGAAACCTGCTTCTTTGCTCCAGCTACCCTTGAGTGACCTTAAATGACCTTCGTTGAATTGGTCTTGAAACGCTCTATCAAAATGTAAATACGATACCATATCATTGCGTTTGAGGGTTGACCTTCGTATCACCTTGACGCCCACGTCTACAAAAAATTAGAGACATCGAATTATGTGACCCTCGATATCAACCAAGTTTGGTGTAACGCATTTGTTCCTATTGTTAAAGGCAAGCGAGTTATACTATAGGTGATCTGTTTTAACACGTTGACCGCCATGTCACCCAGATGTGGGTGACGGAATTATTTGTCTAGGTTTTAAAATGAATTTTTACGTTAATATATTCATTGTACCAAATTTCATTGGGATCTGTAAAATGCAAGAAAGTTGGAAGACTACTCAATATCACACATATAATTATTTTCAATTTTTATTTTATTAAATAACTTACTTTGGTTTCATGGAATTTTTGAAGGTTCTGGTTTGGCATTCAAAGTGTTAAGTATTCTAACCGGTATAGTCATGTAGAGAAAAGAACACCGACAATAAATAATTTTGCTCGGCTAGAATCGCGTTTCAAACCAATGTGCAGCGTCGTCCACCGACATTCAATAGATTAAAGGTGCTAAAACAGGATACCGCGTGTCTCTCGATTTTGCTCATTATGTTACTTCATAGTCGGAGATCGGTTATGCGATAGATCGGCCCGTCTCTCGCGTTTTACGGACCGCTGTCGGTCAATTTCCTTTCGCGTTGCGGGGTAAATATCGAATGGAGATAGCCGGGTCGTTCAACTTGCCGGGTCCCGCGCGCGCTTCTATGTCGTCGCATTACGACTGTTTAGCAAACAATCGAATTTATGACGTTCGGACAGCAAAGCCTCCGGCAACACGTGTTAATTACGCTCAAAACGGGTGGCCGTGTGTTTGATCGGGACTGTAACCAGCCACCACCACCAGTGGCACCCCGGTCCCTGGCGCCGTCCCTGCCCCCCCCCGAAATCCGTCGAATTTCAAACCGTTTAATGAAGCGATACGAGTGAACGACGTTTCCAGCTCGGTACCAACCAACGTTCGAAAACGCCAGGTTGCCTGTAACGCGTTTCACCGCTAAAATATCGTTCATTCGATTAACCGGCCCCGAGCCACCGTCGCCGATAAATTATTTTTCATCGGCAAACCCGTGGAATCCCGGCTCTGCTCGCGACACGTACAAACAGCATAATTAAGTGGGGATACTGGTGTAAAATACTAAAATTTAATGGGAATTTCAGGAACTTATTACTTAAAAAATTAATTTAACCCTTGAATGGCGACCGTAAGGCGCCACTAAAAATTGCTGTATCGTTATTCGAAATATCTTTTACATTATTAAATTTGTCTGTAAGTAAGTTGCGCCATTTTCGTATATACAAAATAAAATGATAAAATGTATAGAAGGGAAATGTAAAGGGTTAATATTCATCTTCGAAACTTCAGGGGTGTTTTGTATTGGCTAGGTTCACCAGTGTAGGAAAATGTTTTTAGTACAAAAAAAAATAGTTTACTAAAGATAAAGTGTGCAGAACCCGAAAGAAAGTTAAAATTTCCAATGGAAAATTGTCAGCCGTCTAAAGGTTGACAGAGATGCAGATTTTACCTGACCGTAGGTCAATTTTAATGATTACAAAGTAGACTAAAAATTTAGTTGTAGTCGTTGCTTGGTTTTCGAGGGGATTGTTCAGGAACGAGGAGAAGGCGAGCAACAGGATGATTGACGACGAATGACGGTTCCGTTTCAGAAAGCGGAAGGTCTGATCCAATTCTCGAAAGTGGAGTTCCACTATCCGACACGGCCGGAGATGCATATTCTGCGGGGGTTGAATCTGATCGTAAAGCCAGGCCAGATGGTTGCGTTGGTTGGCCAGAGCGGATGCGGCAAGTCCACCTGCATCCAGCTGTTGCAACGTTTATACGACCCGATCTCTGGAACGGTGACGTTGGATCGTCGTGACATTGCGTCGGTCTCTTTGCGTAATCTGCGCTGCCAACTCGGTGTGGTCGGCCAGGAACCGGTGCTCTTCGACAGGACGATCGCGGAGAACATCAAGTACGGTGATAATTTCCGCAATGTGCCGATGGAGGAGGTCATCGAGGCCGCCAAGAAGTCGAACATCCACAGCTTCGTCAGCTCTCTACCACTAGTAAGCAGTAATCCTTATTCTCAACCCATAACCCTCCGACAACGGACCTTGAAGTTTTAAAATACTTCTTGCACACACCCATCAGGCTCTCTGACATTTCTAATGTAACATTTTATTCGTTTAATTTAATCGCTAGAGGAATTGAGTAATTCAATGACGACTTCAACTCTTATGTCCTTCACTGCATTTTTAATCTGGACACTTAAGCTCTGGAAATTATACATATAAGGTAAAGGCACCAGTAGTTGACCATGTACTAGTAGTCGACCATTTTATAGAAAAACATAAAAAATAAGGTTTTTATAAGCGCACTTATAAGTGCACTTTTGATGAAAGTGAACCTCGGATTCCATGCCGTCTGTTGTTTAAATTTCAAAACAATAAGAACATTTAAAACCTTATTTTTTTGTTTTTCTAAAAAATGGTCAACTACTGGTACATGGTGGTCAACTACTGGTGCCTTTACCTTACTTTTAATAATAATTTACGCTGTTATTCTCAATTATTTCTCATTGCAAACTTTGTTCCATTCATCCATCTGACTTTTAGAAGATATATTACAAAATTTACGTGACTCGGTCTTCACGTGAACTTCAGAAATAATTGCACAGATCCTAGGATAAGTTTTGTGTCATGTGTTTTAGTTACAATGTCATATTTTACAGGAACACATATTACAACGCAAACGGAAAGAAATCAAATGTTCCATAGTATCAAAAAACTTTTAATCCAAGGGAACTTACGAGGGTGTAAGAGTAAAAAGTTGAGCATTGTACTCTTCTGTTGTCAGATTTTTTTTGACCTATTAAAATTACAAACAACTTAAAATAGTTCTTCTTTAAAATACTTCTTGCACACCCATTAGGCTCTCTGACATTTCTAATGCAACATTTTATTCGTTTAATTGAATCGCTAGATGAATTGAGTAATTCAATGACGACTTTAACTCTTATCGTTCGAATAAGACGACATCGAAAATTGTTACACTATTATTTAAAACAATTTTTACGCTATATTGGTGTCTCAGAAACTCGTAAAAATTTCAGTGTTGTAAGAACGAGTGATAGACGTTATACGCATAAAAGGATATAAATTATGCGCAATGGAAATATTTTAGGTCAGAAGAAACGCCTTGATTTTAAAACAGCTTCAAGTGCAAAGGATTGATACTCTGGGTCAAAATAAGTGGGTTATGAGGCTAGGATTTTAAAAAATTATTTGAATATGCCTTTTATTAGTGAATTTAATTTATAAGAAAATTTTAGTTGAAATTATAAAGAATTGGGTTCCGCTGTCGAAGGGTTAATTTGCTGTTGCAGCTTTGATGACTCGCGACAGACACGGCATTTATTATCCCTCGATTTTGTGAATTTTTTTCGTATGAAATGTACAGTCGCTCGCAATAATATCAGGATAATCTTAAAAAGACAACTTTTTTAACATTGGTCTGTACGACTTGAATTTTTTTTTTTTTTTTGAGAAGTTGGAACAATTCTTGCATGACGTGGAACAGAAATTTTGATAAAATCGCTATTGGAATTGCAGAGAAAATACTAAAAGTTGTTTTTTCCTATTTTCAGTACATTCTTACGCCAAATGTCTCGTTCTGAATAGAGTATAGATAAGGCTTTCGGATGAAGGTTTCTTCACAGATTTCAAATTAACTTTTTAATCTTGATAAATAATTGCCTCCACGTTCAATATAAGATCCTGTGTCAGTAGAATGAAATGGATCCTTGTTGCGAAGGAGTTTAACAGCGTTTGGTTCCCTTTGTTACAGGGGTATGATACTAGGTTAGGATCTAAAGGAACGCAGCTCTCCGGCGGGCAGAAGCAGCGTATCGCGATAGCACGTGCACTGGTCAGGAATCCACGTGTCCTGCTACTGGACGAAGCCACTTCGGCTCTTGACACTCAAAGCGAGAAGGTAAGAAGCTCTTCATTTACCATCTACCACGAAACCCTGTTCACGCGGAATTCCGATCCCAAATACTTTCGAAATCGTTTTCACAATTATAAAAATTTCGATGCTGCGACGCAGGATCCTCGTGTTACATTATTTTATACCCAGATTTTCCCGATTTATCTGGGTCTGAACACCCTTGTCAATTTTTCATAAATGCAAACATATCGTGCATTATTATTGCACGATATCAACATTTCCTCAGGATAAAATCAATACATGTAACCGGTCACCAGACGATCGAAAAAGCTGTGTAACTCCATCATAAAAAGGAATAAAAGGTGTCGTGTTGTGTAAGGGTGCAGTTCGATACTGTCTGTCGAGCGATGAGAACACATCTTGCGTGGCTTCTTCTCCGTTTGAGAGAAACGAGAAGAAAATGCACCGAGGAGACAGAAACAGTTTGAAAAAGAACTGTCTCCATTGCGCAATAATATCCGCATTTGCATATTTCAGTTGGCGATACTTTAAATACTGCCGAGTGCACTCGCCACAAATCATCGCGATCAATAAATTTGGAGGATTTATGAAAAATTCTACAGCATTCAGTCACGCAGAATATTAAGCAACGGGTTGATCGAGCTTAGGACAAGTTCATGCGTAATAATTAGGCTGCGAATTTTATGCATTTATAGCGAAAATGGATGAGTGAAAAAAAACTGTAAATACATAAGAAACACGTCTAGCTTCCATTTCATGCAATCTAATTTGAAAAATTTCATTTTTCATACAAATCCGCTGGTAGTAATGAAACGTGCAATCTCCAAGATTTAGCTCACCAATGAATAAAAATATAATTGTAAATGCTGAACACCGTGCTGAACACACTATAATAATTAAGTTCTAAACATAAACGGAAATAACTAGAAGAAACTGGAGACTCTTCCAAATTCAACTTTCTCTCGAAAAGGCAGTCTCAAGCGAAAAAATTTTATTCCACATTTTCGACTGATTCTTTTTTTATACAGAATTATTTTCCGAGAGATTTGACCATGATCCAAGTGACACCCGGTATAAAACGCGGAATGGAACGCGAGACGGTCCTTTTTTCTGGATCAGGGGTGCTAGATGGTTGAAGAAACGAAGTCCGGTCCTCGAGAGAGGCGTGAAACAGTAGACGGAGTTCTCGCGGGGACAAAAGCGTCGCATTCGAGCTTACCGCGGCATTGTGTTAGACCCGCGGCCAATTAACAACCCTCATAATGCCGGCTCGGTGTCGGGAAGACGACGATAACGTTTGCGGACCGTCGACGGCCGGCGTCGGCGTCGTCGTTCGACGGAGCTTAACGCCGATCGACGAAACAAGATTGGATTCAATCGGTTGCCCGACGGAGGACCTCGCGCTCTCGTTATCAGCACCCCCGAGACCCCAGAACGGTCAATCGAGTTAATGGCCTCTGAAAATGCGAGTCGACCACCGACTATACCCTCGAGCGCGATCCACTACGCGTCGCTTTCAGGATCCCGATCGCGCTCGAACGCGTTAAGAATTCCTGTTCCTCCAACGAGGAATGCTAAGTTTGTTTCTTATCGCTTCCTCGATAGCCCCTACATTCGAGAGTGTCTCAAATGTTCGAGTGCTCCTAGATCTATTTCGGAATCGCTCTGGAAACTCTCCCGGTAAAATGATGATCGACAGTTTTGCGGATTTGTCGCTGCGTACAATCGAACCTATTTCATTCATTCTTTGCATGCTTATGGTCTCGTGGAATCTTTAACACGTTGACTGCCATGTCACCCATATATGGGTGACGGAATTATTTGTTCAGTCTTTAAAATGAATTTTTACGTTAATATATTCATTGTACAGGGTGTAAAGAAATGTTTGGTCTTGGCAAGCGTAGGCGTATTGTACATCTTCGGATCGATGAAGATGTGTAAAAAAAAGTTGCCGCAAAATTGTCCTTGACCTTCAATTTCAAGGTCAACATTTTTTTTATTGCATTGTATTCTACTCATCGCGACGATAAAAAGTGTCAAAGGAACCATGGGTCAAAGTTCGACCGTTCTCATAAAAAATAGTATTACAGTTATTACTAATACATCAAGCAGCTACTATTGTTGTTTATCTGCTGTTTATCGGAAATCTAACATAATCGATCATAATCAACATTACCTTCTAAGTCTTGAAAGATGTTTATCTTCTATTTCTTCTTCTAATTGTAAGCCAAAGAACCGATCCATTCTGCGATTAATATTTCTTAATAGCCGAGCTTGAATGCCAGCTTTAATATGTCCACCATTGTTTTGCAAACACGTCTCTAATCTGTTCTGAATATTGTTTATAATTCGCTTATGTAAATTTGGTATACTTCGTAAATGTTGGAAGGCATCCTCTATTCGAATTTTTAATTCTTCCACAGTTCTTATTTCGTGCCCCGATCTATATATTTGTTCCTTTACTGCTCCCCATAAGAAAAAATCTAATGGATTTAGATCGGGCGATTGCGGAGGCCATATAATTGTTGGTGCAGGTCTTCGATCAATCCATTTGGATCCAAACATTTGATTTAAAAAGTCTGGAACTGGACGACTAAAGTGTGGTGGTGCTCCATCATGCATAAAATAAATATAACGACGCCTCTCACGCGGTATTAAGAACCTCTCGGCTATTAAGAAATATTAACCAGAATGGATCGGTTCTTTGGCTTAGAAGATGAAATAGAAGATAAACATCTTTCAAGACTTAGAAGGTAATATTGATTATGATCGATTACGTTAGATATCCGATAAACAGCAGATAAACAACAATAGTAGCTGCTTGATGTATTAGTAATAACTGTAATATTATTTTTTATGAGAATGGTCAAACTTTGACCCATGGTTTCTTTGACACTTTTTATCCTCACGATGAGTAGAATACAATGCAATAAAAAAAAAATGACCTGGAAATTATAGGTCAAGGACAATTTTGCGGCAACTTTTTTTTACGCTTGCCAAGACCAAACATTTCTTTACACCCTGTACCAAATTTGATTAGGATCTGTAAAATGCAAGAAAGTTGAAGAACTACAAAATATCATGCATTTAATTTTTTTCAATTTCTATTTTATATAACTTACTTTGATTTTTTTCAACTTCTATTTTATTAAATAACTTACTTTGATTTCATGGAATTTTTTAGCTTTCTTGTTTGGCGATCAAAATGTTAAAATTGCACTGGAAGTGCAGGATGGTTTTGAATTAGATTCAATGGTGGTCTATAAATAGTTTAGGAATTAATCTGTCGAAAATCGAATGGTCTTTTGTGGTTAATTTTGCTTGAATCATGTAATACTTCTGGTAGTAACCGGTGGTTGTACACACAATAGGGGTTTGTTTTGCCCAGAATGGTGTCTGACAACGGGTACGCGAAAATATTTTGTCCCGGTGAGGTATGAATATTAGGACACTCGGTTCTGAATAACTGCGCGCGCGGCTCCGCAATGTAAACTAGCGGTAGCTTTGCGAGCGTGGTCGGCTGATGAATATTAATGGGGTCTGATGGATTTTAATGTACAATACGAGCAAAAACCAGGGGACTGGGCCGCCGATAAAGGATACCGCGAGTGACGGTGCTGGCTTCGCCGTCACGGGACGCCATGGACACGCTTTGTATGGTAATCCCCTTCGAATTAAAATTCATGTGTTTACGTGGCCGGATCTTGCCCTATTCACTCTGATCCCTCCAGTCATTTTTCTCAAATTAAGTCATCCCTGTCCTTCACTGTATTTTTAATCTAGACACTTGAGCTCTGGAAATTATACATATACTTTTAAAAATAATTTACGCTGTTATTCTCAATTATTTTTAATTGCAAACTTTAGAAGACGTACTACAAAATTTACGTGACTCGGTCTTCATATGAACTTCAGAGATAATTGCACAGATCCTAGGATAAGTTTTTTGTCATGTGTTTTAGTTAGAATGTCATATTTTGAAGAAACACATATTACAACGCAAACGGAAAAAAATCAAATGTTCTACAGTATCAAAAAACTTTTAATCCAAGGGAATGTACGAGGGTTAATGAGATTAACAAGTTAAGCATTTTACTCTTCTATTGTCAGATTATTTTACTTATTAAAATAACAAACAGAAGAAATAACTTTTATAGTAATACTATATGTTCTATTCTTTGCAATTGACAAACGAGGATTTTATTTTGCTTCAATATTCACTTATGCAAGGCCAGTAACGAATACTTTTTAAAGCTTGGACGGTGCCTTTAAATTAATTTTATGTCCGGTCAAATTTTTTTTTTAGCTGAAAATTTTCTTATGAAATTCTTTTCGTGAAGGAGGTCTGAATGTTTTATGATTCGTGTGGATCGATCATTGGACCGGAAGCCAGAGGCTGTCGAAATCAGTAGCAATCGGCGACAACGCCACGCAATAGTATTATTCACGGTTACAATCGGAAATCCTCGGCTTTGCCCAGTATTCAATTGTTGTTCCCGGCCCGACCGCCGAACGAATTTCACGGCAATTATTGTTCCGCGGTTGCTTACGATCCCTCTGTGTGCCCCACTCTTTGTTTACACAGTTCGTGTTGCGGGACAGAGAGATGTTTGCTCGTGTCCTACCGCATTGCGTGCGACGTCCATTTTCCGTCGGGTTTGTTCAACATTTTTTTTTAATCACGCTCGAAAAATTGTGTTGCCGCGGTTGGTTGTCCGCGACGTATCTGTAGGTTATGCGGACTCGTAACGTTCCATTCCATTCCGATTCAACATTTTCATTTTGTACACTGCCGGTTAATAGTTTTTTTTTTAAACAGATTTACAAAACTATTTCGTGTTTTACACGATAAAAGTTTGAAATACATTTGGCACAGTGCATTAAAAAACAGTGAACCATTATTTATCGATCATGAAACCATTTTTTGCGTGTACAAAAACGTATTATGAATTTTTGTTAATATACCCATCTCCTTTTGCCAGCGTGCACGCGAAATATGCTGTTGCTTATGCAAAAGATAAAGATGGTTTTTTCATGAACGTAAAAGTAATGGATTTTTGTGAATGTAGATATTTTATTCTGTTAATTCGCACATGGATAAAGATATTTTTACGTCGTTCTTGTCGCGAACCTGGCAGTCCTCGAAATAAATTCTTTCCTCCTTGCGGATTTTACAAAATAATATATGAAAATGAGAATTTGCAGCCCAGATATCAGGGTCCTCTTCGCCAGAGGAATTAACCAAAAAAATTCCTAGCTCATTCCCCTCGTGTCGGACATTTCTGCTTTACTTTTGCCATAAAGAATCTCTTAATCCGCGGAATAACTATTTCCATTATTCTGATTCTTATAAAATAATCTATGAAAATGAAATTCGCAGTTATGCTAACAGTATTCATGCCGGACGAATTAATAAAACGCGGGCCGAGTTCATCCTCCAGATTTCGAACATATTCACCGTACTTTTGCCATAATGAATTTTTCACTGTGCGCAAGAAAAGGTTTTCCTCGCTGCGAATTTTTAAAATAATTTTTTCGAATGCGTCTGCAAAAAATGCATTTACGGTAGAAATCTTTAATAACATTTGGTAGTGCGAGATTTAATCCTCGTATGAAATTTGCGATTCAGATAGACCCCCACTAGCATATGTTCGCACAAAACAGGTGTGATAGAGTAAAATTCAGTCTATATTTAAAAGCTGCACTCAAATATGATTTTCATAGCAGAGCAAACCGAATTCAATGCAGTTTTATTTCCTACGGCATTTGCTGAAATTATCGGTGTTTGAGGAAACATAATTCGTTTTTTTTTAATCTAGGGCATACAAAAATAAAATTTGGTCCCGTTTGGTTGTATAATAAAAGCTTAAGTACTCGAAACATTTATTAAATATGCGCGTCAAATATCCATTTTATTGTCTTTCTCTCAATATTTTTCAATAAGCGACTGTCGCGCGTGCTGCTGAATAACAATCGTCTGATACGTTAGGTCATCACAGAAAGTTCATCGACTAATGAAAAAAAAAATATATATATACAGGTTGTTCATGCTATTACTAGCCATTGTTTTTCTTGTAAATAGTAAATATTAGAAAAAAATGAAAGAGGAAAAAGTAGTACCGTTTTTTATACGCAACACAATGGCGTATATAATTTTATTGTGTTTATACTATTTTGTTAGATATGAAGGTGACCTTCAATTATTTAAATGGAATGCTGTATATTTTTTTATATCGCATGAAAGCGTGTGTGTAGACGACTTCATCCGTATACTGTACAGTGACCTTCAAGGTCATGCAAGGTCAAAAATGGAAGAAACATTTTGAATATTTCATAGCAATGTAAGGCTACTTTTCGTACCGAAGTTGTCGAATTTTCTTCAAAATGTAAGAGAACTTCTAACTTTTTATCCTCAGAAAGAAGACATTTCCGATTATGACACTTATTCTGGAAAGACCCTGTTTCCTTCAAACGCTTTGCACACAAAACAAACTGATTTTCGTTTGGTTGCACTCTGTCCGGATATTCTTCTAGGTATTTCAATTTACTTCGTCTTTTATTACCTTTGCACTGCTAATAAATGCGTACCATATCCATCTTCCCGTCCACCGAATAACGATACATTCGGAAATAATACTGAAATTATCTCGTCATAGTAGAAACTAGAAGTAAACACTCTGAATGTGAATGATAACATCATCTGATTCGTATAAATAAATAAAACATGTAAGTAAACAAATTGGTATGAAATATTCTAAATGTTTCTTCCATTTCTGACCTTGCATCACCTCGAAGGTCACTGTGCAGCAGACGGATGAATTCGTCTAGACACACGCTTTCATGTGATATACAAAAATATACAACATTCCATTTAAAAAATTGAAGGTCATCCACATATCTAACGAAATAGTATAAACACAAAAAAATGATATACGCCATTGTGTTACGTATAAAAAACAGTACTACTTTTCCCCTTCCATTTCTTTCTAATATTTACTATTTACAATAAAAACGCCGGCTAGTAATAGCGTGAACACCCTGTATATATAAAAATAGAGATCCTTTTATAAATAAATATAAATAAAAAATTTGCAAAAAGTTATCGTGGCATCTGAGGTACACTTTCATCAAAAGTGCACAACTTATGAAAACCTTATTTTTCTAAAAACTGGTCAACTAATGGTACCTTTACCTTAGTTGACGTCAAGACGAATCCAATGACTCGCGTTACTGTGGCTTCGAGCCTTGAAACGATGCTAAAATCTTTGTGAAATTCATTAAGAAAAAAAAATTGCATAGTCCTTGGACGCGACCTCGCCAGCAGGTGGTAATTGTCGGCAATCCGAGTTGATTGTTCCCTTTGCGTTTCTGTTGCCTAGGTCGTGCAAGCGGCGCTGGACAAGGCGATGGAGGGCAGGACGTGCATCACCATAGCGCACCGTCTGGCCACGATAAGGAACGCGGACGTGATCTGCGTGCTGGAGAAGGGAATGGTCGCGGAGATGGGCACTCACGACGATCTAATAGCGGCGGACGGCCTCTACGCTCATCTGCACGCTCTCCAGGAGTCGGCGATGGAGTAAGAAGCCGTGCTGGCAGCGGACGCGCGTCCTTAGGACGTTTCTCGGGCGGAGGGTCTCTCGAACGAAGGTCCTGGCTCCGTTTGAAACGAGTCCAGGCACCGTTCGGAGAACAAACAGGAGATTGCGACCGGCGAGAAACGAGTAGAAAACCCGCGGATCCCCCGAGGCCTCGGAAAGCTCGAACTTCGTAGAACGATCAAGTCGAATGCAAAGAAGGGTGGGGCTCTCTTCGCGAATTCCCCGTTCGCTCTGCACCCCCATAGATCCAACGGATCGTCGCGTGTTCTCCTAGGAATTTTTGACAGAAAATAGCATACCTCCCACGGAATTTCTGTCAGCCATTTTGTTGGCCCTGTTGTTTTCGATAGTACCCAGACGTCATTGGAACTCTCTCGTGTACAACCTGCTCTCCCTCCACCCCGGAACGGTACAGCACTTCGAAACCGGAAACTCTCGGCCCGTCTGGCCATCGAAGCCGCAAATCCTGCCGACGACACCTCGAATCGTTATCCGCTTCCCGTCCCACCCCCGCAATCGACAATTTCGCACGCCCATTACGCGACGATCCCCTTGTTCCGGACGAGAAAACGCGTCGTTTTCTGTGACGTCGATGCCACGCATACGGACAACCCCCGCGACTGGTCCCCCATTCACGACGCCGATTTTCACGCCTCGCGATTCTCCGACCGATTTCATCGGACGATCGAGATCGGCTCGAATTCGCGGCGGTTTCCGACGAACGCGATAATAGCGTGCTAGAAAAAAGAAAAAAAAAA
Source organism: Seladonia tumulorum (assembly GCA_913789895.3). Classification (NCBI taxonomy): domain Eukaryota; kingdom Metazoa; phylum Arthropoda; class Insecta; order Hymenoptera; family Halictidae; genus Seladonia; species Seladonia tumulorum. Next base: position 30,531,448 of record OU565266.1, read on the forward strand.
CGCGAGCGTGTGCCCATTTGGGACCGTCACACTCTGGTTATGATGGAACACGTTCAGCCGGTTTTTTTTTTGGAGAGGAGTGGGTGGATTGTTAACGCCTTGATTATGCCATTGATTCGGTCTATTCGATGCTGAAAGTATTTCGTAAAGACGGTTCGACGAGGCGAGCGTTCGCGCGTATATAAAATACTAAGCATGGAGGATTGCACGAGATACATATTTTACAATAATATTTACGTTCGTTTACTGTGTAGAGTACTGGCAAGACCTTGCCAGAAAAATGTATTTGAGATTCAAAGGGCGCCTTCCACGACGCGGAAGGGGTGTTCTCGTGGTGTAACGTAACAATCCGCTTGGATGATTGAAGCATCTTAATACTCGAAGCTGCGAACACAATGGTTCGAAATCTTCATTCATCGAAGACCGATCAACGTCGAGTAGCAGGCTTCGCGTTCGAGCACCGGCTCGTTCGCTTGACATGTTCCCCATCCCCTATAGGCGAGAGCCCTCGAGCCGCGCGAAAGTAACTCGGTCGAGATGAAAATACCCGGCGGCGTCTCAATTGACACTAAACCTACCACCGGCCGTCCGGTCAAATCACCAGCTTTACATTTCTCATTTCACAAACACTACATGTACTCCCGCTCGTAAGTCTTAGGACAGTGATCATATTCGTTTTCAACTTTGTCAAAATGAAATAATCGTTGAAGGACGCGAACAAATTTTTGTTTCTTTAAAAGATTTACAAAGAAGGATGCTGCTCTCATATATCAAAAATCTTACTAAGAAGTAAACAAATATATTTTCTTTTCATCCAAGATTCCGCCACGTTTCTTTATTACAATGTCCACTGTTCTTGGCATCCGCGTGATTGATTTTCTCATATACTTTCCGTTGTTATATTATTCCATTCTCGTTCCACAATATTCCATAAATGTGTTTTCGAAGCAGGGCAAATTTCCGTAACCTTCTGTCCAGTTTATCCCTTAACGCGTTGACTGCCATGTCACCTATATATGGCTGACGGAATTATTTGTTCAGTCTTTAAAATGAATTTTTACTTTAATATATTCATTGTACCAAATTTGATTAGGATCTCTAAAATGCAAGAAAGTTGAAGAACTACACAATATCATACATTTAATTTTCTTCAATTTCTATGTTATTAAATAACTTACTCTGATGTCATGGAATTTTTGAGCTTTCTTGTTTGGCGACCAAAATGTTAATTTTTCTATGGGGTTCAAATCTGGTGATTGGTGTGGCCATTTCATAATTTTTAATGAATTATTACATTGAATTATTGCTGAACATGTGAGGATATTTATATTATGTAGTTAATGCAGTTAAAGGTTCATAATCTCTACGAAATACCAGAGTTTTACTAACAACCAGAGGTGTCCTAAGACTAATGAGCGGGAGTGTACATAGATGACTTCCTCGGAAGCGAACAAATCGATTAATAAAAAAATCAAAGCAAACTTTTCAACGACATATTATGCACCATCTTCGCACGGTTTCGATCGGGCTGTCGTGTGTAGATTGTTTCGTTGTCGACCCGATGGTTCTTGGACCGGTATCGACCATGAACCTTATTGTAGTCGTCTGTTCGGACACGGAGGGGTGTGTTCTTTTCTCCGGCGGCCTAACGACGTCGCATGAAAGATGTATGAGACCCCACCCCACCCCCTATTCCAGCGAAGCCTCGGCGTTCGACTTTTTGCCGCGAAGCTTCCGGATCCTCGTAAAACATAACGAATTCGAGAGTCCGTAGAGCGGGGATCGTGGATCCCTCGCTGCTCGTGCCTTAATGATTGCGTGCTCCGCGGACGGGGATCTGAACGGACGTGCGGAAAGCGGCTGAGCGAGATTATAACGAGAGACGGGGCCAGATGAGGCAAGACAGAGCGGGGAACGTCTGGTGGTGTCTTAATGATTGCATGCTTTGAGACCGTAGAAAAGAAATTCCGCGGAAAAAAAGACCAAAAGATTATAACGGGCGAATGATTTTAACGAGAGGAGGCCTACAAACAGCTAGATGAACCGAGGAATGATGGCGTAATTGGGGAACAAGTATATAAACGGATCGAATAAAAATGGGGGAGGGAATGATTTTAACGAGAGGCGGTGTATAAACAGTTAGATGAACTGAGAAACGATAGCGTAACTGGGGAATAAGAATATAAACAAGCGGGGAGAATGAAGTAGGGGTTGCGAATCTCAGAGCAAGCATCGAGGACCCTTAACCTCTTAAGACCTGTACGCCACTATAGTGGCTTTCCGTGGAAAGCATCAGTTCGAACAGCACGAACCACTATAGTGGCTTTTTTGCCTTCCGCGGCTAGGCTCGCCGTCCCTGAGAGGCAGAGTTGCGGACAAACGCGCCGTGCTTAAGAGGTTAACCATAGGGTGCTGGGAAAAATACAAAAATTACAAGGAGATTATAACGAGAGGAACTAGTCGCGCATCCGCAATGTCTTGTCGATCCTTTGATGTGTCAGAGCGCTTTCCGCTGCCGATGCTTTTACCAATTGTGTGCCTCATGAACTTTGGGAGAGATTATAGCGGGAGAGGAGCTGGAAGCTGATAAACCGAGGAACGTCCTTCGACGTAGTGGCTGGTACGATTAAAAAATAGAGCCTCGGTCGAGGAGCGTGCGCGAGCTGTTTCCGGGGCCGAACTTGTGCCTTCACTTCGTACACCTAGCGATAAGATTGCCGCCTGTGTCCTCGAGGTCTGTTAGTTCGAACGACGACGCACGAACATGCTTGCACAACTTCACGCTGTTTCACGGGGCGATCCCCGTGTTTTTCTTTTTGTTCGCGCGAACACCATCGAAACTGCCGTTCTCGGCTGGTTTCTGAACGATCGCGTGAAATTTCGTCGGTGTCCATTTTGTGGTCCCTCTCACTGTACTTAACCGCCTCGAGGCACTTAATCGAGACATTTAGCGCTTTTTATCGCCGACGACAATACAATGTAGCGACGTAGCCGTCTCCCCTTGATCCTGGAACGAGCGTTCGGTAGCGTTTTACCGTTTGCTAATCGCGTAGAGTTTAAGAACCGCGACGGGCGACCGAGCCGGCCCGCCATTTTGCGTACTTATCCGGACGCCCGCGGCGAATCAAAAAAGAAAACAAAAAGAGAACTAACAAAGTACAATCAGACGCGGCGAAAGCCGCGCGATCAAACGTTTCGACCACCCTTTTGATTTTTCGTAACTACTCGCAGATTCTCAGCGTACCCCTTCTCTTCGCTTGCGATTTTCCCGGTGTCGTTCGGCACCGCCGAGCGGATCGCCGCGGATCCATTACACTGCGTAGATGTTATTAATCATTCGCGAGACCGGAATTGTGATTGCAACTCGAACGATCGTGCGAGACGAACAAGGAATTACGGATGAAACACGGGACGGGTTTCTTTTCTTTCTTTCTTTTCCTTTTTTTTTCTTTTTTTTTTTTTTTTGTTTAGTCTAGCCGTAAAACGGACTTTTCAGAATCGTTACTTAAGGCTATAAGGCTGCGGCCAGCGTAACTTAAGGGCAGAGATCTTAATTAATTAGGTACGCGGATCTACAGGCCGCGCGTTACTTAAAAACCGACAAAGAACAACAGCATCGACAGTGTTTCGCTTGATTCTTCTGTTTCTTTTTCTTTTCTTCTTCATATATCGAAAGCGTGTCCAGTTGTAATTATACAAGCGATACTAGACAGTATGACGACAAAGAGGAAGTATTACTATTTTTTTTTTCTTGTTACAAGAGAGAGACCGAGCAGACCGTACTGCTGTCATATACAAAATAAATGGAAACATAGTGGAGAAAAAAACAAGGACGAGTATGCGAACTCGAACCACCCTGCTCTCGATCCGAAAAATTGCGAAACGCACGTGTCCCGTCCATCTGTTCCCATTTATCCCATATTTCCTGCGTGACGCGAGGCTTAGCCGGGCGATATTTGTTACGCAAAGTGGTAAGTAAACATTTTTACTATCAACCCTATATGTGGTCTGGAATGGTCGAATCGTTATACGAATCGAAAACAGCGGCTTCAATTTTACTCTCGAAACAATTGGTCTGATCAAACTGTAATCTGTCTCCGTTTTTCTTTTCGCTTTCGTTAATCGTTTGGAAGCCAGTTTTTCAACTAAACATCTGAAAGAATTCACCCATATGTGGCTGAGTAGCTGCAGTACGTCAAAAATTTTTCGAAATTTTTGCACGTAATTTAATCCAGGAATAACGAAAAATGTTGCCGGTGACTTCTGAACTACTCTGTCCCTATGACTACCTAATTGTTAAATAATTTTTGACAAGTCAGATTTTGAACAGAAAATTTAGAAAAATTTACCAATGTGCGCCCAAGTAGCTGTGGTACGTGAACATTATTTGAGAATTTTTACATGCGAATTAATGAAGTAATCGAAAGATTTTTCCTGTGACTACTGTTCCTATGACTACTTAAAAGTTAAATAAGAATTTTTCACAAGTCAGATTTTGAACGAAAAATTAAAAAAAATTTAGCAATATGTGCCCGAGTAGCTGTAGTACGTGGATATAATTTGAGAATTTTCACATACGAATTAATGGAGTAATCGAAAGATTTTTTCAGTGACTACTATACTGCTACGACCCTATCATTACTTAACCATTTGAGTCCCAAGCAGCGCGATCGCGCTGTTGAGATTTTATGTCGAGAAAACCCAGCACATTTCGAGCATTGTGGACAATTGACGGTGCGTCATCAATTGTCGAAGTCGCGCACTCAGATTTACTGACGCAAGTACATCACACAACTCCTTTTAATGTAAATAGAACATTTTACAATAGATAGAATGATACTACAATAATGCAATAATACATTACAAAATAAAAATTCTCATTTAGAGAAAGCTTTGAGTTTGGGCTGTTTGGGATTCTTCGACAGTGTTTTTTCAATACCCCCTGGGACTCAAACGGTTAAGGGTTGAAATTGGATTTGAAACATGGCACGCCACGGAATTTTGAATTCCACTTGAGGGCATTTTTATCCCTTTATCCAGCCCTATTTCAAACTGCATGGATACATATATCGCCCAATAAATAAATACGTAGGCGCGAACAAGATATTAATAATTCGCCAGATTCACCGTCGAAACGCTCCGAAACGAATATCGCAGCAATTCTACGTGGCGTTAGAAGTGCAGGTGCTCTTTGAATGCTGGTTGCGAGCGTCAATAATGCATTCCGTCGAGCGAAATGCTTAAAAGGCAATCGCTTTGAATCATCATCGGCGACAGACACTCCGACAAATGCGTCGTTTCCACGGGGAAACTTTCCGTCACATATGCACGGTAAACACCCTGCCAGCCTCTTGTGCATCGCCGAAAGAGGGTGGACGGGGGTGGGATTGACACGCAGCCGAGGGACAAAGTGAATGCTAAGTTCGATGAACGGGGAGCGCGCTCGAGTTTCGGAAAAGTTTCGCCGTGGCAGTTTTTGAAGAAACTTTCGTACATGCGAGAGCAAGGTAAATATGGGGGAGAATGGGGGTGCGGGGATGTCGTTCAGGGGTTGACAAAGGCCAGCCGCGGATGTTTCCATCGACGGGGGGTGAATAACCGAAGCTCTGCGCGTAGGAGAAAGAAGTTTCCAGCGCGGAGGAAAGCTGATTTATTACTGCCGGCGAACCGTTGCGAGGAAAATCGGGGGCGGGGGGTTGCAGACGCTGGAGGGTTGCAGGGGGCGGAGGAGTGCACGCTGTCGGGTGTATAACGCGTTGGAACTTGCGAAATTATTCCATCGAGTTCGGGCCCGAGTGAAGGCGGGACTTCCTGTCAGCGTCAAACGCGACCCCTCTATAGCCACCTACCCGCCGAACAGATAAAACGTTGCTTTGCGCCGGAGTGCCAGCACGGTTTTGAGTGGTTCTCGAGAAAAACAGAAGGAAAATATTTGTGCAAACTTCCCGTTCGATGGAACGTTCGATCAAAGTTCCGAAGATTTTAAGAGTTCGGCAAATGTGCGGGGAAATTGGAAAATTACTTTTTTCTAGTTCAAGGTTTAGTGGTGGTTCCTTGGCAAAGTCGAATTCATCATCGAACTAGTTACTAGAACTAGACCGGTGCAAAACCAACTTTTTTGCTGTCATGTTTTTCTAGTAGAAACTCGAAAAATTCGAAAAATAGAACCTCGTACTAGGAGAATATGATATCGAAGGAGGTGGCACGAAATTCAGTAGTATAAGTCAATTACAAGACAGACCGACAAAATTTTCCGAAATTTTTCGAAAATCGAGCTTTGTTAATACAGAATCTGATAGAAGACTAGAATAGTAAAAGGAGAATAGATAGCAGAATAGAATAGTAAAAGAGGTGGCACGAGAATTTGAAATTCAGTAGTATAACTCAACGACAAAGTCGGGCGTTTTGGAGAAATTGATGATTTAATAATTGTACACGCAGATATATCTTTCCACTACATTTCACTGAATTTCATCAAAATCGGTCAACGGTGCAATGAGCTACTGATATTTCAAAGTGATCACATAAGGGCGAAATTCCCTGACAAAGCTAAAATTCTGCGACTTTCACCCTTAAGTTTTCATCGTTAAACGTTTCTAGCTCAGTGCAACGTTGACTGATTTAGATGAAATATTCAGAATACGTATAATTGATACAGATGTGTAAAACGTAATTTTTAATTTTTTAGTATAAGACTACACAAAAAAGTTGCAAAATAAAACTTTTAGTACTTTCTCTGCAATTTCGAGCAATTGTAATTTTAATCAAACAGTTTTCTCACGTTATGTAGCGAACCAAATGTTCTAACTTCTCAAAAAAATTCAAGTTGTATAGACCAACATTGACAAAGTTATGCAATCTTTAAGAGCGTCCGAATATTAGTTGGAGTCACTGTATGGGAGTAGACCAAGCTTAGGAATTAATAGCAATCCCCGAAACAGTTTCGAGTGAATGCGTCGTCTAAAGCCACAAATAACGATACGAAATGATGTGAAAGGGAATGGTAAGGAGGCTCTAGAGCCCCCTGAACGTGAGACAGAAAAGTACGTTGGGTGATCGGTCTGCGTCTACACCTCGTGTGTGGTCTGATTAGAGTGCGCACACGTTGGTTGCCGTTGCGGTGCTCTAGGAAAAAGTGGATTCAGCCCACCATAGCCAGACGTTCTAAGAACCGTCACGTGTGAGCGGCGCTGCGCGGCGCCGAGACGTCCTCGGATCCACGGCAGTCACTTTAATCCGCGTAGTCGCAGCCGATTAGCATTCACAGAGGGAGCTCGGTCTTTGTTGTGCCGACAGTCAGCCTGGACCTGGAATCGCGGGATCGTGCCAACTGGGTAACTACTGCGGACCGTAGTTCCGGGCTGAAACGGAGACACCGGGGATGCAAACTGGGTTACAGCAAAGGCAGCTTGTAAATAGATGGTCCGTGCGAGAAAAACGCAGCAGGGCTCTCGACTCGTACGTGGGCCCGATACTGATCGAGTGTGGCTAACGCGTTCGACGCTCGATAACAACATACATCGGGTAGAACAGTTTTGACACGGTAACCAGATAGCTGACGTTGGATACTCTATGTGTCTCTCGGCGTTTTATCTGCAAAGATGTATCGGGGTAGACACGAACATGCTACGAAACTTCGGTAGAGTATCCAACCAGAGGCTTAACGCGTTGCCTTGTTGTCGAAAGTTTGGTAACGGGATCTTTAATGTCATTCCCGACGAGAGATTTAGAATTTTGTTTGAACTTTTCAGATTTTGTTCCGTTTCGTTCTTACAATGTAGCTTAACACTTTGACTGCCAAGCTAGAAACCTCAAAAATTCCATCAAATTAATGTGTTATTTAATGAAATAAAAATTGAAAAAATTATATGTATGATATTGAGTAGTCCTCCAACTTTCTGGCATTTTACAGATCCGTAAAAAATTTGATACAATTAATATATTAGCGTAAAAATTCATTTTAAAATTTGGACAAATAATTCCGTCACCCACATATGGGTGAAATGGAAATCAACGTGTTAATGGGACTTTACATCTTTCATAATCGTAGTTATAAAAATAAAACATGCATTAGCATATTGTCCAAATGATAGGAATGTTTGTTTTCAATGAACTAAAATAGAATAATCAGAAAAATAAAATGCTTAATGTTCAGGATGAATAATATATTTGATGAAACCAGCTCGATTAACCAGCTCGATTGAATTTATTAATTGAAATTAATTTATTAATTTGACTTTATTAATGTCTGTAACTCTCACGCAGTACCTTTGAACTCGTAGTTCAGATTTTTTCACAAACAATGACAGTCTTGCATCCGTCCTCTTGTCGATAACTGACACAAGATAACATTGTATTCCATAGTGTATACTGGGAACACGAGTGATTGAATTATGCACCTTGCATCGCAGTCTGCAGCACCATCGTGCCGTATAAAATGGTTTCGCGTTTTAATAGATTTGATCCGGCAGCAGACGTCAACTTGAAAGGATAACGGAAAGTACGCGGGCCGTTAACGTCCGGATAGCGATCGGAAGCGGTCTGCGCCGGTGCTCGATGAAATTTTTACAATTTCCATGCTGACGATCCGGCACAAAGAGAGACGAGAATATTTTCCCCGTTAATCGTCCCCGTCGAACAGGAGTCGTTCGCCACTTGGTTCAGCGGCGTTTACATCGAGCGACGCGGGATTAAATTAAGCCCGCCGTACAAGCGTGCACTCGCGCCGTCAAAGGGCATGAATTATTCCCAGCGGGACGTTTTGCGTACATAGCGCACGGCTGACATCTCGATAAAAGGGCAAAAGCGCCGTTTTATCGGCCATGGAAGCTAATCGGATTTACAAGGCGCTAATGACGACCCGCGTCTCCTCTAATTATTGCCTTTCAACGCAACCGGGAGCGCAGACGCGTGCCTCCACCGATTAAGACGTTTCGAACTGCTCGCAGAACAGTATGCCGCTGTCAACGTTAGATTTCTCGTCAGCGAATCTTCAAAGTTTCGGCAAGTTCACGACAGATTCAACAGATTTACAAGATCCTACAAGCCACTCAAGATTGTCTCCAATGAGCCCATAATTGATCTTTGTACAAAAGAAAAATTATTTGCATCTCAGATTTATTATCAATAGATTGCGGATCTTTATGCAAAGTAAAAGATGTTTGCATTGATTACAAGACACAGGAGCCAAATAAAAAAATTTTTCTTCTCTCAATTGTCATATTAAACTGAAACTAATGATGGCTTTTCATCTTTTTATTACGACCACTGCTTTAACACGTTGACTGCCATGTCACCCATATGTGGGTGACGGAATTATTTGTCCAGGTTTTAAAATGAATTTTTACATCAATATATTCATTGTACCAAATTCTATTAGAATCAGAAAATTCAAGAAAGTTGGAGGACTACTCAGTATCATACATTTAATTTTTTCCAATTTTTATTTCATTAAATAAGTTACTTTGATTTCATCGAATTTGTGAGGTTTCTAGTTTGGCAGTCAAAGTGTTAAATTGTGCGTAATCATTTTTATCGTAAATGCATAAAATCCGCGTGGTCTAATTCTCAATAAATCTGCAAAGTTTGGGAAACTTTGCGCCAGATCCAAAACTTTACAAGATCCTTCAAGTTATTCAAAATTAGCTGCAGTAAATCTACAATTGAACGAGTTTGTGCATAAGCTTGTGCTAAGCTTATGCAAAATAAAAATCGTGTACATATTAAATTTCTTGCCTGCAATTCTTTAAAGGACTGTTGTCATGGGAGGTCTCACGTTGCATTCTTTATATTTATCTTCCCTTTGCTAATTCTATTATTCTTCTACTTCCTCCACTACAACTTACAGGTCTGTTTTTCTTGAACTGAGAACTCTTTGTACAGTATCCCGACAAAATATGCACACCGGCTTAATGCACCGTGTTTGCATTCATTCTCATATTTTTCATTAATTTATCCACTCCTTCATTGAATTCCATCTTCTGGAAAAAAAAATTCCTAAATTAATTTTCAGACAAAAATTTGCTAAAAATTGTATCTTTCCTTTTAACCATTTCAATAAGTCGAAAATAATGTAAGAATATTCATGAATTCTTCTAATATCTCCACAGTTTTATATTTCTCCCATTCATATTTATCATAAATGTATAAAATTCACCATCTACCAATAATCAAGGATATGAATATACTTGTGTTCTTGCCTCCTAATGATCAAAGCAGAAAATTAATACAAATTGTGTACATAGTATTATTTCGTATGCATGATTCTGGTGGTGGAGTATTGTATTTTTTGCTTATAAAACGAGCATTGAAAACAGCATGTTGTTTAAGGAATAAATATAGAAATAATTGTGTGCTGCAACATACTACTGATACTACCTATACATACTATCGATATTTTAATACAAATATGGTTTTCCAATAAACGAAACAGAAGGTACACGAAACATGGTTTCTCTAAAGTATGGATATTGCGAGTCGTTAAACACTTTTTAGACAATGTAACTGTTGGTACAATCCAGAAAGTGCTGCTGGAAATGAGGAAATTAATTGAAAATTAACAATTCAGTTTGTTCAACGAAAGTTACATTTCCCCGGATATCAACTTCGAACATTATTGATCTGCCACACACGAATTCGTGCTCTCGCTGCTGTAAGTGGAAACGGCGAGCAATGGTCAGACAAACTATGCGAATCCAACTGACTTCCGTATATCAAACAGATATTCACATTTCATTTCCTCGAAAAGCTGACCTTACCATAAAAGCGTTCCATTTCCTAAAACGATTCCATCAGTTACACGTTACCTGCACAATTAAAAAACGCAAACATTCACCTACAAATTAGAAGCAAGTGATTTCGTTTATAAAAATGTTCGATACCTCAAAATTATATGCGCTTTATAAAAATGTCCAATACGAGCATAACTACGAGCATTCATTGTGAAAATAATCAAAGATAGCAGATTCATTCGAATAGAAAAATATTGTATAATTATAAACTACATGTACCTATTTGCGTACACAAATTTGCAATAATTACATAACACGTGCATTCGTCTACAAGAATGTTTAAAATATGAAGGTGCTAATTTTACCCAGTCAACAATTATTACAAGCATACAGGAAATTCTGTGGAGTAATATTCAATAGATTTATTTATTCAAATTTGCAATAATTAAATAACACGTACATTCTTCTACAAAAATGTTTAAAATACGAAGGTGCTAATTTTACCCAGTCAACAATTATTAAAAGCGTACAGCCAATTCTGTGGAATCATATTCAATAGATTTATTTATTCAGGCACGCGTTCTAATAAAAGTCGTGGAAAATCCGAATAAATGTAGTTCTGTCATTTTCCCAAGGTAATGCAAAAACAGTTGCGTTTGCTTCTCGGCAGTTCCGCCGTTAAATGTTAGAAGAGAAAGGATTTTCAGGCTCAAGTGCAGCTCTTTCATTTTCCCCGGTGCAATGTGACCTCGACAATGTTCGACAACGTTCTGGTAGAGCCCCGCGCGGACGCGTGTTCCTGCAGAATGGAAAAAATAGAGACAGCGGGTGGAGGAAGAGGGAGGGGGAAAAAAGAACGAGCAAACGGGGAAAAGAAAGAGAGGGGCAGGTTTATGTATGTGCGAGACAGCGCGCGCAGCCCGCCGGGTGCATATAAATCAGCATAAATTGTAATGCAGAATTCCGTAGTCGGTATGCGTTGGAGGTTCGCGTTTAGTCAACATGTCCGCGCGAGCGCGCCCGCGCGTGTGTACACCCGGGCCACGTTTCTGTCAAACGAGAGACCGGCTACAGAGTTCGTTCGCGCGGGCCACGAATTCACTTTGTGTGTAAGTGTGTTTATTTTCTCTTTTTTTTTTTAGCTTTTTGAAACACGGCAAAGATTTCCGAGGGAACGGAAACGAAGTTCCCCGCGCATAAAAATAATTCCCTTTGTCGCTCTGTGTTTCTTTCCGGAGGGAACGCAACCCGGCGAAATTTATTTATTTTCATCTGGCCCCGTGTTTCTGTCCGTTCCCGTGCGATTGACGCTTATCAACAGACCGGGGATTTCTCCGCGATCCCAGCGTGTACAAACCTTCGACAATTGTTTATGTAAATTTCTGATAAAGCTACGTGCAGCTTCATTTTATTTTCGATCTGCTGGAACTGCTGCCGGAGATAAGACCTGGGATTTGTTGGACCTTGTTTCGTTAACGTGGTCTATTTTATATTCAGTAGTATGATTTTTTATTTTGAATTTATGATCGCTGTTATCTACCTGATGCATTCGAATGCAGTTTTTCCCCTGGTGTAATGCATATTATATAATTTGACCTGACCGTCAACCAGGGCGTGATTGACTCGATTTTGAAAAGATGCTTCGAGTCAATTTTAGATTGTTTTCCCGGAGCAGTTTTCGAAGGTTTGAAGGTTTAAATTAAAGGTAGAAGATGGCACTTTATGATAGGAATATTTAGTACTAATCAGAGTCACGAAGTCATGTAAAAAAAAATTGATCAAACTCGACTAACTGATCGGACAAAATTGGCTCGATTTTCACGGGATAATTGGAGTCGATTTTAGTATAGATTGTATTCCCGTAGGAATTTTCGAATGTTTAAGGGCCTAAATTAAAAGCGAAAATTCGTACTTTAAGATTTTGGCACTTTCTTTTAAAACCAAACAGGGAACCTTTTCTAAATCTTACAAAACCCTACCGTCAGCTCAGTATTCTTCGAGCGGATGTTAGATTGTATAATGAAAGCAGAATAAAATGGACAGTATGGGGTATAAAATCATGTGAAATTTCCTGCCGTATAAAATTATACACTATTCCCAATGTTCATGAAGAGACAGCAAATTATATGGATTTCTAAGAAAAATGGGTTGACCGAATACAAACTGCCGAAGACATTTAACTCATTAATATTCATAAGAAAATAAATGAATGTCTACATACACTACCGCTGAAAATTATCCGGACAATTGCGAAATATCGTTATTAGCATGGCATCAAAGTTATTTCAGTGTCTAAAATAGTGACTAAAATCGATTTTTATTAGTTTCTTGTGAAATATCTGGCGTTCTAAATTAAAAATTACGTATATACAGGGTGAGTCACCTAAAGTTTGCACCTCAAATATCGTTGTTGTTTCTAAAGATACGTAAAGTTTGGTAAGCACAAAGTTGAATGGTACAATGGGGCTGTTCGCGGCGATTTTGTAATGTCGATCGTATCATCGTGAAGGAAGACGATAATCGCGTCATGTAGATATATATGCGAGTCTAGCGAGCGATTCACGGTGGTCGCGATTGACAAGCAGGCGTTGTTGTGGAAACGGTTGCGAACAAAGAAAGAGTGTGTTTAGGAAAAAGGTTGAATTTGCTTGACAGAATGAGAGAGTCGACGCGGGACCTTCATGCGATAATTCGTAATTGTAAATTGTGTGAGTTACTTTTTTGGTTTGAATGTTCACGCGAGTGATCCCGGGTAATAGGAGATTTGGTTTCGCACTCGGTTCGGCAATACTTGAATCCTCCCAGGCCGGCTCACAGATCCAAGTGCATTGGCAGCTTTGAAGCTCCTTTCCAGTGAATCCCGAAGCTGGGACGGATTGCAAGGCTAGCCGTAGTGCTGCCGGCAGAGGAGTGCCCTATGGGCCAGCCGGCAATTGTGCAGAGTTCCAGTGGAACTCTGCTGTGGATCACTACGCGCAGAGACTTGATTATTAACGGTAAGAGAGCTCTCTTAGTTTTAGAGTAAAATGTCCTTTAGCATGTAAATTGCTTGAAACGCCGATTTTCTAACCGCGTTAGCTATTTTTAAACACTATTTGATACTGGGCTTTCGTACGGCGAAATTCTTGTAGTTGCTTGATTGAATAAATTTATTGCATCTTGCTTCGGCTTTTCCTCGTAATCCGTTGAGGTTTTTATGCCGAAGCAAGAATTTGTTCAACCGGGAAATTGTGTATTTTATTCTAGTATAAGTTCGAACATTGTTTAATCTGAACTTCTATGAATCCTGTCTTTTTAAATGATTAAAAAACAGGGGCTGACACGATGCTATAAAAAAATTTTGTTTTTATGTCATTTTTTTAGATATCAAGGTCACCTTGACTTTTTTTAAATGGAACCACCCTTTTTCAAACACCTACAATGATAGTCCTTTTCATTAGGAATTCAGTGACAATAATTATTCCAAGGTCATTCAACATTTTTTTATAGCATCGTGCCAGCCCCATTGTACCATTCAACTTTGTCTTTATCATATTTTACGTATCTTTAGAAACAACAAAGATATTTGAGTTTCTAAGTGTCCGGATACTTTTGAGCGGTAGTGTACGTCGTGCAATTAATCCAGACGTTTTGCATAAAATTCCGCAGTCTATCATGCACATCCGCGCGACTGTCGTCGATCATTCGACAAGAATAGGATCCCGTGATACTTCTGTGACACGTATCTGGGATCACGATCCGCTGCAGCGCCGCTAAAAAATGTATTTCCGTAAGAGAGCACGTTCGTTTGTTTCGCGCCGAGCGGCAAAGAAGCGTCCGACAATAAATCCGACGCCTCTCGAGCTGTTTATCACGCGTGGAAATAGAAAAATCTGTGAGTGTCGATTACACGCGTCACGTCCCGGACACGAGATTCATTGAATTCGCGTCTGGCGCACGCGAAGGAGACGAATTTGATGGAAATTGCACGGAGACCGGTCCGCCCGGGAATTTACGGGCTGCGCCTCGATCCAGAAGCGGCCTCGTAATTCTTGGGATCTGTTTCGAGGACCCTGGTACGTCCACCCTCGCGCTCTGCGTGCTACGATGCACTGGGTGTTCATGCAATTATGCTACAACTCGAGAAGGGAGATCATTCGCGAACACGTTCGACGAAACTGCGAAATAAATTCTGTACCTGTATAGAAATCTTAATGGGACATCTTGTACATGGTCTAGAAACTATCAATGTTGTGACTGGACTGTGATCTCGCCAAAATGTACGGTTCTGTCAGTTGTACTAAAAAGGTCACAATTTTTAAGTAAAATAAATATGTTTCGGTGGCTTGTTTGTTTTTTATGCGTCTAATTGTAAAAAAATCCTGCCGTTCTGCACAAGTGCTTCAGAAACATTCGAATTACATAAATTTTAATAATCTGATTTCTCATATTGAATCCTCGGCGGAACTCTCGAAAGATTGTCTTTTATTTATTAACGTAGGTGTAAAAAATTAATCAAGCGATAAGAAAATAATCTCATCTCTGGCAACGATAGTCGACGATCAATCGTGAATTATCTGAAATTTTTTCGTTCGTTACAAATGATAATTTTATGTGGTGTCAACTTTTAGACATTTCTAAGTAGTATAAAGCGATGTTGGTCAGCCATGCGTGAAATCACGCTACAAACGACGCGCATATTACCACACAATGAAAACTCGCTCTGGCCATGAAAGTAACACGAACCGCGCCGTCGATTGGAAAAACAGCATTGATAAAAATCATTGACAAATAAAATGTACAGCAATTCGCACGCGTTGTATTGATCGCGGATGGTCCTTTTATTTTCAGCGATTGATCGCAATTCCGTTAAAGGAATAAAAGGGGAATTTGACATGCAGTAACATTTTGATGTCGAACGTATCCCGACAGCTTCCGCGAAGCGTTAATCGGCTGCAGTATTTTATTACTCGCTAAATTGCATGGACGTTCGACGTATGAAAAATCATTGGTCGGCTGTCGCCGGTTCGGCGGCGAAAAAAAGCCCCGGATAGCACGGGCTGGATCCCATTGTCGCCAGTTCATTCGTCCCGTTTCGAGTTGAACGCGGTTGTTAATGCTCCTAATTGAACCTGGTCCCGCTAATGATCCGCGCGTAATGCACAGTCGACGCAGTATCGACGGAACTAATGCGAGCATCGTGCACGGGCTGCTGAACACGCCGCCCCGGTCTAAGTCGGAGCCCTTCGACATCAGGATCCGACCATGCTGATGTCGATGACTTCCGCGTGCCGACCGCGTTTCCTGGCCCTTTGACAGGATTACCTCGCATCTGTTACCCTAACGTATAAGACGCTATTATCGGGAATCACGTTCCGTCCACGGAACTTGTCCCGATACTGCGAAAGTTCGACCACCCCTCTTCGTGTACTTCGCTCGACGGCCCACCTAATGGCTCTACAAGATATGCTTTTTACACAGCTGTTTAAGCACGTCGCGAGTGAAAAACTGGAGGTTCTATGCTGACAGTTTTTCGATTTAAATTCGACACACAACTGGGGACTTTACATGTTGCATTGGAGAATGGTTATTACGTGTAAAAGCCTTGATTGCTGAAACTGTTAATATTAAGGGTACCCATAAGTAATCAATTATTTGCAAACAATTTGTTTTGCCTTTAGTTCTGTGACGATCGTTGAAGAGAAAACACGTATTCTTTTACAGTTTTCGGTAAAGCAGCCTGTGATCAAAATATTCTAAAAAGTATAATTTTTTCTTACAACCCTTGTAATAAAATGGCGGCAAAAATTTGCAGAAAAGATGGCAAACTGTCCTTGATAATTATGGAGATTACATAATAAATTAAGAAATAAAAATCTGAATTTACTACAAGTTTGTTGTAGATTCCAAAATAATTGATTACTTATGGGTCCCCCTAATATAAACGTAAAAAGTAAATGGAATCTTACAATTAATCCTTGCAAGTCAGGTTTAGGGTAATGTACCTAAACAGTGGGGGACAATATTATAAATTCTGTTAGGTTAAAATAGAAGTTATTATTAAACAGCTTAGATGATAGGGTAGTTAATTGAATAGACTAGTTTCTTCACTCGGTTATATTTTATATTTAGCATCACCTGGACGAAGTTTAAGAACACAACACTCTCAGATTTAGTAACCATAGTGAAGATGAATGACTGCCACAAAATTTGTTTGGGAATCTCGTCCCTGTCTCGAGTAGTTTGGAAGTAAACTTTAAACGTAGTTTCATCCCTTAAACCCGAGTTATGCTGGCTAACAGGCGAGACGCGTGTTCCACATTTTCAGCTCTTCTAAAAGCTTTGGAAACTTGATTAGAATCTGCGTCTGATACTGTTGTTTCTACTTACTGTGAATTTTCTGAACCTCATAAAAATCTCAAAAAATGTACGCAAAAATAGCACTAATTTACCTACCAGTACAAAGTTGGTTATCCAAGCTGGAGGTAAAATTACATCCGGCGTCGAAACGGAAGTTGCACACGGTAAAAAGTTGTTAATTTGAATGAGAACTATAAGTTTGCGCTAAAAGGTGGCAGAAAAATTCATTTACAGTGAATTCTCGATATATGTCAACAACACGTGTCTTGCCAGCATCGTGTATCGTAAAGGAGACACTCTATATACGGGTAGCGAGGATAATTCCGCAACGATTATCATGCAGACCTTGGCGACATACACTGCCGCTCATAAGTCTTATTACAGTGATCATAGTCGTATTCAACTTTGTAAAAATGAAATAATCGTTGAAGGATGCGAACAAATTTTTTTCTTATTTAAAGGTTTACACGTCAAAGAAAGGATGCTGCTCTCATATACCAAAATCCTACTAAAAAGTAAAAAGATATATTTTCTTTTCATCGAAGAATCCGCCACGTTTCTTTATTACAATGTCCACTATTCTTGGCATCCGCGTGATTAATTTTTCCATACTTTCTGTTGTTATATTATTCCATTCTCGTTCCAAAATATTCCATAAATGTGTTTTCGAAGCTGGGCAAAAGTTCCGTACACTTCTGTCCAGTTTATCCATTATTTTTTCTATGGGGTTCAAATCTGGTGATTGGTGTGGCTATTTCATAATTTTTAACGAATTATTACATTGAACTTGTAATTATTGCTGAACATATCAGGATATTTATATTATGTAGTTAATACAGTTAAAGGTTCATAATCTATACGAAATACCAGAGTTTCACTAAAAACCAGAGGTGTTCTAAGACTTATGAGCGGGGGTGTATACAGGGTGGGGCACCACATTTTGCCATCTAGATTTACGTCATTATTATTACGCATAGCAAACAATTTTTTAGGTGAAGTTGAATGGTTTTGAGAGGGGCACATTCTAATGGTACATTTTTTTTTGTAGGTGGACGTGTAAAGGACATATGAAGGTCATTCATGTTTTTTTAAATGGAATCATATATTTTTTATTGCATCAGCTGATGCTCCTTCATATTTTTTACAAAAAGTATTAATCTATTTGTGTAAAAAAATCATTAGTTTAGGAGATATTTTAATTCTAATTTGTTAGGAAATCTCGACTTTCTGGTCAATATTATGAATTCAATGTGATAATGTAGTAGGAGAGCAAGAATTATCAATGTAAATATTTATATTTTCTGTGTTGATAATTCTTGCTCTCCTACTTATTGTGAAATTTAGTCCTTTTTACGTCTCTGATACAGTGAATACGGCGATACGGTGAATTATGACTTCATAATGAAATATTCTAAAGAAGAAAAGATAGACATGTTATCAATTTATTTTGAAGCTAGGAAAAGTGCTACACACGCAGAATGATTATACGCCAATAGATGTACTCAACGAAATCATCCATCACGCCGTACCTTTGATTATGTTTTTAAAAAACTTTACCAAACGGGGCAATTATTACGCAAAAAGGCAATCCGTAATAAAACAATAACAAATGAAGCAAACGAAATTGTAGTGTTGGCCACAATTACGTTAAATCCATCCGTTAGCTCTCGCGAAATCCAAAGACAAGCTGGAATTAACCGCAAATGCATTTTACGCATACTCAAAAGGCACAAATATCTCCTATTTTTTAGCTAAATATCTCCTAAACTAATGATATTTTTACACAAATAGATTAATACTTTTTTGTAGAGAATATGAAGGAGCATCAGTTGATGCAATAAAAAATATATGATTCCATTTAAAAAAACATGAATGACCTTCATATGTCCTTTACACGTCCACCTACAAAAAAAATGTACCATCAGAATGTGCCCCTCTCAAAACCATTCAACTTCACCTAAAAAATTGTTTGCTATGCGTAATAATAATGACGTAAATCTAGATGGCAAAATGTGGTGCCCCACCCTGTATAGAGAACTCACTGTATACACGAACAAAAACTATGATCCCATTTAAGAGCCGGTTCAAATTAGGCTACTTTCCCAAGGAATTTGCAAATTTTTGCACTTCTGCACTAATTACAGAATACATCGTTTCCGCTTGCTACACCCAGGAAGAGCTAACGGGGCACGTACTTGAGGGGGGGTGGGGACGTGTAGTTATACGGGGCTCGGGTCACGACAGCGTCTCGCGTAGCGAGCATCCCGTCAACAGATACTGCTCGCAAACTACACGGAAGTTTTCAGGTTCCCCTCGGATGCGAAATCCGTACCTAATTCAGGCTTAGCTGAGGCGAATAACTCGGCCTCTCCGGTGAGCCCCATCGAATCGCGAGCAAATGGAGCGCCAAGAAGTTTCGAGAGAAATGCTGAGGATTCGTCTGTTGATCCCCGCTGCCTTGGAAAGAGTGGGAACGAAGGCATTTCCGGCGGATGATCTGTTCGTCGCCGGTTCGGATCTATCGCCGGCAGAATGTCGAAGGATCTGGCAATTAATTGGAGCATTCACGGGTGAAAGCTGGGCCGCCGCGTTCAGGGATCGCGAGAACTGCTGACAGAGAAGCTTCGTCGCGGAAGCGACGTAGAGAGCTGCTTCATCGGTTTGCGTGGGATGACGGGAGGACGAGCAGGACGCGAGCTGGAGGGCCAGGTGCTAGCAGATACCCGGGGAAAGGTTTCGACCGGTCGACGTGGCCAGCGAACCGCGAAATGAAAATTTTATCGGCGCATCGGCCCGGCAGACCAAATCTCCCGATATTACTTAATAACGAGGCGCGATGGATGGAAACGGTCGATGCTCTCCGCCCGAGAAGCCTGAAAGGGACCCGGCCGAATTATGTACCCGAGCCCGCGACGCTCGCGTTCCGTTTGCCTCGTCCGCTGGCTTCCTTTCGGATCCTTTTATTGATTAATCGACGCCCGTGCTGCTATCCGAACGCGATATTTGTAACACTTCGATATTGCTAGCACTCGCCAGGTGCGTCCTGGTAAATCGAGGCTATAAGACTGCCGTTAGGCGTCTCCCTTTTGAACGGGATAGGGACCAATGCGGCTCTGCTCGGGGAAAATGGTCACCTTTCAAGACAGATGCCAGTTTCAGGCTCAAATTGCAGCGGTCGTTTGTGGACACTTTACCAGGACGCTGGCGATTTGTTTTTCCGGACAAATGTGCGATGCGGTATTCTTCGAGGAATATTAGGTTGGAAAGAAAGCAATTTCGGTATTTTTAGGTGAAGTAAAATCCATTTTTTTTTTATCAAAGCAATGAACTTTAACCCCTTAACTTGTACGCTCGAGTTAATTCGAGCGCGCTAAACAGACCAAACTGTGCCCACTCGAAATAATTCGAGCGGCGTTGTATTTTATGCTGCTATAATTTTTCACACTCGAATATAATCGAGAATTGAAAATAAAAATGTGAAAGCAAAAAAAAAAATCGTTTTATTAATATTTATCATTTACATGGGATTGTAAGCTATAACACTTATTTATTCAAGAATAAAATATAGCCTTTTTCCATAGAACCATGGAATGGACCTTTTCCATTGATCTTTTTTTTGGCCGGTTTTTTTAAAACGAACTGTGCGTTAAAGGGTTAATCAATAAAATATTTTCCATCTTGTTCTAAGATCTTTTGCCATCTTTCTGGTAGCTTCATAATTCCGCGCTCATAAAACTTCTGATCCTTTTCGGTGAAAAACTGATCCAAGTGCGATTTCAGATCATCATCGTTAGTAAATGTTTTACCATTCAAAGAGTTTTGTAAACTTCGGAATAAATGATAATCTGATGGTGTAATGTCAGGATCGATATATAGTGGATGTGACGTCACTTCTCAACTAAGCTCGGACAACCTCCCAACCGGACAGCTTCCCAACCTTCTCGGTCACGGAGGAGTGTAACATAACACAAAGAATAGTAGGATCACGACTTTGACTGATAAAATATAGGACGAATGTATTTACACTTCTCGGTGACCGAAGCCTTGGTGACGAGATCTGTGTTGATGACATATATCGCGAATTCAATATATATATTTAGTAACATCCCCGTATAACATTTCCCAGCATAGTTTTTCTTACACTATATTTAATAAATAAAGTTGAAGCATTTATCGACAAAGTGATTTTGCTCCCTGCATTGTGTGCGCTTCAAAATAAATGTGCTTCATTAACAATTAAAAAAGACGACAATGCTATCTGTCAATTCATGATTGTTATTTTTCAGGGAAATATTGGATCCGGAAAAATTGCGTTTAAAAATAAACCGACAGGAATTTCGTTCAATTCAGAAGCAATTACTCCATTCGTCAGTAAAAATTCCTGTGACCTCAATGACCAGTTTCATAATGAAGCCGGAAACAGGATAGTGCTGATTCGGTAACCAGTTGCCAACAAAGATGATAAAAGAGTAAATTGGTACAAGGCAAACTGTGATTCAATCACTCGCAAGGGTAGTAATTTACAATTGCAATGCGGATCGAACGGATGCACGGTATACAGGATCGCGTAAATGCCGGTATTGTAAAGTGTACAATAAAATGAAATGACTCACGAGCACGGTAAACAATTTCGTGTTAACGCCAGTTTCTGTGAATTAATGCATAAAGATCCGTGTTTGCGCAAACACCCGCAGTCTGTTTACAGGCGTGGCGAACATGTTTGAAACATTGGAAATCGCTGATTTGCCGTTGGACTTCGTGCGAATTCCCGCGCGGTGGACAAATTTTCGTCGGATACATTAAAAACAGTTGAATTAAACTGATTTCTATTGGATACACGATAAGAGCCGGCAGAAAAAAATGGGGAATCGTAAAAAGCGGCTCGTTAATATAATTTGCAGTTGCCCGTATAAACCAACCAGCAGTTTCGTTTCACACGTGTGTGTATCTCTGTGTGTGTGTGTGTGTGTGTGTTGAGCTCATTTCCATCAAACATTACCGGGAACGATTGGGAGATTTTGCATCAAAATTAAACGCGCGTTATCTCGGCTCGCGGCTGATAATTTAATTTCGCGGTTTCGCATAACTGTCCTGCATATATTTTGATGTTCCTTGCAGTTTTTCCGTACAGCCGATTCCAAAACTGTTCATTCTAATTTTACCAATACCGACCACAAATAAAATCCAAAAACGTAGCAGCTATTGTACATTGAATTTACAGAAATTTTGCAATTTTATTCTCGAGAAATATAAATGCGTGAAATATGAAACAAAATGAAATGAAAAAAAACCGAGATACTGCAGAGGATTTTACTAATTTTATTTTATCTCAGTTAAAATTGTTAAAAGAAGATTTTTCACGTGTATTTTTTTTGCATTGTTTCCTACATAAAATATTGCATAAAATCCGCAACTCATGAGCTTAGATGTTAATGCGTCGTTAAAGTACAACAAGGAACGCCGAGTTTCCTTTTCAAACTTTGAGCAGTCCTGTAGAGCTGGTTGTTTTCGAAAATACCGAATTTTCCGGGTTCGGGTGCGCGGCACCGTCGAGTCCCATTAAAATAGATTTCCATTTCGATAATTAATACGCGAGAAACGGGGGACAAAACGAGCGAGATCGACGCTCTATTTCGCCGTTCCTCCGCGTCGTTATTCCGACGACCGTGCCGGATTCGTTATGGCCCGTATCATAAATCCATTTCCGCCGGTTACGAGTCGAATTGCAATCTCCGTGAAAAATAAAATGTTGCAGCGGACAGAGACGTTCTGTTGCCCCGATTATAGGAGGAAACTGGTTGCGTGCATTTTTCTCGCTCGTCCCGACCATAAATCGCGTTCGAATTGGTAATTGGCTTTAAATTGAACCATCTGGGCACGCGTGACGAAACAAACTCGAAATTTATCGATGCGCCTCGATTGTCCGATTTACGTTCGCCTCTTCTCGCAAAGTTTCGTCACGAAAATCTGTTGGAACACCTCCAAGATGGCGGGAGAACACATTCTTCAACGTCCGCTATCACGAATACGTGAGTTCACGACTCGACACTGTGTTCATTATCACACCGGAAGCACGAGAAAGTGTATTCAGTAAAAATCGTGTGGTTAGTTCCTTAGTTAAATGATGTGTATAATGTACTAATTTAATACTTGTTATTTTGTCGTTTTGTCATGATATGAAATTCACCTTGAATTTTGGAACAGCAAATCTAACAGTTTTGTGTACGATAAAAAGTCCATGACTAAAATCCGTCACTAAAAATTTCGAAATATTGCTAAATATTAAAACATGGTACACACAAATACACACGATTTTATATAGACAAAATGGAAAAGTCCACGTAAACCGAAAATATTCCAGATCAGATGAAATGGCGATTAATGTAAATAATATGCACATATAATTAATTATTACTATAGATGAGTAGCACAGCAGCACCTATTATCATTCATTTTCGATGAAACCGAATTGAAGTTTCTTGTTTTCCCGAAAGAGTGGCGTGTCGCACGGAGAAAAGACGCATCGGTAATTCAGTTCGTTTGTTCACAGGCGATGATGGTTGATGATATTTGCAGAGATGGATGTATGCTTGAGCGGGTTCAAAAGAGCCGCACGATATTCGTCGTCGATGGACGTAAAAACGCGGCGGGCGTGAAATGGTTTATGCGTCTCGCACGCCGGCATACGTCGCTCCCATGGTTTATGCAGTCACGTGGAAACGCATAAATATGTTCGCCGACATTCGCACAGGGAATTCGCATCCCCGGAAAACTAAAAGTGGCGGGGCTCGCGTGACGATTCCGCGGCACCTTGCAGAGCCTTCGCTCGGCTCCGTTCCGTTCCGTTCCGTTCCGCTCCGTTCCGTGTTGTTACGTTCCTTTCCGTTCCCTTTGGACGCCCTTGTCTCTGCGGGTCGTCGCGATTTATGAAACTTTAAAACGCCCACGCCAACGCACCACGCTCCGCGGGTACCGCGCCAACATGTCTCGTGCTTAATTGTTGCCACTTATTCGTTATTCATTTCTTCAATTATGGAACGAATTCCGCTTCGGAATGGAACGTGCTTCTGCCATGACGATCTTTATCTGTAGGATGATTTACAGTATCTGCAGATTTGTTTATTGAAGTGCATACATCTACGGTGTAGGAATAGTATTTTAGTAGGATTTTGATTGGAGTTGTTGTGTCTGCAGATTCTTCTAAGTAGAAATGGTCTATTACGATCAGACGCAGAGATAAATCAGGGATAACGATTCGTAGGGTTTCATTAAAAACATACCATGAAAAATGTACGACATTTATCTAGACAAATGTATCTGACCGCAAAAATAACAAAAGCTCTGTACTCCAATTACTGATGTGTATACGAAGTAGAAAGGGTGTGCAGTGATCAGACACAAATATGCGTGTTCGGTCTCACTGCAATTGTAAACCACCAATTGATAATAATCTAAAATGTAATACGAATGAAGTTGCGTGTATTCTACATTGGCTGTTGCTATCTAGTAGAATCAGCGTGTTGTGGTCAGACACAGAGACAGTATTCATTTTGAGATTACCTTTATTCAAAAATGGTACTTGAAATCGCCATTGTTTCATGTCCTACAAGTCCCGTATCAATATTTACAGCGTTTAAAATTGTATCAGCTGATTTATGGCAGATTCTGTAGAATCCATGATGGAATCAACCAACAATGATCCGACGTGTAATCACACGTACTCCACAAAGCTTCCGTATCTGATTCCACGAAAACAAGGTCGTACATGCAGCCGGTCGATCTATAATTTTCGCCGATGTACCAAATTAATCTTCGCTAATAAATTTCCATATACAATAAAATATATGCATAGCAATGAAATATTTATTACAATCGATACGAACGTTCAATAGAATTCATCAGCATGAGTTGCTATGCAGATTCTCGCTTTCATAGATTGTTGAATAAAAATTTCGACAGAGGAAAAGCGACACGAGAGATTCCTGATTGTTCAAATAAAATAAGAAATTTTTGAGATACATTTTTACCGTACGCTTTCTTCCGTATATTGTAAATTTTCACGTTTCATAAATGAGCCTTTTAATGTAAAAATGGTGCAACTCAAAACAGTTGAGTATTGGATGTCGAGGAACTAAGTAAAAGCTCTATGAAGCATAATATTATCACAGAATGTTCTGTTTGATTTATGCAAAATTATATTCCAATTAGTTTTCTGGACGACGATTAAACCTTTGCGATGTGTTCGACTGAACAGACAAATATTGACTTACACCACTTTTACGTTAAACGACTAAAATTTAATTAGACTGTAGATCTTTTTATGATGTGTATATTAAAATGTTTATGGAACAAAGTATGGATTACGACCACCCACAACTGTGAAGATGTTATATTATGCAGGACTTACTAAAATTTTTAAAAGAGCATTTTCGCTTCACTTCCTTGTCTTGAAATTAACTTGAACAATTTTTATTTTCCATTAAAGATCCGCAGTCTACTAATTACAGTTCTACGACTAGGGACAGTTTCTGTGCGTGAAAAGCTATCGACGCAGATGTTCCTCGAGAAACGGGATGCGACGACGATGGCACAAAGCGGGGATATTGATTGAAATGATTCCGAAGCCTCGATTAGCGTGTCCCGGCGATTGGTCCACGTACCAGCCGTACAAACAGCTCCGTCGTAAACCGTACGAGCGGTCCAGGTTGTGCACACAAGCGGTACGTGCTTACGAGAGGCCAAAAATGGCTGCTTCTCGACTAAACTCGAAGTCCACTTGACCCGAGTCTTATCTACGTGGCCAAGATTCCGGCCAGATTTAGAGAGGTCGAAGCCAACCATCCGCCAACTCGTAAAACAGTCGGGGAGGATATTAAAAGAATTTACATGGGAAAGTAAGCGTCATCATTTGCTGGTATTACTGGTAGTAAAAGGCCAACGGAATCGGAGATTCATTCGGCCGTAAAATCCACCGTAGGACATTTGCGTCGTATCAAGATCGACCTGACTTCCTGCACGATTTAATTGCTTTTGAAGCTTTCCTTTTGGAATTTTACACCAAATCTTCAGTTTTTCAATTAGGATTTCTTTTTCAAAGCGTTTCAAGCAAGTTCTCCTTATCATGAATACCTATTTACAGTTCTGGCAGCATTTCCGAAAAACAAACAGCAGATTTTATTGTAAAGTATTATCATATATTAACTTTCAGTTAATTATTACACAACAGTACGTCCAATTTTATTCAATAATATTATTTATGAATAGTGCAGCAAAGTAGCAGTTAATATATTCTATATATTTATCACTTTTATTCTTGTCATTAGCACCGCCGTTATACTAGAAGGTAAAACGACCAGAGTTTATTACCATAAAAGTTTACGAGCAAATTTTAGTTTACACCATGCTTCCAGCACACGATACAGCGTTAATCGCATACTCCCAACATCTTTCTATAAACTGCACTCTATTATCGTCTGGATATCGCGTATCTTCAGCATGATAAAGCTTTATACTTGATTTAATATTCGCTCGTGAATTATGTAGTAAAATCGTTATCAAATGTTTCGGTAATACGTGTCCGCCGTATTTATTACGAATCACTACTACTACTTCGAAATCAATTGCTCCACAATAGAAACGGCACAGAAGCATTTTACGTAAACGTAGAAAGACGTTTATTTCTTACATTTACACGCGCAATTTGGACACTTCAGGTATTGAAGAATCCACCCCCAAGCGTCACACGAATCGATCCATTTAATCGTCGCAAGTCTGCACACTCTTGCCCCTCCTACATTCCGCGTAGCTTTCCCTCGGTTGGCGTATTACAGTTGTCGTCGCCATCGTCTTTATATGCTTGAATCGCCAGTAACACAGCATTCCCCGTGAATACATCCCTAAGTAAATAAACGCACATTCGCGAGATACCTACCCTCCGTGTGGTCCTCGAGCTACCCGCCATTTCGGAAACGTTTATCGACCATCGTTGCTCGGAGTTAACGTTCGCGGAAACTCGTTTTCACTTTTTAAACCGCCCCGCTGTCGATGAAGTGCGACATCAACGGGGAAACTCGAATCCGTCTCTGCCGGAGACTGCGTTTCACCGAGACAGCTGAAATGGACCACAATTTTACAGTCTTTAGAAGCTTCGAAAAGTCACGTCGATTGTCGCTTCAACGCAAAGTCACCGGTCCTTATGAAGAAGTCAAACGAACGCTACCAGAATGCAAAGAGTCACAGAAAACGACGGTAACTGCTTAACGACTGTAACACTTTTTGTGATAAAGAGCAAATTAACACTAGCCCTACGGAGCACTAGAAGCGACTATATTACTTTTTAAAAATAACAAGAATGTATTTATCCAAATTTTTAGTCATTTTTAACACTTTGACTGCCAAACTAGAAACCTAAAAAATTCCATAAAATCAAACTGTTATTAATGAAAACAAAATTGAAATTAATTAAATGTATGATATTGAGTAGTCCTCCAACTTTCTTGCATTTTACAGATCCTAATAAAATTTGGCACAATGAATATATTAACGTGAAAATTCATTTATAAAACCTGGACAAATAATTCCGTCACCCACGTATGGGTGACATGGCAGTCAACGTGTTAATGATGTATACCCTAAGAAATAAATTTGTTGAATAATTCCTCAGGGGTGGAACTTTAGAATTTCAATAATCGTAAATTAAAGATATCAGAACCTGTCATTCTGACGGGTCTCGTTAGCACTACAACTACCGAACCAGTCAAGATGACTGGTTCCTAATTTTTTCTTTCACAACTACTAAAATTATAAAAATGTTTTATCAAAAATTTTTTAATGAACTTCTTCACTGGAACACACGTTAGAATGAAAATGGTATGAGGTTTGAGTAGACGCAGTCTTGTCTTCTAGTGTTATAGATGAACGGAGAATCAAGATTTCTTGAATGATATTTACACGTGAACCCTCTAAGCCTATCCAGTGGGCGTTCGGCGTTTGCCCGAAGAAACAGCAGCCCACGGAGTTTCTATCGAGGAATCCATCGCGGTCTGAAAGCCACACAATACGGGAATATTCGCCGCGACGGAAACAATGCCGCGGACGATCCCGCGGGATGGTGCTCTCCCTGGATGGCCGCTTCTTCGCCGGAAGACAAAGGTCGCGGGACCTTTTTCTCTCCCATCCCCTATTCGTGACAGCCTGCGCTAACCAGCGGTATCGTGAACGAGAGCTGTTTGTACTTCTTGCGCGCTGGCTGGATCCATTGTGTGTCAACCGCGGCGTGGCGCGTCAAAGAGCGCCGCTTTTTCATCCAAGATTGCCGCTTGACCCAGAAATAAGAGATGGCAGGGACGCCGCCCCGTGAGAGTAGTTAGACTTAACCCTCGTAACCCGTCTGTCGTTAGGGTTGTTTTTTTTATTCATGTCGAAGTCTGAAGCGAATGTGCTTTTTCCCGGTTTTATAGCACGCCCGGTTTTGTTCGCCGAAATTCCTGTTTCTCTAGATTTTGTACACAGTGTGTCCCGCAAACTCTGTTCACTTGAATGTCTTGGTTATTTCAAACAATACAAGAAAATGTTACTTACAAAAGTTGTAGTTTAAATGATATTCTTGCAAGTGGAGCCGTAAAGAAGGTATATAGGTCACCTTTGTTTTTTTGAATGGGATGTCCAATTTTGTATGCTCGATTTCGATAGACTGGCAAACTCTGAGTATAAAAGTAATAAAGTGTATTTGTCTTAAAACTTACCGTTGCTGAGATATTTGACTTTTTTTTTGTAGTCTTTGAACAGTTGTGTCTCTCACACGTTTCATTGTTGGTCTCACTGTAATTGTAAACCACCAATTGATAATAATCTAAAATGTAATACTAATGAATTTGCGTGTATTCTACATTGACTGTTACTGGCAAGTAAAATCAGCGTGTTGTGGTCAGACGCGGTGACAGTATTCATTTTGAGACTACGTTTATTCAAAAATGGTACTTGATATGAAACGAATTTTTCACTAAATTTAATTTCATTAAATTCACTTACAAATAAATAAATTTAATAAATATAAATGGACCCGGCTTTTACTAAATGGAATATAATATAATAAACAAATACATTAAATACAGATGGTTCCAGTTTTTATTTAAACGAATCTATCATACGAATACATTAAAAACGAATGGACTCAATTTCTGATATTCGTAACATTACTGACTTCAGATATGAGGATCGTGATGTACCGTTGCAACGACATTAATTTCATTATCTTCATCGCTACATACAGGCTTTTCACAATTCATCTTATGAACAGCGAGACTTCTAGTTTCTATTAATTTTTTACACAATCTTTCAAAAATCTTGTGTGAAGGGCATATACGGTTTGGATATCTTTCGAGCCACAGTTGTGTTTCTCTTGCTTTCTCCATAAATTAGAAGCATCTCTAATTGTTCTTCGAATGAAAATTTCATATTGACTATCTTACGTTCACTAACTAAGAAACGGACTATCACTGAGAGACGTCGAAAGCCTACCAATGTTTACATTTGACGTAGTGAGCATATCCTTGAATACGTTCCATAATGAAAGTAATAGAATGAAAACAGTCAAATATCTCAGCAACGGTGTTATAGGACAAATAAACTTTAGCACTTTTGTAGTCAGAATACGCCAATCTATCGAAATCGTTCATGTAATGGTTACCGCAGATTAGAACCATCCAAAAATTGTTTGTATCAATTGCAAGAACTATTTACAAAATAAATCGCTGATGTTCCAGCCTACCGCAGAAATCGGTCTTGAAAGTTCCGAACAATTATGGGAAGGAGTATCAAATTTTTAAGGAAACGTGTCCAGCAATAAACAACCAAGAAGGCTCCGTTTGTGAGCCGCATTCGGCACTCAGTTCCAAAGAATTTGAAAATAAAGTATTAACCCTTTGCACTCGGCGATATTATCATTCTAAAACAAAATTTTTCTTCCGTCTTAGAATATTTTCATTTATTCATACGAAACTGATCCGATTTCCACATATAATATTTAAATGTTTAGCAATGTATTAAATACAAATTTTGTAACGTAACAAATATTTTGTGATATTTTTTTTAAATTTCTTTAAAATAATGACATAACAATTTCTAGTGGTGCTTCAGAGTCACCACTCGAGAGGACAGAGGAAACTGCGAATGATTACCGCCTAATGTTTATTTTTTATACATTCGCGAGCTATGCAGAGGCTCCGCAGTCGAGGCTATAACGACGGGCGCTGCGAATCGAGCGACTGGAAAAAATTTGTAGCGTTATAATGGCCGGAAACTTATCCAATACTCGTTCCGATTATCATTGATGTCCGTGCGGAGAATGGTACGGCCGGAGATACGAGAAACGTCCTCAATGTAGAATCGATATCGCTATCCGGCACGGCGATAGAGGCGAACAGCGGTTATTTCTTTCATTACGACGAGCACGCTCCAAGTATTCCGGGACAATGGCGGCGGGTAAATGTACTGTGCCGGAGAAGCTCATGAAATAACTCGGTGTCCCGTCGGCACCGGGGATGAGCACTCAATGAGTGTCATAAAATTCGCGAAAAACTCGCCGGAGCATTCGCTAAAGTAAATGGTTCCTAAAGGGACCGGGGATGCGACTCCGAGATATCCTCCCGGAGGTAAACACAACGGGAAACGGAGAGAGAGAGGTTCGGGATATTCCATATTCGCTAGGAAGGGCTCCACGCGATGCACAGCTAGGACATTTTTAACCCTTTCGCTTCGGCAGCCCCGTCCGCCGAAGTGCCGTCACTGAACGAAAACTCGCGCCGAAAATATGCACAGTGCGCGTGGTTTCTGTATATTTGTGCAGATTATTTCGACGCCGCATATATGCGGCGCTCGTACCCACGGGTCGTCGAGTGGATGCCGCATATGTGCGGCGCTCGACGCGAAAGGGTTATGATAGCCCGCGGGACTTCTCGCTGTCGTGCCGCGACGTCTCCGCGTTGGCAGCGCGTCGAATTGCGCGCGAAAAACTGTCCGGGAAATATTGCTCGATTCCCACGTAAATTCTCGCGCGAGGTCCTGCACATGTCCGGGGTGCACGCAACGCGATTCAACGCGAAGTCCTCGTGAGGAACTTCGCTGCGAACGAGATGATCGATACAAAATTTATTCAGACATTTCGTTCATCCCTTATCGATTTTGTTAGTGTAAGCAGATGGTGTACATTCGTACGTCCGATGAGACCCATTTCACTCGGCTGGAAATGAAGTTGTCTTATCGGTGGACATCCTTTGATGCGATTATTTGGTTGCAGGCCATATCAATTTTATTTTCTCGATCATAGACATTATTATTTGTCTGATCGGATTCTCTATTCTACTTGTCTTGCTATACAGTGAATCGTTTGCGGACACTTTTAACACTTTGACTGCCGAACTAGAAACCTAAAAAATTCCACAAAATCAAAATAAGTCATTTAACGAGATAAAAATTGAAAGAAATTAAATGTAAGATATTGAGTAGTCCTCCAACTTTCTTACATTTTACAGATCCTACTCAAATTTGGGTCGATGAATATATTAACATAAAAATTCATTTTAAAACCTGAAAAAATAATACGGTCTCCACATATGGGTGACATGGAAGTCAACGTGTTAAATGGACAAATTTTCTTACTATTGGATCATACGACTTGCAATTCTTTGAAATGTTACAATAGTTGTTTCACTGCATAATGTGAAAGAACAAGTTTATAAAAGTCGCAATTCGTCGGAATGGAAAATACTAAATATTATATTTGACAACTGTTTTATGTGAAAGTTTAAATAGTGTTGGAAATTTAAAAAATACGATTTGAATCTAAGAAATCTTGAATCTTAGAAAGGTCAGAAGATTCTGAGCTGCATGAAAATTGCCAGAAAGTCTACAATGGTCCTGAGTGCAATTAAAAATTTTCCGGGTAATCTCAAAGATCTCTGACCGTCTTCTTAATCGAAAAATTGCAAGATCCTTCCCAATACTTCGAACTGCCTGAGAATCTCCTCAGAGAAAGGTTTAAAGACCTCGAAAGTTTTAGCTTTTTAATATTTTCTTGTACACACCGAACAAGAATTCTCTAATTAAAACTTTGCCGAGCAAAAAATGTTATTAATTTGTGAGTTAATTCTGAGCGACCAGGTTGCAGAACCTCGGGACAGAAAAGTCCGCCGTTCATTCTCGAGTCGCACGGGGTTTCTCGGCCGCAAAGACCGCGCGGCTCCGGATCAGACCAATTAATTAGGAGGCCGAGGATTTCGCGCCAGTTTCCCTATACGATACGGTCCTCGCGTTGAACGATAAAACGGGATCGCGGTAATTAATTGAGAGAGCTGCAGCCACCGGTCGCGTTGCAGAATTTATTATCGCAACCGGGCAACGTTGGCTCCGGTGAAAAAAAAGAGAACGCCTCCGCTCTCCCACCTCGCGAAGGAGAGATTTTTTTTCCCCCGATTAGTCGACCACAATTTTATTCCCCTTCACTGGCCGGCCGCCAGGATTTCGAAAAGCCTCTCGGTCTCGGCCGCCAGGGAAAATACCGAGTCGAACGACCGGATTTAATGCAACGGATGTCCGAACTTTATCGGAACGTTCCACTGACCCACATCCACTCCTTTCCTTCCTCTTTCGGAGATAACTTCCGTCGTGCCTGGGCGAAAAGTTCGCCGTCTGATTGATCGCTTCTTGCGAACCAACCCTTTGCTTTTCTTGCTTGCACGTCTAGAAATGCTGGGTCTAGAAATGCGTGTATACTGTACCAACAATACTTTATACTACAACAAGTCTCACTGGGAAGTTCGGAAACTCCACAATTCGGAAAACTTTAAAAGTTCGCACAAATGCATAGTACAATTCTACCTGTCTGTACATAGGTTGTTCTATGTTCCACTTATTCAACGAACCGTGAAAACACATTTCATGTACGTGGAATATTATTTAATTTCATAACTTAATTTGACCGAACTCATTTGGCTATCTTCTACTCTATTTGCCTGATCATAGACCTATTATACTTGTCTGCTAATAAGCGAGCTATTCTAATTGTCTAATCACTATTGATCTGTTCGACTCTTGTTTGGTCATATACCAATTATACTTGTCTGAACATTAACGATCTATCCTGCCTGTCTGGTCATAAACGATCTGTCCAACTAGTTTGACCATGAGCGATCTATTCTGTTTGTCTGATTATAAACGATAGATTCTACTTGTCTGATCATAAATTATCTGTAATATTTGTCATGCCATGAACGATTTGTTCCACTTGTCTGATCATAAACGATCTGTTCTACTTGTTTCATCGTAAGCCTCTCCTACATGTTTGACCAAACATACTACACCTGATTTTATAATCCTGATCACACGTTCCAGAGCCTCCTGGTGGCATTTCGACGCAAGGTTACGAAACGTCGACCGCTCTCTCTCTCTCTCTCTCTTTCTCTGTCCATAACTCTCGGAATCATCGTTCTTCCCTGGCTGGCTGATAAATCGTAGCACCAAGATGGCCGAACAGACGACTCATTCTCCGTATCCGTTGAAAATTTTAATCCGGAAAACGGAGAGGCGGTCACGTCGTTGCCGTAAAGCTGACCTAAACTCTTGTATCCTTAACAACGAGCGTTTTACGTCTTATTTCCCGGCGCGGTTCTGAAACTGCCGAGAATAATGCACGAGCGTGCCTTCGCAAATCTGGAAACCAATTCCAGGTGTGCAACGGGGGTCCTCTGGGCGCAGCCAGTTCCGGCGTGAAGTGGCAAAAATGTGGCTCCCGTGGGTCCACTGTGCGTTCTCCCTTTAAGGTCGGCCTTCTCCCTTCTCCCGTCTCGTCCCGCGCGACGGCTGGCCGGCTTAGGCGAAAAAGTAGTGCTCGAATAAATCCGTGGGATTATCCAGGACGAGGAGTGTCCTGGTTCTGGCCCTGTTTCCCGTTTCTTCCTTCGCTTCCGGTCTCGTGCTCCGCGCGGCAGTAAAGGGACCACGGCCAGTGGAAATGGCCCGCGCTGGTCAGACAGTAAAGGAACGCTCCGCGGCCAGCCGATCCCGTGCCAGTGGCAGGCGCTGCGCGCTCCTGGCAACCGCAATCATTTCAAATCCCTTTACACCTGTCCGGCTTTCTTACTTTATTTTTCTATCCGACGCTCCTCGCGCGTTTTTCGTTCCCTCCGCCGCGCCCGTTCCTTGCATTGTTTCGGGGGATTAACCTGACTGCCCCCGCTCGCAACTGTTCCCGGTAAGAACCATCGTTTCTTCCATTCGCAATGCTCGTGACGGCATTAACTGCTCTTATCGGCGGTAATTGGCTTGGAAAAAATGCTGTCCGGTTCTTCGTGGTCGCCTTTCTCTCTGTTCTGTTTCCTTGGATGTTCTTGTACGACGGACAGTCGCGTGACAGGGATGGAGAAATAGCCTGGATGCACCATTTGTGGCCACTTTACCGGTTCCCGTATCGTTCACCGATATACTGCGCGGTCAGTAACTTGTGGTACAACCGGAAAGGGTTTCATGTTAAAAAATATGTAAAACAGATAGGATTAAATTTTTCCACACGAGGTCTCGTTTTTGAGAAAACAAGTGTACATTTTATTCCATATTATTATACATTTACGACTTATTTATCTATGTAGAATCATCCTCTATTCGAATGCACCACAAGTTACTGACAACCCTGTATAACTAATGAGGAAATAGGTCCATAATATTGAAGAACATAGCAGTGCAATCGTAAATATTGAGATAATCAAAACATTAAGGTAGACAATGTTTGGAACGTAATAATTCAAAAACTGATTGCATTATCGCGCAAGTGAAGGAAGAGGGAAACTGTAAGGTCTTTCCTTCCAAATAAAGTTCCCAGGGTGTATCTTGACTCAGACGTTTATTTTAACTCTCACTATACGACATATACTAATCGCGGTCGCGGTTATCGGCTAGCGCGGTTTATGTACTGAGTCTACGGCAACGAATAAACAGAACTCGTAGAAGTCTTATTGCCCGTTTTTGACTCTCGCTGGTCTATATATACGTATAGAGTCTCTCGGCTGATTGGTGGAAGTCCTTTTGAGGAACTTCCACCAATCAGCGAATTTTGCCTTAAACTCCCACGTTCCACGCCCCTCGTGCGTGGGAAGGGTGAGAGTAAGGTTTCCTTAAATTGTAATTTTGGTGATGCTGCGGGGTGTCTTCCGGACCCTGCGTTAAGTGAGATACGTACCTTCTGGCTTTCGTCAAGAAGGCCCAGCTCTCCGGGCTGATGGAAACCAGCACGGGCCGCTGGGGTACTCTCAGCTGGGGGCCCTTCGACTACCCAAAATTTATGGCGTCCACTTGCGCTATTGAGTTAGTGGAAAGAAACTACAGGGACACGTCTGTCCGCCAAGTGGCCGAAATCGTTAATGATGTCTTCTCAAAAATAGCGTCTTACTCTGTGCAAACCATAAATCTTGCTAAACACTTGTGCGCCGAAGATTTCTCTTCCGGCGCCCAGCTAGCCGCTACACAAGATCCTTTTACACAATTTGTGACCATAAAAGTACCACTTTGGCGAACCATCTTTCCATTTGCGGCCACCTGTGAAATTGGTAATGCAAACACTAAGAATTTCTGCTCCTACAAACGTTTATGTAAACGTTACAATTAACCCTTAAGTGGGGTTGATCCAGTCCCACTAAAAATTACGCGAAAAATTAATGAACGTGTTCCTGCTAATAATACAACTATTTGTGGATTTAGATGAAGTTTGACTATCTCATTGCATTTTTAAATACAGTTAGAAACATTGCATTTTTAAATACATTTTAAAAATCCATTTAAGGGTTAAAGATATGAGGTGAAAAAAGTGTATAACGGAATCAGTTCTGAAAGAGATTGTTAGAGGCGTTGATCAGTTGGAAATAATAAATTCATCGAGCACTGTGCATCACGGTTATCGAGATTCACTGAAGTTCTAAGGGAAGGTAGCTCCGCCGTTGGACTCATTTCTCAAACACCTCTGAATTAGCGATACTTCGGACAGAAATTACACCTGGTACTATCCTTGTCCTATTTTCTCGGCATAAAGCAGTCCGAGGATGTCCCGAAGCAAGACGGAATCTGCAAAATCAGCGTGAGATTGGGCGCCACAGGGAGCCGACTCGTTGATTTATCTGTTTACCGAGCCGCAGCTCGTTCCTTAGCTCTCCCGAGAAGAATTTCGTGGATGAGCTACGATCGTCTCGCGACCGAAATTTCTCTGGGGATCGAGGGCAACTTTTTAAGGGTGCGCGAACTCTCGTGGGGACCCCTGCCTGATCCTGCTGAAAGCTGTAGACAAATTCGATGGCTTACGGAAAGATTGTGGGACCGACGACAAATTTCTAAGTCGTGCGACAAAATGCTTAAGCCTGTTCCAATATCTACAACCTACGGAGAAAATGTAGAGCACATAAAAATACGAGGCACCTATAACAACATTGTACGAATCGTAAAAAAATTATGAAATCTCTGAAGAGTCTGTAAGACCCCACGAAAAAATTGTGAGACGTACCAAAAGATTTCAGGACCTGTAGAAAAATTAATAAAGTTTACAAAGAGATTGTGGTGCTTAGAAGAAAATTGTAAGACTTACAGAATGGTTGTAGGATATGTAAAACAATTATAAAATCTACGGAGACACAGTAAGACCCCAAGAAAAAATTGTGAGACCTACACAAAGGTTGCAGGACCAATAGAAAAAATTGTGAAGTTTAGAAGAACATTATGGTGCCTAGAAAAAAATTGTGAGACTTACAAAGGAGTTATAGGATACGTAAAACAATTATAAAATCTACGGAGACACTGTAATACCCCAAGAAAAAATTGCGAGGCCTACAAAAAGATTGCAGGACCAATAGAAAAAATTGTAAAGTTTACAAGAACATTATGGTGCCTAGAAGAAAATTGTAAGACTTACAAAGGAGTTATAGGATACGTAAAACAATTATAAAATCTACGGAGACACTGTAATACCCCAAGAAAAAATTGCGAGGCCAACAAAAAGATTGCAGGACCAATAGAAAAGACTGTAAAGTCTACAAAGACATTGTGGTGCCCACAAAAAAATTGTGAGGTTTACAAAGGAATTATGTGAACCGAGAAAAATTTCAGAAAAAATTGTCTGACTCGCGATAGCAAGATTGAGCCCCAAGAGCATGCCTGGAGCAATATAATACATGACGCTGAAAATAGGGAAAACGGGCGTCAAATAGAAAACTGTCCGGGGCCAACGAGCGCCAAGACGTTTTGCTTGACAGATCACGCCGTGGTCGTTTGGTCCCTTGAAAAGCAAGATTTATCGACCACCGGGTTCACGGTCGTAACCCAGTTGAGGACGCTTGTCTTTGCCTGAGCGGATTCTCTCTTGCGCCGCGTTTCGCACAGCCTCGCTGAATATCTGTAATGGATCGTATCCGGAACTTCCATTAAGTACTCTAGCATTCCCCCGCCGCTCGGCGAAACAAAACTACGGGTCCGGAGCGGAGAGGTACGTTCGAAACTTCGCTCTCTCCGCTCCCTAACTGGTACAACTTCTGAATCCCTTATTCTTTCCCTGATAAGGCAAGTTCCTTCGCACGGTAGCAATCCGCTGATATTCTGCCGCTGCGATTAGACGGCAGCGACTGTTGAATAGCCCGCGACACAATTTTACTGACGGAGTTCTTCCAACATCGACAAACGTACTCTTTCGTAAACGTGAGCGAAAATCTTCAAACTCCTGTTCTAATTATTCAGTTTCTTCTCATCGGCAGCTTTAGCTTCTTAATCACCAGACTGCAGGCTGTACGCTTTTATCACAAAAATGGGTGAATGAAACATCAAACGATAGAAACATCATAAAATTCTAAAAATGCTGATACATCATATTTCCAATCTATTAACATGATTGAGACAGAAAACACAGATAGAACATTTTGGTATAGAAGTCTGCAGTCTAATAATTAGACTACGGACCTTTGTGCATGAATTGCAAAACACAGGGATTAAATATAAAATATTTTTCACTAATAATTTTGATATGGTGGAAATAATATATTAATACTCTTGTAGTCTTTTGATCACCGGTTCACCGTTTTAACACTTTCACTGCCAAACTTAAAACCTCAAAAATCCAATAAAATCAAAGTAAGTTATCTAATGGAATAAAATTGGAAAAAATTAAATGTATAATATTGAGTAGTCCTCCAACTTTCTTGCATGTTACAGATCCTAATAAAATTTGGAACAATTAATATATTAACGTAAAAATTCATTTTAAAACTTGGACAAATAATTCCGTCACCCACATATGGGTGACATGGCAGTCAACGTGTTAATTTGCACCTACTCGTGTTTGGCATAAAATCCGGAGTCGACTAATAATCGTTAACAGGAAATCTGAAGTCTTAAAAAATTCCGAGCGATCCGATATGGACGGCAATAGAATCTCGAAAGCTTTGTGTTCGCGTGAAGAAAATCGAAAGGCGACAAATGGGAGAACCACAAGCTAAGCCATCGTCTCGCTCGGGACTACATTGACTTATACGTGTCCGTGTTCCGGACGGAATGCAAAATGAGATGAGTAATCCCCGAGCGAAAGGAGCCGGTGGAACAGTTCCGTGCTACCAGGAAACAGGGTATATCGGCGGCAAACTGCACTCAACGGGCCGCGGACAATTTAATTAATCGATGACAACTTAACGAGCCGGCAACTGCGTCTAGAAAGCGTTTCCGGCACGATCCTCGATTGACGAGCCGCGTCGATAACGCCGCTCCAGATCACTTAAAGAATGGAATTACCAGTCGGAGACAATCCATGATTACTTATTTAATAACGAGTGTTAACGGTGTCGAGTGCGAATTGCTTCGTGGAATTCGTACTCGATCGTATTATCGATTTACTACGAAGTAATTTCTTCCTCTTTTAATTTCAACTTTTGTTGAACTTGTTTCGATTCAATTGGTCAAAGATTAATCTTGGAATGACACCCTTGGGTTGGTATAAAAGACTTCATGAAATTTTAATCTTGTCTAGAGATGCAGATTTATTTAGCACGGATTTCCAAATAATTAAAAATATTCTATCTTCTTTTCTAAAATAAAAAATCACACTTATTCTCAAATAAGAAAAATTTTTTTGGGAAATACTCGAGTTCTGTGTAATTATTACTTGGCATAGATGAATCTGACAATTTTTAGGAAGTATATATCGAGAGTGCACGGTACTTATTAAAAATATTAAATTTGAATCACGTTTGTTCATATTTCAATTAAACATTCTTCATATCCTTTGTCGACATAACTCGAACAAGAAAATGCAGTGCCTTCGCGTGAACAAATAGATGAAAAAGTATCTAAAAAATTTTTTATTCAGTCCATGGAAGATGATAAACAAGATTTTTGTTGCCTGTTCTCTCACTCGCCTTAATATCGCCTTAATTCTCATCTGTGTGGCTGAGAATTATTCATTGTTTCTATAAGAGGGATGCGAGATAATTGGCCGAATAAATTTTCCGAATTATTACATAACAACATTCTCGCTTTCCGTTAATTACGGCCAGAGTTTCACGCTACTGATTCCTGAACCAGGTTAACGACTCAACACGATTCACCGTAGCATCCTCGTTCCACGGAAATGTCTTCGGCTCACGCTGTCCGGGAATATAATCACCGTAACGCTAGCCTCAAAGCTTGGATTTGGTTACCGCTCACCGAGATCCGCCGTTGACCACGAAAAACCGAGCAGCCTGTCGGGAAACGCCTCCAACAGGTACAGTTGCAGCTCGATTCACCTTGCCGGTGAAATTCTCAGACGTCCGGAATTCGCGAACCCACTTGTCTGCTTGGAGAACCTCGCAACATTATCTCCGGCACTTGGTAGATTTATCGCCGAAGAGAAATATTTTTTCCCTCCAGGAAACATGAATAATAGACTGCTGGTTTTTGTGGAAAATAAAAATTGTCCACGTTAATTCCAAGGTACAGGAGCTACATAGACATTCATTTCTTTCCATAACGAGTTGGAACTAATCCAACACTGTGTTTAAGTTCTT
The DNA here is from genome assembly GCA_913789895.3 of Seladonia tumulorum. NCBI lineage: Eukaryota > Metazoa > Arthropoda > Insecta > Hymenoptera > Halictidae > Seladonia > Seladonia tumulorum. The sequence continues at coordinate 30,571,577 of OU565266.1, forward strand.
TAACTGTTTTCACTGTTCTGACTTTGATCTACTCATTTTTGTCATAAATGCATAAAACATGCAGTACGCTTAATATCCTTTTATTTTCCCTAATTTTTCTCTAATTTTCTCTAATTTGACAGAATTTGTCTGACTAAAGCTTGTCCTCTTCTACTGGATCTTCTGTTCTAATAGATACAGATTTAAGTTTACCCAAACGGTGGACTCTAGCTCAGCCACAACTTGTTAGTATAATTGATTACATGACTTGGAAATGTTGAAATATACAGGGAGTTAAAAAAAAACACACACACACAATATATGTCATATCGTTGACATATATCGATCATTCGCTGTATTTGATAAGATAACAAAAGTATTTACCGTTTTAGTAACACGTATTTCTTAATAAACATTGTTAACCCTCTCGCCACATTTTTTAATGAATACCCAAATAACATTCTACCATCACATTTACAATTTGAATATTCTTCCTTAGGGGTGGGTATTTTTTAGAAATGTACGAGAGTTAATACATCTAAAATGAAAACACAAGAGTACGGAATTATTGTCGTTATTGTTGTTGCCGGTAAATTGGCAACGGGCCATTCGTGAAAATAAGGGCAGGCATCTCCGGAAATCGGGATTGCAAAAATTTTTGCAGCCACGGGCGAGAAGTTTAATCGAGTCTTCGGCTGCCGGCACGGCGTTTCTATTAAAATTAGCGTACCTACATCCCGGAATATTAAAAAGCTCCAGATAATCCACAAGATTCCGCCACGGGAGGGTGCGGGGGTGGCACGGGGAACGTTTCCATTAGCAGTCGGACAGAGGCAACCCGCAAAACTGCGTCTCCACCCCCACCCTTTTCGTTCTGCTGGCGCGTCTCCAGAATTTTTAGGGATCCTCCGCATCGGGGACAGCTTCAACCTACTCCGACGCTACCGTAGAACCTTCCCGCCCGTTTTACGGATAATTACGGCCGAGTATATTATCTAGTAAGAACACCACCGATTGCCGTCCAGCGAAACTCCCCGGCCAACCGAGATTTCTTTTATTATTTCTCCTGCCGCTGGCATCGGAGTATTTTTACAACGCGTCCCTCTCTAATTATTTTTCTGGCTAGACAAAAATCCCAGTGTATGTGTTACAAAAATTTTATTCAAAAAAAGAGAAAAAGAAAACACCGTCAAAATACGATCACAATAAATTAGGTATTGGATTTGATTTGATTAGGATTTGATACACATGAAGGTAGATTGAAATCACCGAAACATCTGTCTATTACACTCTTCGTCAAAAAGATAGCCCAGGTGTGCTATCTTTAATTTCTCAATGACACATGTAAAATTATATAATAATATGTCGTAGATGTTTGCATACAACGAAGAAAAACTGTTCCATACTAAGGTGGAAATGATAGCACATTCTGTTAATATGTTTAGAAATTGCTCAGTATTTCATGATCTATCAACGAGTAAAGATTACAGTGCAATATTATATAAGTTTGTAAGTATGGGACGCGAAAAAATGTAACGAGTCTGAAAAAAGCAAATTGTTAAACTAAAACAGCAACAGTTATCAGTAGCGAAGATATCGAAAGTAATAAAAAGAAGTCGTAAAGTAATACACAATTTTTTAAATAATGATGAAGATTATGGCAAAAAGAAAAGGACTGGTCGGCTGTCATCGTTATCCGTTATAGAAAATAAAGGGGGATGTACCCATTATTAAATAAGTATGTGTTTGATAAGTAATTATTGTTAGTTAAAATTCATGTTCATTATTATTTTCTTATTGTACATGTGCTATCATTTCGTTCTTAAAATAAAACAATTTTTTTGTTACACACTAAATCTTATAATATTTTTAATTATTTTCAACGAACCGCATATTCTGACCTCATAATGTATGAGATTGTACGTCGCAAACGTAAAACTTTACATGCGTCATTGAGAAATTAAAGATAGCACACGTGTATGTTTTTAATGAGATGGAAATGCTCATGGCACAATTTGAATGGTTGCAAAAGAAGAATACTAACAAAAATAGTGAAATCTTATAGTACATTATATCCTGTAACCAATGAAAAGATATATTTCAGTATACTTGACAGTATACTTCGGTATATGATAAAATAGAAAATTAGCAAATTGTTGAACGTAATGGACTTACAGTTCAGCCGTTTGTCGTTAAAACCAAATATATCAGTCGTTTAGCATAGCAACAACAGTCTTCCAAAAATCATTCAACCCCATCGAAGTCGTCGAAGAGAAGATTTCCAAAGTTCAACGTTCAGCATAAAAATTTAATTCGCAGTCAGATTTTTAAACTGTATTTCGCGTTGGGAGTTGAACTTTTTGCCGGGCATCTGCGGAACCGTCGATAAGATAACATCCAAAAAGAATTCAATTTTAGAGTTTTGCGTGGCTGCGGGTCCAGGAATCCGCGGGCTGGGATTGAATCAGGTTGGATCCTCGGTCGGAAAGTTTCTCACTGATCTTCGGTCGTTTACGTCTCCGTTGGAAGAAGATATTTGGATCTCGGCCGCGGAACGATAGCGAGATAGCCGCGGAGGCGGGCAGGGGCCGAGAGAATTTCAATCTCGACGAGTCGATAACCGGAAGCCGCCATCGCGACGGAAGTTCCAGGTCCGAGGAGGCATCGAGAGACCACCGTCGCTGGAAACAATGGCCGCGAACCCACGAAAGTTTTCGCACGCCGCCTTTGACAACTTGGACAGTTAATACCGCCCAGGGTTGGGCCCCGGGTGTTAGCTGCCCCCTCCCCCCCCTTTCTACTCCTCCACGTTTCTCGCCACCCGATTGGCACCACTTGTCACTTTTGCGATAATTATCACCGAATCCCGGAACACGTTTCGAAAAATTGGATTCCTCTGTTAACCTTTAGCACTCGAATGGCGACTGTAAGGCGTCATTAAAAATTGCTGTATCATTATTAAAAATATTTGTTACATTACTAAATTTATTTGTATTTAATAGATTACTAAACATTTCAGTATTGTACGTGTAAATAGCACCATATTCGTACGTATAACATGAAAAAAATATACAAAGGGGAAATATTCTAGGTTGGAAGAAGTCTTTCGTTTTGGAGTTAAAGTAGCTTCGAGTGCAAAGGGTTAGTAACTTTCACGTGTCCGGAACGATGTGAAAACAATTTTTAATTTTCTTCATTTTTGTCGTAAACGCATAAAACTCGAAGTCTATGAGTAAGTTCTGTTAGGCTAATTCTCAAGTTCCTTTCCGGCCACTTTTCTTCGTGTTCCGGTGCACAGAGGGGTTGAGAAGGAGGTGGAACAAGGTCTGGGATGGGGTTGGAGGGCGTCGACGCGAGCATGAGCGCGTTAAGAGAACTATTTTCGTAAGTTTAATTGCGGCTGAAGATGACGAGGAGAATAGAGCAGTCGGGCGCTCGCGAAACTGCCGCGACGATTATCACGAACGAAACCCGTCTTACCCCGGGGATTTTTCGCGGAGCACGCCGACGAGACTCGAATTTGTCTGGTTAATGGAGACCCGGTTGCTCATTAACACACTCCGGTGCGCTCGCGAGCGAGATAATGAACGCGATCTACTGTTCTGCGACTACCGGATAGGGCGCCGCTATTGAAAGGGGAACGAACTGTCCTCCAAGGATGATTAGGTGATTTTCCCGACTTATTTCGTGTCTCGGAGTCTCGTGGCTTTGCTTGCGCGGTGATTTCGAGGCGAGTTTCCTTTTATTTCGTAAAGCTTGTCAAACTGTGCATTGTATAATTTTATTTGGTGCTTCAACGCATTAAACGCGGTGCTAATCTTGTCTCGATTTCCTCTTCAACCTTCATGTAAATTAAAAAAAATGTAAATTTCAAAAATATGCAAGAAATAAGCAGAACACTTGCTTACCTCATTTCTGTTTAATCTGTTCCAATCGAATTTATTAAGACAGTGAAACATATTTTTTAGCTGTACTTCCGAAAGGCACCGGTGACCGATCGAGATGAAACTTGGTGGGTATGTAAAACTCAACATTCTGAACAACTTTTTCCTATGGAAAGGAAACTATTTTTTAATAATATTTAAATTATATTAATTATATTTTTTGCAGCTATGTTGCAAATTCGATACCGTTGGTCCTCAGGGACTGACATGAGGATGTCGCCTGAAAGTCTTCTGGGTTTGTTTGAGAATGTTTGAAGGCGATTTTCATTTTATTTGACAAGGTTTGTCAAACTATGTATGCGTTTTTGCATTAAGTAATTTTATTTAATAATTTGAACTAAGCTTGAGGCAAATTCTACTCTAAACTATTTATTATATGACAGATCTATGCCGAGTAAAAGGAGCAGGACAATTCAGTAATATTTCAGCAATCTACGTCGGAAACAAAATGGTTCCTTAAACGTCGTTCGTTGGTTTTTCCAACGTCTCCGTTTATGGTAGAAATTTATTACCTGGATCGATGTTGATGAATATCACTTTTTGTTTAAGGAAGCGGCAAAACTAACGAGCACAGCAATTCAGGTCAGTGATAAATGACACCGACACGAGGATTATCGTGCAGCAATCATGGGACTCTTCATGCGAATCAGTCCCGTGTTTGAATTTACGTTCATTTACCGAAGCCCTCCTCTCCCTCCCCGTCCCGTGTTTGTTAAATGATTTTCAATAGCTGTTAGAGAATGTTTATTCGAAAGCGTACAATTGCCGACTGGGATGTTTGCGGAGACACGTTGGGGACGGGACGTGGCGGGGCGCTATCGACAAAACTAGCAAATTAGAACGGTAACGAGAATTTATGGGTGTAATTAAATGACGCGTGAAGCCGCGAATGAATTCCGCGTAACAGATACCGAAGTTCGGAAATATCGCTGTGTCATATCTGCGGTGAACGATAAGCACCGTTGTTCTTGTCAATCTTCTACGCGATTAATAGCAAGACCGCGAAAATAAATCTGCAATCACAAACGTGTTTCACAGCTCCTTTTTTTCCATATTGATTTCCAGTTGAAAGTTTATATTAGATTTTACTCGGCTTCTACATTTATTCGCAGCCTAACATTTAATATTTCAGACTTGCAGAAACGAAATAGTATCTCAAACTCACAATTTTTTTCCAATCGCTCTATTTAATTTTACTCTACAATTCCCTATATTGCATAGAATATTGAATCGTTATTATTAAAGTGCAGACATCCGTGCGAATATTTGTATCATTCGGGTTTTATGCATTTATGACAAAAGTGAGTAGGCGCAATTTGAAACAGTGAAAGGATTCAAAGAATTCCAGAATGTCGATATATTATTAAAATATTACTATTATTAATGAGGAAAATAAATGTTTACTTAGCTCCTGCATCTTCTAATGGATGCATAAAAATTTGATTTTCCATAAAGATCCGCAGTCTAATCGTTACGCAACAAGATGACTTGTTATTTCGAAACATTCGTAACACTTTTAGGCTTTTATAATTACGACATTATTTGCAAGCCATAAAAACTGACACGCTCACTGGCATCGTTTTCTATTACCATCAATCTCCGCGCGACTATCAATACCGCCACCACATTCAGATACGTGTACTCGCAATGCCTAGCAATTAGCGTCGACTAATCGCGGTGAATAAATAAATAACAATAATGGTGGGAAATAAATCAGGACAATTCGCTTGCCCGTTACAGATCGCTGGGATCGATCACGCGAAAATAAACACGGCGTGTCTGGCCGTCGCACAGTGTACCGAACCATGGACAAAAATCGAAAAAGTCACTGCTTCATATCGATTTAAAACTATGTTCATACTATGTCAAAATGTCCAAATAAATCATTTTTCGAAAAAAAAATTCAAAAAGTTTAGTAGGAAATTAGTTACAAGCGAATTTGTAAGCGAATTTTACGAAGATCAAATAGTACCTCAGTTCATAGCGTAACTTGTTCACGTTATATTATGATCCAAAGACGATTATAAGAAATAATCTTTTCAGAAAATTACGGCTAAGGGTTGGCGAATTGTAGTTTATCGTCAAAAATTGTGTAATACATATATGCAATATAATAATTAACCTGAAATGAAACCATTCAGTTTCATTGGTTTCCCTAATCTTTGGAAGAGGATAAAAAAAAAGTTCCGCAAAGTTCCGCAAAGTTCCGCTGAGATTTTGATTGCGTTGTATTGGTAAGATAGTATACTTTGAATTGTATAAGTTTTAGCTGCAACTACCTGCAAATCTCAGAGTTATTTCACAAAATATGCAGCAAGAATCGGTCAGGAAGATCAAATAGTACATCCGTGCATAGTGTAACTTTGTTTACGTTTTGTTAAAAAGTTCCGCAAGGTTCCGCTGAGATTTTGATTGCGTTGTATTGGTAAGATAGTATACTTTGAATTGTATAAGTTTTAGCTGCAACTACCTACAAATCTCAGAGTTATTTAACAAAATATGCAGCAAGAACCGGTCAGGAAGATCAAATAGTACATCCGTGCACAACGAATTAGCACAATTCTTATTTGTGTCGATGAGACGAATGTTATAACAGTTTAAAACAAAGTTTCAGTTTCGGAAGAACTGAACTAAGAATTCATCTACTGAAAACCAGCAATAAAAACAAATTTTGTTTATAAATATCGTTTTTCAATGTTTAAATAAATGACTATATTTATAATAATATCATATTGAGATTGCTTTCAATATAAATAAAAAAAACCCACTTTGTTTCATATCTATATCAAAAACAGGACAAAAGTTATTGAATTTTGTCCAAAAAACAGGCATTTCGGTACACTGTGCGTCGCGTCGACTGAAAAGAAAGAAGAATCGGCTTCGATTAATTTTTCGCCTCGCCGATCGTCGCGCTCTTCGCCGTGGCCCCCGAAGCGAATCGAAACGCTGATAATTGAATACGTCTGTAATTAAAACGCGTCGTCGACGACGGCAGCCAGTTTTTTTTTCTCACGTGGACAGTCACGAGTCCCGTTTCACCGTTCGTTGGGCCGGGCCGGGCTGGGCCGCGTCCTCGTCATTATCGTCATCGTTATCGTTATTATCGCTCGGCCGCTGTTTCGCCGCGGTGTTTCCAGCGCGGAACGAGTCACGGCAATTACAAGTACACGCCAGAGCAACGTACTCCTTCGTCCTAATTCCGTTGGATTCCGTTTAATATTTCGAAACGCCGGCGAAAAACGGGTCGACATTGTTGCTGCCGACAATTGAAAGTTCAGGACTCGCGTCCTACGGTGTGACAGGATCCTCGGTATATAATGCACCAGGTTTTTCTGCTTGACTATGTTTCTAACCTCTTAAGGGCCCGGTCTTCGTAGACTCGCGATAAGGTAGAGTGACTACGTTGCCGTCAAAAAATGGTTTTACGTGCCTCAAGTTTTCGTCGTTATACAGGGTGTTTGGTAACTGGTGGTACAAGCGAAAAGGGGGTGATTCTACATGAAAGAATAAGTCGAAAATATAGAATAAACATTTTTTGTTTGAGACTCTGTTTTCGAGAAAATCGACCTTGAAGATCTGTCAGGTTTGTGTGGTTTAGTATATGCAGGAAGTAGATTTGTTTGGTCATGATCAGACAGTTGCGTCAGACAATTCCTATCGAATATCATGCGTATTCGCTGCGTTTCAAACTCGATTTTCTCGATAACGAAACTTCGGATGAACAAATTTTATTCTATATTTTCGACTTATTCTTTCATGTAGAATCACCCCCTTTTCGCTTGTACCACCAGTTACCAAACACCCTGTATAAGAATATTTTGTCGCTGGTAAATGGCTCATTTGAAAGAGGAAGGTTCAATCTAGTGTGCGCTGGTCATTTATTCTAGACAAACATATACCAGGTTTTTTAAATGAAATTAATTTTGTCAACTCCATTTCTTAAAATGATATACTTTTCTATGTACAGTGCTGGACAAAATGATAGGACGATTGATGTATTTGTATATTTCATATACCATAATAGGATATGTATACATTTTATTCACCCTACATATTGAATACGTCCGACAAAGTATGCATATACACTTGCAAGTTTGTATCTTGTACAGAAAGAAATCAGTGAAAATAATATAATATAAACATGTATTGATTTTAGTCAGACAAAATGATAGAACATTATCAAAAAAATACAATTATTTGAACAGAAATATTTTCTTGAATTTCAATTTGACATTTAGTGAAACTGCCTTTTCCTTGTACAACATCCAACAAGCGATTGGGAATTGATTTAAACAATTTTTGAATACGCTTTTGTTTTTAAAAACTCCAATTTGTAAAATACTTTGTTTTATTTCATTATTGTGTTATATGAGATATACAAATACATCGATCGTCCTATCATTTTGTCCGGCACTGTACTATCTAATAAGCGGTTTCAAGACGCGTACAGTGACCTACGACTCAAGGTCATTTAAGATCGTTGAAGGTCAACTTACCTAATTTACTGATAATTTACCGATAATTTATCTGATTTGCTTACCTAACGATACACTGCTAACTCAACTGCTCAAAATGACGACCTTGACCGAGGAGAGTTAGACGCGGGTCCAATCAAGGTAGCCATTGCGGTCGTTGAACATCTAAATTACTGAGAAGGTGGAACTCGGAATCGTCGTCGGAAGCATGGAGGATAACAGTGGCAGGAATGTCATTAGCAGTCGCACGGATACGGAAATTACGAATTCCGCGCGCGCGAGACGCGGGTTCCTCGTTCCGTGAAATTGATACGCGGCGAATGAAAGAAATCGCGACCGGTGTCGACGAAAAGATTCCTCCGAAACGCGGGTATAATAGCACGTAACGATGGAAGATGGAGGCTGGCCGTCCATTAAAATTAAACCGCCATTACGGGAACGCATCCGCGTAATCCCTCCGAGACACACGTTGCCGGTATTTCGGTGTTACGCGACGATCCGACCAGGAGTATAATGGTGAAATGGAGCCGGCCCACCGGCACAATACAGCTGCGTGCACGATTTCGACAGAAATCCGATTGCGTATCCTCCCACGCAACGCGCACACACTACGTCGAATAAATAGCTCAGCTGTCCGGCCGAATTTGCACGGCTGCGTCTTCTTCATTCTCGGCGCGGAGTCGTCTTTTAATTATGTCTTCAATCTCCGGGAAGAGGAATCATTGATATCGTCCCTCCAATTTTTTATGTCTAGGCAACTTATTTCTTATTTTCTAGATTTTCGAGCTACAATGGTACTTTGTTAAATACAATGATTCCTCTATATATGTCGCCAAGGCCTGGATGATAAACGTCGCGGAATTACCCCCACTACCGCGAGATAACCTTGTGAGGGGCCTCGAACGCCGAGGTGTGTAAACATAACAGGGCTAGCGTACGTCTCCTGGACGATACACGACGCTGGATAGACCCGTGTTGTTGACATATATCGAGAATGCACTGTACTTGTTAAAAATATTAACTTCGAATCACACGTTTGTTCATATTTCAATTGAACATTCTTTATATCCTTTGTCGACATAACTCGAACAAGAAACTGCAGTGCCTTCGCGTGAACAAATAGATAAAAAAGTATCTAAAAAATTTTTACTGACTCCATGGAAGATGATAAACAAGATATTTGTTGCCTGTTCTCTTACTCGCCTCAAAGAAAAATAGGAACGTCTGTGCGGCTGAGAATTATTCATTATTTCATTAAGAGGGATGCGAGGTAATCGACCGAATAAAATCGAGAAATTTATTTATTTTATTTTTCTTTTTCCTGTTTTTCGAATTTATCGATATTCACCGTATACCCTAAAATAGGTCCGGTTAAATTTACACGAGTAAGACCCACACTTTTCTCCCACGATTCACTTGTCAATACCTCAAGCTCAACGAAACTACCTTAGTTAAAAATAATAGAGAATTAATACAATGTGACGATACGAGACAAAAAACATGTTCTTCTCTTTATTTTGACACCTCTAGATTGACTTTAAAAATAGTCGTAGAGATAGTGTTTGCCATTTCTTTTTTTATTTGATGTACTCTCTGGACGAAGGTGTATTTTATTTCCACGGGAACCCGTCTGAAAATACTATCATAAATAGCGGAGATTTTCCATTCAAGCATTTCATCCTGTCACGCATAAATTACGAGCATCTTTGTTCCCGTCGACATGTTGTGTAGCCCTGATCATGCACCACGGTTCCGTGATTGGAAGTCGATATTCCGCCGATATTATCGATTATCACCCTGTCTTCGGCAAGATTAATGGTAATTAGTGCGCGTCCCGTTTGCTCCGTTGTCGATTCTTCTCAGTATACTTTGAACTTCTTTCAACCGCATGCCAATAGCTGTTAATAGATACGTGTAACGGGGCCTGTCATTCGACATTTTTCCCGCTCCTCTTTGATTCTCGAGAACGGTCGATTGATAATCGATGGAACTTCCGCAGGAAATTAGTAACACGAAATAGGTACTCAATCGATATGAAGATCCAATAAAATTCCATCAATTGCAGCGAAATGCGAAAATCTCTATAACGGGGCAAGAAAACTCTGCACGATTATTGTTAACAGGTTGCAAAATGGTATAACATTATTTGTACACTCTTTTAATATTTTTCTCTCACTCGATCCACCTTTCCAAGCTCACGTTGCAAGATGAAACATTTCTATACGTTACTAATAATTATAAGAATAGCCATGATTAACGATTGTTCGCGATTTCCATGAGCGTCGTTCACTGTAACAAGGTTCCCAGTTTAATTGCACGAAATTTGCGCGGTCCATGTCAACAAGAATCTCTGCGGCGAATTGTACAATCACATGAAACACTCGTTAATTCGCGGTGTCGAAACACATGTCATGTTCACGTGGGAACTTGCCGTTTTTTATTAATTACAATCGCGCTCGACTGCCTTCAAATGGGCGACGCGCGACGGCCACTGTTTATCCCCCGTATATACGGTGAAATTTACGTCGGCGACGCGATCCAATATTAATTAAAATTTTAAAACGGTAATTGTGATGCGCGACCCGCAGGCCAAACAATGCCGGCGCCGAACGAGCGACCGATGAAATACGAAATGGTCGGGGACTCCATGAACCGTTTCCCTAATCCCATCGGCCTCCATATTTTCCGTTCTCCTCGTCGTTCTCCCTTCGTTTCAATTTTGTCCTTGTCGGCCCTGGCATCGTCAAACAATTATTTAATTGCTATAAGTACTCCGAAATGGAGCTGCAATAATCAGATGACGCGACAATTCCATTTCGTTCTTTTACCTCGCGTAATTGGCAACATGTTTTCATCATTACTTTAAAAACGTTGAATTATAAAGTGCACCGAGTCCGAAGTCAGAATTTTTATCTGTAATATTTATCGTTTTCAATCGAACTGTAATCCGTACGTTTGGAAACGGAACGTAATTTGTCTGTGCAAAGAATATCCTCTTTTATCAAGTAAACGCACCAATTTCCAAATTGTTAAAAATTGAATAGGTTAATGTTAACTATTTTAAATCCATTTAATGACTTCTAGATTTCATTTTTCCAATTAGAAACGAAAAGGCAGAAAGTTTAATGCAATATCTCGGGAAGTTTGTTTGATTTGATGTACAAAATGTTTAAATAATCAAGACTTTTAACCCTTAGCGCTCGAATGGCGACTGTAAGGCGTCACTAGAGATTGCTGTATCATTATTCAAATTATTTTTTACATTCCTAAATTTATTTGTATTTAATAAATTACTAAACATTTCAGTATCGTACGAGTAAATTGCACCATTTTCGAATGTATAACATGAAAAAATATGTAGAAAGGAAATATTCTAGGGCCGGGAATTGTCAATTTGTAATATTACATGGCTTCTCGATAATTCTTGTATACTTAATTTTGGATCAGCTTCCACTAGAGATTTTTGGGTATCATTATCAAATTCAACTGGTCGTCCACTTCGAGGAATGTCAGAGAGATCATAATCACCAGCAGCAAACCTTCTGAACAAACGTTAACACTTGTTGAACGTCAATACGTCTCCATAAACATCGCAAATTTTCTTTGTTGTTACCGTTGCATTAAATCCTGCATGAAAATGCAAAAGTATGCAATGACGAATATGATGAAGGTACGGTCGCCGCTATTTTATTACAGGGTTGTAAGAAAAATGTATACTTTTTAGAATACTTTGAACACAGGCTGCCCTACCGAAAACTGTAAAAGAATACGTGTTTCTTCTTCAACGATCGGTACAGAACTAAAGGGAAAGCACATTCTTTGCAAATAAGTGATTACTTATGGGTACCCCTAATATTATTATGTAACAAATTAAATTCATCAACTGCTACTATTATTATGGGACAGAGGTTGTAATATTTTATAGTTTGTGGACACTACGGCGTTTTATTTCTTCCGTTAAGCTGGCGATCGTCGCCAGCGATCAAATATTTTTGATCGTCACCGTGACTTGTTTGCCAGCCGGGCGGAACGCTTCAATCAGCCTTACTGTCTCGTCGATAAAACGCGGGCCAATATCCTGTCTGAAGAAAGGAAAGGCCTCGGTTGAAAAGACACGCGTGGGTGTAACGTAAGACGGGGTGGGCCTGTACAGGAGCTTGTAATCAAGTTAAGCCCACCCCAATTCGTTACGAGGCGGCAGCCTGCTCGGAATTTCAAACGTGCTCCGGTACGCTGCGCGACGGTAATCCTTATCAATCAAATTTGCTCGGCGAACAGGGTCGGCGCCGGTGGGATTTCGTCGGAAAAACGTGTTGCTCCGCCGGGAATGGGTCGTGGCTTAGCGGGGAAACTTCCGGCAAGCTGAAAGCTTTATAAGCTCTCGATACGCTCGCAGCGGTGAGCGCGTCCGCGAAACCCTGCGAAAACTTCGAGTCCCGGCGATCTTGCGAAATTCGCCCCGGTTACAACTTTCTTTTCCAGCCATCTTTCAATCAGCGGACAAGATGTTCTCACTAACAGGCTTCATACGCGCAGACAATAAAAAAATGTCTCGAGAAAATTAATTATTCGTTGAAAAATTTGCTTCGGCTAACTGGATCTTCTGGTGTGGAACCTTGAAAAAAATCGATTTTTCCTTTCTCGCATTTTCCTCATCCTCATCTGTCCCTCGTGCCAATTCGACACAAATAGATTAATACTTTTTTGTACAGAATATGAAGGAGCATCAGCTGATGTAATAAAAAATATATGATTCCGTTTAAAAAAACATGAATGATCTTCGTATGTCCTTTACACGTTCAACTACAAAAATGAAAATGTACCATCAGAATGTGCCCCTCTCAAACCCCCCCCCCTCTTAACTTCATCTAAAACATTGTTTGCTATGCGTAATAATAATGACATAAATGTAGGATCATACGGACCATGGAAGGACAAAGAACACTGAATATATTTAAACAATAAAAAGACAAAAGACAAAACAAGGTATACAAAGAGATATTACAAAATGCTACTCGACGCGCGCTTCTCTATGTCTCGACGAGAACTGCCCGATGCCGAACGTTTCTCGAACTCGTCAGCTCGTCTACAATGTTTATTATACAAACGCTATCGCATCGCTCGGGCCGCCTGGGTCCGCGTGAGTCCTTTATTCCCGCCGACAAACATTACGCGATGCCGCCGAACGCGCGCGGAACGAAGGCACACGGAACACGACACAGCCGCGCACGAAAGTTTATCTTTTACGCGCGGCAATATGATTCGGATCGTTCTTTGAAATGCACCGAACCTACATAAATCTAGATGGCAAAATGTGGTGACCCACCCTGTATACGAAACCTTGTGACTTTTATTTTTTTAAGATGAAATATGCAGGGTGAGTTATTATTGTTTTTAAAATGGGAACACCCTTTGTTGAACACCCACGATGATAGTTCCTTTATAAGGAATTCAGTGACTATAATTACTCAACGTGATTCAAGGTCACAGCCGGAAGAAACATATGTAGTGTCTCATCAAACTGGACCATCTAAAATAAATAAATAAAGGAAAACATTGGTTAGTTCAGAGAGTTATGCAAATGTTTACACCCGAAAGAAACCCGGCTCCATATATCCGAAAGTTACCCTAAACAAAATTTTGAAAAATCACTTGTTTTCACTGGCGTTACAGGAGAAGCTCCCCTTAGAATAAAATGACAGCGGACGTAAATGGAACGTATTGCAGGGGCGGACATTAAAGTTGCGTGTATGTACATAAGTTTTCCTGTCGCGGTGGCGGGACGAGAACGTGGAAAAAGGGTAGCGCGGGTTGCTCGCGATCGAATTTAATACGCTTCGTTTTTCGATTCGGGCCGGGAACGAGCCGACACTCGGCCGCGATCAATTTGGGAAACAGATTTTTCCGTATCCAGCGGCGCTGCGGCCGCGGTTTGTACAACGAAACGAAAACAAGAGGCCGGGAATATTTTCCGGCGGCCAGAGAGACGCCGGGTAACAGTATTTTCCGGTGGAACAACGGGGCCGCGAACGTAGCCGCGTATGTTTTCGAATATTCGATTCGTGTGATGTCCTACACGCGGCGGCGACGGCAGCGGCGGCGTCGGTCTAGCCAGAGAGAGAGACCGGGCCATTGATTTCCTATAAAATTACCATAAGTCTCGTGTCAACGGCAACGAGCTTGTTGTTTGGTCAGCTGTCTGGATCGAGCTCCTTTGGAATTATTGTCCACCGTATTAACCAGCCCTTTCCTACGTGTCCCTTTGCCGCTCTAATGGACTCGCTCGGACTCGTCTAACTAAATAAATTTCCACGGGAAAACATGGCGCATGCGGTTAAGCAAGATACGGGAACTCGATCAGCGGAGATCAAAGGTTAATTTTGCAGTCCTTGTACTTCCAAAGTAAGCCCCGGGTCCGTGGAAAATGATTGCGCGTTGTACATTGATCATTTTCACTTGTTTACACATTGCACATACCTCACCGATTTTGAACCAAATTTTTTTCAATTAACCAGTTAACTGTGGAGCTCAATTTCAGAAATCCCCCACGGCGCGGAATTAAAATCGTGCAATGCGGAATATACACAAAAAAAAAAAAAATAAAATATAGAGGAAGGAGGGTATTCAATAGTCAGGATTTCGATAAATATCTCCAACTCCTACTAACTATATTTATTCGTTTTTAATATAAAGCTCAAGCGCGTCTGCGGATATCGTGTTAATGGGTCGCCGGTTCGCTGGTAACTAATTACCACGATTCGTTTCTTTCGCAATTAAAACAATTCACCTGGCAACGATAAAACGCACGAGTCTTCTCGGTGTACTTTTGTCACCGAGCTGTTACAATCTTCGCCGCGACGCGCGAGCACACACATACACACATACATACTGAATGCAAACGCGCCCGCAGTCATTCCAAACAATCTTATTACCATTAATTTCCTACAAAAAAAAGAGGTTCGAAGGGGGGGCAGGGCAAGGGTTCAAAAATTACACTTTTATTCGATAAGAAATTAACAATTCATTAACGTTAACGGCACCGCAATAGAGTTTTGGATTGACGTGTATACACGTCAAACACGCTTAACTGGTTAATATTTTATTTTTGTAAGTTAAGCTGTAACGGATCCGCCACCGTATATATTGTTCATATAAATAAGAAATATGTCCATGTTAATGATAAGCGATTCATCGCCAACGACAAGTGAACGTGTCGAAAAAAGAAAAACGAACGGGATGAAAAAAGGACGAGCAGTCTCGTCAGGTCCGACATCGGAGAAGGACATATTGATAAATTACATACTGTCTGCTTTAATCACAGCCATTACTTACATTTTTAAACTTGATTATCATGTTTCAAATTAAGTGCTGAAATGCGAATTATCGGACTGTCGAGGACACCCTCCTTAATCCTTCTAGTACAGTTTCTGAATACTCTTGTAGCCCATGAGTATAAAAAAAATCAATAAATATAGAGGCGTTAATCGAAGAAATTCGAATTAGTAGAGACTGACGAGGGTATTGTCCTGACTACAAACGTTCATTTTTCAGGAAAATCGTGTTCCTAAAACTCGAATGAAATGAAATATCCAAACCAAAAATTCGTGAGAAAATTAAAATCAAAATCAAAAAGTATGATATCAAATAATGTTGGAGTTCAGCTCTTTTCGAGGCATTACTAGCCTGGAGCGAATGGTACACGTATCAGCATTGAAAGGTTAGGCAAAGATCGTGATCGGTCCGTGCGATCGTCCTTGACGCCGTTTCATTGGATCGAAGGCGAGCTGCCACGATTTTCATCGAATTTCCACGGCGCTTACCAGCCATCCAATCCGCTTTTAATTGGGTTATTAGGCTCCCATTAAACCGGACACGCGTGGCCACCGGCGCCGATCACCTCTACGTATGAACGTTCGCTTCAAAACACCGAACCTAACGCAATTAAGTCGGCGATCAGGAAATCGGAATCGGGTTGCTCGAGCAGCCGACCTAAATAGTTAATAATTGCTCGGCACCGGCTCCTCGCTTCGTTTCCGATTCCCCTTCGTACGGAAAATTGGAACGATTCCGCGGGAATTCGTTTCCTGGTTTTTCAGTGTGCTGGCAACGCGACCAACTGTCGGTAACCGATCGCGTTTTCTTGTCGCAGTTCCATTAGGATCAAAGGCTCAGCCTTTATACTTTTTTCCAAATTGCAGACTTGTAAATGCTGCACGTTCAAACGTCTATAGAAACGTTAAAAAAATGTTCTCGTGATTGAATCCACCACAGATTTGAAGATTGAAGCTGCCCCTTCGCAGCGAGACCTAAGCTAACAAAAGCTTGATGTACGATTTTCTTTTTTTTTTACAGGAGGAACAAGTTTTGTCAGCAGCTTATATTATTCTAAATTTTCCAGTGCACCATTCAAAGTTGAATAGATCGTCTAAAAGAAATCGTACATCAAGTTTAGAAATCTCGCTGTGAAGGAGAAGCTGCTGAAAAATTATTTTTAATGTTTTTCAGCTGCTGTGACATGCAAAAATTTTAGAGGAAAAACTGGACGACCGACTGAGATAATAGATGACTCGAGCTTCAGAATGGGCCCAAGTGTATTGTTATGTTATTTTTTAAAAGGAAATAATTGCTGATTAAACGTCCACAATTTTGCGAGAATGGGAAATTCAGGGGTCAAATATTTTCCGGATCAACTGTACGAGATTAGTCGATGATCTTCCGCAGAAGCATCTTCGCAGCTTCGGTAATAAGCTGGCAACTTTCAGCAACCGGTCGTGTTTCCCTGTTACAGTCGCTTCAGGATCAAAGAAGCGGCTTAAGCATTCGAAATTGCAAACACGAGAACGCGAAACTCGATTCTAACGATTCGCTCGGAAAAATATACGGTGAAATTCCTGCGACAAAAATATCGTTTTTCATGCAATAGAATTTCTGTGGAACGGGATTTCCATGTAACGATAAATATCGGGGCTTTTTCCTCATACACTCTTTTTATTTCCATTTTTTGCCGTACCGTTTATCTTGACTTCCGCAAATATTTCCGCTGTGTTTTTTTTTATCGCGCAAGGACCAATAAAATCTTCACCATTTTTCGAAAAGCATTTTATGGAAAAGCTTGTTGATCAAAGCTGTTTTCCTTAAGATTTCAATGTCGTCGTCGTATTGTTCGCAAAAAAATGTTTCCGACGAATACGAATAAGTAAATTACCGTTCCCGCTACAATCATATCTTTCTGGATTGCAATCGAGCGCCTAATGTTTCCAAAAATCGAGAATAAAAAACTTCCGAATCCAAAAATTCATAAAAAAAATGTAAATGGTAATGTGAAGGTACGCAAAAAATGTGTAAAGTAAAGTACACCCACGACAGTTTGTACAGCAATGGTTTAGCGTTTCAAGCAGAGTAGCAATACCGAAAATCGCCGCGAATCGAATTTCTCTGTACTATAGTGATGGGGGGGGGGCAAACGGAAACGAGATTCGGCACGGAAATAAAATTTTCAAGCGCAATATCGCCGCCCTTGGTGTATTAAATTACGGGCCAAGTAAATTCTCGTTCGACCGTGAACTCTCGCACCCCCTACCCCCGCGTACAACACGTACGTACTATGCTATAGTTCTAGCATTGGAAAGAGATCGACGCACGCGGTATTACCACATGGTCGCTTGTCGTATACTTCCTCCGTCCCCCGTGTCTTTCTACTCCATGGGGTGGAGATAGTGGAAAACGGAAAATAGCGATGGAGTTGATAGTTGGACGCGAAAAACATTCCTCGAGCGATTCACGGACGACCAATTACGTCGCGGAAACTGCCATCCATTAAAGTCCCCCTCATACTGTCCCTATTAGTTTCCTCGTTTTTTCCTGCCTGTTCCCAACCCTTTACTGCCAACCCCCCACTACCCTCGCCCCAACCTATCGTTTCACTCGATCGGCCGGATTAATTGCGAACTGATAGTTTGTTACGATACAACCGCAGGAAATTACGCGCGGTCCGTAATTGCGGCGAGTTCATTTTTGATGGGCCACGTTGCGGAGACCGTGGATCCTTTTTGTGTTTGCAGGGGTATTTGCAAAAGTAATGACAGAAGTTCGCTTTCTATTTTATGATTTTTCCGATCGAACAGCTGTTTTGAAGTGCACTGTTCGAGTAATGGGCAAGCTTTAAAGAATTTATCGGAAAGATTATTCGTGAAAGGGTTTGATCGATTTTGCATCAATATGAAAATTATTCTACTGGGAACTTTTAAGCACTTGAAATTACGCGTGTCATGCTTTTTAACGTCCAAAATATTTACTTTCTCATCGTATAGCCATTCGATACGAAGGCATATAGTAAATACAAAATTTTCTTTCTCTTCTAGGAATTTCTGAACTCCAAAGAAATACTAATGACTGTAACTGTAAAATAAATTGTAGTATGAGGGGTTAATTTTTTCTGGAAAAACGAGTTTGAAAAAATATTGTTTTTCTCTTTCGATTTATGTTTTCATGTAGAGTTACCCTGTACACGACGATTTTTATCATTGCACTTGTTGTGATCGTTAATGGTAGCATTTTTCGGACGCTCGAGTAGTTTAATCGAATAATTTTTGCCAGGGGTAGTAGCCTACAAATTTACATCCTTATCGTGTTGTTGCGAGTTCGGGGCATCTCGATAAATAAAGCGTATAAAATAACAATAAACCTTTACGTATCGATACTCGTAACAGTACGATTCCGTCGAGAATAACAATCCCTAGAGTTTCTAACGACAGTCATCAGCAGAGACGTCGGGGATTTTTCATTTTTGAAATCCCGGATACTGAACTGGAATAAATCCGTGGAAAGAGGAATGGAAAGTCTGCTCGATGATTAAAATTCGCCTAAAGTAGTTAAGCTTTAGCGGTTTAGAGCGACATTTTTACATTCGGACGAAAATCAAGAGGATTTTTTATCAAAGGGAGGATGCAAAACGGGGCACAAAAATTGGATCGGTATAAAACGAACGGCTAGAAATGCAATCTTACTTCGGGAAATATTTTCCCTCGTTATCAGGCGGATTCGACGATTTCACCCCCTCTCCCCCTCTTCATCCTCCTCGTCACCCACCCGAGCCAATGGTTGCACCGTAATTACGATGAACTCTTTACCGGGCACACTCGTTGATTCTCTTCCGACAGACGAATCGAGTTTCCACTCGAACCTCTAATGGCTCACTCGAAATCGACCTGTTTCGAACACATTCAATCGAGTTGGCCGTTTTCCACGCCTACGTTGCCCCGTTTATTTTTCTCCTTTTTTTTTCGCGACCACCCTTGTAACCGAGTCACTCGTTTGCGAATTACCTTTGATGTTCCCTCAAGCCCGACGCGCAGTGAAAATTTCCTCTGACAAAAATTGTTCGCTGTAATATCATAATCCTGTTGAACGTAATGATATTTCGAATCGTCGATGAAATTAATTGCCACGCTTCGAAATCCCATTTTCGTCGCTCGTTTCGGAAAGACTAGCATTTGACACCGGTCTCGCGTGCACGAAGTTGATTGACGTGAATATTTTTCGTTACGTCAATATTTTCAACGATACAGATAATAGCGTCCAAAAATTTTGTTCGATGCACGCGAATTGTTGACCTGAACTACTTTAATGTCTTCGATGAAATAATTTGGCGAATATATTAGGGGGATGCATAAGTAATCAATTATTTTGAAATCTAAAACAAACTGTAGCAAATTCAAGTTTTTATTTCTTAATTTATTATGTAAACTCCATCATTATCAAGGACATCTTTCCTGAAAAATTTCAATCCCTCTCTTATAGAAATTCCGGGTTCGTGAAGCAAAATATGACTCAAGGTGCCTCAACTAAACTTGGAACTAGAGGCAAAATAAATTCTTTTCAAATAATTCATTAATTATAGGTACCGATAATAGAAATTAATGGACAATTTTTATGCTGGGGACATTTTCTAAAGTCTCCGAAGCCGCGACAGAAAATTAAATACGAAGCGTCGAGGTCCTCTAGGCGTTTTCTCTTGACGTAAAACTTTCTCGCCAGCCTTCGTAAGGGATGCAGTTACAAGTGATACCGTGTAAGCCGTTTACCGAAGACAGTAAGTGGTTCGCAGAGGTACTGCATCGGACGAAATTGCGTTTTACAGCAATGGACCGGTATTCGATTTCTGTATTCATGACCGTAGCTCGCGCGAGCAGCGTAAACGTACCAGCTTGCAGCGTGCAAGCTCCGCTTTTGTAACGATCGGACAAAGACTGAGCCGCGGGACACAGCTTGCCGATCATTATTCATAGTTCTCCATTCGCTGTTACTTTACTTTCGAACGATGCACATTGTTCGCAAGGCAAGCCATTCTAGAGGAGGAAAATGCTGGCTAGTTGCGATTTCAGCTCCGTCACGATTTTTAATTTAAAACTAATAAACTAATTGACTAATTTCGATGAAATTTTCATTATATGTACACATATGTAAGTTATATGAATCTACAAAATAAATTTATTAAATTTTCGTTACTATTCCAAATAAAAAAGTTGTAAAATGCAATTTTTACTATTTTTTTTTGCAGTTCCAACAGAACGCAATTTATCCAAAATCTTTATTACACGCCATCTAAAAAACCAGTCCAAGCTTGGCAGAAAAACTGTAGTCGTCTGGTCTTTTTGTAAAAAAGTTTTAAAGTGTGTACCATCAATTATGTTACTGACTGTGTAAAAGAAGCCAGTTATTTTGAGTACCCCAGTGGCTGTAGCGTTGAATTAATTACACTTTTATCATACGTTATAAAATTTTATTTTAAAAAGTTCACCTCTAAAAATCAAGATATGCCAGAGTAATTCGGCCAACTCAATATATTTTTCGGTACAGGTCACCAAGGCTATGAACATGTTAAACTTAATTAAATAAAATATAGATCCAGTATATGCCGAGGCAGTAAAGTTAATTCCTACACTTCGAACGTAATAAAGTATTGTCGTAAAACGTTCTTACAAAGAAAGATTAAGTAATTTCCTCTGGCAAGATTAACCAGCAATTGGTCGGGTGGTTTACGAGTGTACTCAAACTTCTTTCTTCAGGCAATAACGGTTTGAAGTTTTCTACAGACCAGGATACTCAATCTGTGGTGTGGTTGTGACACAAATTACGTCACTGAGATTTCCTTTGTAATAAACGCGACGAAGTGAAGCGAAGTGAAGCGTTTAGGAGACGCGAAGAGAATTAGAAACTAAGCAAACAGGTAGTCAAAATAATAACTAATAATTAAAATAATATAATTGATATTTAACACTATGCCGTCCGCAGATCTTAGATATGATTCTTTTGTTTGACGCCGGCATAATAGCTTGGAAATTATAGATTTAAAAACAAATTTCGAAGATGGCAGTAATATAAATTCCTAAAATTACGATATGTCATCCAAGAATTTTCGTACTTAATTTTTAGTTAAATAAGCACAATGCTATAGTTAGTTTGCTGCGTTTAACACCCAAGAAATATAGTTCAAATGTTATTTCAGTTTTTTAAAATGGCACCAAAGTGGTACCACCGGCATACACCAGATAGTTTTTGCATGGCACCAGCGTGATTCCACCGGACGGCATAGTGTAAAGATCATCTACACAAAATATAAAGAAAAAATTCTAAGAACAAAATGATTAAAAAATATCGATTTTAATGCTTTTTGCTTACAAATAACAGTTGGATCCTCCAAATTGGATTCTCTTCAATAACTGTTATCGATGAGTTTTTTTCTGTTTGGTTATAATATTAAGTTGGTGCGTATGAAATGTCGGATTTTTAAGTGAATATATAAAACTGCATATCTTTTTTCAAAAGCTGTTTATTCAATCAAAATATGCTCCATTCGCTTCAATACACTTTTCCCAACGAGACTTTAAAGAATAGATGCCTGTCTTAAAAAAATTCTGATCTTTAGAATCAATAAACTCTGACATCGAATTTTTCAAACTGTCTTCATTTTCATACTGTTTAGCCCGGAAATACAGTTCTAAATGTTTAAAAAGATGAAAGTCGGTTGGCGAGAGATCCAGTGAATAGGCTAGGTGCTGCAAAAATTTCATATTTCAATTCATTTAATTTCGCAATTGTTTTGTGCGACGTATGCGGCCGAGCATTGTCATGGAGAAGTAGTGGGCCATGCCGATTAACAAGTGATGGGCGTATAATTTTCAATTTTTCAATATTGCAATATTGTTGTATGGTCAACTTTCATCCTGGTTGCAAGTTCCCTCGTGGATACAGTTAGATTCGCTTCCACCAATGCCAACAGATCATCATTTTTCACAGACGTTTTGGGTCTTCCACGCGGATCATTTTGTAGTGAAAAATCACAAGACCGACATTTTTCAAACCAACGCTGCACTTTTCGATCGTTAACAGTATTCTCCGCAAACGCTTGGTTTATGTTGCGTGCAGCTTTTGCAGCATTATTACCAAGTTTATACTCGTACAAAAAAATTACACGAATATCGGTTGAATTCATATCGGTACAAAATTCAAAACAAATAACAAAAGGGAACACTTTCGAGAACATCTCCTTTGTTGAAATGTGACTCTGGGAATGGACAGTACGACTATAAACGAGGTTATGCCAAAAACAAAAGTATAACGAAAACAGGGAGACAAACGTTCGCATGTAAAAAAAATCCAACATTTCATGTGCACCAACCTAATAGTTATGGTCCCTGATTTCATTTGTAAGGAACCGATTGAGTGAAAATAGAAACAACCGAAAACTTCAAGCGAAGAGGACTCGAGATGCATTTGCAAAAAGCATTAGATCTTGCATAAAGATTCACATTGTAATAAATCTATTTAATTAGTATCCCGTACGTTGTCACAGGAAACCTAAACGGAAATCCACAAGCAAACATTGATCCAGAAGATCTTCGATTCTAAACCCACGGCGCGTTCGCGATTCCAAGTGTGCGAAGACGTAACCGGCGGCAGTCGCAGGTGTTTCTCGGCGTAAATTCCAGGTAGGGAAAAGGCTGGAAGTCCCCGGAGCATAATTCGCAGCGGCAAGACTATGGGTTCCCGTGCGCGGGGGCTTGTTCATCTGGGCGAACGGGGCTCCGGCGCTTATTTAAGCGGAGTTTAAGTGGCTGGTCGCTCTCGGTCGCGGCCGCACCTGCTCGTAATTGTCCTGATATTTGCCCCCTGGCCCCGGGGGGCCGTTCTCCGCGGTTCCATCTGGAGCTTATTTATTAATTGACCCTAAATTCCGGCGCCGAAGTGCATCCGGCCCGGTGGTTCTCGGGGACCGGAGCCGAGCCGAGCGGAGCCAAGCTGAGCAGAGCGGAGCGG
Source organism: Seladonia tumulorum (assembly GCA_913789895.3). NCBI lineage: Eukaryota > Metazoa > Arthropoda > Insecta > Hymenoptera > Halictidae > Seladonia > Seladonia tumulorum. The sequence goes on from OU565266.1 coordinate 30,595,293, forward strand.
AGAGAGGCAGAGAGAGAGAGAGAGAGAGAGAGAGAGAGAGAGAGGGAGAGAGAGCTCAAGCCGGGTGTTCATCGGCTCGTGAAACGTTGGAAGGAGGAAGAAGTTGAATGGGGTGATAATGAGCGTGATAAAAGAGAGCACTCTCGGGAGCCGAGTGCTGGAACGCTCTGATTTCGGGATAGAACCTGGAAACCGGATATCGCGGCCCCTGCGTTTTTCGATGCTTATCGCGGCTAGTATTCGCTGTAATTGCGCCGCCATGACTGTCAATGGGGTTTCTGGGACATTAACGCGTTGCTGACCGGACGCGCTGCACAGTGTGCCGTTTCTCTAAAATAGGTGAAATTAACTGAAATATTTTCAATGTTACGGAATAAAATGTCCGATTTTCAAATGCAAATGTTCTAAAGCGTCTCGATCAAAAAATTCTATTACAGCCTACAGGTTTATTATTGATCACTTTCAGTTACAAAACTGATGCTTCAAATCCTTTTACCGCGGGTGACCTGAATAAATAAATGCAACAGCTTCATCGCAACAAATATGCACAGAAATCACTGAATGAAATCACTGATTATTTATTTATTATTGTTATTTGGACATATCAGACATATAGACATATAGAATCTGTTTTCGTAATATAAACATTTTAATTTGACGCAGTAATGTTATTTTGATCTCGGCGCAGTGCAATACGCACATTTCGCGATGCGTGCATATTTTCATCGAGTGTTCATTTGTAGTTAATTACAGGAAAGATGATGTAATAAATAACACGGGAACAGCGTTGGAGGGAGAAACATTTGCATCGTGAATCGTCCGAATATTTCAATTCCAACGCCACTCGGCAGTAACAGCCGGACCGCCGATATTTTTCGCACACTTATCTCAACTTCATACCTATGGATGGTGTCCCTTGGGGTCGAATATTTTCGAGAAACGCAGAGCTTTCAATTTCGCGAGTAAAGCGACCCCGGTAGGAGGATTCTTGACGGGTCGCGGTTTTGACTTTTCAATAATCGCGGGGAGCCGCGTCGATATGCAAATTCCCCAATTTCATCGGAGCGGCAAGATGAAGCACGCCGGCCCGAGATAAATCACTGGGGTCAGTTTCGAACAGACAGATTTATCCTGATAAATTCCGATCGCGGTTCATGCCGGCGCAAGTTGACAAAGATCAAAATACACATGGAAAATTCATTCGAGTAAAGTCAGTAACATAAATCAGCGAAGGGGGAATTTTTTATTTACGAGTAGATACAGTTTAGTTTGGTTTAGACAAATAAAAAGATTTTAACAAAAATTCGTCCGCCGTATTCTTTAATTTCCGAACGATGCAGGTTTTCGCGCCGAAGAATTTCCAGAACGTACACGCGAAGAAACGTACTGAAAAATAAATGGACCTGTGTATTAACGCAACGTTCTCTCGCAGGATGCATTTCGTTGAGGGAGAACACGCGCGAGCGATTTAATTAAAAAGTCGAATCAGAGCCGGAAAAAATGCGAGAACACGAATGATACGAAGTCGTCGGTCGATTATCGTCGCGAAAAACGGCAACGGAACGCGGAAAATCCGAGCGGATCGCGATCCCACGCTCGATTTTCCGGGGGCGAAATTTTCGCGCCGGATCCGCGTGCCGAAAACGGAAACTTTGCGGGGCTCGGGAAATTGTGCATGAACCGCCGGGCGCGTTCTGTTCTGCAATTATTCGTCGGTTGTCCTGCACGCCATCGGAGCGATTCAGGCTTTCCGGAATTTTCGAGAGAATCGAAATTTTCCGAGCCGAGAGCATATCGCGTAGGTATATCGCTTCTGCATTCAACGGAAGAGACTCACCATTACGTTCGCTCCGTTTTCCGTTGAAAGGAATTCGTCGAGCTGTGGATAATCCGTGAGCGAAATTATGGGAAACATCCTGCAGATGTTCCACGTAAGACTCTGCCACGACCTGCGAGAACTATGCGAAACACTTCAGTATTGCCCCAAGGGCTATTTAGCGGAAGTTTCCGGAAACATTACGGATAATGAACTATCCGAAAATAATATTAACGCGCTGGTGGTTTCAGTATCTTGACAGTTTCTAGAAAAATGGTCGTTCTCTTCCCAGCAATAGTAAACAGGCTCGTCGACGCCAGATTTACGGAACCCGTCAAAATGTCGGATTCTAAATTGAAGAGCTCAGGGCAACAAACGGTCAGCTCGATTTCAACGTGACTGTGAGAGAACAAATTTTTTCGATAGTTCAGTGCAACAAATGGTCATATCACGAGACGTTGGTAACTGTTCTTTGTCGCGCGAAGGTCATAATATTACAGGTCATTGAATTCATCTTGACCTTATATTATCATATAATCAAAATATATTATTCCATTACGAAAATCTTTGATGTTCTTGAAATCTCCAAAAATAAAATATTTGCCCCTCTGAACCAACTAATGTTTTCCTCTGAAATTTTCTTCTATCATAACAAACAAGCGAGATACTTTAGATAGTCGACACCCTGTATTACAATAAAAATCGATTTTTTCAAGACAAATTCACTCAGTTCTACCTACATCGAACATATTGAACCTCGTTACTACAATTTTAGTCGATGAACTTGTTTTATCCCAGATAGCACAGAGACGTCTTAAAGACGTCTGAATGTCCTACGAATGTCCTACGAACGTCTTCCGAACGGCTTCTGAACGTCTCTGGAACGTCTTTGTGAAATAACTGTACGTCTCAAAGACGTCTTTAAGACGTCTCGAACAGACTTCTTTAAGACGTCTCGAAACGGACGTATTCAAGACGTCCCGAAACGGACCCGTAGTAGCACAAAAATATTAGATAGATATGTTTGTCAAATATTGGAAAAATATTTTTTAAGCCACATTTTTTCTTACGAGAAAAATATTGAATTTGAATATTGTATACATGTACAAGAAATATAAATTGAATGTTTGTTATAACAAAAAACCTAAATAAATAAAAAAAAAAAAATTAAAAGAATGTTTTTCAGCATATCCGCGAACATTAACATTTTATGCTTTATTTTTTTATTTAATTTATTTATTTATTTATAAATAAAAAAAATAAATTAAAAGAATGTTTTTCGGCATATCCGCGAACATTAACATTTTATGCTTTATTTACTTATTTAACTTATTTATTTATTTATCTATTTATTTTGATGTATTACTTTTCTGTGCACTTCTTTGTTGATGGAATATTCCACTTTTTTAGTACTTGTTACACTTATAAAGGCTCAAATCGTATCAAATCATATAATTATTAGAAGAGATAAACTTCTGTTAAAAAAATTGTTTAGATAAAAATCAAACTACTTTTTTTTAATGAAGCATATTATTAATGGTATAGTAACGACAAACAGATATACAATATTTATTGCTGAATTCTATTACGAATATATGTATATATGTAATTTATTCTAATAGTGCTAAATGAACAATTTAGTTATTTAATTTTCCTAAATAAATTTCCTAAATAAAGTCTATTCGATGGATGGAAAACTGCGTTATATTGCGTTGCGTGTGTACAGTTTATAAAGCTTTTCTATAGCAGTTTAGAATGACTGAAACGTCAGGAAATGAAACGTCTTAAAGACGACTCGTAAAAGACGTCTTTTTAGGACGTAAGACGTTCAGACCAAAAATGGACGTAAAACAGACGACTTTAAGACGTCGCGTGCTATCTGGGATTGTTTTAACACTTTGCACTCGAAGCTATTTTAACTCCAAAACGAAACATTTCTTTCGACCTAGAGTATATCCCTTCTGTAGTTTTCTTTCCATGTTATAAATCCGAAAATAGTGCAATTTACTCGTACAATACTGAAGTTTTTAGTAATTTATTGAATACAAACCAATTTAATAGTATAAAAAATATTTCGAATAATGATACAACCGTTTTTAGTGGCGCTTTACAGTCGCCATTCGAGTGCTAAGGGTTAAAGAAAGACTGTTCAACTAGAAATTTCTTCAAACACCGTTCTTTCGCCAAGAACTTAAACATTTCAATCAGTAGATTCACGAATTGAAGTTGAGTTTACAAATTTTTGTGAACATATTATTTTGGAGCTTTAAAGAAGAACCCTCTCGACGGATACATCTCTGAAGACGATTCGTCGGGCAACAATCGTTCCGTTTCGTTAAACGGAATTCGCGGGGAGCCGATTTCGCGAAGTTACACGGGCAGACACGCAATTCCGTAAGTGGTGTAAGCAAACGCGTCTCGGGAAACTCGATGCCGACACTCCGCCCGCGAAATCTGTCGCCGAATCCGTGCGCAGCAATTCTCGAACTCCCTCTGCTCGAAGGCGGACACATGTAAACAGCCATACCTATCCCAGACGGTCGGCTAACGTGTATCCTGCATCCCAGAAGGATTCGTTTATCCCGTAAGTAAATTCCACGATACGGTTCGTTTTCGTAGCAGACCTGGATATCGCAACGTGTCCCGCAACCCTTGTAATCGAATACCCGCCGAGATTACACAGGTTCGGAGATAATTCGGTTTTCACCCTCCGTATGCTATTCTACTACCCTTTGAACGTGCTGCTTGCCATAAAAATCATCGCTCCGATCGATACACACAAATCCGTTCAGCATCGTCTGCTGAAAGAATTTTTCTCACCTACATGGATCTCTATTAATATTCTCTGAACTTATTATCGTGAGGACATGAATTGTTATACGTATTAGAGGTACCCGTAAGTAATCAATTATTTGCAAAGAATTTGTTTTGCCTTTAGTTCCGTACCGATCATTGAAGAGGAAACACAGTTTCCGGTAAAGCGATCTGTGTTCAGAATATTCTAAAAAGTATCTTTTTTTTTACAGTCCTGTAATAAAATGGCGGCGTCCGTTAAATAAAATAAAAATTCTCCAATAATTTTACTGTATAAAGTAAACGATACCACTAAAATGTTTTCATAAAAATGTGAAAAATAAATTCACGGTCTAGTTGTTTACAGATATAGACGACAATTTGTCAGCAAACAGTAGGAACAATGCGTTCAACAATCGGAAAAATCGCAGGTTGGAGCAGCGTGCACCGTCGAACGAGCTCGGGGCCGGTCGGGCTCTGGCGATTTTGTCCGGGGTTGCAAAAAAAAGATGACGGTATTAATTTTTAAATAGAAACCGACTAGCTTCCGACTGGAACGTGTCGGCGACACCGTGAAATTTCTGGTCGAGTTTCGACTAGGTTCGCCGCAATCAGCGCGCGAGCAGCGTATCGTGAAAAAGCGCGTTTGCAACCGGACGCACTCGCGCTTGCTCGTACGCGCGGCATCGTATCGCGGCGCGCCGATGCGATGGAACGAAAAACGAGGAGAACGAGAGAGAGATCGATCGGGCACGATCGGTTAACGAATTTCGTGCGGAGCCAGGCCGATTGAAAAATTCGATTCCGCGGCGCGGCTCGCGATAGGAAGAAAAATAAGCCGGCTAAACGCCGCGCGCCGGACTACTCTCTTTCGCTCCCCAGCGGTGCAAGGTTAATCACTGGACGCGGCGCGAGTATCATTTTTCTTCTTCCTTTTTCCGTCGGCACGGGAGGGGGAGAGCACAGATAAAAAATTTTCAACGGTCCGGTGGCGTTCTTTCACGCGATTTACAGAGGACCCGGCTCTGCACAGTGATTCATTCGTGGTATCAATCGCGGCCGGCACAAACGCACACGGTTCGCGGTGTTTTCTACCTCAGACAACCGGTGTGCACGCGGAACGGTATCCTTCCAGGATAATGGCGCCGTAAGGATAACGTATTACACGCCGGCGAGCATTAACTGACCAACCGTGCCGCGATTTCAGAGACGATGATCGCGAGCGCTCATTTGTTCTCTCTTTGATAATCTTACTGTCTTAAATTGCACCAGCTCGTTTCTGTCATAAATGCAAGGGACAGTAGAGACTGCTCACTTTTGTATAACGTAAATATTGTTAGCGTGCATTACCAGACACGGGAACTACTTATACATTCATGAATTTCCTCAACTCTTTTGATAAGTGGTAAATAATACACTGATACTATTCAGTTTTGTCTTATATGCAACAAATCCGCAGTCAACTATAAAGCAATACATACTTGTAACTCTTAGTACTAAATCTAGTATGTTTAACACTTTGACTGCCAAACTAGAAACTTCAAAAATTCCATAATTAAAGTAAGTTGTTTAACGAAATAAAAATTTTAAAGAATTAAATGTATAATATTGAGTAGTCCTCCAACTTTTTTACATTTTATTGGTCCTAATAAAATTTGGTACAGTGAATATATTAACATAAAAATTCATTTTAAAACCTGGACAAATAATTCCGTCACCCACATACGGGTGACATGGCAGTCAACGTGTTAATAATAAATTGAATTAAAATTGAAGAATTAAGATATGTATTTGGTGGATCCTACTATACTCAACCTACAACCACAAAAATTGATTTCAAAATCTTTACAAAGAATCCTATCGTCCATTTTTCACATAACTGGTAAAATGTTAAATGACGACAGCGATATTTTAAATCAAAACGAGCATCGCGGAGGAGCAATGAATATTGAATAATATTATCTAACAGACTTTGTACGGTAAAGGTACGAGTTGAAGTGTGTTCTCGATATATATCAACAACACGGGCCTTGTCAGCGACAAATATCGTCCAGGAGATACTATTATTCTTTGATCCACGTGATCGACTATCACTTTGATCCACTATCACGTGGTGATAGTTCTGCGACTATTATCTGCCAAGTATATGCGACATATATCGGGAGAAGACTGTACCGTGCACCATCAGGTTACCGGACACTTAAATTCTCATGTAGAATTTACGCCTACGTGCAGTACAAACTGTTTTCATTATTTTTCTTTATTAACTACTACTAGGTTTACGGGACCCGTCAAAATGACGAGTTGAAATATATTTAATTTAAAATTTATTAAGAGTCTAAGGATGCATAAGTTGATGAGAAATTATTTTGCAAATTTCTTTGAGTATATATTATTTTAAAAATATAGCTAGAAATGTGGGTAGCACGTTCTTGCTATTTTCATAAAGGAATGCAAAATAGTCACTTTTAGTGCTCCGTAAACCTAGTGTTAAGTTAATAATTCCTATTCAGTTCTTCAATGCCAATAACCGATACATGTTGTGTCAATAACTGTACCAAATGTGCCAATGATTGGTACTATTTGTCTTACGTTTGTTGTTCACTGATTATACTTTGTAATAAAAGATTTACGACTCGTAAAACTGTTTGATCTTGTTGAAATATCTCTGTTAGCTTATAATAATAGCAAGTTAAACTCGTTTAAACATTTCAGAAAAAAGATACAAAGATTTTTACTACGATTTTGGCTTAACCCTCTATGGGCCGAATTTTCTTCCGTTGATTTCTATTTGCAGACAACTTGCAAGGCATTTACTTTTATATTCCAAATTGTTGGTGCAGCTAACCGTCATCAATATTGTTATTGGTTATCTCAGAGACATTATATACTTAAGACGTATACGTCATCTTCAGAAAAAAGTAAAATTATTTGGTAAAATGTCGATATATTAGCACGTGATCTGAAAGTTACACGGGCCCATAGAGGGTTAATCATTGTACAGATTACCCTAGTCGTCACTAAATATCCGGTAACTGGTACCTTTACCCTAGGTTTCGCTTGAAAAAAGAAGCTTTCCAGGAGGAACGCCCTCTTGTGTTTCATACAAGCATGCATTTCGGAAACGAGGAAACGCACCGGTTCCGTTTCACCGGACATTTTTCCAGGTCTCTTGATCCAGAAACTCATCTTGATCTATCTCCCGGATACAATTCAATCACGCCTGGCCGCGCCCCGACAGTAATTTCCTTATTCGATGCTACAAGGTAAATCGAAATCGAGTTACGGAATGGATCGTCCGATGGAAGGCGATCAAGTTCCCGCGAGTAAATTGCCGGCGCTATATAGCCGACGGTGAATCGAAATATTCCGTGCGATGCACGCGGCGGATCGTTCGTCTCGATCGCGCCGGTGTTTCTTAATCGCGGGCGAAAATAGTGTTGCAGGGTTTATGGTTATCGCGAGCGCGAGGAGGCCGCCTATGACGCCACCGGCGCGGCGGATTGAACGCTACTTAAAAACTGTTACCCAATGGAATTTACGGCACGTGAACGTACACGCCATGTCGATTATTAATTAATATTTATTCCAGTTTTATGGTCACTCTGAGATATTGTACAGTGATTTTATTCGATTTTTATCGGTCTTCGCGATCGTTGCTTTACGGTGCTAAGCAAGAACAACTAAATAGCAAAAGGCCTATGTAAACTTGATCTTGTCAATTTTATGAAGCATACATTCCAGCCACACTTAGTGTTAAGTAGGTTCAAAATTTATTCTTGGAGACTGAAAATTGCAGCTTGCTTACATTAACTCTTTGCACTCGAAGCTATTTTAATTCCAAAATGAAACATTTCTTCCGACCTAGAATATTTCCCTGCAATATATTTTTTTTCATGTTGTATATACGAAAATAGTGCAATTTACTCGTACATTACTGAAGTGTTTAGTAATTTATTAAATACAAATTTAATAATGTAATTTAATAATGTGAAAAATATTTTGAATAATGATACAGCAATTTTTAGTGTTGCCATTCGAGTGCTAAGGGTTAAAAGCCTGTCTGTCATACGAACTTTGAATTTTAAAATATCACTGATTAATTACTCGATATATCAGAATGAGGGAAACGTTAAAAATCTTCGTATTGTCAGACTGATGACATTTATGCACACAATACATGTATACAGAATCAACGTGGATTAAAATCAACCATTACAAGCCATTCTCATTTTACTCAATCAATCCCCGGTGCATTTACCAAAAATTCAATTAAAATCATTCGAAAAGATTGTGAGCACGCTTGTTTATGGTCTTTTTAATGTACCGGTTTAATTGCTAGACGTATCAGAATGCGGACAAGCGTTAACATTCACGTTCTGTATTATCGTCGCCGCCGAGGGACTGGGAGGATAATAAAATCGGAATGGAGATAATGTTGCATTGAATCGAATCGCTCGGTATCGTCGTCGATCGATTCCTTGAAGGGCGACCGGGTATTTACGAGGCTCATATACATACAATTGTATCCTCGCATCACCCCCTGTTTGCACCGGCATACACGGTCGCAATAAAAGGGGGTTGCTGGGAACCGGAGGGTAACGCACGGGGCGAGAGACAGAACGATCGTCGGCGCATAGGGAACGGTTATGACGCGATGCTCCATCGAATATGCATTATTCATTGTTGCCCGGTACCCTTTGTTGTCGGAACGTGTCGAGAGTAAATATTTATCCGCGGCCCTTGTACCTTGCTGCAGGTATCGAGAAGCTATCGAAAAATTCCGTGGGGGGTGATTTTTTTCCAACTTCTCCCCTGGCGTTCCGCTGAACTTCTCGCGAAACTGCCGGGCTTCTACTTTCCCACTGGCTTTTTCCGTTTCTTTTTAAAGAGCTGAAACGAGCGCATTCTACTTGGTCGCCGGCAGACCGAGAAACTAACTTCCTGCATTTGCAGCAAACTACAATTTTGAAAGAATTGTAAAAGCCAAAAAATTTAGTGGAACTCCACAGAATTTCGTTTCTGCCTGTCGAAGTCGAAAATTCACTTAATTTGCATCTCTTCGACGCTGAATCTTATGATGTCACTTAATATTTTCCTCTTCAAAAGGAAATCGAGACAGTAAATGGTATCGCCATTTGTTTAGCCTAGGATTAAATTGATAAAAATGATCTGTTCATTGGGGGAAAAGTTAATAATAGTCAAAGGAATCACTGAGAATTTTATGTTCGAAATAAAATCACAGGATTTGTTCCTTTTATCTTTTAATGTGTCTTTTACTGTTGAATGTATCCCATGTGGAAGAGGTAGTAATCTGGAAATACAGGTTTGAGAGTACTCCGTTGGAAATATACTAAGAGAGGTGTAAGAGCTATGCAATGTTTTTCGACGAATAAATCTTCCAACGTTTTAAGGGTTCCTTCTCGAGTCCCAAGTGTGTTGGAGTCTTTTAAGGGTGGTTGTCGGTGAACAGAGGGTAACACAAGGTTCTCCAATGGGGTCACGTGTTTTGTATCGAATGAAACTGTCTTCTGAATACCCTCGGCTTACGTAGAGGCTCCTCGTAAGAAGCTAGACCATTCCACGACCAACCCCCCACCCCGCTCGGTTTCATCCCCCCAACCCCACTAGCCAAGTTTCGCGTTCTGGAACTGCACCGTTTCTGTATTTCATGAAACTTCGACCCTAGCCTCATTTACCGCAGTAACCCCGAATATTCGAGTAAATAGAATAACTGCAACAACAAGTAACAGCTTAACGGTCGATTAATGTCGGTGTTCTACATCGCGATCGAGAATAATTGCTTCGTCCTTTCTTAACCAATTGCCCTACAATGTCGTGTCAGACTCGCGATGAAGATTCTCAACAGAGTTTAATAAATATCTATGTTATTAATTTCCTTTAGACCGAGATAAAATTCTATTTTGCCGTTGTTAATGAACAGCTACCGAAGAACATATAGGAATACAATAGACATAAATTTTCTCCTTTTCTTTAGGAAATTACGAATTATCATTTATCTATTAAAAATGCTGAAAATCGCACATCTTTACTCACGCATAACTGTTTAACTAGTGATCTCCTAGGATTGAAACTTGGATTTTCAATATTTTCTCGCCAAAGTCTATAGGATTATATGAAAAAAAGGTAAAAATTTGTAGCTTCCTGAGATAAAGTTTAGCCTAAGTGACTGCTTATTTACACTGTCTAATGTTTTTTTGAAAGAGCTATAGGGCTTCTGAAAAAATTGCAGTGCCTATAAAATATTTTGGGAACCTGGAAGAGAAATTCCCGAAGATTGTAGGTCTTGAAATGAAATTATGGGGTTTTGGAGTAAATTGTAGGACCTAGTAAAAAATTGTAGGGTCTGTACAAATGAAACAGTGAACGAAGAAACAAAGTCTTCAACAGCTACGAATTCCACAAACGTTTCGGTATAATGAAAGGTTCAGGCTGCGAAATATTTCCATGCAAATCGCAACAAACGCGATACAACGGAATACATATATGTAACCAAAAGATGGAAATGAAGTAATTACAAGGAGCATTCATTTTCCAGAGAGGTACACGGGATTTCAAATCCAGTACAGCCTTCCGTTTATCTGATAGTATGGAACAAGGAGAGCTCACCTTGCAGTCTCTCCTCTCCCGCAGTCGTACAATTCGCTTTCGTTCTCTTTGCGCAAACACGTGACCACGGACACTGTAATTTCCTGCAGCACACCTAACCACTTTTCCTCCCCCTTCGTAACTAAACATTGCAATTTGCATTGTGTTCTCTTGATCCTTGATCTTTCGTGGAATTTCGCTACCGCTGCTTCCTATTGTTTAACACGTTACGACTGCAAGCAGACCAACCGTTCAAATTCGTTTATCAAAGCTAGTTTGCATAAACTTCTTCGGTTCGGTAATCGCCGAGTATGTATATTTATACATTGTATTTGGCTTCTCCTTTCCACATTTTAAGCAGACAATTGTTATTTTGTATCAAGATCCAGAGTCATAATTACATTCTCGTTGTCAGTAACTATTATTCGTAACCAAAAATGAATTCAAATGAATTAAAAAAATTTGAGTCATTCGTTTGTAACCGTAACAGACAAATCTTAAAATTTTGTAATTGTTGTATTTTTCGAAAAATTTCTGCGATATTTACTTGACGTCCATTTCAATAAAAAATTGTTTTTAACCAGTTAAACGCGTTTGACGTGTATACACGTCGGATCAAATCCCTATTGCGGTGCAGTTAACGTTAATGAATTGTTAATTTCTTATCGAATTAAAATGTAATTCTTTCTTACTTTGCCTTACTTTTTTCGTAAAATTTATAATAGCGGCAATTGTCCTGCTTTCGACGTGTATGTTCGTCATTGTTTGATTTTAATTCCGTGCCGCGAGGGATTTTCAAAATTAATCTCCGCAGTTAACTGGTTAATGATATTTTTCGAATACATTAAAAAAATTGTTATTTTTGATCTCTGACGAGTACAAATAATTTTGGAAAAGAAGAAGTTTCTAGAATTACTGGGGAAGGAACAGAAAGCAACGCCAAATGTTACTTACCCTTAATCGCAACAGATATCTTCGATTCCGTGGAACGTTCACAGTTGGACAATCAATGCGTCAAACTTCCCATGGTTCCATTATACCCGGCGACACGCCACCGGCAAGGTGTACTTTCGAAGATGTCCGAAACTGTACTACACTTTGGCCCCCTCGCCCTTAGTGCCCGGAGGAAACTTGCAGACCCTTTTTACCGGCTCGATGCAGCCTCGCAACGCCTGTCGCCGATGGCACCGATGCCCTCAGCTACTCGGAAATAATAAAAGAGACAAAGGGTGGTGGGGGGATGGACGCGAACTTTCCCGATATCGTTCGGGGACAGAAGGCTCGGCGTGGGCGTTACCCTGTAACTTCTCCTTGTCTTTATCGGTAAACAATGTTCCCTACCCCCCCCCCATCTCCCCTCAAAGCTATTTCTTCGCGAGCTTCTCCTTTTTTCCTCGGTCCCAGACACCGCTTTTGTCTTTTAAGGATTCAATTACTCGTCGCGTTGCTCCGCTGAAACTGGCCTCCGCAGTTTTTAATTAATACCTGAAATTTATGAGGGTTGAAGAAAGTAGCCTATTATGGGGAGGTTTTTGAATATGGAGCGGCTAAGATCTACGCAAAAAAGGGTGCCTTCTGTTCGCAAATGTTATAAGTAGTTACAGGGCTGTCGTTTATTCTTGTGCGCAATAAGGGTTGCTGTTAATGCATTGAGAGTCGATCCTGTAAATCTATAGGTTCGAAAACTTTTAGGCTCTGCTGTGTTTTATAACTTCTTTCGGAAAGTTAACTATACATCTTGAATTATATGTATTCAAAATCACAATTTCATACATTTTTGGCTTTGGTTTTTGGTGATCTGTGTTAGAGGAGTACACAATTCGTGACTTATTAAAATGTATTTTTCATGTAAAGATGGTTACAAAATATTTAATTACTCAACATTATTAATTCGAAAAGAAAAAAAAAAATGCATACTGGTAATCTGGAAATTAATTTCAAAATACGAATTTGCAAATCAAAGAGTATAAAAAACAATTAAAAAAAAACATCCGGGACTTTGATTATCAAACATTATCCCAAATTGCAAGCACTTGTCTCCGCATATAAGGAGCACCCTGTTCCCAATATGGGGAGATCGCAGTGTTTTGGTCACTTAATAATACATAAGAAACTAATGTAAGGGTTTATGGAAATAAACCTAAGCCGATACACCATAATACCATCTAATACATAAATTGGAAGCAATAAATGAAAAATTTCAAAATTTGTTTTTTAATCTAGAGTCTATAAACAATTAGAAAGAACCTCACCATATTAGGCAAATCTCCTCTACTCTCGATCCCCCTCAAGAGGGGAAGAAAGCTTCGCTCTTGTTTCCATCCCTTTGGAAGTTTTCATACTTTATGACCCCCAGGATGGGATGCGACAAACGTCGAAATTTCCCGAGGCTCGACAGCATAAATTCTCATTCCGATTTCAAATGTCCGTTCGATCGACCCGAAACTAGGACCGTAAATCCTCGTTTCCTTGCTTCCTACGTTCGTTAGACACCGGAGCTCTAGTTACTATCCCCTTGTTCGAGAAAGGGGACACCAGAATCCCCCAAACACCGATTTCTTACGTCCACGTCCGGTTTTTGGTCCTCTACAGTGGCAGAATCTTTCTTTTAGTGTCCGATGTCCTGCGGTGCTCAATGCGATCGTTGGAAATCTTGCCATGATCCAAGTGAGTAATTAATTAATGAAGTGATCGTACAGTCGAATGTTTATTGCGCCGATGAAATAGATTTTTAAAGATCAGCTGTCTAATTATTACAATTTCCTTAACATTTCTTTTTACACAGGATCTAGTAAACTAGTTTTTGCTGAACTTCGCGTTGGAGGACCAAACATTTTCTTCTTTTTTAACACGTTGACTGCCATGTCACCCATATGTGGGTGACGGAATTATTTATCCAGGTTTTAAAATGAATTTTTACGTTAATTTATTCACTATACCAAATTTGATTAGGATCTGCAAAAGCAAGAAAGTGGGAGGACTACTCAATATCACACGTTTAATAATTTCAATTTTTATTTTATTAAATAACTTACTTTTGATTTTATGGAATTTTTGAGGTTTCTAGTTTGGCAGTCAATGTGTTAAATATAGCCCTATGGGGATTTTGACTAGAAAATTCAGAAAACGTAAGTTTAAAGACCATTTTTACACGCGTATAATTATTGAATCACTGTACTGCGACCATTAAAACTTACATTTTTGGCATTTTCTCGTCAAAATCAAAAGTACGATATACAAAAAAAAAGTTTGACCCTAATTCTGACTCGAGTCATTTGGTCCACTATAAAAACAGTTACATTATTTCATGTGTGGAGACTATTGCGACTGACTGTGGATAGGTTAGATGGAACTGTAACAATAGCGTGTTCTATTTCGCGACAAGGGAAAAATATCTCGTCTGGAGTATCGGGACAGAAATTCTGTTTCCATTGGTGGTAACTGGTCCCGCGACGACGACGTTCTCGTTACCCCTTCGGCGACAAAGTACACCGTTGCCCGTATACGCGGTTCGCAATCCTCTTCGGTCGAGTCGTTTCCCAGCCACGTGCTCGTCTCTCGCGGTTTTCACACGGCTCCCGTGGACGATCCAATCTGTTATCGATGCTCGATAACTCGCCGATCATAAATTCCGTCTCTACGAGAATTCGCTTCAGGAACGGGAACAGCCCTCGAAGGCCACCCACCGGTTTCCCTTTCCCTTTGACAACACACCGCCACAAAAGGGCTTGGGAAACGCCGGGGAAAAAACGCGTCTGAAGACACTCGATGGCGGATACAGATGGCCCGGCCATCTTTCGAACCGATCTCCGACATCCTTCCACGGGTTCTTATCAGAAATTGCGGAATCTTCTCCAACCGGGTCTTCGATTTTACGATGAAGAAGTTCGGGGGATGAAAACGTCGGCGAACATTGAAGATATTCTCTCAAAAATATCTTTGCGTTTCTAAAATGTGCTTAATTTTGTTTATTGACATCGCGAATGAGCCTCGGTGGGAGAATTTTAAATCATGAGTGTTCAAGAGTACACTCGAATTGATAGAAACATTTAATTTTGGTTATGCGAGGGAAGAGCGAACGCTGGATGGCGTTACAAATGATGAAGGATGAAAGGTGGATTTATTCCGGAGATATTTCAATGATACATGGGTACACTCGTCCGGATACTTTTGGACGACGGTGTACGCATCCGGAACGAGCAGGAGGAGCTTGATGGAGCGTCTTCGTCGCGTCCATTATGCAGCAAGTAGGAGAAAAGCACACTTTTCTGCTCGGCGAGGAGAATTTCGGTACGGCTGGGGGTGAGATTCCTCGCGAGACTTGGTGGAATTCGCATTTTAATCGAGCCCCGAAACGCGAAAGACCGATGGTCCCGTCGGTCGGTTAATCGCGAGAGTTTTAAAGTTTGCCCGGGCTCCTTCGGAGATTAATCTTCGGTCGGCAAGATGAGAAACGCGGAGGCGCGAACGGCTAGCTTAATTAGTCGAGGAGAAAAACGTCCCGGGGACGGATCATTTTTTCATTTCAACACTCGGAAGGATGGACCGTTCACCGTCGCAATTTTGCCGGGCTTTCTCCATCATCTGGAAGTCTGATTTATCGGAGAATTTTCTTATGCGGTTAACGAACTCTGATATCGAATGGAAATGATTTTTTCATAGAGACACAAAGAATAGAGATTTTGTGATTTTTAACACTGCCATGTCACCCATGTGCGGGTGACGGAATTATTTGTACAGATTTTAAAATAAATTTTCATGTTAATATATTTATAGTACCAAAGGTTAGGATCAGTAAAATGTAAGAAAGTTGGAGGACTACTCAAAATCATACATTTAATTTTTCCAATCTTTATTTCATTAAATAACTTACTTTTATTTTATGGAATTTTTGAGGTTTCTAGTTTGGCAGTCAAAGTGTTAATGGGCTAGCGGTGCCAGTGTGTTTTTGTCAGTGGAAATTAGAAGTGATTTTCGATCGAAATCGTCTTGATTACTCGGTCGGGATTGCTAGACACTAATCGAGACGATTTGCGTCGATTACTTTCCAGCAAATAAACAGCAATTTAAACAACCGTTATAATTGTTAATCGAAACGCTGCAAACGCGTAACTCCCCCGCCTGCGTTTTAGTGCGCCTGATAATGAACGCGAGTTAATTGTTCGATTTAGTGACCGGCCTGGCAGGTTCCACCGAAAGCTCTTTAGGACTTTATTTGTTCTGTGCATAATAGCCACGCCGGAAAATGTAATTTCGAGTTTCAATCTTGGGTTTCCACATTATGTCGCTGTGGCAGTTCCATCCGCGATTGTGTTCGCACGAACAATGTCTATTCGGCGAAATACTTAATTTAAAGTTCCTCTGATTGAATCTTTATGCTGGCCATCGAGTAATATATTTGCTGAAATATTTCTGACCCAATTAGATCTGTAGTTAACTGTACAAAACACGGAGAGTATTATTTAACCTTTTCTTCTCGCAACGGATTACAACTATCCACAAATCTAACGATTCTTTAGAATGATTCTCGTCCTTTGGGCCATGTTCTAAGAGGTATCAATTTTTGTAATAGTTGCCGGGGCGGTTTGGACCGTGAAAATTAGGTTACCAGGGCTTGGATAGCTCTACGGACTGACAACTTCTTGAACAATTAAGTTAGTGGTTAGGGGAAAATTGGGAGAACACGTGGTCACACTGGGACCTCTGCTCTATAACTTAAAGGGGCGAGTTCTGTCTTCATTCTCTACCTACTCGAACCATGGGGATTTACCTGCCTGATGCACAGATTAATAACCAACGTACAACGAGTTCGTTTCTACAATTTACCGAGTAAGGTAAAATCCAGCGGCTTTGATTTTCCGATACGTTAAGCGTTAATCAGGATTACATAAAAATTAAATAAAAGAATTACGTAATTGCAACAGTTGTGCTGAATTATGCCAAGCTAGTGCAATTTGTGCATCAATATTATAACTGCAATATCAAAAATGCGATACAAAATAGAGAAAAACGATTTTTATAGTAGCCCTCCACTTTTGGGCGGGAATTTCTAATATACACTTTGATGGGTCGAAAGTATTTATTTTCCTGGTGAAACGAAATATTACACGGAGGTGTATTGTTTCGGAAGCTTGTTACTCATTGAGAGCAATGATTTTTTTTATATTATTCACAGTCATCGAACGTTGCTTGGGCGACTGTCGGCAGTTACGTGTCCGCAGAGGATTAATTCATTGCGATTTTCTCTATTCTTCTAAGTTATGCTAAGTTGTACCAACACTGAGCAAAACTATTACTTCAAAATGATAACATGGGAAAAAATTGTGATAGGGTAATTCCGGGAGAGACGCACCATACGGTGAGATGTACCACTTTTTATTGTGGCACTACTGGACAATATGTTATCATCTATAACATTTTAACAGTTGTAAATAATCTTAAAACGAAGAACACGTGTATTAAATTATTTACGTGTAACCAAATCATTAATGATCGTTAATATACGTTGCAAAATATGATAGAAAACCTTGTATCCAATGTTCCACATACGAATACTAATCCTACATTATAAAATACTAATGTAAAGTGTACTTACTTCTGAATCTTCTGTACCTCCGTCGGATCCACAGCACACAATTATTAACTCACGAGAATAGGTCCGAATAATTGAACAAGAATCACTAAACAACACACGCAACACACACACACACACACACACACACACACACACAACACGTTTTATAAAATCGTGACAACGAACGAGAAGATGTCACTCCGACCACGAACAAAATAATACTGCGATTTTAACAATGATCCCTTCCACGGAGGTGGTACGGTCAGGTTATCCTAGGCAGGTTAGACGCTGAGGGTCTATAAACACTAGATACAAAAACCAAGGTAAACAAATTATGGCGGGGCGCCGACCCTATTTCCCGAAATTCCCTGTTTTCGTATCACACGTCCGTGGGTCCGAAGCGGTTAAAATCGCAGTATTATTTTATTCGTGGTCGTAGTAACATCTCGTCTGCTGTCACGATTTCGTTAAGTGTGTTGTGTAGAGTTTAGTGATTGTTGTTCAATTATTCGGACCTATTCTCGTGAGTCAATAATTGTGTGCTGTGGATCCGACGGAGGTACAGAAGATTCAGAAGTAAGTACAATTTACACTAATATTTTATAATGTAGTTTGTAGTACATTAGTATTATATTTTATTATTCGTATGTAGAATATTGGATGCAAATTTTTGTAAAATTTAACATTATTTTACAAAAATAACAAGAACGTGTTTATCCACATTTGTATCAATTTTATAAATAATATATACCCAAAAAAATAATTTTGTTTAATAAGTCCCCATGGATACGTCTTCACAATGTCAATAATTGTAAATTATAAATATTAGATCCCGTCATTTTGACAGGCCCCGTGAACGTAGTGTCAAATTTCGTTTGTCTCGAGGCACGCACACGATTATGTTCCATCTCACACACTGTACACTTTACATTAGTATTTTGTAATGTAGGATTATTATTTGTATGTAGAATATTGGATGCAAGGTTTTCTTTCATATTTTGCAACTTCAATGTCCCTTTAACACTAGATTTACAGAGCACTAAAACTGACTACTTAACATTATTTGGTAATTATTTACATTAGGGGCTTCTTCACCGATTTTGATGACCTTGAAATATGTTGTCAACGGTCACAACTTAAAACGACCAATCAGTTGAAACACCCTGTCTTGTCTGTTTATGTTGGCAGGTCATATACGGACATATTTCGGGTCATATTTCAAGGCCATCAAAATCGGTGAGGAAGCCCTAATGTTGAGCGTCGTCGCGTTGTACGTTCGCGAGTTGCTCGCCGTTCTCCTTCGATTTAACGAAGGTGTAGAACTCGTTGATAAGGAATGAGATCGTTTGGTTTGAAAAGCGTTTATTCAATTTTTCTTAACACTAATTAAAACAAACTGTCTGGCACTGGTTGAGACGATTCTGAATGAAATGAGAAACCGGTATGCCTCTAAGGAGCTGATGTAGTTCAAATTGATGTTAACCCGGTTCTAAGGACCAAAATGTTGGTCGTCACTGTTTATCCGGCTCGCAGGACCAAAATGAGACGATTCTGAATGAGATGAGAAACCGGTACGCTGCTAAGGAGCTGATGTAGTTCAAATTGATGTTAACCCGGTTCTGCTCTTCTGCCCCGAGGCCCGCTTAGACATCACCTCGGTGGTGATGCCATTGCTTGGCCATGGGCCCGTTATTTGGGGGAAGATTCATCCCCATTCGTTGTTTGACTTGGGGGAGGAGGATCTTCCGAAGCGGACCTCGCCGGTGGAGGAGGAAGTCTCCACCCCCAAGTCAATAAGGGAAAGTTTCCCATCCTGTTCTAATTTATGGGGCCCCGGAGCAGCGCGACGAAGGCCTAAGTGACCTATGGACGCTTTTACTGTCTCTGGTTTTCGTCTGTTTGACGAAAACCAGAGACACGGATACATAGGGTCGCGAAACGAACCCCGAGTGTGGTCGCGTTCGCCCTGGTCGTGCGGCCGAGGATTTACAACCCTCTTGGCCGCCGCGTGTCGAGGGCCATAAGGCCCGCTGTGTCCGAATCCGGGACCCTCAAGTACCTCGAGGACGGTACCTGGAGTGAGGGTCGCACGGATTGACTTAGGGACGGATACTAAACGGTTACGCGTCGCAACACCTAATGTAAATATTTACCTTCAAATCTAACCCACACCTACTCCGATCACTTTTTCATATGTTAAAACTTTTTTGCAAATATCTCGGAAACTAAACTTGAGCGGCGGTAACACGTATAGGAAAAAGTTGTTCAGAATGATGACCTTGACAACATATTTCAAGATCATCAAAATCGGTGAGGAAGCCCCTAATGTAAATAATTACCCCCTTTTTTAATTAATTAAAAAGGGATAAATTGAACCTGAGTCTTGTTCTTTGCCACACTACTTGTTAACATCTCGCTAATTTACTAAGGGAATATTTAACTATGTCTGATATTTTATGTTTCGCCAAACATATTTTATGTGGCGCCAGTCTGATCGATGCATTCGCTGGTATCGTAGCAGCAACCTAACCGCGTCAAAACCATAAATCCGACTCGAGCCAACGAAAACATTGCACAGAAGGTTTCGAACCGTCCAGAGTCACGACGCGGAGTAGCAAGCTAGGAAAGTATCGTCAGAGACGCGGAAACAGTGGGCGGAAAAAAGTCCGTGGAAGCAGCCCGACGTTGGAAACTGGAGCGCGAGGCTCTCGAGCGGTGATACCGAGCTGCATATCTCGTCCCGTTGCACGACGTGTCGCGTCGCGACGCTTGCGTCCCGTTTCCCGGTTGACTCGATGCAAATGCCGATCGGGTTTGCACACGTGTAAACCGGCTAGCGACGCGCGACAGGGAAACGGCCCCCGGTAATTTTGATTACAAGTTGCAACGTGAACGAGGCCGCGTCGCGTCGCGTCGCGTTGCATCGCGTTTGCATCGCGACTCAACTCGACTCGACTCAACTCGACGGGACGCGACGCAACGTTGGATGCAACACGGTACGGTGCACGAGGGGAATTTGTAAGGGGCACTGACGCGTAATAGGCCACTCGAAATCCGCGTCGGTGTTAACGTTTTGCGCCACAGGCAACGCTACAGCCTGCCGGGACACCGGAACGGACAATACGGCACTCGGCACCGCAATTGCGCCATCCGCGACACGACTTTCGCGACCCTGCAGAATTTGCAGAGTCCTGGCTCCGCTGCCCGACCTGTGTCGAGAATCCTTGTACCAACGTTTCGACAATGCCCGCCGACCGACGACAATCCCTGCGAATTATTACCGAACCTATGGCACTCGAGTTCCTCTCGCTACTTCGTTACACGCTGCGTTGGGAAGGTGTAAACGACAGTATAAACATTGTTCGTCTTCGCGGAACGACCGTTGCAGACCAATCTCTACAAAACGATTTTTCCGGAACGACTTCTTCGGAACAACTTTGTCAGAACGAATCGTCTGGAACAACTTGTTCGGAACGACTTCTGCAGAAGGATTTTTATTACAGTACAATCTATGCAGCACGATTTCCATAGAACAACTTCTGCGAAAGGACGCGACGTCTTCAGGGCGACTTCTTCCAAAGGGCGTCTTCGGAACACCTTCGTCACAATGACCCTTGCCAGGTGACTCCTTCAGAACGACACCTAAACATGGTTCATTTTCCAGTCCACTCGGCACTACAATTGCGCCATGCGCGACACGACTTTCGCGATACACAGAGTTTGCAGAGTCATGTCTCCGCTGCCCTCGCTGTGACAAGAACCGTTGTACCAACGTTTCGACATTGCACACGGCCCAACAACAATCCCTGCGAATTATTACCGAACCCTATGGCACTCGAGTTCCTCTCGCTACTTCGTCGCAACAGCACGCTGCGTTGGCCAATACGCTTTACCGCCACCGGGTAGAACAGTTGTCCAGGATTTCGATGGTTACGCGATTCTTGTCACGTACCGGTTGTTCAACGGGCTCCGGAGTTTGTTCGTCGTTAACGGTTGTCTTTGATTGAATATTCATGCGTCGCTGGCCTGCCTGCTTTTGATTAGATGCGCCGCTGCGATCTTGCTTAGAACGGCTGCTGACGGTTTCTCAAAACCGGCTACGTGGCTGCACGGAACGTGCTACGTGGTCTGCCAACATTTTCCGGTGAAATGTTGCAGTCCAGAACAGAATCATTTCGGAACGATCTTTGCAGAACGACTTTTACGTTTGTATATCGGTTTCTACAGAACGATTTCCTTGGGCCGGTCGTTGTAGAATGATCATGCTATCGAAACGTGTACATTTCCACGCAATATATTAGGTTGTCCGGAAAGAAATTAGGTTGTTCGTTTCGTTTTTTTTTTAACAGGTATTATAAATTGGATCAAACGACCTGTCATTTTTTGAGCAATTAGAAGAATTGGTTTTCCAAATGATGTGTAAAAAAGATTTTGAAAAAATTGCAATTGGTAAGAATTACATGAGAAATTAAAAATGGCACTTTTCACAACTTTTTTATTTGAACATGTAGTGAAAATTTAAAATATGCGTTTTGTAGATCTATGTTAATTACACACATGCTGAAAATTTCATCGAAATCGATTAATATACACATGAGCTACGAGGTGGTGAAAATCGTGGTTTTTCACGACTTTTGGTCACTTTTTGCTTAAAATCCACAAATTCTAACATCTTTAGATGCGTGTCGTTTTTATCTGCATCGACCGATTTCGATGAAATTTTCGGTATGTTTATAATTAACATAGATATACAAAACGCATATTTTAAATTTTCATTACAAGCTCAAATAAAGAAGTTTTAGAAAGTGCCTTTTTTATTTGCTCTTATAATTCCTAGAAATTGCAATTTTTTCAAATTATTTTTTGCACGTCATTCGGTAAACCAATTCTTCTAATTGCTAAAAAAATGTCAGGTCGTTTGATCCAATTTATAATACCTGTTAAAAAAACGAAAAGAACTTTCCGGACAACCTAATAATATAATATAATATACACTTACTGACAAAAGTTAAGAAACAATATAGTCGTTTGGGAATTAGTGTATATTTTTTATGTCCTGAAATACATATGTCCGAATTAAAAATAACTTGAACAGATTACATATCATACATGAACATACAATAAGTTTTTTTTCGATTATACTTGTATAAGCACTACAATTAATATTGAGTCAAGGAAACGAAAGAAAAGTTTGTGACAAAATTTAAGAAACATACTGTGCTTGAATCATGTAATCACTTTCAACAAAAAACAACAATGTACAGGTGTTTATACTTTTTATGATGATCTAATAAGATGTTGGATAACCCTTGGATTTGATATGACTGCATGGCATTGATTTCCACCAAACACTTTTGCAATGTCAGTTTTCCTCTGCCCTTTTTTAAACATTTCAACTATTCTTTGTTTCTCACTTTCAGTTAAATGTTGTGCCTTCTTGCCATATTTACTGCAGCTAACAATACAAACCACACTCGACGATGTCAGAAAAGAAATTAGACTCCTTCGAACATGTTTGTTTACATTGCTTACTCTACTTCTTGCAAGAAGTCTTCATGTTTCTTAACTTTTGTCACAAGTATTTATTTTGTTCCGTTGACTCAATATTAATTGTAGTGCTTATACAAGTATAATCCCAAAAAAACTTATTGTATCTTCATGTATGATACGTAATCTCGTCATGTTATTTTTAATTCAGACATGTGTATTTCAGGAGATTAAAAATATACACTAACTCCCAAACGACTATTTTTTTTCCTGGTTTAACGTCGCATCAACATCTAGGTCATTAGCGACGAGCTTCTTTGGTGTTCTTAAATTTTGTGTATGTGGTTGATTTCTATAAGGAATTCGAGGGTGTTTGGTGTATGTTTTCCAGATGTGAGGGCCGTGTTCGGGTTATAATTCCAAAAGGTATAGCCGGATAAGATAGTCAAAAATACCCTTGAACCGAATTTTATCGACGATGTGCCATTCGATAGAGCACCAAGAAAAAACATATTGTACAAAATTTCAAGCCTGTATCTCGATCGGGAGGGTAGTTATGGGGTAAAATCGAAAAATCAGTTTTTGGCCTATTTTCCCTAGTTAATGACGTTTAGAAATTCTGAGAAAAATCTGACGCATGTCAAGAACCCTAATACATACTTTGCAATTGGTTTCAGATTTTTAAAGTGAAAATCCTGCTTGTAAAAAATCGAAAAAATGCAGATTTCACATGGAAGTTCGAGAGTGACAACATTTATATTTTTACAGTAGGGTTATATTGTCATGAAGTATTGTTCATGAATTTTTTCAGATTTTTTGGTTTGGTGCGCCGTTGTTAAAAAATATAAAAACTGATTTTTTCGACGTTTTTTCCGCGAAGAACTAAGCTAACCTTCAAATTATTACGTTCTATTTATTCTGTAAGTCTATCAGGCACTGATAAACCTTGAACATTTAAAAAAATAATTAAACAATGAAATCGGCTTGATTAGTATTTGATTAGCATTTTTAACTATCTTATCCGGCTATACCCTTTGACTCGCTGGGTACAGAATTTTTGGCAGTCATAAAAAAGGAGGTGAACTGTGAGTGAAGGAGGTGAACTGTCTTTTTTATGAGAAATTCGTGCGTAAACGACTATTTTGTTTCTTTTGTTGGCAAGTGTATCTATCGTTTCCATTCTTGGAGGATCGCACCGCGAATGATACACAGAAAGTATACCCCCGGAGAATATTCCCCGTTTCGAAGCGATGGCGCGGAAAACCGTTTAACGTCTGAAATCCGGAGATAATATGGAATCGTGCGTGGGCAACGTCAAATTCCCCACGGTGTTTGCCAGGGATTCGCAAATCCCTGTGCCGGTCCTGGGCGAAGGTCGACCGATTCAGCTCACGTCTGGCCGTTTCTTCGCGTTAAAATCACCGCGATTCGTCTCGGTGGCTGTGCTCTCGTCCCGGGACACGCGGAATCGCACGGTGCGACTCGAAGAATTTGCAAGGATTTCCTTCCGGGAATTCGCGACGGGGTTCCCCGCGACGAGACCGGCGTTCCGCATCGCCGGGAACCGGTGACCTCGTTCGCGAATCTCGTTACACCGGTGAACTTCACCGGCGAACTACCGACGAAGAACAATAATTTAATAACAACGACTTAGCCGGTCGGGAAATCGAAGCGTGCTATCGGTTTTAAGTACCCGGCCGCTCGAATAATGCCGTTCCCGACTAACGAGCCGGAAGTTTCAGAGACGATGCAAGACGATAAATCCAATTGCCGATCCTCTTCTCTTTTACTGTAGTACCACGTCGCTTTTATGGATATTATTTTGCGGAGGGGGGAAGGGGTCGGTCGAGTTTGTTCTCACTGCGAATTTATACAAGCGGTTGTTTTACGAGCTTTTTGTTTTAGAAACTTTGCAGAACGATGTTTGTACGACAATCTTTGTAGAACGATCTTTGCAGAGCGATATTCGCACAATCATTTTTGCTGAACGATCTTTGAAGAATGATCTTTTCGTCTGTCTACTGGGAGATACCTTCGAGTCGAATTAAAATAGAGACGCGATTAACTTTATCAATTTAGAAGTTTTCTTAGTAGTGTACAGTTTCCTGTAGTGTATAGTCTAATTAGTGATTAGAGGATTTAGGGAAAATTGATTCACAGTCTCGTTTCTATGAAAATATTTCAACAATTGAACTACAAATTTGATAAGCTAACAATATTTTTTGACATCATCTGGACCAATACTTTCGAATCAAATCTACCAGTCTCTGAACAATACAATTAGGCATACATTGCGCATAAATTACGCATACTGGGTCTTAATACTCCATTCTTCATTTTGCAGAATTGTTTTGGTCTTGGTGTTGGTTTTCATTTAATCGTGGCCCAATTTCACGGTCGGCCGGTTAATCTTTATTGTACGCCACAATAATCTTGAGTTGCGCTTGAAATCTAATGAATTTCTTAATAAGAATCTGCATAAGCTTCTGCTTGAATTCAATATTATAAATTCCACGATTACAACTACATTTGGTGTCTTATAAATAAAAATTAATCTCTGATAGATCTCAAAGGACTGTTTCTGAGACCACTGATTAGCTCTTAATGAAAACTGGTCGGATTTTATAGAGACAGATCGAAAACCTCGGTCGGCTTGCGTTCTCTTAATAAAAACGGGGAATATTAATCACTGTAGCCGTAATTATCGGGACGAACTCGAAATTAGAGGCTGAAGTAGACAGTCAAGTGATCGATACACGGCAGCAAACAGTGTATTCGCGAGCGGTGCTCCAATTCTCGTAATAATTTTTTCCAAAGCAAACCGATGATCAACGAGAATGAATCCAGCCGTGCAATGAATAGCCGACTATCTTCCGTAATAATTGCTGGCTCGATGAAGAGGTACATTATAAAGCACCGATGAAACCGCGGAGACCGGGGAAGATATTAATTATCCGCCGAAAAATGGTTCAGGCCGGGCAGTTTAATTAATTCCGTTCCCCGCGAACTATTCGTCATTACTGCCGTCATTCGGGTCGGGATATTTCTCTGGTCTCTATTTCAATGCGCCATGCACGAGAACACTAAAAAAAAACTATCGCTCGATTTCAACCATTTATTTTTCAATTAATTCTTCATTAAACTTTGTCCACGCGAAGCAACAACGGGAAACTCCTAACACTAAACCTACTATCACCGGTAAAAATTACCGGCACCAGATTTTTAATTTCGCAATTATCGAAGTTATAAAGACACTTTCGTGGGAAATGATTGAATAAATATTTTTATTACAGCGCATATTACAAGAAGAACCGCACAAAGCCTAAATAAATACGGTCTTTTCATTTTTATAAGGCAATAAGTGCCAGTTACTTTGATGGCTCGGTAGGTTTAGTGTTAATAAAAAAGAAGACTTTATAACAGAAAAACGGAACCATTTTAGGGGTTGCTTTTTGTATGTTTTACAATTCAATGAGGAATGTTTTAGTGCACTTCTCCATTCAAGTACATGTTACCATACAAATCCTACGAAATCTGGATACATTGAATGTTGTTGTTCTACAGGAATACACAATACACGACTCGGTAGTAGATAGTAGAAATGAAAGAAAAATGACGGAACGCTGTTGACGGTTTAGCGTTGGTTGATTCAATCGACAGGAGACAATTTGCGAGGCAGACGTTCACGGGAGATCGATCATTTGTTAACGTGTCGCCTGCAGGAACGCCAAGACCTCCGTCTGTAGAGCGATGCCTTTATTAGAAGTAATTTGCCTGTTACACCGGTGATTAACCAAACTATCGACCGAAGGACCGGTTCCGGGCAGCTGTTATGGTGACCGACACCATTCCAAGCCCGATGGAGGATGCAAATTTCTTGATCGTTCTCGGGGAAGTTCTCCGGGCCGGCTCGAGCAGCCGTGAAATCGCGTTGCCCCGACAGTGGACTTTTGCAAGTTCGTTCTAATTGCCAGAACGAAGCGACCCGCGAACGCATGCCTCGTCTACCTGACGTCATTAAGCGGCAAAATGTTGGCAAGTTTACGGACCACGCTCGCGTCAGCACGGCGATGCAATTATCAGGCCATCCGAAGCTGATCCGACTTCGCAACAACGGCATTCTTCTACAACCGCTGGCAAAACATTATTCGTTCGAATCTAAAGATCGCATTTTCTTAAAATTTAACCAAATTAATTGAGATTTTCTTCACATGTTAGAAATATTGGTACAGTAAACAAAATTGTGGAAAAAATTACTGTTGGACGGAATTTGCGAAGAAAGATCCCTGTGAAGATCATTTCCTCCCATCATTTTGATATGAGAACGTAATTAGAAAATCAAAAGTAATCAAGTGCAATGTTTAGTAATTAGACTACGAGTCTTTTGATGAACGTGAAAATCTCCTGCATCAAATGTAAATGCTACAGCATTTTACAGCGTATCCGATGTGTACACTGCACGAAATTTCTATAAAGCCACCTACATTTTGGTGTATTTTTAAAAAATATAGAAAAATTTGTTACTTTTCAAATATCTATAACATTGTATATTGACTACTGAGTAGAGATATATACGCCACTTTCTCACAAATGTTTACGTCTTAAATCTCTTTACAATTTCGTCGACGGAAGCCGAACAGGAGTACGAAATTTCTATAAAGCCACTTAGTTTGTGCTTAAATTTTGTGTGGATAACACGTGAGTCTCAGCTAAGGAACTTTAATTGTAATTGAGATGTGCGTATTTATACTAAAATTGATTTTTAAATTCATAAAAATTGTATATATATTATATTTGTATTTATTTTTATTAGAATGCCACGAGGCAAGTTGTTAACCAGTGAAGAGAAGGCATCCATTGATGCTTATAAAGATATGGGGTGTTCTATTCGATCAATTGCGAAAAAATGAATAGATAGCGTACTTTAATAGATAATTATATAGATTTGGGCAAATAACATGGTAAGAAACACCCTACAGGTGGAAATAAAAAGTTGACAAGAAGACAGTATTCATTATCGATGAGGCTGGCAGCAAGGGAAACAAAGAGTGCAGCACAACTTCGAACTGAACTACAACTGCCAATAACAACGACGCGTGTGCAGCAAATTGTAAAAAGTTCAGGGCGATTTAAATGGAAAAAATGCTCCAGAAACCAGCACTCAAAGAACGACACAAACAAGCTCGTCTCTAATTTGCACAAAGACATATGTCCTGGACAGAAGAATGGAACAATATAACTTTCTCCAATGAGAAAAAATTTAACTTGGATGGGCCAGATGGTCACAAGTATTACTGGCACGATTTAAGAAAAGAACCTAACGTAGCAATGAGTCATAACTTCGGTGGAGGCTGCATTCAGGGCCAATAAAAAAACCCCAATCTGTCGAATTAACCACAAAATGAATTTGTCACAATACACGGAGCTGTTGGACATAGTCTTAATACCATTCACTGAAGAACTTGAGACTGACAATTTCATTTTTCAACAGGATAACGCCTCAATTCATGTACCAAGAGAAACAAAGGAGTGGTTAGACAGCAGAAATATCAGGGTTTTGACATGGCCAGTTTGTTCACCTGATTTAAACCCAATTGAGAACCTTTGGGGAATACTTGCAAGAAAAGTATATGGCAATTGTAAATAGTGCAATTCTGTTTCTGAGTTATAAACTGCAGTGAACGAAGCGTGGACATCGATCGAAGCAGAAACTCTCCGTGCTTTTATTGCATCAATTCCTAATCGACTTTTCCACGTTATTCGAAAAAATGGCAATTATACTAAGTATTAATTTAGAAATTTGGAAGAAATTTTTGGTAATATTGATGTTATCTACTTAAAAAACGTTTGGCTTTATGAAAATTTCGCAATTCGATTTTTGTTAAACTATATAATTTTACGTTTTCTTATAAATAAAGAATATACACATATCTATGACTGCAAACATGTATGTGGTTTCTTTTATTAATTCAGAAATGCTATGATGCATCAGCTTCTCATTACTATGACATAATTATAAGATTTTACCAAAAAAACAGGCGGCTTTATGGAAATTTCGGGCAGTGTATACTGCAGGAATTAACACTTTGACTGGCAAGTTAGAAACCTCAAAAATTCCATCAAATTAATGTGTTATTTAATGAAATAAAAATTGAAAAAAATTATATGTATGATAATGAGTAGTCCTCCAACTTTCTGGCATTTTATAGATCCTTAAAAAATTTGATACAATTAATATATTAACGTGAAAATTCATTTTTAAATTTGGACAAATAATTCCGTCACCCACATATGGGTGACGTGGCAATCAACGTGTTAAGTAAATTTTTATTTCTCGTCTGTATAACTGTAATAAATTGAAGAAAATATAATTGCGTTTTAAAACATATCGGGTGTTTATACTGCGGGAATTAAATAAATATTCCTCCTCTGTGTAATTTTAATAAATCGGAGACAAGAAGCATTTTATTAGTACACATTAATTCGTGGCCGTTACAATCAACAATGACTTTATTTTAAAATCGAATCTTTTATCCATTGAATTATAGATTCGATGATTGTTGGTAAGATGGCGTAAATACACAGAAAATTTTGACAGTGTATATTGATTGTTTATAAATAACCAACAAATTCAAGAAGAAATAAATTAATCTGTTATAAACGTATCAAATCCACAGTTTAGCAATCATATTCCTCTACAACCGCTGGCAAAACATTATTCGATCGAATCTGAAGATCGCATAAATTTCTTAAAATTGAACCAAATTAATTGAGATTTTCTTCACATGTTAGAAATATTGGTACAGTAAACAAAATTTTGAAAAAATTACTATTGGACGGAATTTGCGAAGAGACATCAGTTTCCTCTCCTTTGTTGGCCGAGGCTGTGCTGAAATTTCAAAATCTATGTTAATTATATACACGATGGGAATTTCATCGGTTAACGTTGTTATGAGCTGCAAACGTACTCCCTCTGTCCCATAATAAGGGCAGCACACAAGTGAACATTTAAACGGGAATTATTGGGGAATGCAGCTGTGAGTTATGTTGCAGTGCAGAATTGCGAAGCCTTCAATCAAAATCAATATTTTTAGGTTAACCTAATTACTACAAATTATAACTATTTTTCTAATTTCATCCGCTGATCGATTGCTTTATTTCAGTTGAATATCAACCCATTGCAAAAGTAAGATGAAAAAAAAAGAGAGTTTGAAGAAGGATGGTTCGACTAATTTTAAGCTGACGCATATAGGGAAAGCAAAGCTTTGCAGCCAAGGTATCCTATCTACAAGTTTAAAATGCAGTAACGAAATTACTGGAAAATCCAGAAACTATTTGAATACTCAAAATAAAAATCCGGAGTAATATTTTTAATTTAATCTAATTTGTTTATAATAGATTTTGTGTTCTATATTTATTTTCTTTGCTACTATTATTATGGGACAAATTAAATTAGTCAACTGTTGCTATTATTATGGAACAGAGGGAGGTTTAATTATGTACATAACTGATGATCAGTAGATATTGTTCATCTTTCCTATTATTTATAACTTTGATCCATAATCTACTTTTCCGAAGAAAATATTCTTAGTACGTTTAAAAATCCTCGCTCGCGAAGGATGGGAATCAAGGATCCAAATCAACGGTCCACGGAATGGTAAAAAGCATCCAACATCCGTGGGTTAGAAGCACCACGCCGGAAGAGACATCCATCACGCATCCGCAATCCATGCGAGAACACGTACGAACATATCCGGTCGATGGAAGACTCGTGTCTCCGCTCGCGTCATTTCCTAAGATGATCCGGAATGAATTCGGAAGCTCGTGAGTCGCAGGGATCTCGGATGTTCGATCTTTAATTCAGCGTTCCTTCTCGACGAAGCCAAACAACGCGTAAATAATCGATGTCCTTCCTTCGGCACGTATCGAATTTGCCCGAGACAACGTCGAGGAGGACAGATCTCGCTTGCGACACGCGCGTAATCATTAATGCAAATGAGCGAGAGCATCCGGTCCTGAGTAACATTCAGATTCTGCGATGCATTACCTTCCTTCCAGACGAAACTGTCTTATCTGGCTGCCTCGAAACATGGCGAAGTCTCGGTTCTGAATCAGGATTTGGCAAGCCGGAACCTATGCGAGTCGCTTATGCAAAGGTTCGACAGAAATAGAGACGTCGAAATATAGTCTGTCACTGTAATTTTCGGACACTTTTGAAAAGAAAACAATTTCCTTAAGATCGGACCGAACGACTTTAATCTTTTCGTTGGTTTCATAGCTAACGCGATAAAAATTTATCGAAGAAAGTGCAATTGCTCAGAACCGCGGAGAAAATGTTAAAAGTTGCTCGTTACAACTTTTTCAAAACTAAGATTGGTAAACATGTGTCTGCGATTTTCACCGTCTTTATTTTGATGCAATTTTCAAAATGCATTTATACGGATCTATGAAACTTATTTTTCAAATTTTCAATATCATCACACAAAAAAGTTGTAAAAAGCAACCTTTAAAATTCTTTTCACGATTCTGGCCAATTGTAATTAGTTGGAAAATTTATTTTCACGTTAGCTAGTAAACTAATCCTACATTCTCCAAAAAATCCGAATCGTAAAGTCCAATCTTGAAAAGTAATCTTTTAAACCTCTAGAAAACCTAACCTACTAGAAGTGTCCGAACATCACTGTGACTATATGTGATAATAAAAATTACGTTCGATGCTAGATTATATATGCAGCAACTCGATAATACTGTATGCAGAACAATACTTTATATAAAATAAAAACGTATACCTCGAGGTTGATATTAGAAAAATTGATATGAGTTTTGGACGAATAGTGGGATTTCGAACTCAGTGTACTCTAAGATACCAGCACCGAAAGTTTCACGATTGGGTGGCCAACTTGTACGGGATAACTGGCACTGGACGTACCCGGAATTTCCAATACTGACCGCGTTCTCCGGCGATGACGAGCAGGCGAGTCAAGCGGCGATTATGCTGGGCTGGTTTGGCTAGAGCTCACACGCGCGCGCGACTGAACTTATTAGCGATCGAGCGAATCATTATCCTTGCGAGTAACTGGGCAACGCTACGTGGTGTAATCGACACTGAACCTAATCAACCGGCTCGGTCTCTGGATCAGCTGATTTGACGCGATCTCTGCGAGAGATTTGTACAATCCACGCGTCTCTTTTCTTGTAACCCCTTGTACTATAACGTCGAGTCAGACTCGTGATTAAGACTTGAAACAGAATTTTCTAAATATGTATATAAGTAATACTCTTTAAATTGAAATGAAATCCTATTTTATCGTAGTCAATATTTAGCCATTACAGAATACGTGGTTACACAATAAATATAAAATTTCTATTTTTCCTAGTAAATTATAGGTATCAGAGAAGTTCTAATCATTGTAATCATAAAATACATTGTAGTGCAAGGAGTTAAGCAGACTATGAAAGTGATAATTTGTTAGATTTTTTCGTAAATTGTTGGTCTGGTATCTAATTCTATTTCATATTAGTTACAATATTCACGCGTGTCTCGTGATCAATAACTAAATAGTGTCTAGTCTCTTTACAAAGCAAAATGGACAGGATAAATTTATGATTTATTAAAAAAGTATAAGCTAGAACATAAATAACATTTCCTTAATAATAGTAATAATTATTCAGTCTAAATGTCCTCTTTAAAGAACAAGTGAATTCAGATTTTAAATTCTAGATTTCCAACTACAAAGCAAAACTGCAGCATGGTTTTTGTAGCAATTTGTTTTCAATTCCCTTGCTTTTTCTCCTGTTATTTGTACTAATATCTCTGGTATTAGTACAATTAACGAGGAAATGTATTTAATTTAAAAAATCGGATTTTAACCATACCATTCCGCTTCAGCTTTTAATTAAATTTTATTTGAAGCTCCGTCGTGTGAGGGCTTCGCACGTATTACAACGTAGCATGACGTTAACGTGTTTCTCTACTTTGTTTTTAATTCTGGTACAGTTTCGCAGAGAGAATATAAATGTAGCTGTTTCGCGAACAAGATACGAGTGTTAATGAAATCTTGTAAGGTTGCAGAATACGTCAGAGTCTACAAGACACAATCTCCCCGTGCAATTAAAACTCTTTCTCTCTCTCTCTCTCTCTCTCTCTCTCTCGGGATAAGATTAACGTTAACGTTAATAATTCTTCTGTTGGAATTATACGACAGATAATAAATCGAACACACTTGTGGTTCAGAAAAATCTTTAATTAAGAAATGTAAGCTTCGTTGTTTTCTGCTCGCGCGAATTAACATGCGAAGACACGAAATCGTGGATATCCTACCTGTTGAGCCTTAAGATTTCGCTTATCTCAAATCTCTTGAAAAGTCGACGAAATATTATACATTTCCTTTCTAAAAATCTTAAATTTACTGGATATTTCTAAGTGTAATATTTCGAGGGATTTTTGGAGAAATCAGCGGAGGCACGAAGTATGCCAACATTATAGTTCATGTCGGGCTTATGATTCACGAGGCAGGTTAACAGTGATTAATTACGTTATTCATCATTCCCTGCGAAGATCATTTCCTCCCATCATTTTGATATGAGAAAGTAATTAGAAAATCAAAAGTAATCAAGTGCAGTGTTTAGTAATTAGACTACGAGTCTTTTGATGAACGTGAAAATTTCCTGCATCAAATGTAAATGCAACAGCATTTTACCGCGTATCTGATGTGTATACTGCAGGAATTAAATAAATATTTATTTCTCGTCTGTGTAACTGTAATAAATTGAAGAAAATATAATTGCGTTTTAAAACATATCTGGTGTTTATACCGCGGGAATTAAATAAATATTCCTTCTCTGTGTAATTTTAATAAATCCCAGACAAGAAGCATTTTATTAGTACACATTAATTCGTGGCCGTTACAATCAGCAATGACTTTATTTTAAAATCGAATCTTTTATCCATTGAATTATAGATTCGATGATTGCTGGTAAGATAGCGTTAAAATTTTGCAAGTGTATTTTAATTGTTTGTAAATAACCAACAAATTCAAGAAGAAATAAATTAATCTATTATAAACGTATCAAATCCACAGTTTAGCAATCATATTTTTAATTAACATGAAACGAGGAATACGGGTATTCAAATTTTAGAAAATTTTGCAAAAATTCCACAAGAAAACTGAACAAGAAGGTCGAACCTGTGGAAATACATAATATCTCTTCATAAGCAGAATGGTGAATAATATTGTCGCAGAGGAGGAAATAAGTTAAAGTATTCTATGATATTAATAACCGTGCTCGCGTCGCGTGATTTATCTCACGGCTCGAAAGTCTCCGGGGCGAGGTACTCGTTAAGTGAAAACAGATCGTAGTAGTCAGACCTCGAGGAAGAAAGCCGCGCACACGGAAAAACAGGGAGCACAGAATAGGGGCAAACGTAACTGAAAAGAGTGGCATAAATTCCGTTTTAGAGAACGAACGAAGGGGAAGAAGGTGCGCGAAGGGAAACACAATGATTCATCGCATGTTTGGATGGGGACTTCCGAGAAATAAAAATTGTAATTTCTTCCTGCGCTGTGATAAATGACTCGAAGTTCATGACACCCCGAGCAGCACAAGAGAATGTTACAATCTTTTAATCGCTTTGCTTTTCATCGCTTTTTATTGCAACTTTTACTGTCTTTTACTTTCTTCCTTTTATCTCCTGATCTGAAAGGAACCGAGGCAATAAAAATTATCTAGCTGGAAAAAGAAAAAATTAAAACTGTATGTGTACACATTAAAAGATGGCAGAACTTCATTAAATAAAACAGGCAACATTTGATATAGCTTGATTTTTACTGGACTGATATTTTCTTTTAATATTCAAAATTAAAACGTATGGTAAAGTTTCATGGAAATGTGTCATAAAATAGTCCCTTCAAACGTGCAATATTTTGAAGATTTTTAATGTTCACAGAATGATTATTTTTGTTAGAATCAATGGATAATGTTTTAGATTTCGCAGTAGATGATTGGAGAAGCAACGAATGAATCAATTGTTGAGCCACAATTGCTCCTATTGAGTTCTCAAAGAAACTAAATGATTCAGCAGAGAGCTGTTCAACAAGGGATTTTTTTTGCACTCGGTTCCTGATTACGAATTTCCAGTCCGTAACTGGAATGCATCTCTGCAGCTTTCTTTCTCCCGTAGCACGTACCTCTAAGTAATTAACGTAATGAAACCGGCTAGTATTTTTTGCTGACTGTTTAGGATAGAATATATTTACGGCCTGTAATTAATACCGGGGTTGTAGCAGCACGGGGCAACATGCTGGCTGAAATTTGTCGAGCTTTTGATATTAGTTAATAATTAACGTACTTCGCAGCCAACAGCTCGTTAATAAATATTCTAGCGTTAAACACGTCGTGGGTAAACGTGGATGGTTGGAGGTTGCCTGCTATAGCAAAATAGAACGCGAGGGAAAAGTTTCGAGCCACCAGTTTTTCACATTAATAACCCTCTATAATTACGAAATTCAAACATTCATACACTAATTCGTCAAATTAAAAGCTAAACAGATGCTCAATTCTTCGATCAAATAGATTTTGAATTTCGAAACGACATTAAAAAATTCTTTGAACATTAAATCATTATTCCTTGCTACTAAAATAGTCATTTTACTATTTCTGGGGCATTTCCATGGATTTTAACCATATACAAATAAATTAAACGAAGCAGTTGATAGGGCAAAATACATTTTCTAATATTATAATAATTTACTAACTAATATTTTCTAATATTATAGTGATGTTCTATCCAATTATAACAACTAGAAGTTAAATAAATGGTATTTTCCATCTTAATAATTCTAATAGGCTGGAAATGATATAGCAGCATCTCGAGAATCTTCTAATACTTTTACTGTTTTACTATATATTTCACCTATTCGTTTTTGCCATAAATGCATCAAATTCAAGAGCAATAATTACGTGACGCGTTTAAAACTTACTTTGAGCGGAATCTTTTCCAAATTAATTGCTACCGAATTTAAGTAATCATTCAAGGTGTGCATAGCGTGGCGAACCAACGAAACAGACGTTTGTGTAAACTGCTGCAAGACGGTTAAGAAAAGTTGTCGCTATTAGCCATCGTGATGCGCCTGAACTCAAACAAAGAGTTACCAGATTCAGTAAAGTGAAAGTGCTAACTCAGCAACTAAAATCGATGCTCCACGTGCCCTAGCGCGAGAACAATCAACATCAATTTAGCCTTCCTCTTGCGGTTACTTAGCCCCATCAAGAACGAGTATGAATAACTACAAGAAATTCGAAACGTGTGTCCAACGAAAGAATAAAATTTCTTAACGATTTACGTAGACAGAACAAGTAAAATATATACAGAGAAAAACATTATTTGATAATCGATTAAATTCATATCGCAGGCTTCTCGAGTCAGTTCTAGAAAGGATCATTTAATAATCAATGGAATTAATTTCAAAGATTTCTCAAATTAGTTTTGACAGTCTTCATTAATGTGTCTTTAATGTCTGTTTTATTCTTGACCCAGTAGGTGTGTTTCATTTTTATAAAAGATTTCATAAAATCATAAATAATGTATTCATCTCAAGAACCATTTATGGATGACATTGGCGAAGCCATAAGCGACAATGAACAATTTTTTCGAGGCAGTCAACCCGTTCCACAACATTTCTATGCAACTATAGTTGCCGTAGTTACTCACTCTAATAACAGCTTGGACCCTTTGCACTCGGAGCAATTTTATCTCCTAGAATAAATATTTCTTCCGACCTAGAATATTTCCATTGTATCTGTTTTTTTCCCATTTTATGGACATGAAACTGATATTTAGTATTTTACTAGATACAAACAAATTTAATAACGCAAACAATATTCTGAATAGTGGTACAGCAGTTTCTAGTAGCGCCTCAGACCTAAGGGTGCTAAGGGTCAACAAACTTCGAGAGTTGACATAAGGGCTGAACGATGCTTCAGAACCGTCTTAACGCTTTACCTACAGGAAGCTAATTAATATGATTTTCCGGTAGTTGTACTGCGCCAAAAGGAACCTTAGAAATGTTTCCTTTTAATCTGTAAGCAAATTCTTAGATGACGCTACTGGAGGTGACTTGTTTCACAATTGAAATTGCTGCTTGAAATTGGTGACTTGTTTCACAATTGAAAAATCCACCAAAAAGTTTTCAGCCATGGAGCATGGGTTCTCAAAAATTATGAAATAATCGCCGGTCAGTGTTAAAAAAAAAAAGAAAGAAAAAACTAAAATGAAATTAGACAATCCCTCTTAGGAATTTCAAGACAACATGGTGCGAAATGAAGCAGTCAGCCGTTCCATCACGTTTCTAGGAAACTGTAGTTCCCCATCGCAGTTGCGTAGTTACACACTGTAACAACAGTGTTCCCCCTGTTGATTCATCCGGGCCAAACAGCGGGGTCAAACACAACAAGAGCAGCTTTTAGCAAAACGAGCGGCGCTGACCTTCCTGCTTCAGTTGCAGGCGTGCTGCTCTTCTAACGCCGAAGATTAGGTTTCGTCGGTCGGGTTTTGTTTCAGCTGTCTGGCTTCATTAGCCCCCGAAGAGCCCCCCCTCTCTCTCTCTCTTTCTCTCTCTCTCACTCTCTCCGCCGGCATTCCCCCTTTTAGATCCCGAAACGGTATTACCTTCGAGTTGTATTTTAATAGAAGTCGGTTCACGTTGAAACGGCGTGCAAGTGGCTCGGCTCGCGGCTCGTTCTCAGAATTTCAGCCACACTAACGCTAATGGAAGGATCGCGGCAACACGTTCCGACGGATCGAATCAATTTAATTATATCTCGCAGCTCGCGCGGAAATATTCGGAATTGATGGAATTTCCCGTCGGGATAGTTCTGACACTGGTCCGTCCTCGTTGACCCCCTCCACCGGCGACATTTTTCAAGCGCCGACATTATTCTAGCCCGCTGGAAACAATTTCGTTTTACGAGGAAATTCAAGCGACTCTTTGTTCGACGATAATAACAGCGGCGACAATAAAGCTGTCCGCTACACCGGGGTAAAGTATAAATACTCGACGAAAGAGTCGGAAAGAAGAAACGCCGCGCCGGCATGTAAATGAATATGAAAAGACTAGAACTATGATCAGAGCTATTGCGTCAGACACTGATTATTATACAGTGGATCTGAAAACATGCAGGTATATTTTTAACCGATTGACTGGCGGGCTAGTTAGTGAGAATAGCTTTTTTTCAGAGCGAAGTCGAAAATGTATATTCTTAGTAGCGTTGTAAACGAAGTTTATTTTAACTGGCCCTAGGAGTTGCGACAAATACTGACGGGAATTAGTTTGGCAAAATGTTGTTAATAAAGATATTTATGGTACCTTCCATTTGAATGTACAAGCTAAATTGGTTTGAACGTTTGCTTCTCAAGGGAAAAATAATCTGAAAAAAAGAGAAAAAAAATTATTGCTCGTCAAAATTCAACCTCGTTAGTTAAGGATGAAATGTGGCAGATTTCACATTGAGGAACGAGGATATCATTTAACAAGACTCTCGTTAATGTGAAATATTACGTTAATTATAATTCCATTAACACCACGAGATTTTGTAGTTACGAAATTCTCCCAGAGTATTGTTTTGTTATTTTGGATACGAAATGATTCTACACATTAATATCCACAACGGAAACATTGAATTCGTATTTTTTGAACGAAATAATTATGAACTACAATAGCATATTATATTGTAGTATTCGAAATAATTATTTAACGTAATGCCTGGCTCTGATATAGTAAGATAAAAGATATATTTGAGTACTGTCATTAAAATCAGGGTATGTACAATAGAAATAATTTACACAGTTTACGAACTCAAACAAAAATCTCAGCTCCCTTTTACAATAGAATTTTGTCAATTGTGACGCCTTCGGGTGCGCTTTTATTGCTGGCAAAGCACATATTTGTTCGCAGAAGTCTCCAGCGAACGACTGCATCGACTGATCTGGAAGAAAAGGCGAAACCTGCGCGTTTTCCTTGACCCGGTTCATTGATTTCATCCCGTTTGCCGAAGAAGAACGGTCGTTAGCTTGTATCGAGCGTGGCCGTAGCTCTCGGTTCGCGTGAAATTCGAGAGGTTCGGGCCCTGAGTATATAAAATCTTGTTGTTCGTGTTCCCGGTGGCTGCTTCTCGAGTGTTAAAACAGAGACGGGGAGAGAAGCAGCTAAAGAAGAGAGAGAGAGAAAGAGAGAGAGAGAGAGAGAGAGAGAGGGATGGAAAGGTCGGACGGATGGAAAAAGAAATAGAAACGCTTTTAGAGGCGCGTTCCCGGCCTGTCCCAAACGCAATTAACGCCGTCGCGTTAATTCGTCGTTGCACCTCGAACGAATTGTTTTCCCGGGAAGCTACTGAAAAACCGACGTTGCTCATTCAACCTACACCGTGCCACGGAATAAATGTACATCTCGGAAATCGCGCGCCGACACGGTTCTTTAGCATTTTCGATCCGAGATGGAACACGATTTCGCTGAACGCGAATCGGGACGCTCGCCTTAATTGGACCCAGCGACGATTAATTAATTAGACGCCAGTCGAACGCTGGGACACTATCGCCTCGTTAAATCGGAATAAAATCGGTTCCGGGCTTGAATAGCGCTCTTTGAGAACGCTGCGGTGATCATTTGAGCTTTTAGATTTCCCAAAATGTGGACACAGGTTTGACAGTCGTAGTTGGCAATTATTTACTAAAGCTTTATTCCTCAGAGAACTGATTTTACGAACGTACGATTTAAACGTGAATCTAATATGTAAACGCGTGCTCGTCGTTATTGGAATTTATAAACATGTCACACCGTAGCATTGATAAGATTAATGTCCATGATTTCTTAGATAACTGATGTAAGTTTACTTTAATCGTTTTCTTAATATTAAAACCATCGCATGAATTCTGGTAGCCGATTTCAGATTTTTATTTAACAAATATACTGCGCTTTTTCGGTTCTTTGTCGTCTTTTTGGTCTGAAGAAAATATTAAGTAAACTATTGAAGCATGTTTCTTATATCTTTATTTTTTAAAAAAGGGCGT
The DNA here is from genome assembly GCA_913789895.3 of Seladonia tumulorum. NCBI lineage: Eukaryota > Metazoa > Arthropoda > Insecta > Hymenoptera > Halictidae > Seladonia > Seladonia tumulorum. Next base: position 30,635,637 of record OU565266.1, read on the forward strand.
CCTAATTACTTCTTAATTGTACATTACAAATAAAGAATACTGAAATTGTTTATTGCGTGGCTTGATTTATTCAAGAATTATAATCTTGGAAAAAAAAGATAAGCGGTATTGAAGTTCGTAAGTAGTATAGTCCGTAACTGGTCAGCCCAACGAGTTTCCGGTAAATCCCAGTAAAAAAATGAAATTTCGAGTTTCTCTCTCGAGCAGCTCTGCGTATTTATATAGTGATCGACCGATACGAGGAGCTTTTGCATTACCAAATGCGACTCATTCTCTTTTAACAACAATTTACCGGCAGTCCGCTCTAACGCAGAAATCGTGCGGAATATTTGCATGTCAGCTCGATGACGTGTCGTTAAAAACAGTATGCTGCGCATCTGGAAAATCAAATAACGAAAATGGAAACAATTTGCGTGATTCAATTATTTTAACAATTACTGCGCGTCGTGTAACTGCACGTTCATTACCACGTCACTGTATGGATCGCTTTAACACGAGATAGCTGACCGGCGACGGGAATCGAAGTACGCCAAATGTATATGAAAAATAAGTATAAACTTTGAGATCAAATGCTAATTAAGCTGCATTAAAATTGACTGGCGTGTGTGCACACTTTCGAAGAAAAATATTAACTTCGATACAGCTGCTCGGCGCACTTTCCATTTGTTGCATGCATCGTTACTTAATAGTTTAGTTACTTAATAGTTACTTAATAGTTTTAATAGTACATAATTTATTTTTACGGAGGCAGAACGCATGAAAAAGTAATGCGTATTTTGCATTGATTTTTCAAACGAGGTCGTAACGATTTTTCTTATTGTGCTGGAACAGTTATGACACTCACTCGTGATATTATTGTATCTGTATTTTCCGATTTTTCGTCTAACTGTAAATAATTTCGAAGCTTCCTTGGAAATTGCACCGACGGTAATCAATTATCTTATTCATGCTGTGTTTAAATCGGAAGAAGAATTTACTCAGTCGAATGGAAAGACAATTTAAAGCAGAATTAATCTCAAATTTATGTGGCGCGCATCTGTCACCACAAAACTTCTCAGACTGTTTTATAGGTGTTTTGAGCTTTTATACTACATACCGTTATAATAAACGCGCGAATTAATAATTTAATATCTTCCTGGAATAAACAGTTTTACGATTTCAGTACACGAAAATATAAAATCTGAAATGGCTCATTATGAGCTGTCTGGTAGAGCTTAAATTGGGACCTAATGATGACGTAAAATGTATAAAGACTGAGATACTGCTCTGAAGCTACTATCAACCTGTGTATTAACCTGCTTCTAACACGTCGGAGAAGTGCCGTCAACAGCAAGAATACTTACCCTTATGAACTAATATAGTGGTGAAGCAATATCATTTTTCAAACGTACTAAAACAAAATTATACTCTTCGTTGGTCGATAATAATGAACTAAACAGATTACAAAACAGGGAATACCACGTCACTAAATAAATAGCATAATTATTCCACGCGATTATTATACATCTCCAAAATCGAAATTACTCATCACTAGACTGCGGATCTTTATGTATTTATGGCTTATGGAAATTTTCAAAAAATGCTATAATATGGACCGTTTATTTTGAAAGTGGTGCAAGTCCGTTTTCTTTTGTTTCGAGAAAATTAAATGTTAGCAGATCTGACAATTAAAAAAAAAGCAAAAAAATTGAACAAAGCATTGGCATTTTTTAAGATATTAAATGCTAACTAGTTATAAACAAAAAGTTTACACTAAATTAAGCATAAATTACGGCATATCTCATTTTTTTTTTAAAACGACTTACACCACTTTCAAAATAAACGGTCCATATAAAGTTCGAGAGAATTTAATACGATTTTTATTTGTTTTGGATCTAGAAAGGCTGTGCCCATTAAAAATAGGATTTTATTTCATTCCACTTTCTTAAGATTTGTCTATACAAATTGGAAATTGCATAAACATCCGCAGTCTACTCTTCACCAATTCTGTCAGTCTCTGCTTCTTCGTGTATTGCTCATTTACAAATGTAAGGATATGCCGGATAAAACTAAACAAGGTTTTGCTTAAGTATATTTATTAACACACAGAATGTCTTAAGTCGTTCGCGCTATTCTGACAACAACCAGCCAACCTTCCTTCTTCTGCTCGTTATATGGTTTTTCGACGTGGGCGGTCGCTTTCTCGGAAACCAATCGCGAAAGGTTTTGGGCCTCATGTACGCCCTCGAAAAGGCGGCGAGGTAAGGGTAAGTGGCCACTTTCATTGCACCCTCTTCGTCGCCTACGTAGGACCCTTAACGGTCCGCGTTTGGTTAGCAGATGTTTTATGGTACGTCACGGCTATTGAGACCTTTAGCTAAAATACGACATCTCTAGTAAATTACCGAAAACAGGAAGTTCCGCTAAATCTCGAAAATAGCCTAAAGTCACGTCCGCACCATAAACATAAACTGCACCCGTGACTGGTCCGCGATACTCAGCTGCGGGCCTCATGGGCCGCAATCCCTCGAATCCCTTACACAAAATATATTTAAGTCAACGATAATTAAAGGAATCAGCAGAGCAAAACCATCCGCGGAACGGAATTGAACGGAGGAGAAGAAATCGGATCGGGAGGAGAATTTTTTCGAGTTCTCGCTCGGCGCTCACGGAAGGCTCGTGGGAAACGGTTAAAAGGCCATCGCGCTACGAAATTAACAAAGTTCCGGCGAGGGACGCGGTGCCGGCGCGGAAGTCGGATCCTTTCGAAGCGTTTCGCTGTTCGAATCGAATTCCCGGGCGTTCTTTGAGCCTGGTACACGATATCACGGGGATTCGTATCGGCGGCCGAGCGAGTGTTTTAGCATATGCATGCGCCGCGAACGAAAACGTTGCCGTTTCCACGCGCAGAAAGCTCGACGGAGGATTCTTTTTAGCCGTTCTTTTGCGCCCGACTATTTCACCACACCAACGGTTTCCCTCCTTTTATTTGCTATCGGAACCTCCTGGCCAGCTGTTTCTCCTGCAACTGTACAAATTCTGGCGGCCAGAGCTGTATTTAATCGGGCAGAGGTCGAATCTGATTGTCCGGATTTACGGAAACCTTTGATTCACCGAAACCAATTGTTTCTCCTCGCGCATTCTGACCGTCCAACGCTTCCAACATACTTTCCCCTTTTTTCATTCCTAATTAGAAGCTTTGAATCACTACGAGAGCTAGGGTCATTAGCGATTCACACTTTGAGCGCCACAGCGGCCACATACCATCAATAAAATTGATTTTTATGCAATCCATTTTTATTAGAATCTACGAGATGTGAAAATGTTCCAAGAATCATTATTACCTCTTTATCAGAATCGCGCAAAATTGTCTTGTTTCGGTGAAAGGAATATAGAATGTAATATAATTCTGTGTTTGTAATGAAAGATGCCTTTTTCTGAAGATCTAAGTAAGTTATATATGCACATGCAGAAAGTTTCATCGAAATCGATCAATGCTGCTATAAAATATAATTCATTGAAAATAACAATAGTTGCAAGAAACTGCGATTTAAACCCTAAATTCAAAGACTTCTACATCTTTCAATGCCTATAATCTTTTAATGCGTCAACCGATTACAATGAAACTTGTTGCATATATGTAACTTACTTAGATCTACAAAAGGGACATTTTAAAACAAAATAATGTAATATAAAATTCATTATGATACTTAAAACAATTTTTTCGATCCAAAATGGCGGCACTACTGCTTAAAGAAAAACAGCTATTAGCTTTCGGGAAACGGTAGTACCGCCATTTTGCATTGAAAAATTTTTTAAATACCTTAAATCACTTTGCAAACAATGCTCCAAATCTATGTTATATTAATTTACTTTTGAAAAAAATCCTTCGATTTTTTGGCCCTGATTAGCTGTGACAATACCTCTTAAATAAATTGCTCCGATTTCATGTGATCTTTTACGGTGGCCCTCGGCATGTCAAAGAAAGAGAAAGTTCTGGAGCCACAGAATCGAGGGGAAGCATAGCCAAGTGAAATTGGCCGTTTGACCCGTTGACCAATCAGGTGCTCGAAGGGGCAGCTAAGCTATCCTGGCGGTGCGTTCGCCGGCCGTCGCGGAATTCGCCGTATCCTCGTATAATTCCAAATGTTAGCATGTTAGCAGCCCGGACGGAACGGCGTGCAGACGCCGCGATGAATCAGCCGGACGTGCTTCACCGGTAATTTCGGATGAAGTACGGCCGCCACGGGAAATCTGGCGACGAGTGACGCCTCGCGTCCCAGCGGAACGTCGGAAATATCCTCGTTCTGTCCTGATGACCGCGGTCCGGCCTAGCGACGATCCTCGATTTCCCCGGGACCATTACGAACGGAAACGCCATCGACGTTTAGCTACGGCAATTGACACGGCTCGTATTTTTCTGTCTGTCCAGCTGGGTTCGGTTTAGTAATAATTAATGTCGTTTTCCAATACATTTTTGAAACTAATTTATTTAAACAAAACAAAACAATTTAATCAACGATATAGTCGCCGTTGTTTTCAACTACTTCTGCCCAACGCTCACTTAGCATCTTTTTTTTTTTTTTTTTTTTTATTTAATGCAATTAGAATCTCAAAGTAGAGATTATTTTGCCATACATTATTTTCCTATACATTATACATTATTATAAACTGTACATTTTCTCAGATAATTAGCTCACAGGCATTCAAAAACGAGTAGGTTATTTTACATATTTCAGCCGTAGGTCTGGATAGGAGAACATTGCATGAGAGCGGAAGAAAAAGATGCAGTTTCCGTAGTTGTCTGATAAACTCCAACCTCAGTTCATCAAACGTGGGACACTGCCATAGCACGTGGTCGATATCCTGATTCTCATAACCGCACTGACATTGTGGATCGTTTACTATGCCAATTCGAGCAAGAGAGCTGGCGAGATTGTAGAGAGAGAGTGTCCTGATCTGCATCTGTTTATCGTTGTGACAATCTCACGATTGAGATTTGTGTGACTGTACCACGGTTTAGATTTTCGGTTGTGGAAGTATGTGAAGTAGTTTACACCTTTAGATAAACCTTCTTTCTCTATGATGTCACATGTGTTTTGTGTTGCCTCTGATTTAACCGATTCTCTTAGATCTGAGAAGGGAATTTTGACGGAGAATGAGGCTATCGTGTTGGTTGCTGTTTTAGCTAATGTGTCTGTACTCTCGTTACCCAGAATCCCAATATGAGATGGTACCCAGTAGAATTTAATTTTACTATCGTTTGTGGTTTCGGATGCGAAGTTGAAAACGTTTTTTCTTATTTCAAAGATATAGGGATTCGTTTTTGTGCTTATATTAGTTTGTTTCAACGAGAGTAGTGCACTAAGAGAATCCGTAAAAATGAGAAAATTCTGATTGGGATGATTCAAAGCTACTTTCACTGCGTCGTTCAAGGCTATAGATTCCGCAGTGAAAATTGATGCGTTTTTATTTATACTTCTTACAACGGTAATATTTAAGTCATTACAAACACATGAACTTCCCACAGAAACTGAATCCTTTGATTTACTACCGTCTGTGTACATAGAAAAGGATTTTTCTTCTTTAATTAGATTTTCAATTAATAGGTTGGGATTATCAGCATAACGAAGAGATGAGCCAAATTCCGTGTCAACATAAATATTGCTAATAAAAGTGTAATATTCTTGAACATCGTTATAGTGGTTGCTGGTGCAGAAAATATGACTGATAGAGTTTTTTGTGTCTTTTGTGCATTGATATAGTAGCCTGTTACTATTTTTACGTTTGCTGTACTTGTTATCCATAATATTCCTGATCTGTGAAACAGTTGCATATACAACAGTGTTTTGGTTTGAATGGACTTTGTTAAGGTAATTCATACATAGGAATCCAGCACGTTCTTGTAAAAATTGAAGTTTAGATTCCGATATAAGAATATTGGTGGGTGTGCTAATTCTGTACCCAAGAGCAAGTCGTATTGCCGCGAATTGAATTTTCTCTAGCTTTCGTATTTGGTTTTGTTGGGTGGGAAAATATACAAAGCAGCCATAATCTAGTATTGAACGAACAAAACTTTTGTAAAGTATTATTAAGGTTTCTGGATCTGATCCCCACCACGTACCCCGAAGAAATTTTATTATGTTAATAGCTCTTGCGCATTTTTTCTGTAATTGATCAATTTGATTTTTAAATGTCATTTTGTAGTCGAAGATTATCCCCAAGAAGCGTACACATTCACTTGATTTGATTGTAGTATTCTTGATCTTTATTTCTGTTTGTCCTGGGTGGATGTTGAGTCTGTTGAAATGTATAAACACGGTTTTATGAGGAGAGAGTTCTAATCCTAAATTACGTAGGTTGATGTCAATATGCGAAATTGCTTTTTCTAATAGTCTTTTACTATTGCTGACTGTGGATCTGTTGCAATAAATTGCTATATCATCTGCAAATTGAGATACTATGACGCTCTTGGGTAAGTTATCAGCAATGTTAGAAATGTACTTAGCATCTTAATCCCTTTATTTTAATCCCTGCGGAATGCAGCTTTCGAACCAAAGAACTGCGTGTACCGCGCACGGCTTGCAAAAAACTATCCGCCAGTAATGGTCAAACGAAAACTGGGTCGTGTCGTATATTTTCCTATTTTTTCGCGACACAGAGTGCGTAATTTATCGCGCGATAGCAAAACGGGCGAGTCTACGCGCGAAAGCGCTCCACAAACGTGGTTTAACGGTTTTTTGAACACGGCGTTTGCGAGGACATACAATCGGATACCTCGCTTGTGCGCGCGCGCGCGCGCGTGCCTTTCAATGCGTCCGGCTAATAGGTCTGATCGTGACCAGCCGTTTCTACTTGATCGATTTTTTTTCCATCGAGCGTCCCATTTTTCTGTCGTATTCTGTTGGCAGATTGCCCTTTTGTACAAGTGAACGAAATATAAACGCTGGAATACTGCAATGTTTGCAAGTTTCCGCGAATGTTTGTGCAAATAAAAGTTTGTAATAATAGTTGAACACACGAGTCGAGAGATACAGAGATTTTTAAAACAGAGTTTTTCGATTCGCAAAACATGAAACTGTGATACATTAGGGTAAAGTGGCCATAAAATTTCCTAAATTAATTTGTACAATTTTCGATCACAGGCAATAATGAAACTTCATAGTACTTTCAATATTTATACATATTGACGCAGGTAGAAATATGCAGCCATGATCAGACGCTCGGGCCAAGTGGTATGAACACACGAATGTGGCCAAGACATATTCGAACTTGAATTATACTATTTAAACACATGAGACAGACAATTTTTATCTTGCACAAAGGTCAGTAGTCTAAGTGTGTAGTTGCTCGTGCATGGACGGGAAAGACCAGTGATTTCGGCTTTCCTCACGTCGATCACTCCGTCGCGATTAATTAAAGCCGCGCTCGGTTATTTGTAAGAGGTGAGGTGTTTTGAGTATCAACAACTTGTTAATAACGATAAATTTAATAATAATAACTGTACAAAACATGTAGCGGAAACGAGAAGTATATGTTAAGAAGATTCGCTGAAGACTGGTGACGCGCACGCAAAGATGGGTATTTAAGGGCTGAAATTCTATGGTGGAGGTGGTAAAATGAGTGGAGAGAATTGGGGTGATGATGGTGAGATTTTCCAGACGCGCTGTCTTAAGATGCGTGGAAAACTCGGACGAGTCCCGTCGCTTCGGGTTCACGACTCTTCGACCCTTAGACTAATTTATGGCTTTGGTCGGGGTTCGAAGTGGTTGGCGTTGCGTGTGTTAAATGTTATTGGGAGGAAGTTGGTTTGAGGATTGGACATTGACCAGGCGCAGTCTTTAATTGTTTCGGTTCTGGCGTGAGAGTTTAGGAAAAGTCCCGTCGCATCGGGCTTAAGAGTTTTCGCTCCTTGACGTAATTTATTGCGGATGGCTGTATTTCTATCTCAAATTCGAAAGCTCTTTCATGGGTCTCGCATTTCGTTGCGTCCCAACAAAGTGGAAGAGTTAATTTTAAACAAAACCACGTCCATACTGTAACTTTTCCATACATAGATTATTTATGCATCTTTTTATGAAAAATCCGCACCTCCGAGCCATAAATCATAGTTCACACGGTACATGACAGCACTTTCGTCATTCGAACGCTCACTTTGTCTATACTTTATCCCACCGTACCTCGAATCGTTCGATACTCCATCCGGATAGCACCATCCACTGAACATATTTCCATAAAATGGAACACCTAACATTTCCCCATCTCCGTCCACTCGGCACGAAGAACAGCTCGCTGTTCCACAATTTACGAACTATCCCCGTTCTCCCGCAAGATAGTTTCTCCTTCGAAAAGAAAAAAAGAAGAAGAAAAAAGAAAAGAGGAGGCAGCAAGCCCCAGATTTTCAATCCGGCATCGTTTTTAGCAGACGCGTTTTCCTGCGCTTCGTCCCACGCCCTCGTAGCTTCGGCTCGTTATTAAGCGACCGGCAAAGAAAGGGGCGTCTCGCGAGACAGGAGGAATTCGCGCGATTCCATTTTTCAGCGCTCCGTTCCGCGAACAATCGCTGCAAGTATTTCAGTAACGAACGTTGCAGAATAAAGGCCCCGGGTCCCTTTCCCGCGGTGATAAAAGCGGCCGCGAGTCGTTTCGCGATGCATCCCCACGAACGCGTGTTTCCTGTGCGAACGTATTGACCTTGTGACGAGGAAACACTGTGCAGGGACCCAGTGACGATCACGAGACCACAAGGTGCCTTCCAGCTTAGAAAAACATCGACGTTCTTTCCGTCTTCCTCGTCCTACAATTTTTAACCCTTAGCACTCGAATGGCGACTGTAAGGAGCCACTAAAAATTGCTGCATCGTTAATCAAAATATTTTTTACGTTATTAAATTTGTTTGTATGTAGTAAATTACTAAACACTTCAGTATTGTCCGAGTAAATTGCGCCAGTTTTATATGTATGACATAAAAAAAAATATGTACAAAGCAAATATTCTTGGTCATTAGAAATGTTTTGTTTTGGAGTTAAAAAAGCTTCGAGTGCAAAGTGTTAAAACCAGAACTACCGAGCGCTAGACGCAACTTACACATATTGCTTTATACTATATAATACCGGATGATTTTACATGGAAATATAAATCGAAAATGTAAAATAAATTTTATTCACTTGACGCCTCGTCGTTCGGGAAAATCTATTTAACAGGAATACGCGTCTGATCATGACCTATCTATTCTACTTACGAATGTTAAGCACGCGAACTTGACGGGTTTTCAAAATCGATTTTATTGAGAGTAAAGTTAGCTTCGTGGCCCCTCACGGGTTATACCCCGGGATAGTGAGGATAGTTTTGCGATGTTTATCAGCCAGGTATTTGCGTTATATATCGAGAAAAGACTGTATATTTTTTTGACACGTATTTTGAAAGGAACGACATACTTTTGGGGCAACGTAATGTTCAGCGCACTTAAATTTAGTTGTTCAAGCGGTAAGAGTATAGCAGGGCACAAAGTGGGACGGAACAAAGGATTGAAATGGAATTGCGACACACAGGACGAAAGAGCAGTGGCTCCGTCAGGATTCGGGCCTTGGCGGATTCAAGGAGAGCTCGACTCGCCTCGCCGCGATGCTCTTCGGATAAAGTTCCCATTGTCGGATATATTGGGCTGGTAAACAGCGCACGCATTGTTCGGGTATTAAGCGGAGGGATTTCCTTGGTTAGCAGAGGGTCCTTTCTTAGGTGCATATCCTGGTGCACGCGTTCATAGCGATACACTCGAGGCGGTGGCCTCTTTCCGCACGCGACTCCGTCAGTGTCCTCCTCCTCGCGACGCTGCAATTTCCTTGGGAAAGAATGCTCGAGCGACGCGGAACAGCTCCTGTTACCGGAGCTGTAATGAATTTTTGTTTGCGGGGATTTCATCGTCCCGGTACTTTGAGTGTAACCGGTTTCGCGGTGCTTCGGGAAATTTTGCCGGCGAACGATGATTGAGAAATTTCGAAAGAGTCTGTCACTCGGCGACGTAAATATTGCACAGGAAGTCGTCCTCGAAGAGATGGAACATTTTCTGAAGCCGGATTCAACGCTTCCGACTGTTTAAAATGTAATTGGATTTTTGTAGATGATGGTAACAGCAAATGTGGAGCAGAAATTTATTTTGGAGATGGTACAAAAGCAATAAGGAAGCTGACAACAGAGATAGAAATGCTTCTATCAAACCGCGTGTTTCTATCTCTCCAGATAACGCACAGTCAGAGTATTAATAGTGATAAGTTCAACATTGTGTTCACTGTGATAGCTAGAGAATTAATTTTATATCGAGAAGGGAGTATTTTTCTTTGTTGGGGTCCCTCCAGAAAAAGGATAATTCAAGATTAATAGTTTTCCGGACGATTAAGTTTTTAAAGTTATTCGACTGACAATATAAAAGTAGAGGAGTCGACGTCATAATAGAAGGAAGCTCACTTCTTTAAATTCCTTGAAGATAAAAGTTTGTAACTCATTATTCTTCCATTATAAAATATTCCTGGAGCTCTTGGATGTCCATCAAACCAGTGAACCTAATTCCCTCGATCCTCAGCCCCCTACCTAGCCGTGAACTTCAGGTAAAGTCAGACAATAACACTTCACGCGGCCTGCTCTACAGTCTTACAACCACTTCCTTGCCACAAACGACCGGAACTCCTGGCTACCATTGCCACAATCACCATTAGGTCTTCATGATAGTCTTCTACAAACTTTGCACATGCTAACGGGTTTCGCGCGGTGTTCCCTATTGAGAGGCGTGCGCCGTTCTTCGAGAAGTTCGCAACGCTACCAATTATTTGCAATTTTTCGCTGTCAGTGTAGGTTCTTGACTACTAATTTTATAATTTAAGAACTTAAATATTCAACAATTCAACGATTCGTAGACTCGAGAATTGAAATACTCTACGATTCAGTAACTCGAGTGTTGAGTAATTCGACAACTACAGTTCAATAACACGAGAACTCGAAAAATCGATAATTCAAAGAATCAATAATTGAAATATCCTACGTGTTTAGTCGTGCACCTTTTGAATGGTGCAGCTGGTGCAAAGGACACTCTTGTTCGTATCGGTTTGCACTTTCGAGTCTGACATTAACAGAACCGAATAACAAAAAATACGTGGATTTGGTGGTGGGCTACGACTCTACGGTTGCTCGGAGACAAACTTGTTAGGTTGAGGCTAGTTTTGGTGGACTGGTCTTGTCGTCTCTTTTCTCCTTGCAGCTAGTCTCGCTGTGGGTAGAGTCTAAGAATCTCTGTCTTCTAATTTTGTTGTCATTGGTCAATCATTGTAATTGCTTTTCGTTGACGCCTACCATTTCCAAAGGGAGGGTAACCATGTGCCGAGGTGGCCGCGTGGTACCCTCACTCGATGAGTCCGGAAAGGCGTTATAAACCTGGGCCCGGTGAGGTGTTGTAAATTTTGTCCCGGGCCGCTACCATAAATGCTAGTGCATTAGAAACGTGGCAGACTGGAGGTAGGCTGCAGTCTGCCACCCAGATGTTTGGTTGTACCGAAACATTTGTTTTGTCTTGAGACGGAACACTACGAATCAATAACTCAAAGGTTCAATCATTCGAGTACTCGATGGTTCAGCAATCCAATAACTCAAGAACTCGAATATTCAACAATTCGAAGAATCAGTAATTGAAATATCCTACGAATCAATAACTCAAAGGTTCAATCATTCGAGTACTCGATGGTTCAGCAATCCAATAACTCAAGAACTCGAATATTCAACAATTCGAAGAATCAGTATAATTGAAATCTACTACAAATCAATAACTCAAGGGTCCAATCATTCGAGTACAGGTAGCCCTCCTACAACACGGCATCTTATAACACGGTTTCGCTATAACACGATTCATAAATTACGGAAACCCTCCTACAACACGGCATCCTATAACACGGTTTCGCTCTAACATAATAAGAAAACTGCAAAAACCTTTGTACAACACTGTACTGCTACGGCCGCGGCGAGGCTTGCCGTCTTAAAGATACAATGTTGCAGAAAGTATTTCTTTTCATCTCCGTGGCCTGAAAACAAAAGTGTCAATTTTTGACAAAAAAAAAAGTCATTTTTCTTGAATGCAGACCCTTCCGCTGAAAGAAGCCGAAAATTCAAAAAGGAGCTACAAAACTGTCTAGCTCCATATCGAGAACTTTACAATGACCTGGTAAGAACCAGCAAGCAAAGTAACATTACTGCAAGAACTTTGAATGAAGAAAAAAGTTCTGAAACTGAAGGCGATATCATTCCATCGAAAAAACGTTCTCGGTTGATTATACTGAGCAGTGACGACGAAGAAATTTATTAAATGAAAGTTGCGTTAAATTAAAATAATATTTTTTGTTTTGTGTTGTACATACATTTATATTTTTAATAAAAAGTAAGTTGTTTATGTAGAATTAGAAAAAAAATTTGTTTTTAATAAGTTTTCGGAACGTAACCCCCCTTTTTATACTGGCTCTGGGTCTCATACAACACGGTTTCACACAACACGGCATTTTCTAGGAACCTATCTACCGTGTTATAGGAGGGTTACCTGTACTCGATGATTCTGCAATTCAATAACTTATGAACTCGAATACTCAACAATTCAAAGACTCAATAGTTTAAGTATCCTGCCCTTAAATAACTCAGTGGTTAAATTATCCGATCACTTGAGGATTCGATAATTTAGTAACTCAAGAACGTAAATATTCGGTAATTTAACAACTTGATAACTCAAGAATTCTGACGAGCGTAGAAGGAGGGTGTGATAGCGAGCGAAAATATGGTTAGGATTGTTGGTAACTCAAGAATTCAAATATCCGACAAATTCAAAGGAATCCACGGTGCGAGTTTCCTCCGTTCTATAGTAGATCCCCTTCTACTCCAGCATTAATCAAGCAAAACGAGAAAAAGCTAAGTTATGAAAACTGGGGAGTCGTTTGTTCCGTTCGAAAACCTCGTCCCACTTTCACCGATCGAACCCCGTATATCCGACAACGAAAACCATTGCGCAAAGAGCATAAAACGGGCACGAGAAAAACGAAATTCTCGCGTTCCGATCATGATTTGCTCGATCCGCCTAAATAGCACCGGAGGAGCGGCGTACTCGGTGCATCGGCGGATCGTGGTCGAAACGAAATCGTTGGATGAATCCGGCGTGTCGATAGCGGTGCAAGATCGACCGATGCATAGTCCTGGGAGATTAATTCGCGAAGGTTTATCGGTCGGAGGAACCATTTAAACCGGAGAGAAATTACCAGCGGGACTCATTTTGCGGTTTCGCGCGGCGCGGTCGTCCATTGAAATCGTTCCGTGTCGATGGGAAGAAAATGGAGCCGGCTGTTGCTCCTCCACGTCTAAACAGATACAAACTATCGAGCCCAAAAACCTTGAAATTTCCAAACTCGATTTATCGATCACTTTTATCGTATTATACCAAACGAGTTCCTAAAAGCGTAACATTTACCCTCGCGACTTTTTAACCATAAAACCGCGAATTGATTACTAAACTATCACGTATGGTTCGGTCGACGTTTCAGCAACATGCATGTATTTTCCTACGAGGACAAAATAAAAATTCGACACGGTGTAAGCGATCGAGTACAGCCAAGAAGCGTTCAAATGGCTATTGCGATTCCAAAGAAGATTAATTTCGGTTCCTTTTCCCTGAAGCTGTTGCATCAGCGCTTGAAGCACAGGCTGCGGTCGTAAAATGATTTCGCAAGCCAATGATGTAGAAGGTGTGCGCGGGTTGGGGGGTGAGGGTGGGGAGAATTGATGCGAGAAATTTGCGAAATCGCACCGCATAGTTCGTCGATTTTATCGGTCGTTTCGCAGCGGGCGCTGAAAAACGAAGGAGACAGAGAAAAAGAGAATAATAGAGGGAGAAGAAAGAGACCAGCGTGGGAGGTAGTGAAAAGTGTTGCCGTCGCCAGGCGTTTCATCTCGTGGACCTGGAGGACAGGCTTTACGGAAAACGGGGGGGGGGGGGAGAAAAAAAAATCGTTCTTTCGAGAGACACTCGGTGCACTCCGCGAACGGGCGGGCGTTCGCGAAAATTGTAAAGGATGGAGAGGGGCCGGATAGAAAGGGCGTGATTGTAAAAAACGCGCGGGAACTTCCGCTAGGATGAAAATGAATGCGCGGATTCGTCTCCATTCGCCGCGGATCCTCCCCATTCGTCGCTCTCCTTCGTCCTGTCGCGCTTTCGCTACTTATCGAACAGGCTTCCACGCGAAATATTAATCTCGCCGCGATCTCCGCCATCCAGTCGCGTCTTGATCCTCGTTTCGATACCCTCCACACCTACATTTCGCGCGAACACGCCGCACGGTGGTCCTAAGCGATGAATTAGGAGGAAAAAAGTTCAAGATTAATGGTAACGAAAAACACGTATCAGTGAATTTTTGATGTACTACATATTCCACAGAGACGCAAAGTGACCTCTGGCATTAGTCTCATTAACAATGAAACAAACGACGAACGCAAATATCGCGTCGCAACGCATAATTGTTTTAGGTTACTCGATCGCTTGTCGCGAAATAGTGTATATGAAAACGTGTGTTCTGATTACCTGGAATTATAAATACTGTTATATCCATAATAATATGAAGTCCATGATTGAAGGTGAATATAAAACTACAAATTTATTTCAATTTCGTGACTCATATTATTATTTCTTCTTTGGGACATCTATGAAATTACTTTTGGAAAAAATAAAATTAATCCTACTAAAAAGGAAATGAAATGGAATTCAACATTTTTATGCTACATTTTTAATCTCCGTTTTAACCGAAGCGTTAACAACTTTTATATGTACATTTATGTAATTACAGCATCCATTCAAGCCTCCAAATGTTCATCAGAATTTCTTTACATTTTAGTGGACATGAAATGAATCTTAGTGAGGAAGAAAATTGGAATGACTATTACAAATTTTTGCATATATATGAAGACTTCAAAATGGATAATCTTGATCGTCGCCTGACAAGACCTGGAATCAAACAGAAATTGATTTGCCCAATTCAAGGGTTCATCATGTTCGAAATGCGATTAGAATATCCCATTATTATATTATGGAATACGACTACACCGAAGTTTAAGCGATCATGGATGCGACAAGCGCATAAAATCCGCACTCCACAGGGATTTGGCTTGCAATAAATATCCGCAGAATATAATTATACAATAATAGTATCAATATTACGATACAATTAATTGTACCTTCCTCGCTGGATTTAAGTGCGAATCAATTGTGAAATTCATAAACAAGCATCATTTCTGTTATCGTTAAATAATAAATTGTTTCCGCATATAAAGCACTCGAACTCGACGGTCCTTCAAACATATTTTCTCTTTTCGACTTATTTTCTCATGTACTTTTATTCTCCTGCCTGTACAGTGACACCATGTATATAATTTATTAGCACTGTCATATTAACGCCCTTCAAATTCTCAGATTTGTAACGTACATTCTGTAAATCGGTGTGGACATTTCTTTGCGGAAAACAGGAACGTTTCGTTGAAAAGACTAAAATAAAAGAGGTGCGCCGCGGGTAGATGTTCGAAGACGTTCGATTTCACGGAATCAGGTCCGAGAGGCACATAGATGGCCTCATGTACTATAATCCTTCCTATTGAATAGAGCCGGAGCCGGTTCGACATTACGGGCGGTTAGTTCGAAACTTTGTTCGGAAGAAATCGTTGCCGGGCGGTCGCGAGCAGTTGGGAAAACTTGTTCTTCCGTATTTATGACAGCTGCGGTGACACGAGGCGAACGTTCCAAGGGGGCCACTGTGATTTTCCCGATGGTTTTTCTTTCCGCTCTACCCCCGTAACCGTCGCGTCGAAAGAACGGGAAACCGCCACTAGGGGGAGGACGAAAAAACTCTTCCCCGGCGTTTTTCCTGTCCCAACGAGCCCGAAAAAGCTAGGCCGTTACTCTCGCCACGATCTCTGACACCGCAAAGACTCTGTCGTGGAAATACCGTCGAATATTTCATGGCTGATACATAGAAATATTGTTTGTCAAACGCTGCATAAATCACTCCATTTTTTATGGCCAGTAACTTTTTCATAGCACCAGTGGTCGAAAAAGCGACGTGATTAATCGAGACATGATCATCTCCTGTGTGTACTAATGCTACTTTGATATCTAGAATTAATTTTAATTTTTAGTGACAAAGAGAATTTGTGAATCGAAAGTGTTCGTCGAGTTGATTTTAGTTCATGATCACTGGACATTATTGCCCTTAGATTGTGATGTATCCCAGATTATCGTCAGCTCACTATCTGGATTATGCTGCTTGCAATTGACGCAGAAAATTTTGAATGAAATTATTGTGACCGCGATTCGACTTCTTCTTTATTACAGAAGTTATAATATAGTGAACTGATTGTTACCAGGAACACGGTCGTACTATTGTTATTTGTTTCCACGATTAAATGTTTTATTATTATTGCAGCAAACATATAAACAACCAAATCCGAACCAGAGTCTATTGAGCGTTGAGGTTAAACTGTTTAGCATAACGGTAATAGGTGTCAGGGAAAACATACATATTGATTGAACACCACCATATTCAATCTAGGAATTAAAACGTGTAGAAATTACTGCTACATACACTGTATCGGTTCATTCTATCGTTCCTATAATCGTGAACGGGTATTTACATTTTTAAGCAACTTTCGTGTGGCTATTGTAACTAGCATTACACGACAGCCTGCATTTTATATGACATTTACGTATAAAATGTATTGTTCGATTTGATACATACTCTGCTTAATATTGCAGCAACCGTAATTAACGATAATTGTAATTTCCTTCCCAATAATAACAAACGAATCGCGATTATTAATTAATAATGCCTGTCCGGCCAGCCGTGTTTGTTCCAAAACCATCGAAACGGTCCGTATAATGATGAGACGATCATTTTGTTACGGTATCGATGCAATGAAGAATACATCCAATTTCTATATTGTAATTTTGGAAAATTAGAATTTACTAGATTTTATTAGAATTAAAATTAGAATTTACTAGAATTTATTAGAATTAAAATTAGAATTTACTAGAATTGAGTAGAATTAGAATTAGAATTTACTAGAATTTATTAAAATTAGAATTAGAATTTACTAGAACTTATTAGAATTTCACTTTTTTCTAGTAGCATACTGACACTTTCCTTATAAGTTGTTTCATTTGGATTGAGGAACTATCTGCTCGATGAAATTAATTCAATCTCCAGTACGCTATTGAGCGTAGTTCGGTGTTAGTTATAAATTTAATATTCCTTGAGAACGTTGAAAAAAGAAAAATGTATCGAAATGTACGCACTGCCATTTTGTTAATAAATTAAGGACCAACTTTAGTCCACAGAAAAGGTGTAATACTGCAAATTGACAATGCTCGGCCCCATACAGCAAAACTCATTCAGGAAAAAATCAAAGAATTGTAATGGGAAGTTTTACCGCACCCCCCATACTCACCGGATATTGCTCCATCTGACTATCATCTTTTCAAATCTCTGAAGCATTGTTTAAGGAATAAAACATTCACTTCTGTAGAAGATGTAAGGGGGCACCTTGAGTCATGTTTTGCTTCACGAACCCTGGATTTCTATAAGAGGGTGATTGAAAGTTTGCAGGAAAGATGGCAAACTGTCCTTACTAATGATGGAGATTACATAATAAATTAAGAAATAAAAACTTGAATTTACTACAAACTTTGTTTTAGATTTCAAAATTACTTATTGGATTACTTATTAGATTACTTAAAGAGATTAGATTATTAGATTATTTAAATTCCTTATTAGATTACTTATTGGTCCCCCTAATAGTAAGGTAACCATTTTTTATCTACAAAATTCTGTAAAGTTGACAGCTCTGAATGGGAATACTTAACTCGTGCGGATTACTATTTCACGAGGTATGAACTCGCTGCAAATTGCGAGGGAGGCAAAAGCGGCTCGCTATCTCTTACTCTCCTGAGAAAACATATCCAATAGAGGATCATCTAACGGCGAACAGTCCGTAATCCCATCGACGGTTCGAGAGGGCGTCTCAGCTCGCGCCTACTTCTTTCAAGCTACTTAAACCGCGTCAAAGGAACCGCCGTAAGAACTTTCCTCACACCATCCTCCTGCCCGTCTGATGCAAAAGTCCACCGCACTCGATGGGGAAAAAAGGGAGAGGATGCAGGATCGACGAGATCGACGAGATCGACCAAATCGTCGATTCGTCTGCGTCTCCGCTTTTCCACCGAGGATCCACCCTTCGCTCCCCGCCTTTGTAATCTCCTTATTGCTCCTCGACAGAGAGGGAGAGAAAACACCAAGGCGAAAAGATATTTCCACCCCTGCTCCCGTATTCATTGTAATAGCTCAATTTTTTGCACTTTGCGTGCATTTTCTGATCGACTTTTACAAGAAGTAACCGCCATCGAACCGCATATTTCGTACACTTTAGAATATAGGCTAATTCCGGGAGAGACGCAGCACATTTTGTTTGCTGTTTAGTAAACATTTTACTGAAAATAATTGAAAAAATTGGCATGCATAGTTCATTCCTTTATTTCAATCTCTTTAAATAAATATAACGTAAAATGAGTAAAACTTTAACATTAATATATTAATATGCTGTTTAAAAATGTTCGCAAAAGTGCATGCATGTGAAATGGAATTTTGTTCATCATTTATTAAACTGTCATCTGCATTTTGAAGTTTTCTTCACCGTCGACAAATAGTGCGCACATTTATTGACTCGATTATTTTCCCATATTGAAATCAACTTTCTTTAAATTGTTTGTGATTTAAAATTAAACACCCTTATGAAATTGATGAACCTTCAATATGGTGCTCGAGACTTGAACTCAAAATAAAGATGCAATTGATTAGAAGAGTCACGCATTAATTTGTATAGATAATAAATTGTAGTACTTTGTAGAATAGCACACGTCTCCCGGTAACCAAGCCCGCAATAAACGCATAATCTACGATGCAGCAATCGACTACTGTTGGTTGCACCGATAAAGGATTTCGCGAAAAAATCAGGCGGCCAACAGGTTAATCGTTAAAAGTCCGGGACGATGGTGCATAATTGCGGCGAAACAGCGGTGCCGCAACTTTTCCCCTCAATCATGATCGCGAGCAGGCCCATAGGTGTCTCGAGCAGGACCCGAGGGTGGCTACGGCCGTGAATGTTTCTCGGAGAAAAGTCGTGCGCTTGCATATCCGGTGTACTCCCGGACTAATGACGTGACTACGGACATTTGTACGTGTCACGTGCAGCTTCCGCGGGCGAACTATCGGGCCCTCGCATTAATAATGCACCCGTGGCTTCCGGTCGACGGACATAAATGGGCCGACGATCGTCCTGGGCGCCCACGGCGAGCGATTCGACTGCATATTTCATTTCGCCCCGAACTGGAATCGAGAGGTCCATAAGCCGAGCATCCGACGATTCGTCAGGCTCGAGAGCTTCTACCGCCTAAAATCGACTCGGCTGCCTCTGGCCACTACTTTTTCCCAAATGCAGTTTGACAGTTTTTCGCCTGCCTTATACGTCTACCACGCAATCGGATGCGCACTGCGTTCCCCGTAACGCTGGCCAACAAATTTCCACTTTTCTATTGACATTTAGCGACTTAAACGGGTATTCCAAATTGGAGTCGTCAACTTTTGGTCATTCCACGCCAAATAGATTTTGTTCTGAACAAAATATATTGTAGTCTATACGAAATTAGGGTGGGTTTAAGTCATCATTTTGCCAGTTTAGAGTTTTTTTGAAAACTACAGGCCTTCGAAGTTTGCAATTTTTGCCCATTTCGGCGAAACGGGCTTGATTTAGGAATTTTTATCTCGGGAACTGTTTGTCCGATGGAACTAAATTTTTGTTCGTTTCGTTAAGAAAGGATTGGGCTATTGTAAAAGAATTTGTTCAACCTTGTTAATTAAGTTTGTAATGTCGACAAATGTAAACAGAAATTCTTTTTTGCGTCTTTTTCGATAAGGGGCCAAAGTGATTATTGTTTCGGCGTCGACCTACGGTCGGAGCAGCCTGATGCCGGGACCACTCAGAGTTGAGCGCGCGAGGAAATCCACGGGAAAGGATTGATGAGAGGTTGAGACAATGAGAGAGAAAGCGAGATATACCGTTGAACTGCACTTTATTTTAGTAACGCGCACCAGCGCGAGCGATCTACGCGAACGAGTCGCGAACCGGCGAACGAACGGAAATCTTCTTTTCGAGCCGATTTCTGCCGTCGGATCGCGAAGCGGAGATCTTGAACGGCACGAAGCGCGTGCCGCCGCGAGACGGATATCTTCGACGCGGACGACGGAGATCTTGTCGCGAGGCAGAGGGCTCGTTACGCGGCGCGGAAGAGCGAACGAATATTGCGCACAAATCGTTCGAGATCGCGAGAGTCTCAGAGCGAGACGAGAGCGAACAGCAGTAACGAAAGCGCGAGCGAATACACTTTTGAAACGAGTGTGATACGTGTTCAGAGCGAAGCACGTAAAAAGAATTAAGCGAGTCAGCACGGTAAGAGATACGAGTGTAAGCGAGTTACGAGCACGTAAGAGAGCGAGAAGGCACGCGCAGGTGCCTTAAATAACAAGGACCATCAAATGTGGAGCACCGTGATTGGAGCACCCGAATCGGATGATCCTTGTTTATCACGATTTGAAGGATCAAGCTGTGAAATTCGGCCAATGAGAGCGATTACTGTTGCTACGCAGTGTCGAGCAACGGCGACACGCGCTCGAGCCGCGTGTTGACATACGCGGCAAAAACCGTATGAAACAGCGGTCGCCCGGTAGACAACAGCTAAACTGAGAGAGACAACAGCTACCGAATTCCACAGCTTGAATCCTGAACAATTATAATTTTGTAAAAAACATGGTCATACTTCTTGAAGTTTCCACACCAAAATGAGTCCTTCAGAAGGAGGGAGAAATGCAAATTGGCGTCACAATGAGCTAGAAAATGACGCAGTGTACCCCCGTTTCAGGGATGCGAGTCGTGTGCTTCGCTATTATGGCCGGTTGTCTATGTCGCTGGTATAGACGATATACTGAGAGCCCAATGTTCTCTGAATAAAACAAAAAAAAAATTTAGCTTAATCGAACAAAGTACCTGTGATAGAAATTTCTAAGTGAGCGCCTGTTCGAATGCCTGTCATTTTTTAACAAATTCTATACTGGCGAAATGATGACTTAATAACCCCCAGCCCCTCTAATTTCACATGGACTACACATACTTCATTTAGAACAAAATCGCCGATGGTGACGTCAAAAAGTGATTGACTTGGCATGGAATGCCCCCAACATAAAAATAATAAAGTTAATATAATCAGATTATGTTTACACGTTACACGCTACATATTAGTATACGTGACCGCTTTAGCTAATTCTGCAGTGTCATGGGACTTCTTGTCAGGAACGCACAGTACTTATTAATCCGCATTAATATTCAGGGTGTTTGGTAACTGTTGGTACAAGCGAAAAGGTGGTGATTCTACATGAAAGAATAAGTCGAAAATAATTCAATAGGAATTGTCTGACGCGTCTGATCAGGACCAACCAAATCTACTTCCTGCATATACTAAAGCACACAAACCTGACAGATCTTCAAAGTCGATTTTCTCGAAAACGAAGCCTCAAACGAAAAATGTTTATTCTATATTTTCGACTTATTCTTTCATGTAGAATCACCCCCTTTTCGCTTGTACCACCAGTTACCAAACACCCTGTATACACAGAAATATAAATTTCCTTAGCATTTGGCGTACAATAATATGGCTGCAGTAAATCACACGAGGGGATTCATTCTAATTATTTTTTCTTTTCAATTTCATTTTAATTTAGAGGAGTTGCAAATCCTGTTACTATTTCTATATTTTTCTTGATTATTTTTCCATGCAGAATCCCCAGTGATGCCCACACTTATCCTACCAGTAGCGCAACGGAAGGCAAGATGGCGCGTACGCCAGCGAAACGCGAAGGCGTAGCGTTCCTTCTCGAACGTGAATCAATTAGTTGTGCTCGTTTCAAGGAATTAGCTCAACTCGCCAGATTGATTAACGCACAGCACCGAGCAACCCGCGTTCCTATCAATTAACGTTAAACCTGCATCGCGCGGCTTACGCGTAATCCCGATTGCGCGACCAGGACGCGTGCAGCCGCGCGCCTCGCGGACAATGCGAGACCGGGCGAGCGCGACAATTATGTTATAACCAATTAATGCGTCCGCTCGAACGTCCGGCTCGCCTAACGAGACTATGCGCCGTGAAATCGCGCGTGCACGGAGAATGCTGTGCGTCACCGTCTCCTTGCATTCACGAAACGCATTCGCGAGACGCATCCTCGAGATGCGTCCGTTCGGGAACTCCTCCGACCACGATCCTGCATTCATCCTTTTGTCCTCGTCCTTAGCATTGTCCACGGACCGAATCCCTGAGATCCTCGATCCTCCATCTTGAACATATCGCTGGCAATATGACCACCAGTTTGCCAAATCGTTAAATATTTGCCGGCGGATCTGCTCCTATCAATCTACGAGTCTTCGTTTTGTATCGTTAATAAAAGTGTTGTGCAGAGAAAAATAACTTTAAGATTGTTGGTGTACTACCTTCAGCAACTTATAAAGAATCGAATGAGTTTTTGAGTTATACTGACTTCTAAGCAACCGGGCTCCGGTTGTTTAACGTTAAACCTACCAAGCACAAAGTATATAAAAATGAAACGTCTCATAGATGGGGAAAAGATTGAATGTACTGAAACTTTATACGATTTTGTGCTTAAATAAAAAAGGCAAGTTCATTTTCTATACGTGCTTAAACAACGAGGTCAATTCGTTTTAATTTCCTGTGAAAACGTGTTTAAAATTTCAATAATTGTCATTTCGACCGTGTTAGGTTTAGCGTTAAATATTGCACTTTAGATTTACGCGAAAGAAGATCAATTTCTTGAGCCTGCTACAGGAGAATGTGTCCTCAGCCGTGACCGTGCAGAAAAAGACTATCCACGGAAGATTTACGGAAGTAATCAGCGTAAAAAGACCATTGCGAATGAAGGATGCCGTCGGTGCCGAGCATTAACCCGCCCCGTTACTATTATAATCGCGAGCATAGTCGCCGGCTGCGAAACGATCGCTGAATATAGTCACAGTTACAATATAGCGGTCACATTTTAAGGTAATAAGCGAGCGATTCCCATTTCACCGCCGCGCCGTTACAGCGCCTCGGAAAAGCCTTTTTTCGCGGCGGCTGCTGCGATGCTCCTTTGTTGTCACAGCGACCGAGAAATGTGTCACGCAAAGGGCCTCGCAGACGCAATTTAGCTTTCTAAGAGTCCGGACACAGAATTCCCCGTGAACTATGCGCCCGGGCTCGAACATAGCCGTATCGCGTTTCACAACGGCGACAGCCCTTGCAAGAAGGATTAATGAAAGCTGTAACACGAAGAATGCTGTAACTCGGCGAACGGCCGCGAACTTTACTTTGCCGGGGACGCCGAGCGAGTGTAACCGATTAATCAGTATTAGCGTGTGTTCTAAACGAACAGCTGCATCCACGTTGCGCCATTTAACTGATCCAATTTGATCGGCGCTGCTCAATTTTCCTCTTACAGCTAGCGGAGTCTTAGAGCTGATGGAAATTTGACGGTATTGTGGGAAGGGACGAAGGGGTGCATCGGGGCGTTGCGACGGTAATGTTTGGGCTCGCGAGCGGAACAGAGACCGATGCTCAAAAACAATAAATCGTTTTAACAAGCGAACGAGAAAACAGCGCGATATTCAAGGCGGCGGATTTTAAAACGCGATCTCGGCGAAAGACGTTTGTAACTGTATTAATTATAAAAGTAACCGCGGTCGGCGAAATATAGACGATTCAAGTGATTAGACGATAGGCGAATAAGATTTAATATTGTTCAGTTTAATTCGGTGTGTTTCAGTTTAATTCAGTGTGTTCAATTGGTTTGTTATTTTATGTAATCGTTGTTTATAAAATATATCGTTATTTTCATATTATCTCCGTTGATCCTACAGTATTTTGAAGAATTGTTTGTCCTCTGCAGTATTTTTCTTATTAATATACAGGGTATGGCCGGACGCGGTATGATTATGCAGGGGATGATTCTACGTATAAAAATAAGTCGGAAAAAAGGAATAACATTTTCTCGTTGGATGGTATTTTTACTTGTTTTTACATCCCCTGGCCGGTTGCACCGCCCGTCCAGGTACACCCTATATAATACAATCGCTAGTAACAATAGGAAGCGTTTCATGTTCATCTCTCGGTTCTACGTCTATCAAAGCGATCACCGAAGCAATCGCACAGTTAGTGTCGTTTCGCTGAGCAATTCGAACCTATAGCTGCTCAATGGAGTACGAGAATGTTGGCCTACTCCTTCAGATGACGTTATAAACACTTTACAATGATACTCCGATGAATCAACGAACGCGAGGCAGGATGCTAAAAGCTCGAAGATCGCTTGGCTGAATTAGATTACGATAGAGCCATTGGGCTCGGAAACGGCGACTGCAAACGCTATAAAGATAATCGAGTATTCGAAAGACTTTAATTTATTCTTTCCATTTCTTTGGTTATTCTTTATTTGCTTAACTTTACGTGAATCCATTAAAGTCACTTGTAATAACTTCAAAGCGCGTTTTATATGTGTCACAGCTACGTGTGACTTCTTATATGTCGCCAAGGTCTGGATGATAAAGACTTCGGATGCCGAGGAGCGTAAATATACAACGAGCATTCACTGTACATACAAAGGACATGGTGTTTCCTCCTTTTCGTAGGAAATTATTAAAGACGCTGTGTCCCTGACAAGTTCTAGGAAAAATTGCAAGAGATCAAATCAGAATCTGGCAGATCTATCAAAGAAGAAAATTCTTCGAGCTTTATCGGAGCTTAGATGAAATATAGCGTCGGTAGTCTAATATAATTACTCACGGAAAAAGTGTCGCAACGTCTACGGAAAACACCGCTCTGCCTCTCCATTAATCATGGACCGTGGCACTTTTGACTGACAATGCACGCGAGCCCATTGTATCACATTCCCGTTCACGCTCTGCACATTTATCGCTGCCAGCCGAGGTCCAGGCTGCAGAGGTACATCTGAGATACATGACTGGTACGGAACAATTTGATTTTCGACAATATGCATGTTCATTTTGGAGTTGTAAAGCCCAAACATGCCTTGTAAGCGGTCAGCTCACCTTGTACGCCAGCATCAAACTGCACGAATTTCGCCCCTTTATGCAACTGATTCTTGTTCTCCATTCTCTATTGTTCCTCCGTCAACGGCGTCAGTCTTCAAACCACGAACCTTCTTAATTATATTTCTCAATCTTCTCGAACTTCTTTCTATAGAATCTTGATACCTTTTGATGTTGATATTCTGAAATTTTATCACAGAGTCGATAAGATAATTATCCCGTGTTTGGTGAAGTCTGAGAAGCCTTTTTCTTACGCTTTGGTAAGGTGAGATTATACTATACATTTGGTCTTAAATTTATATTTTCTCCATTCATATAAACCCAGTCTTTCAATCGAAGAAAATTCTATTAACACTTTGATCGCCAAACAAGAAAGCTTAAAAATTCCATGAAATCAAAGTAAGTTATTTAATAAAATAGAAATTGAAAAAAATTAAATGTATGATATTGTGTAGTTCTCCAACTTTCCTGCATTTTACAGATCCTAATCATATTTGGTACGATGAATATATTAAATTATATTAAATTAAAGCCATATTATATTAAAGCCTGAACAAATAATTCCGTCACCCATATATGGGTGACATGGCAGTCAACGTGTTAAAAGCGTGAAACTTGACTAATCTTGATAATTGTCAGATGTTTAGCACGATCTTAGAACAAACTATATAATTTGAAAATACTTTTTTAGGATCTAATGATTGATAATAATGCTACACTGCGCGCCAATAATAGTTGCAACGCCGAAGAGAATGACAACAATTGTATGCAACTTGATATAATAGTGTGTTCGACAAAATTGTCGAGCTCTGTACATATATATATATATATTAATGTAATTTCATTCGCGACAGCGATCCGTTTAAATGTATCGACTATGAAAATAAAGACAACAGACTGATCGACGGCGCCTGCACGCCGTCTGCTACACCGCGCCCCGCCGACTCCGCGTGATCCCCGGGTGGATCGAGCAGCTTGGGGACCGCGGGGGACGCGGGGACGGAGGCACCGCGTGCGCGCCGATCAAACGCCGATCGATCAGTTGGTGATTAACCGAAATTCGGAAAGCTGCTTCGATACGAACTCTTACCGTTTCTTCGACCTACCGATTCCACTCTCCTTTTCAAAGACTAACGGCCATCGAGTCATTTCACGCCTCGATCCGAAGAGTCTTAAACATAGTGGTAAAAAGATGAATATGAATTTTTTCTAGACGATCTTTCAATCTTTCTACCAATAAAATAACAAACATCTATAGTTACCAGTTTTGTAGAAAAATTAACTGTTAAAATGATATTCGATTTTCCTGCTTCAGATTCCCCTATTCTTTGATCCACGCTGAGTGTTTAGTCGTGCACCTTTTGAATTGTGCAGCTGGTGCAAAGGACACTCTTGTCCGTATCGGTTTGCACTTTCGACTCTGACATTAACAGAACCGAATAACAAGAAATACGTGAATTTGATGGTGGGCTACGACTCTACGGTTGCTCGGAGGTATACTTGTTTGTTTGAGGCTAGTTGGTGGACTGGTCTTGTCGTCTCTTCTCTCCTTGCAGCTAGTCCCGCTGTGGGTGGGGTCTAAGAATCTCTGTCTTCTAATTTGGTTGTCATTGGTCAATCATTGTCATTGCTCTTCGTTGACGCCTACCATTGCCAAAGGGAGGGTAACCTTGTGCCGAGGTAGCCGCGTGGTACCCTCACTCGATGGGTCCGGAAAGGCGTTATAAACCTCTGGGCCCGGTGAGGTGTTGTGAATTTTGTCCCGGGCCGCTACCATAAATGCTAGTGCATTAGAAACGTGGCAGACTGGAGGTAGGCTGCAGTCTACCACCCAGATGTTTGGTTATACCGAAACATTTGTTTTGTCTTGAGACGGAACACTGAGCGTCGTGCTCGATCCGTATTATGTTTACACTTCGCGGTGTCCAAGGACTCTGGAGCTTCAAGGCCCCTCACAGAATATACTATATGGTAGTGGGGATAGTTCTGCGACTTTTATCAGCCAGGTGTTTGCGACATATATAGAGAAAAGAGTGTAAATCGTGAATTGCCAATCGGAGGATTACCATGGTCGATATAATCGGTCGGGATAGACAGGATCGATCGAGACTAGGATCGAGGAACAACGGAGGGGAAAGTCCCCGGAGCGTTCGCTCTGACAATCGCACCGGGCAAAGGGATTTAGCTACTCTAATTTCAACTTTATCTACAAAGTGGATAACCCGGAGGGATCTCGGTGGTGGAGTCGCGAGCGAGAGGCGGCCCCGGGAGCGGGGTGAAAGTAGATTACATTATCCACTATGTAGCTGCCGTTGAAATCCCGAGTCTGCTAAATCAATTACAGTTTCGGGCGTCCCGTATCCTGGCGGGCCGGGCGATTTCGCGAATCGTCGGAGTCGCGAGAGGGCGCCGATAAACGTCGCGGCGATTAGGGTCCGAATATCGGGGCGGGCGAATTAATCGCGACCGAAAAGGGCGTAAAACGAAACGGTCCCGTTGTAAATCGAAGAAACGACCGTGGCCGGTAGCCGTTCACACAGCAGGGAAGTTTGCCAGGTTCCTGGCCCCTTCTTCGGGTCGTTTGACTGCTCGTCGCCGACGGACGACGTTTAAAACCTCGACGGAATTGTCGCTGCTCATAACTTCACGGCTGCCAGAATTTTACGAGCCGACGAAAACCGTGAAAACGTCAATCGAAAGTTTCTCGCGGCCACCTCCTCACCCCGCCCCACTCCAACCATTTTTTTTTTCGCGTCGATTCAGGCGAATTACCAAGGGAAGAGCGACAAGGACCTTGAGATTGTTGGAATGATCTGGAAAGGTTAAGGCTTTAAGTTGTTGACGTCTGGAAGGTTCGAGCTGCCCATAAAATTCGCGATAAGAGTCTTGGCCGGATAATAACAAAGTTGTTAAATTATTTGACGATAAAGTCGAATGGAAGTGTCGAGTTTAATCGTGTGCTCCGGGCGACAGGTTAATAGCACCTCGAGGGCTGTACTTTGCTCTTTATGCAGTTTACCGTGCCATTAGGGCTGCTTTCACAGCAGCAGCAATAAATATGATTAATCTTGACCGGACACATCACCATTATTTTTGCTATCTTGTGCACACGTTAGCTTCTAACCGTGGATATCGTTTTGCTTGTTTGCTTGTAGCGATTATCGCGAGATAGAGGGAAATTAGCGTTACTGCTGTTTGCACGCCTTTATTTGTAGATTCTACTGTGCATGGAATAAGAAAATTAAGATAACAGAACGAGAGTAACAGGTCGAAATAATCACTGTGTTACAAAACACACAAACATGGAAAAGGAAAATATTTAAATTGCCAATTTCTCGTCTAATTTCATGCGTTTCCGAATTTTTATTTTAGTTCCCAGTTTTCTGTGAAAAAATAAAATTTTTTTAATTGTACGGAACAGTTGATTTACGTGTATCGCATGTTAGATAGAAGAGATTTATTATTTTCGTTCATGAACAATTCCACTTGTGCGTTCGGGTATAATTTACAGAAAGAAATTTACGAAGTTACAGCGTACAATTTGCTCGCGGGAGATTCCACATTTTTCTGCGCACATGTTACGCAGTATAACAATGTCGATATAATAACAATCATTATCCAGCTCGTTAATTCCCGATAAAAGGCGAGAGCAAACGGTGAACGCGAATTGGGCGTGTGCAAGGTTGCATGCAACGGAGCGCTTTTAACGTTGCAATCAACCGAATCTTGTACATTTAATCCGTGCCGCAGAACCTTTAGTGCGCCTTCTAACGGCCATTCGCCGATCTTAATGCGAATCACGAGTGCCGCTATTGTATTAGCAGATGTTTCGCGGGATAATGTTGTGGAACCGCGATCAGAGGATTAGGAGTTGCAGGAAACTTCTCAACAAAACGTAACGCGGCATGAAAATGGTTTCAGAAATTCAAGCCATAGACGACCGCGTGAGTAGATACGTAAATTACGACATAAGAAAAATTTCTTTCCCCATCGAATATCAAAATATTCCAAAACTCATTTTTCGTTTTCGACTTGACAATTTCACCTTTCCTCCTATTACCGCCATATTTCAATTATCGTGACTGTGCTGCTTCATTCTACGAAATTTGCATTTCCACGATAGCTGCCAGGTATTCCGCAGCAGCCACGTTAATAAGAAGAATCCCGTCGCTGGAATTAAACTACCTGCTCCGTCGTTCGTCGGAGAAGCTTTTTTTTGGCTCTTTGTAGATTTCCAAACAGAGACGAAAAGTCTCGGCGATACTTTATTTCCGCCGGGAATCTCGCTGTTTTATTTCGGGGCGGGGTTGCGCGAGCTACTTTCCGCCCGTACACACGCCTGAATTATCAATTTTCCCCGGATCTCGGATCTCAATCCTCGCAAAGAACACAGCCGGGGCATCTTATCGTCGAACCGCGCTGAAGAATGGAGCCGGAGGGCCTTGAAGAGGGAAAGATCAAACGTTTCAGGGTAACGAACCGGTTCCGGTGACATCTGGCGAAATAAAACGCGGTACATCGGGAATCCCTGTTCCGGAGAGGTTCTCGAGGACCCCACGGTTTCGAGGGGCTCATAAGGACACCGAACAAGTCCGAAGGCTTACGTAGAACCCGCCCGATGCTACCCGGCTGATAAACAACGACCAGGCTAAGCTAGATTCTACCTTTCCTTCTGGATCCCCTTCTACATCGTCCTCCCGACCTCTCTCTCTCTCTCTCTCTCTCTCTCTCTCTCTTACTCACTCTCTTTCTCTCTGTCGAACATCCACCCTCATTTCGCAACCTCGTCCACTCGGTACGTAACTTACGATTATCTGGAGTTTATGGCCACCATGGGTTCGTATGTTCCTGTTTTTCGTTTCGTCTTAGCTTGCCGGCCACTGAAAAGCGAAATAAATTCGTATCAGCTTCGGAAGTAGCTTCGCTGATGGAAATAAAATGCTGGTATCGAATCCACTGACGCAGCTGTCAAATGTTCGCCGTGTCATCTGTCCATTAAATTTTCTATATTCTATATTCTATATTCTATATCAAATATTTAGCGCATTCCATATTATAAGTATATTCTATATTCTATATTCTGTATTCACTGCATTCTATACTCAGTATATTCAGTATTCTGTATATTCCGTATATTCTGTTTTCAGTATATTCTATATTCAGTATATTCCATATGCAGTATATTCTATATTGTATATTCTGTATTGATTATATCCAATATTCAGTGTATTCTGTAATCAGTATATTCTACATTTAGTACATTCTATATTAAGTATATTCTATATTATACATTCAGTGTCCAGTGCATTCTATACTCAGTATATTGTATACTCATTATACTCTAAATCCAGTATATTCTATACTGAGTATATTCAGTATGTTCTATATTCTATATTCAATATATTTTATACTCCATTCTAGGACTCCGCCGAAAAATTCCAAACATTCGGGCTCCCGATGCGGCCCGAGAACCCAACATTTCGAGCACGCGCACACCTAGTTAAGTGAAGGCAGGTACCAAGGCAAATGGACAAAATCGGGGTGCTCGTGGCAATTAGATCGCCGCGCAAAACAATCAAATTACAGTCGCCTTCATAATTACCCCGTGCGCGATGTGAAATACGGATATCGAGGCGACGGAGTAGAAACAATTCGAGAATGCGGTGAATATAAAACGGGGATGCAAAAAAGGTGTTAAATAGAAGAAGCAACGGAGAGCGTGGAACGGAAGAGTGGGAACAGATATGGAGGGTGAGAAAAGGGGCGGAAAGGGGTGAGCAGAGAGAAAGAGAGCGAGAGAGAGAGAGAGAGAAAGTACACGCGGTAACGTGTAGATGATGGGGTGGGGGAGAGGGGGTGAGAAAGGTAGACACGGAAGGCAGAGGCAGCGAGAGGCAGCAGGGACACGGTTATAATGAAGTCATTTGCGTGTTCTTCGGGGTGAATCAGGAAAGGGTGGAGCGAGGTGCGTGCTGCTAGGCTCGCGAGGGCTCCTGGAACGAGCTCGCGGGCGGAGGAGAGACGGAAAATCCTACTCGCCTAAGAGAAAGAAAGAAAGTGTATGAAACGCCGCGCCGCCGGGGTGGGACGACGACTAATTTCACTGGCTGCTTCTCGACAAACAACGGAGGCCGCGTTACTCTCGCCAAGCCGGGAACACACTCTCGAGAATGAGCTCGTGAAACGACACCGTGGGATCCTGAACGGATCAGGAAGTCTCGAGAATCCTGCTAGAGACACTTGCAAACACCATAACTTCGCCTGTGCGCCACGAACCAAACGCTTCTCTGATCTAGAACCTCGAGTTTTCGCGATCGCGATGCGCTTTCCGGTGTTCTCGGAGTGGATAGGCTTCTGGTTCTTTATAACCTCCTTATGATTATGCTTCTCTTTCCAAACGATCTTGAAACCACTTTGTTTCTGTTTTTTTTTTTATTGAGGAAATCTCATAAGAGATATATTATTACAACTTTATGTACATAACAAAATAATACAGTGGAAGAAATCACCACTTCGTTTTATATCAGTCACCGAATAACTTTTATATTCTTTTTGTGATAGGATGAAATGTATCACTGAAGGTCAGATTAGTATGGTACGTTTAATTCAAAGGAACCGATGCCCGTTCGTCCCTTAATCCAACTTCGTGCTCGTTTAAATGTCGAACGCGAGCGAACGTTTAAAAGATCCATTGTTCCAATCCATGTTGTATGAATTTTCCGTATCGCTGTTATTTGTTGTATACCAAAATTATGCAGGGTGTCTCACCTAACTCGAACATCTAAAATATCTTGCAAAATGAAAATATTCTGCATCGTTCACTAAAAGTAGGGTGCAAATAGAAGTTCTGGTCCTCCTGGAATAATTTTGTAGAACTGGAAATAGTATGTTGATACTTTTACATATACACGGTGTTTCACCTAATTCGAGCATCTATAATACCTCGTTTGTTTTTTATGATAGAACAGAATTTCAGAGGAAAACATTAGCTGGTTCAGGGGAGTAAATATTATGATAGGCAAAACAATTTGTTCAAGGTTATATTCTTTGTAATAAGGTTATATTCTATTCCATTTAATAAAACTTCGATGATCTTGAAATCTCAAAGAATATAACCTTGAACAAATTTTTTTGCCTATCGTAATATTTACCCTTCTGAAACAACTAATGTTTTCCTCTGACATTTTCTTCTATCATAAAAAAACAAGCGAGATATTTTAGATGGTCGAGTTAGGCGAAACACCCTGTATATTGAACTGATCGTACGGCGACCGTAGCATTCGTTTATACTTATAAAATCGAGTAAGCATTCTCCAAGCATTCTGAATGTTCGGCGAATACTTTAACGAGCACAGACGAATGCTCGTTTGAATTTCAATTTCGTCGTAGTGGGTGCCGCACGGGCATTCGTTCGTTTGGTTTAACCCCTTAACCTACAACTACGGGCATAGCCCGTAGTACGATGGAAGGGTCAAAAGTGAATATTACGGGCATAGCCCGTAGTAGATGATCGGTCCAAACGTAAATATTACGGGCATAGCCCATAGTAGATTATCGGGCCAAACGTAAATATTATGGACGGCGCCCTCTTAAAATTATAAATATTTGTGGAATATTTGATAAGTAATTACAATTTGATGCAATAATTGTGGTAGATGCAAGTACTACAAAAAGTTTATTTATACAAAAATCAGTAATACAAAATTAATAATCTGCAATGGTGTGATACAAGTCGAAACATTCTGGTAGATGTAAGGGAACTTTGCACTTCTTACACTCCTAAGTTGTTTCTCTACGTGTTTTATTTTGACCTACGGTTTTTTTTTCTTGTGACCAAGAATAACTTGAAACTGATCACGATACGAAGAGATAAGAATACATCACGAGCCTTGTCTGTGCTATTTGTGGTGGGGCAAATTACAAACCGCGACCGTCGTACTACGAAGGATGCCCATAATATTTATGATTGGCCCGATCAGCGTATTACACAAGTCGTGCGAATGGCTCGAAGGCTGCGTGAGCTTCTTTACGTTTTCGGCCCAAAATTCTCGAACGTAAATCGTAGGTTAAGGGGTTAAATGCGCCATAAGCTGTGTCTTCGTGCATCGTCAAACGGTCTAAATGATCAAGAAATTATTGTGACATCTGTAACATACAGTTGATCATACAGAAGCAAACTGACAATCCATCGTTGTCCCTGAAGAGTTAACGACAGAGCATACAGAAAATTCTAAGGACAAACTGAAAGTAGGTGACCAGATGTCGCCGCGTAAAGGTGAAACGAAGAGGAATAAAAATAATTGTGATTACTTCGAAAGAATGCTGTTCGCACGTATAAACTATCGAGCCTTTCCCGTCATCGACGTTTCCCTGAACCAAGTCCGTCGACGAATTAACGTCGAGACTCACTCCCCGTCGTCGATTGTCAGGTTCGAGAGACCCGGTAAACCTACGGGTCGCCATTTCCCGGTTAGTTTTACAGTCGGGCAACGACTGTTCGTGATCCTGTTCGCGATTAGACTGCAAGAAAACTGGACTGCTTCGGTCAGTTGCGATCCCGTGGAATTGCCGGGAGTAAAAGAACGGAGTTGATGGATGATTGAGGACTCCCCGGACTCTTTCCGTGGTAGATCCCGCGGCTAGCTGACGCAGCGGACCGGGTTACACTGGTAAAACATTCGCGGTTTACATTCGGCTGGTGTATTTTTCAAGGAGGGCTAAAATCCGCTGTTGCATAATTCAACGTGCTTCGGGCACAACGAAAATGAAAAATAATCCCGCGTCCGAATAGCGAAGGAAAAAGTCGACGGCAGAGTGGCTTGCAAATGGAGTCGCATTTAAGTTGGAAGGGACTCGCGGGCTAAGTTAATGCATAAGTAAAGTAATCCGTGTGTCGGTCTTAATTGCTTCGTCGAAAAAATAGAAATATTCCGCCTCGTGTTAATAAAACTGTGCCGCATCTTCTACCTCGACGTTTCGAATTATTTGCATTTTTACTCAATACTTCATACTTCCCACTTAAACGCTTAAGCGATAACGCGCTCTGGTCAAGATTAAATTTTTATATAAAATGGTTCATCGAAGGTTTTATTCAACATGTTCGCGAGTTTATTTCAGCAATGATCTTTATAGTCACATATAATGTATCCTCTTATGAAAATATGGAAAAGGATATGGTCACAAAAGAGTTATAAATTGGTCGAATACCATGCAATGCATTATAATTGGAAAGGACGATATGGACAAAAATAAATTTGATTTTCTTTATGTGATATACAATATCATAAAGCTTTTGGTAATTTTTTCGTAACGGTTTTTGTTAATCATTCTATAGATTAATGTTAGACGATGCAGAAACGTTGTATGTTGTCAATCGTGCATTTATACAATTCTAAAATTCTCTGACGCGTCTCTGTCCGAATATTTCGATGCACGAATATGGTATCACACTGATATAATTCACAATCGGAAATATAGCTTTCAACAACCCATTTTCCTCCCCACAAATCCTCCTTCCGGCAATCCGGCGCGATGCTATTTCTGTTTCCTATAAATTCGCGTGCGGAACATCAACTTCAAACAACAATAATATCAATATTAGTAACAACGGTATTATTACTCGTGCACACTCGACGGCGATGTTGGTGGCGGGACGATTATGGCTCGTAGCACACTTTAATCCAGAAAATACACTAACAGCTCTGATACCAGGACCCGAAACGGGAGTTAGCTGCACGAGGATATATTTGGTAAATGGCTAAATTGTGACACAAAATTGAAATTGTGTCTCACAGTTCCATTTTTTATTGGTCAAATAACAGGCTAGGTTCACTTCATCAATACGTAGTTTCGTATACAGGGTGTCCCAAAAATGTTGGAATTTCTTGAAGAGGATGATGCTCGAGGTGATTTGAAGTAACTTTTTCCTCTGCGAAAATGTTCTCCGCGGCTACGTTGAGGAGTTATTAACGAAAAACACAGACCAATCAGAACGTGGCTGCAGCGGACGAACTCCGGCTCCGCCAATGCTAACGCTGCGCTCAGCGGGACCTATCGCCGAGCCGGATTCGTCCACTGTAGCCGCGCTCTGATTGGTCCGAGTTTTTCGTCGATAACTCCGTAATAGAGCCGTGGAGAAAATTTTTGCAAAGGAAAAAGTTGCTTCAAATAGCCTCAGGAATCTCCCATCCCAAAGAAGTATAACATTTTTTGAATACCCTGTATTCACAGTGCATGCTGAATTCTTCAATTACGATTCAGCTGATTTCTTTGATTGAGCATTTAACAGATATACATACATATATACAAAGTGTTTCAAATAAATAGAATCACCTACGTGATTTGTGAGAAGTAGAACCGGTTCGTCATGAACAGACGCGTCAGACGATTTCTATCTCATCTGGATTTTCTCGAAAATGAGGCGTCAAGGGAAAAATTCTTGTTCCACATTTTCGACTTATTTTCTCGTGTAGACTCACCCTGTCCACACGGTTGCGGCATCAACGCTAGGACACTCCGTATTTACGAAGGAAATGGCGACTCTCCGGTTTCCTATATAGGTTTCTCGAAACGATCAATTGAAAAGGGGACAGTCCTGACGCTAATTCGACGGCGGACGGCGGTCCAGGAAACGTCGTCGACGATGTAAAAAGGGGTTGAGGGACAGCGAAGTTGGTCGTCGAGCAGCGTTAAGTTGCCACGTCTCTTGTAGACCGTTGGCCGAGGAACTGTTCCGTGATTCTAAGCTCGGCCGACTGCGCCAGTTACTCAGCCCCCGGAGTTGCTTAAGTCTCTTAAGTCACCGCGGAATATTTGCCACGTTTCTCTTTCCGCTGGTCTACCTCCTTCTTCTAACGAAACTCATTGTCAGCCCTGGGACGTTGACACCGCTCTGGAACATTAACCCTTTCGCCGGTGGTGTTCTCTGCTAAGCCCCTCAAAAGCGGAGGACTCTTTGTCCAGTTACAAGTAAAAAATAATAAGGCACTTTGACGACGAAGATTAACGCTCGCAGGCACCGTACAAGTGGCTCTCTTTTAATTCATTGTGAAAGTTTCAAGAGTGTTTCCACCGGAAGACGAAACAATTCTAGGTGGTTGTTATATCTATATTATATTCGATGACCAACCCTCCAAGAGACCAGCAAAAATTCGTGGCTGTTGACGTTCAAATTTTACGATAGTGAAAATACTAATAACAATATACTTTTTAATTGTAACGTTTCTTTTTGTACGTAACAAGAGTCACTGTGGACACAACAGAGGAATTTTTAGAAGGAGAATACGTAATAAACTTGATTTATTTATTTTGGTAAATGTGAAGCGGTAAATCAGACATTAATCAGTCCGATAAATTAAACGTCCATCAGTTTCTTAACTGAGACTCAATGTTACAATGTTACGAATTAAAAATGCACACGCTTATCGTTAATCTGTAATGCAACAGAATATTGAAATTATTTAAATAAAAAAAAAATTTTATTAACATACCACGTTTTTAAGACGAACTTAAAAGTATAAAATACTTTTTCCTAGCCCCATACAGATAGTCCTGAAACTTGTGATTGTCAACTTTGAATAGCTATGAAAATACTTGTAAGATCTAAAACGAAAAACGTGGGGCGACTGCAATAGATAATTGATGCATGAATAGTTCACCCAAGTCACTAACAATTTTATTGCACTGCAAATGTTTTTTCAACGGCAGCTACTCTCTACACTCCTTAGTATTATCTTGCACTCCACGTTTTTCGTTTTAAACCTCACAAGTATTTTCATAACTATTAAAAATTCACAATCACAAATTTTCAGGACTATCTGTATGAGGTTAGGAATCTGTACGGGGCTAGGAAGAACTATTTTACACTTTTTAGTCCGTCTTAAAAACGCGGTATATTAAACATTTTTTTTTATTTAAATAATTATTTTCCGTTTTTTAGTCTTGTGTGTGTGTGTGTGTGTGTGTGTGTGTGTGTGTGTTGTCATCCAGTTCTGTGCTATGCTTAAAGTTTCAAGTCTCTAGCTCATCGGGAAGTTAGTTTAAAATCAATTGCAAATTGTGCACCGAACAGACAAACAGGCAGACAAGAGATCGAGCTAATAAAAACGTAATAAAAAAAACCTGTCACCGCTTAAAAAGCGTCTTTATTCATACAAAATAGTATCGATATAGTTCCAAGGAAACCCAGAAAACAATTAAATTCGTTCAGGACTCGCCAACGCGATTTAACAACAAACTGGAACACCGAATCGGCGAAGCTCGTTCATTCGCTCGGCAAGAGAGCTATTATCCGTCAAACACGTGATCGAGTACGCTCGAGAGCGGCATTATGCGTCCGTAAGTATCGAATTGTAATGAAAATATGCAATTACCGGCAGTCTCTTACACGGTTACGCGTTACGGGCCGATGAATGATTACCGTTCGGCGACGGGGCACCACCGCCCTCGGATCGTTCCGGGCGAGAAAATTACAATCGTCGTTGCGCAAACAATCGTTTAAACGCCGCGTGCAATTACGTGTACACGGTTGTGCAAAACCATCGTTCCCGCATCACGCCTAAATAATCGACGCGTTTGCCAGCCCGATTAACATTTACACGGGCCGTGGGCCGAGAGTGCGCCGCGTTCTGAATATTTCACGAGCCGCTCGACGAAAACGAAATGGCTCGCCTTACTGGGAACAGCTCCAACGATGTTTCATAGGTCTGGCTCCTCGCTCGGCTGCAGGAAACTCTTCCCCAGGACCCGGCGCGGAAGTCATCGAGGACTTCCGCCGGATGAATCGATGCTAATCGAATCGAGGACGGAGGGGCGAGGTGTCCGACGACGTTCCTGAAAACACTCCAGCCGCTCTTAACTGCATTTAGCCGGAGAGTTGCGCCGGAAGTCCTCCTGATCGTCGCTTCCGCCGGGAAAATCGAGTCCTCGTGAGCGCCTTCTCCCTGCAGACGATCCTGGAGGAACTCGCCGATTGCCTAGTTCTCTTTGAGACCCCTTCGCGAGCGGTGTTAATAATAATATTAGGGATACCCATAAGTAATCAATTATTTGCAAAGAATTTCTTTTGCCCTTAGTTCTGTACCGATCGATGAAGAAGAAACACGTATTCTTTTACAGTTTTCGTAGGGCAGCCTGTGTTCAAAATATTCTAAAAAGTATACATTTTTCTTACAACCCTGTAATAAAATAGCGGCGACCAACCTTCATCATATTCGTCATCGCATACTTTTGCATTTTCATGCAGGATTTCATGCAACGGTAACAACAAAGAAAATTTGCAAGGTTTACGGAGACGTATTGAAGTTCAACAAGTGTTAACGTTTGTTCAGAAGGTTTGCTGTTGGTGATTATGATCTCTCTTACAGGCCTCGAAGTGTACGACTAGTTGAATTTGATAATGATACCCTAAAATCTCTAGTGGAAGCTGATCCAAAATGAAGTATACGAGAATTATCGAGAAGCCTTGGGTCCACATGAACAACTATACAAATTCACCTACACGAAATGGGAAAGGCATATAGACAAGGTATATGGGTACCGCATCATCGTTTGTTTTGATTGTTTAATTGATTACTTATG
Source organism: Seladonia tumulorum (assembly GCA_913789895.3). NCBI lineage: Eukaryota > Metazoa > Arthropoda > Insecta > Hymenoptera > Halictidae > Seladonia > Seladonia tumulorum. The sequence continues at coordinate 30,674,448 of OU565266.1, forward strand.
GGTCCCCCTAATATTTAGCTCGGAGTGGGGCTATCAAGACCATTTTTTTCGACGAACCTTCGCCATCGTCATTACATCCAGAAATTAGATTAGCTACACTTGGGGCGAGAGAAACTTCGCAAACGTATGGTCTACGATGTTGGGAAATTATGGGTGGCAGAAAATTTATCTACCGATACAAGGTTATTCGCCAATTCCTCTCGTAAGCAGAGCATCGGATTAACCAGTGGAAGAAGATAAGGGAATCTTCTTCTTGTTGCCGCTCTTTTTAAACGTGAAATTTCACCTCGCGGAAGCTGCGCTTTGTGTTAAATCGGGTTAAAATTCCTCCCCGGGAGTGGCGCGATACAGCCCTTGACGAAAGCGCCATCTTGCGTGTAATGTATTCTATCCCGAACTAGAAATACCTATGAAAAACTAAGTGCCGCGGAGGTAAAATATTATAGCTGAAAAATGTGGAAATTGTTGCGAGCTTTTGCTTCATGTAATGCCGATGAACCGAGAATAATTTATTCAGTCGAAAAAACAGTACTTCCAAATGCTACGAACTGTTACGGATTTGCAAGGAAATTATTTATTGAAAAAATATTTTCTTCGAATCCATACATTGAATTGCTCCCAACTATGTGTTAAACCTTTGTGTGGCAAATCTCTTTTGAAAAGATCGTGCGACTGCAGTGACTCCGAAAAAGTATTGGCACGCTGCATGAAAGTAAAAATAAGTCGTACACAACGATAAACCTGCACTCATTTTAAATCTTGATTACTTTTCGAATCCAACGTTCGTTTCTAACATATTTTTGCACACAAAACTGAATACAGTGAATTCTCGACATATGTCAACAACACGGGTCTTGCCAGCGTCGTTTATTGTTCAGGAAACATGCCTGAGCCGTGTTACGTCATGTTATGTTATAAGCCTGTGGCCTCTCACAGGGTATATCCCGCGGTAGTGGTGATAATTCCGCGACAATTATCATCCAGGTCTTGGCGACATATATAGAGAAATCACTGTACAGGGTCCTGTCAATTGTGAACGTTTCATACGCACCAATCTAATGCAGTTACTGGCACAAAAGATGCATGCATGCAATCTCTGTAAACAATTTTTTGATCGCATCACACCGTCCGCTGCACCCCTCCGTCGGGGTTGAAATTAGCCCGAGGGTTAAATTACAAAGCAGGGACAGCCTGGACGCATGTGTGTGTCGCGCCGAAAAAAATCTTTTTTTCTTTTCGCTGCACGAACCGGCGCTGCGGGAAAAAGGCTAGTCTCCGCCAGGAATGCGTAACAAGATAATCCAGCGATGTTTCAGCGACGACGGGGTAAAAAGGATAAAAAAAAGGGCAACAGAGGGTAGTTGAGCCGTACAAAAAGCGGGAACGGTGTAACGACAGCGCACGAACTTAGTTACCGTCAAAGAGAATGACGATAGGGTTGTAGCTAGCATTAATTCTCTCGTTTACCAGCGAACGGCGTCGTCGGTGCCTGTTGCGCGAACAACGTAGGGGTTGCCACCCCCGCGCTTCCGTTTCTCTCGCGACAGGGCGGGGGGTCGGTTTAAATTAAACATAAAACCTCGGCTAACGGCCGGTTGCCAACGAGGTCGTAAAAAAACGTGTCCTTGGAATGAACGGTTTCGCGTTACGCTATCAAGGAACGGCCGTTCGGCGTTTATCGTCGCGAAGTCGAGGACGCGTGGCCAAGGGTCCGGCTAGATTAAATTCCGGATTAATCGGAATAATTGCGAAGTAAAGCCGCACGACACCTGAGCCGCCCATATTCGGTCTACAGGCTGACCCAAAACAGATCCCCAGAAACTCGCGTGTTCTCGAAGCGAACGTGAATCGGAGAGTTTCATGCCATTTTTCAAGTGCGAGCTCTCTGTCTTTTGGGATATTGGTAAAAATTCACGCCTTTGTAACACAGTGCGAAGGAAGCACTTGCAATTGTATTCTGTTATACTACAAAGATTGTAAATTGTCTGTTTAAAAATATTTCTTTTTTTTTATAGTTATAACTACACACTGTAACATCGAAACACCGACTATAATAATCGTATCACCATACTGTGCAGCGAAATGGACCCATTTAAGGGTCTGAAGAGCTTCAATAAAAAAAAATAAAAAAATAAAAAAAAGCCATAGGTGAGAAACTGACCGAGATACAACATTTAGACCTTTCGTCGTTAAAATATTATTTTCTGGAGATTCAGTTCTTAACACTTTTAAATGAAATTCTATGAACTGTCTCGGCAAACCAACTTGCAAAATGGTGAAGAATTTTTAGGACCTATTCTCGTATCAACAGGATTTTCGTTTTCCCCTTACTTTTAGAACATCCTGTACACCAGGCCGACTGGAAGGATTACATTAACAGACCGCGCCCCAGAAGCATGATATATTTTCTTCTCGCGTGACGAATACGTTCGTGTATTCCCACCCTTTCCCTCGGAGTGGGGGAGTACGGAAGGGTTTCAACCGTTCCTCTGTCCCTTTCTCTCCGTCTCTTCGAAACCGTGTATTTTTTCCTGTTTTAGAGTCCCGCTCGTTTTATTTTCTTTTCCTGAAGGCCGGCCGACAGTCTCCGCTCGGCACCGGGTAGCCCATTACCGCTATAGATCGACGGATATCGTGCTATTTATGATCGAGGAACCAGAGGACGGATCGAGGAAGCTATGTAATATCCAAGCAGCGTTGGTACGACGTCTGGCCGATTTAAAAGCATCTGGGGGATGAACGTGTAAGCGGCGATCGGTCGTCGGTTTGCCGTTCTCGCGCATCGTTCCCAGTCACGAAACGCGACCGAGCTATTGTTTCTCGGTTTTCGGTTCCGGGTGAACTGGTACCAGACAGGGGGACGTAATATTTCACGGGACCACCGACTACCAGCGGTGCATTAATGCTTTTGATAAACGGTGTTTCCGTGTCACTCTTTTCTTTGTTGTCTTCCCCCCCCCCCCCCCGTCGTGAGTAATCGTCTGCGGCTGAGCGTACGCTTTTCTTTCCTTTTTTTTTCTTACTAATTTTATCTTGTCCGGGGGAGAAGTTATTTTCTTGCGAACGAGTCGTTTCAAAAATTCCAGAATCTAGGTTCTGTGCTCCAGTTTTTGTAAAATTCAAATAACCGAATTTCGACCACCGACAACGTGAATACAAACGTCGATAAAAAATTTAAACGGCGAATTAGATCGCCATCCTCTTTTTAAGGGGGGAACCTTGTGTTTTGAGAAATTTTTTTTTGAAAAATGTAATGCGTAAATTAATTTAAAATGTGAGGTATCGCTTATTAATGTTATAATGTGAAAAATATATTTTTTATACATTTCAGTCGTTAATACCAATGGTGCAATAGCGGCTTGAAAAGGGCATCCTGTAAGTTCGCCGTGCAGCGGTACAGTGCACAAAAATGATCTGGAACATAAAAATTCAAACGGAATCGTTAGTTTATGCAAAAACGCACAACATGACGTTCTTCGTTTCAAATAAATTTCATTTTACACAAGGTTCCCCCCTTAACTGAGTGTTTCGACTTCCTATAACACCAATTATTTTTAGCAATTACGCTATAGTTAAACTAAATAGATTACGAAGTGACACTCAGCTTTTACATTTTTCGTTTCATCCTACGCCAGATTTTGAATGCGCAACGATCAAATATTGTTGGAATTGTGGAATCTAAAAGCTTAACAATGTCACGGCCATCTTATAAAAGAGAGTCTAAATAGCACTCGGAAAATGAAATAATGATTTGCGAATACTAATATCGGCGGACTTGCAGCAGTTCGTTCATTGGAGGGTTAAGCTCGCTCCGTTGTCATGGCGAACAAGCTGACGGATTGAAGAAACGGATAAGAGAAGAAAGAAATCGGAAACGACGGATACGAGCGCAAGGCGCAGCTGATTGCTTCGCACCATTACCGCGGAACTTCCCGAAATTCCGAGAGCCGTTCCGTTTCTTGCAGCAGTCGGCCGCAAGATCGTTCGACGGACGATGCACCGGAAATTCGCAAAACCAGAGGTGGCTCGACGCAACGCTGAAGAAAATACCTAATTAAGGGGTAGACCGCTTAAAAGCCGCTGTCGGCCGGTTCCAGTTTTACGAGCTCTCTGTCTTTGCCCGGCCGTTCGTTTTATAGTTCTGTTGCAACGAGCTATTTTTCGTCGATCGCTCAACCACGACACTTCCGGTCCCCAGTCGTTCCCGATCACGACTTCCGTTCCACGACGGAGATATCGCGTCGAGGAATTCGACGGGCTTCGTGATCATGCGAAACGTCGATAACGAACGACGTCTTGTCTTCCGAGGCTTCCTGATGCCGGATATACCGGGTGATCGTCGATGACACGAATACTTTTTAGTAGCGTTCCATACGGTGCAAGACGTGGGCGACAGAATCAAAGATTGTTATTATTCAAAGAAAAAGGCGATTATTCCTTAATTTTCATTTTATATCACAAATGCTCTAGTATTTTATTATAGAATCACTGTATAATACAGTCACGAATGTTTTAATATTTAATTGTATCACTATGTAAAGTCACGAATGTTCTAATATTTTATTTTCTCACTATATAAAATCACGAACGATCGAATATTTTATTTTGTCATCGTACAAAATCACGAATGGTGTAGTACTTTATTTTGTCACTACAAAAAATGGCTATATCTCGAGCCCGCTAAAAAGATGAAGCTTTCTTGACCTTGACATGGGTCGAGCGACCCCGATTACCCGCAAACATCTTAGATTTATGTCCTCGGACAGCATCGGGAGGGGGCACGTGGCAGCAGAAACCGTAGTAAGTCAATTAACGCGACGGATAATTATAACCTGACAGTTACAATCATCGTTACCGTGAAATTGCCGGGCTAATGCGGTCGGTCTACGCGGTCTCGCGGCACCCTTCGGTCCTGCCGGCACTAATTAGCAGCAAGATGGTCAGTCCTTAAGGAGTGACCCACCGGCTAATGCACCGACCTGCAAATGAAGCCGTTCGTTTCCGTCGTCGGTTCTTGCCACTTTGTTGCTTCACGGGCCGCCGACTCCAAAGACGTAATGCCAGCACGGTTCGCTTCGGCCGAATCCGGACCGCCATTTTGTCGGCTCTAATTCGACGCTGCACGTAACAGGTTGGCCCAATTGCGGATGATTTAGACGACCCGTTGAATGCCCGACTAATTGCCATCGGTGTTTTCTTCTGTGCTTCCTATTGTACTGAATATTCGGTCGTGACGTACCGGCAAGAATAACACGGTATTTGAATAACAACTGTTGAATGAAAATTCGTGCGACATGGTAAAAAATTCCGCTGTTTCTCAATTCGTGTAGTTTTTGTAGTTCCCCTCCAACAATTTCAAGATGAATTGTTTTTCTGATTTGATTACAATTTTTGCACAGTCGCATCTTCGTTTATCAAAATCTGCAGTATAATCACAAACATTAAAGGATACAGTATTCTACATACGTTTAGAAGTTTCATAATCAAATTGAGACTATGCATAAACTTTTTTAATTCAATTCTCTGCTGATATTTTACGTAAAGTACAGTGCGCCCCCAGAAACATTATAAAATAAAAAATTTCAGAACGAAATCACCGTTCAAACGGCAGTTTAATTAGCACGAAAATCGTGAACTCGTTTCATTCAATTTAACTGCTGTCAAGCCATTTGAGCAGCAGGTAAACTGTCCATCAGCACCCGAATAAAACAATCAGACAGATACACGGAAAATGTCTAAAAACGTCTCCTGTTGAAAATACGTCAACCGAGAAATGAAACTACTCTTTCTATACGTAAAAAAAACATGCATATCCACTTCGATGGCGTGTTCAGTTTTGAAAAAAAAAGCATAACACCATTCCGCGAAGCAGGGTAGAATAATCGAAGCACCGTCACAAAACATTCAAAACATCGTAGAATATCATCCTCTGCGCAGCATTCACGTTGCGAAACATAAAATCTAAAATGGGCCATTTTGTACCGGTCATCCTATTATGAAAAAAAAAAAAAATATCATCACGTACCATTTTGACGTGACATAGTCACGTTCGACAGAAGCCCCAACTTTTTGTATTCGATCGCTGCCCGTGAAATGCAACACATTTTTTGCGTTCTGATCCGTAAGTTGAAATAAAAATCTGAACTTGTCGAATAACTCGAAAGTTTAACTAATCCTGTAACGAAAAATTTAATTAACTCTTTCCCACTTAGAAGAATCCCACAGAATTAAAATAATTTGGTTAATGAGAATGAGATTGCAGATATTAAAATTTATCACAGTGACTGCTTCTTTAATCATTTTAGATCCTGAAAGTTCTAATGAAATTCAATTATCTATACAAACATATTGCGCCAATAATTAATTTTTAAAACCGTACGAAGAACTGTGTCACCTTACAATGTACCGCATTAAAAGGTAACATGAAGACTTTCTTTTATACAAAAATCCTAGAAAAAAATGATTAGTCTACGTTTCTGGGAGCAACTAATATTAACCCATTTTTATTTAAATATAACGAACATACTCTGTACATAGTATGAATGATATGTTTACAAATATTGTTTCAGTCAGTTCCTGAAACCTGGAAACTTGAAAAGTATAGCAAGTGTCCGAATATTTTCGTGACATGAAAACGAGCGTACTTTCCATTTTTCTGTTATTATAATTTTCTACTCGTATGTTTTCGTTAACTACACACTGCATAGTAACATACGTGAAACCTCTTTTTGTTTTTATTGTATAAATTTCTGAAGTACGGACTATAATAGTCAAAACTATAGTGGTGTCCGAACATTTTCGTGACCGACTATATCTCTCCGGGTCTCCCCGACATTTGTTTTCACTTTACAGGTCCGTTTACGCCTGCCCTCGAAGGCGGATTGCATTCGGTCATCGATCGGCGTCGTTCGTCCGAGAAATCGGCCACTAAATCCGCGTTCTTTATCGACCCATTTCCCATGTGCCGCCTGATCGACGCCCCTCTACGAGATTCCCTGGGAAACTGCTCCGTAATAGCGTCCCCTTTTCCTCCCTAGCGTCTCGCTTCTCAAAGAAAAAAGGTGACGCGACAGATCGCCTCGTCATCCGGTCTCGCGCGCATCCGATAAAGAATCACCGTCCCGTTGTCTTTTGGTCCTACGGGGTTTTTGTTTCCAACCAGCCTCGATGATAGATCGCTGCGACGAGTAATTAGACCGGGGGCTGTTTGTTAATCGCGTTCACGGCTCGACGAACCTGCGCCTTAGCTCTTCCCGATCTGATCAGTTTTCGTCCGATCGAACACGCTCGATTTTAATTATACCGACGCCCGATGGCCCCTCAGACAATAAATCGTCGCCGTTCCACCAGATCGGGCGAGCCTTTTTCCATTTCTCTTTAGAAGCCGATTGTGGGGTAATTTCATCCCCTGAACCCATTTGATACGTCCTTCGAATTGCCCGCCTTCAAACTTTTGCAACCTGTTATACGTCGATGTGCTGAACATGGCTTTCTGTTAGACTTTATTGAAATACAGTGGGGGACAAAAGTGTTCGTACACTTGGAATATAGAAATAAAAACAACAATGTTTTCTATGTTATTAAGTATATTCAAATGTACGTAACTGTATATTATACATTACACTTCTAACAACAAATGAGCAAAAAACAAAGACAATAACATAACTTAGTAACTTGAAATGAATTCAAAATTCACACTACTGTAAGAAATTGCCAGGACAAAAGTATTCGTACACCACCATTTCTGTTGATAAACGCAGCAGTTACGAAGGAATCACAACATTCCAATCAATGTAAACATTACTTTAGACGATATCATGTACGATATCTTCATACGCTATCGTGTACGAATACTTTTGTCCCCCACTGTACGTAGTGGAATTCTACGATATTGCGTGTACAGTGTTAAAGGCATAAATAGTTGAGTACATAGAACTCTATGACTAAAATACACTGGAATGGCTCTTTAGTAAAAATGTGACGACGCGCTTGCTTGATGGTTTCCTCGTGGCTGACTGCAGCCCTCGCTTTCTCTTTTACTGTAAGGGTCGCTTATACCTAAGGACTGTAAACCGCCCCTTAAACCTACGGTCATGTAAGTGGTAATCGTTACACACCAACACTTTCGCTTTTGGTACAGATTGTACATGGTTCTGGGAATGTCACGTGGAATTACTTGTTTTCACATTCTCACGTGTTGCCTGTATTCAATTTTTCTATCGTGTCATAAAACGAACACATTCGGCCGTTACTTTTGCTTCTTTTGCAGAGCTCGGCGCTTCGACGCTTCCCGACGAAGCTGCAGGATGAATCGGGCCTCGCGGGACGTGCCGGATGTGCCCACGATTGCGGATTAACTGCGAAATGGCTTCTGAAGGCGTCCTGTTTATCGAGTGCCGCGTTTACCCCTTTCTCTCCGGCTCTCTGCTCTCTCATCCGTTTTCCACGGCGGTGCTCTCGTTTCGTTGACGACGCGCTTTACGATGCACGGATCCGATGCTTTTCTAGGGGTAAATGGATCCAGGATGCTCTTAACGCGCACTGGTTTATTAAGAACAGTTGTCGACCGGCTACAACTCGCTGGGGAGGACTCTGCTGGATTTTTCTCGCTGCAGTTTTCGCGCTTTGCATATCGGATGCTTATTAATCCATCGCACTTGAAATGGCTTGAATTACAGGGGATTTAAAATTGCATTTTATTCGTGATTATATACAGTGCTTTCGAAGTCAGACTTCATTTATTATTCGATGTAGTCTACTCACGATGCAAATTATTACTAGAAGATTGCGAATGCTCATGCATCTACATCTCGTTTAGGATTTACAGATTATAGAGTTTATGCACTTGCAACAAAAATGGGACGACGAAATACGAACTAATTGAAAATATCAGAAGAACTTAAGAATTATTACACTGAGTGGGAGAAGAAATCAATTTAGTTCATGTAATTTGCTAATTATGCGAACAATATCTATCTTGCGTGCAGGCGAAGAATTACTGTCAGACATTTTTATTAATATATTTCATAACTATTTTGATTTTGAATAATGGGAACAAGTCTTTCGGTATCTGTTTTAACATTTTTATTGTACATCGCATAACAAGTCATACTAAATTTATAATTGCAGTGCAATCAATAGTTTACGCTAACTATTCCAACCAGCACAATTAAGACCATATCGCTTCAGGGACATTTTGAACACGCACGAGATCGCAAAAGATCGCTAAGTAAGAATAATGAATAAAGATGAAATAATCGTGAAGAGAAACGCAATAAATCGAATGAGTATCGCATGCGTGGATTCAGTTCTTCAACCGAGCACGGATACAACCATAATTCAGATTCCGATCAATGTATCCTATTTCCCTCTCCCTCGTCATGTCCCCTATCCATATCGAATGGACGACGACAATCTCTATCAATCTCTATCGAGATTTTCCTCTTTCCCCAGACCCTCTCGTCCCGGGAGACAATGCTCCTTACTCGACTCTTAATAATAACCGAATCTCTCGCCAATAACACTGTCCAACAAAATAAAACTTTTTTCGGTTTTTGCAATGTCTGTTGGGTGATTCTTATACACTTTGTCATTCTAAATCCGAATCCGCAAACAGAATTTCTCTATCACGCAACGTTTTCGAAAAAACTTGGTTTTTGTAAAAATGCATTATTTTGATAAAAAATGACGTGTTACGCAAAAACTAAACACGCGAGAAAGTTCAAGTTTGAGTCAAGAGATAGAGGGGACTCTCCTCTACATATAAATATAGTCAATTATATTTTTATGTAATTCCTAATAGTTGTAAATGGTTGTTAAAGTTTGAAAATGTGCCGTGGCGGGTACTTTTTTCGCTCTATTTTTGTATTTATGTGAAAAATCCTTCATCTAGCAGAAATTTACTATACAGGAGTGCATTCTACAGACATTTCTGGTAAAGAAACCATTCACGAAAAGTATATGGTTCCCTTAGTGTACGAGAAGGTTAAGAAAATATTCGTTGACATCTTGTGCGCGACGCGTTCACGCCAGACGGCCGTTGCGGCCTTTTCTCGACTCGCCAGGGCCGTCGCTATGCGTATTCGACGTTGCTACCACTCTAATGTGTCTTTGCTTACTATGCTTAATTAAATACATTTTTTTCGTCTTTTTGGCTGCCAAGCATTACACAAAATTATAAAAATACGAGTTGTATTCACATTTCATTGTGGAAATGCTTAATAAAGAAAATTGAATAGAAGAACTTACCTATTTCCGAAGAAGAATCTCGAATGTCCATTGGTATTACAATTATAAAGATAAGACAATTACTGAAAATAAAATTTTCCAGTCACCGCATTGCTGTCTCTCCTTACATTGTAACTATTTTGTAGTCTGTAGGCTGCAGTTTGTAAGAACATTTCATATATCAGAGCTTAGTTTGGGTTTGAAATTTGTCGAAGTCAGTCGTGTTAAGCATTTTAAATCTGCATTCCTACGCGATAAAATATCATAAAAAACTTTATAGTTATTTAAAATATTTTTAAATTTATTTACATAGGAAATAGGTAAGTTTTTCTATTCAATTATATTTATTAAGCATTTCCACAATGAAATGGGAATAAAAAAAACTTATTTAATTAAGCATAGTAAGCAAAGACACATTAGAGTGGTAGCAACGTCGAATACGCATAGCGACGGGCCTGGCGAGTCGAGAAAAGGCCGCAATAGCCGTCTGGCGCGAACGCGTCGCGCACAAGCTGTCAATGAATATTTTCTTAACCTTCTCGTATACTAAGGGAACCAAATACTTTTCGTGAATGGTTTCTTTACCAGAAATGTCTGTAGAATGCATTCCTGTATAGTAAATTTCTGCTAGATAAAGGATTTATCACATAAATACAAAAATAGAGCGTAAAAAGTACCCGCCACGGCACATTTTCAAACTTTAACAACCATTTACAACTATTAGGAATTACATAAAAATATAATTGACTATATTTATATGTAGAGGAGAGTCCCCTCTATCTCTTGACTCAAACTTGAACTTTCTCGCGTGTTTAGTTTTTGCGTAACACGTCATTTTTTATCAAAATAATGCATTTTTACAAAAACCAAGTTTTTTCGAAAACGTTGCGTGATAGAGAAATTCTGTTTGCGGATTCGGTTTTAGAATGACAAGGTGTATAAGAATCATCCAACAGGTATTGCAAAAACTTTTTGGTGTTGGACAGTGTAATACAGTCTGCCTTTGCCAGAGAAGTTCGAACAGAATTCGCAACACTCAATTCCGAAAGCGCAACTCCAAACAAGCTCGTTGACTCGACTCCATTAACAGATTCTCCGCTCTTCATCATGCTCGTCTTACCGCCCTAAACTTGACCTTGAAGCTGCTCCGCCCGGAATTGAGACCTTGCACCGAGAGGGATGCAACCTCGAATACAACAAAGATTTACCTTTCGAAAATGGATTTATTTTTCAAAGCACACACAGTTTCTTATTAGTATATTTCAAAATGGTTTTGAAGCCACTGGGGTTAATTCAACCCCTGGTTCCCGGAGGGTTAATATAATATCGTGAAATTATGTTATATTTTATATTATTAATTATAATCATTTTCTTACCGCGTGTTACAATTTAGGTGGGCGAGACAATTAATATTAACAATATACAGAATATTTATCGAAAATAGGGATTGAAGACAATTTGTACAGTTCTGCACTTTAATTGTGCTCGTCGAAATAAAGCTTTAAATTAATATTAAATTCTTCGAATTTTATTCTTCATATTTTGTGTAGATTTTTATCGTAGAAAATGTTAGAATAACTATTATTTTTGGTCCCTGCTTGTAACATATCTGCATCCCTCTTGATACTACGACCTCGATCGACACCGAGAGAGCAAGGGTTGATCTCGACTGGTCTCTTTCACGAAAGGACCCATCCCGGAGAGTCAGCCCTTGAACAAATCGAAGCTCCCCGGAATGCAGTTCCGGAAGGGACCAGGTACCTTCGACCAGGAAGAAAAGAGAGTGGAGTGCAGATGTTCCGGTTGAAAGCAGCCCGATAAGAGGGAAATTCGATCGCGGAAAGTTCGCGCGACCCTTTCTCCTGGATCCGGTCTCGCGCGCTGCGAATCGTCCGGGAAATCGAGTGATCGCGAAGTATCGAAGGGAAAGCGAAGGGAACGACGCGTCCGACAAAGGTCACGGCGCTGAAAAAACCTCGAGCCGGAAGTTGCTCGACAGTCTGGCGAGAAGTTCTCCCCGGGCGTATTTCTTTCGTTCTGGTGGAGGAGCAGTTTCTTCTCTATGGTAACCACCACCGGAAAGGGGGATCCCAAAGAGAATCCTGTGGAGGATTCCTGTGGGAGGGAGGGGGGATGGGCCGAGGGAAGTGGCCGGATCGGGATATTCAAAGGAGAGAAGGAAACTTCGGGAAAGGCTTCGCGTTTCCCGGCGATACCCGCCGCTTCCTATCGTCCGGCGGGATGAAATCGCGCGGAAAACTACGTTTCAAATTGGCCCCCGCCTCGGGGATTTCCACCCCCCCCCTCGGGGGCGGGGAAGGGGAGTCAGTGTTGCTCTGTTTCCGGCTCCCACGGTGCTCCGATCGGAACGGAAGTAATTAAGTCGTCGCTCGGAAGTTCGAAACGTATCGGGCGAACTTTTGTCAATGGGAACCTTTGCCCGGTTGAAATATCGACGGGTCCCCCTGTTCCTCCTGTGTCCCCCGTCTCTTTGGTCCCCGTTAATAGCACCCCCCGCAGACGGGAATAGGGTGTTGCCCCCCTCCCCTCTTAAGCAACGATTTCTCCCCGTCGTTCAATCGGCCGAGAGATACTTCCTCTCGAGCCGGTCGAGCGGAAAATTCTTTTGCGGGCACTGTCTGTGAGATGGGAATCGTTAATTATTGGACCACCGACGTTTGCGACGATTCGCAGCGGGTGAATGATCGCGTATGAGAGGATCTTTCTAATTGAAATGTGTGTAAGATTGTTGAAATCGTTCCATTATTGTTTAGCTATTATGTTCCTATCGAACCTTTTGCAGACGCGTGTCTGCCGAGAGAAGCAATTTTTCTATGACCGCGAATACTTTATACAGAAATTATTCCTAAGAATATAACATTTTTCCCAGAGTAATTCTTACTCTGAGCTCTTCCATGCAATATTTCGCTTCACAAGGGAAATACATTCGTCCCATCGGAAAGTACAGTAGAACCTCGCTCGTTGTACGAAATGGGACTGAAAACGAGAGCGACAATCGAGGTGGTGCAACGAAACCCAATCTGTTTCTTCACTTTCCCACTTCGTATATCCTCCAGGTAGCTACCAGAATCCTCATCATGAGTTCCAGAACTTCGAATAACTCGTGCTGGGAATCGCTAGTACGCAACGAACGAAGAAACGAGATTGCAAGGATCGAGATTCTACAGCATCTGGTAAATATTGCCTTATAAAAATTGCAACCCTAAATTTATTGAGATTCTTCGCAATTTTCAATATAATAAATGCTTGTACAAGGAAATTTATTCCACTATTTTCCATAAATGAATTTTTACAGTTTCTATAATTGTAAAATCTAAAGCCGGTCATTTTGAGCGTGGTATGTTTAGTGTTAAAAACAATTCCCGTCCGCAGAGGGTAAAATTACGTGTCTAACACTTTGAACGCCAAACACGAAACTTCAAAAATTCCACGAAATCAAAGTAAGTTATTTGATAAAATAGAAATTGAAAAAAATTAAATGTATGGTATTGTGTAGTTCTCCAACTTTCTTGCATTTTACAGATTCTTTTACAATCTTGCATTTTACCATATATGGGTGACGTGGCAGTCAACGTGTTAAGGGTTGCGACTGTCGAAGTCGTAAAAACATATTTTTATCGAGTTTAGCAGCTACGGAATGACATTGTCAGCTTATTAGTATAGGACACAGCTGCCAAAAGAAAATTCCACCGACACTACCGGTTTTATCCGGTGAACTGGAAACACAAAACCTGTATTTGTGGAGTAGCTAATCAAGTGTAATAGCTACCGCGTGACCGGGTAACTCGTCAACGATCGACGCAGCCGCCAAAAGAAAATTTCATCGCCGCTACCAGAACGTTTTGCCGAGATCTACTCGGTCGCGGTTCCGGGAATCGTAGACGATTATTGTTCACCGTTCGCAAATCGAAGAAAAACGTTCGGTGGATCGTTGTTTTACGAGAGGAGCGGCTCGGAATCGGTCGCCGCGTGTTCCCGAAGCTTTCCCCGGCGAGAGAACGAGGGATTTCGCCGGGGTTTTATGGAACGGAAGTAAACGGGGCTCGAATAAATGTTCGTGCAGCCTTCGGGCGTTACGACGATCGCCCACTAAATCACCGTAATGAATTAATTACGCGATAAAGCTCGGTAGATTACCGGCGGTCTGCGTTCGACTTTCGAAATTGCCGGGAGGCTGGTTCCGCCGGATCGTTGGATCGCCGCTAAAAGTTGTTTCCATTTCTCCGGATAAATGGATCGCCACTTGTTCAGGGGAGGGGACAGGCGAGGAAGGAGGAGTAGGAGAAACGACATGTATCTTGCCTCGCAGAAGCGCAGAACGAAACGATGTATATACGGTAAACGGGCGGTGCGGCTCGTATTTTACAAAGTTAGGTCGACGATAAAATATTTATCGGCCGACAGGAAGGAGCTGCGTCGGCCTGAAGGATGACCGAGGATTTGGGAAATGGGCATATACACTCCCGTTGATTTCTTTGATCCCTCCCGGGGCGACTGTCCCCGTAAATCGCGGACCACCTCGAACAGGATATTGTCCTTGCTACTCCTTCTGCTCCTGCTGCTCGTCCTTATCGGCTACATTTGAGAAATTGAACGCTTTGCCGGATCAGGTCTGTTGACTTTTCGTTTCACCGCACGAAAGATGGAACGTAAAACAAGCACACTTTGTGCGAAATAAACACTTTCTAACAAGAAATTATCCTGAACCCGGAATATCAAAAAACTATGCAACGGGGATACGTGGCGCATATGTAAGCGTGTATTACACGATCTTTTTTCTACCCGAATTCACTTCGAGGGGGTGAAACCGGCCCTTAAAAATTCAGCTATTTTTCGATTCTGTTAGTGTACCTAAAAAAAAAAAATGGTTCTCTTGCCTTCAAGAGATCTATTTAAAAAATAAAAATGTGAATTAGGTATCTAAATTTCGAAAATGAGAATCCTCATTTTATTTTAACACTTTGATCGCCAAACAAGAAAGCTAAAAAATTCCATGAAATCAAAGTAAGTTATTTAATAAGATAGAAATTGAAAAAAATTAAATGTATGATATTGTGTAGTTCTCCAACTTTCTTGTATTTTACAGATCCTAATCAAATTTGGTACAATGAATATATTAACGTAAAAATTAATTTTAAAGCCTGAACAAATAATTCCGTCACCCATATATGAGTGACATAGCAGTCAACGTGTTAAATATTCCGAGAAATACTCGACCGAATCATGATAACATTCCCCAAACGTTCCAAATACATCCAAAATGTTACTTTTGTTTACTAAATATCCGTATTAAATGTTTCTGATAGATCGCGAGTGGAACGAATCGAAGGAATGGTCCAATTTGAAAATTGACGAAGGCTGGAATCCGAGAATCACGGGATAATCTGGAAAATATTTTCGCTGTTCGATAATCTATGCGGCACCGCGGTCGTTAAAACAGAAAGCACATGGGGAAGGACGAGTTATGCGCGAAAAATTGGCTCGCATAAGAAAGAGGGCGGAGTCGCAGTTAAAGGAAGATTTTCCCCGCGTTCGAGGACACTTCTGCCGCTCAAAGTTACTCAGACATTCGGAATATGAGGTTTATCCGGGATGGAATCCCAGCCTTGTCGACTACGTGGTCGATTCCTCTTCACCCAATCCCGGCAGATTTTCACGGCGACGACGGAAGGCCGTCGGTAGCGAGCGCTGGAGATTCCGCGATGGATTCAACGAAGTCGAGCCTCGTAAAACTTCATGGACTCCGCGAACGAGGTCGTCTTTCTCGAAGAAATAAAGCGGTGCTGGGAAAGCCAACCGTCCAGAGATTGTCTCTCCCTTTTTCCTCTCTCTCTCTCTCTCTCTCTCTCTCTCTCTCTATCTCTCTCTCTCTTTCCCTTCTCTGCCCCGTTCTCTGTTTCCTTTAATTCTCTCCGGTACGAGGTTCTCTTCTATTTTTCTCGGACGACCGAAAACGAAAGTGGTCGCCGAGAAATTCTTCTCTGAAAATCTATCGTTTCGAGTGGAGCTTGTTGCGGTCTGAAAACGAGTTTCTAATTGGTTGCCGCGGAGTATCTGCAAAAGTATGTGGACACTTACCATGTTCATGAAATTCGTGATATATTATGCATATTTTTATTATGAAACAATATTTATTGCTAAATTCTATTACGAATATGTACGTAATGTATTCTAATAATTTTCTTGAATAAATAAACGATGGGTGGAAAACTGCGTTATATTGCGTTGCGTGTGTACAGTTTGTAAGGCTTTTCTCTAGCAGTTTACAATGACTGCATGGTTTGAGTGAGGTCTGTTGCTTTCTCAAGAGCAACATAAACATTTACAAACATGATTCCGAGCGAAGGAACCTTAGATAAGAGCGTCGCGATCACTATGATCTGACAGAGTTCAGTTTAAATACTTGTGAGAGCACGATGGGCAGAAAAGGAACTGAATCAAGAGTAGAAATGCGTTTCGCAAATAATTACATTATCGAAAGAAGGATATTCTATAAGAAATATTGCAGAAAAAGTAGGAGTTTCAAAATATTGTGTGAGCTACAGTATTAAAAAGTAGTTATAAGAATTAAGGAAGTGTCCACATACTTTTGACCGGCAGTGTACGTGTCAGTCAGTGGCACTTTATGCAAATTAACGTTCTTAATCGCTTTAGAATTTAAATACGCATCGATGAGCTATATATAATAATTTGTAATTTTTCGACGTCAATGTAAACTGGTCAGATTGCTGCTTTACATACGTTAGTTTACGGTGGGAAGTTAAGAATAATGACGTCCATCAGAAATCGTTTTAACACTAGGTTTACGGGATCTAATATTTGTAATTTACAATTATTGACATTGTAAAGATGTATTCTTGTTATTCAACAATTTTTTTTTATTTAAAAAATGGCTAAAAATTTGGGTAGACACGTGCTTGTTAGTTTTGTAAAGTAATATAAAATAGTTACTTTTAGTGCTCCATAAATCTAGCGTTAAGGGTTGGTTGATAAAGCAGAATTTAGGTAGAGATTATATTGAAACTTATTTAGACCATAAATGTCTACAAATGCAGAAAAATAGTCACGACTTCCGTTTAAAAATTTAGTATCGCACGGTAAGAGAAAAATTCAGGAAAAAAACGAATGATCATGAATTTTTCAACATGCTCTCATTCTAAGGAACCGTTCTGTAGCAAAAAGACTAATTTGATACAATCGACGATACCGTGCAGAGAACTTCAATACATTTTTGGGAAGCATTTTCGTCCACGACAGTTTAAATAGAGCAAAAATCGAACTCTCCGAAGACAATTGATCGGTGCCACCCTTCCCACCTTGACTTCTTAGTTTGAACGCTAATCTTGTTCGCTCGATCATTAGATTCTCGAGAAGCGCAAGACAAAGCAGCACAGCTGTGAAAGGAGATTTTTAAGATCTGAGAGGAGTGATTCCAATCGATCGCTGCGCGAGCCACGGGTGTAGAGGGTCGAGTGGTTCGATCGAGGCTCGTACTTGAAAAATCCCGCGCTTCCGTGCGTCGAACATCGCGGTCAACGAGGATAATTAGGTCTCGCGTAGATCCTCGATCGGCGCGGGAAACAGCCGAGCGTTCTAATTGAACGTCAACAGTTTTTCAACAGGCCCGACACGATCTTCCATGATTTTCGAATCGCATGAATTTTAGAGGGAACGTTCAGTCGAGGGTCCCCGTTTTTATTTGCGCGGCAAATTTTCGCTCGCATTAATGCGAGCTTCCTCATTCTTTTTTTAAACATCGCAGGATAGTTTCTGACCCATAATAGTGTAACGAGAATTTTCAAACTGTGAAAAATCGCTCATTGTTTGCTATTCGTGTTTAAATGCTGCTTATATGGAGTTTTAAAAATTACATTTTATCTTTCTAGGAAGTTTTTGTTTGCAGTGCATATTAGCAGCTTGACCTATTTTTAAATAATGCAGGATCGCTTATTATTATCGATAGCATTGTAGAAACAGCTTTAGGATCATTGGAAGCTAGTTATGCTTTATTTTTATGTTTAAGTGTTTCTATATGGGAAGAGGGTGGTTCTATATGAGAAAATAATTCAGAAATGTGGAATACAATTTTTTCATCCGAAGCTTCGTTTTCGAGAAAATAGAGTTTGAAAATGCAGCGAATACGTGTATTATTCGACGGGGATCGCCTGACGCGTCTGATCATGGCCAACCTATTCTACTTCCTGCGTATACTGAAGCACGCGAACCCGACGGAACTTTAACACTAGAACTACCAAGCACTAAATGCAACTGGCATACATTGCCTTATAATAACAACAAAATAAGATTTGTTTAGATTTCACATCAGTTTTGTTTAAATATCTACTTCGATAGAGAATTTTATTAAAAAATTTTCTTATGGAAATATATATATAATTTCAATATCTCTAAAAGAAAAAATTAGAAGGAAGTCATTTTGACCCATCCGGTAGTTCTAGTGTGTTCTCGATTTTCTCGAGAACGAAACCTGAAATGAAAAAATTTGATTCTACATTTCCGTTTTGTTTTTTCATGTAGACTCATTGTTTGTAGAATCATTGTTTCTCAGGAATATGTGAAGCTGTGGTTTGTGTAAGAAATTTTCGGCTCAAAACCTGAGTAGTTAGTATTTTTTCTGAAGTAGTGCAGCATGGTTTATGTAAATACCGCGGTTGATCTTGCGATCGTTCGGCCTTGTACCTTTTATTTGCACGTATGTGCCCACTAGATAACGAAGAATAAATTGCTCGAAGGACCACCTTTCTGGCGTTGCCAAGAAAGGACTATACTTATGTTTCAAATATCTATTTATTTTCAATTGCTATTACAAGCCTGACGGCTGAACGAAATACGAAGGGCGAGTGTTTGCAAAAACGAAAAGAACGAGAGAATGTATTCTGATGCGAGGAAATACGCGGAGGAACCCTCGGTTCTCCCCACTCCTGTCTATTTTCTTCCCTCCAGCGGAAAAGTATTAACACTTTACCGACCGCTAGCGTTTCGACAGCATACGCACGTCCGACCGGCCGCTCAGCCACGGATTCTCTCTGGCGCCGGCTCTGTTTTGGTTTAGACTGTCGTGCGGGAGTGTCTGTGCGTTTTGTATTTTGAAATAAAATTGTCTCCTTTCTGTTATTATAGGATAATTAGATTTAATAAAATCTTTTATTTTAATGATATTAATGCTAAATTAAAAATAAAATACAAAATAAAAAATTACAAATAATTACAAATAAAAAATAGTTAATATTTTTTTAAAGTATGATATCGTTCAAAACAGTCGCCTTTATGTAGTGGAACTTCGCAAAATTTACAAACAAAACATGTTCTAAACCTTTCTCGGTTGGTAAGCGTTGACGACGAAAAGCCTATTAATAGGCTACCGGTCGGTAAGCGTTGGCGACAAAAAGCCTATTAATAGGCTACCGGTCGGTAAGCGTTGGCGACAAAAAGCCTATTAATAGGCTACCGGTCGGTAAGCGTTGGCGACAAAAAGCCTATTAATAGGCTACCGGTCGGTAATGTGTTAAGAGTGGGAAAATCGCTAGGTGGGAGGCGGGGGCTGGCCCAAATCAGTGGTGAAGTACTTCCCGGACCCCGGCAAGCAGAGTGGTCGAAGGGACGGCAATAAAAAATGGAAAAACCCAGGTCGTTTGGCAAGGCACGCGAGGATTAACGGAGCATCGGTCCAAGTGTTGGCCAGATGTCTACCTGGCGACCTTAGCCTGCGAAGTGCAATTTACAAGGCTCGACTGTTTTATGTTTTTCAGCTGTGCTTGCCGGGATCTGCGGGTCCTATGTCCTGGGTTCATCGAAATGACGGTTGACAAAATGGTTAAGGGTTTTAACGACGACAAGCCCGTTCCGTAGCTGACTATTGAATTGTAAGGATACCAGAGGACAAGGACTATGACCTGGCCGCGACAGTTTATTATTATCGACGGTACTGAGGAAAATATTTTTGGACCATTGGAAGCTGGGTAATATTTAATATTTCTATTTGGACGTTTCTAGGAGTAACGATGCTTTGCGGGGAAGAAGCATCTCCAAAGGGATTATCGCTCACCTTGGCTGGCGCAAATCTTCCTAACGACGTTGCACGAAACTGACACTTAGTGTAGCTTCTACTCCTCGGTTCTGAACGTGTAAACACCGCCGTCCGTGGATCCGTCATTGTAAACTAGGTAAAACAAGGGTGTTACGGCGAATTCAGCACGGGTAAGCACCTTAAGCCCCCTCGCGTCTTATTTTCTGCAGAGCCACTCGGATTCCTGGATAATTATGCGCTGTGTTCATTTTCCTCCTGCAAACTAACCTTGCCCACTACGATTTAATACAACTATATCAACGGAAGTTGACATAATTCTCCGCAGTAAACGAGGCACAGTTGTCTTTCTCTTCGAAGCGAACGTATGCATTGTTCTATTACAGAAATTTTCATGATCCTTTTCTGTATTTGGTAACTGGTCAGACCCAAGAACCCAAGATTGGTCGTCAGTTTCCCACGAGTTTCGAACAGTTGTTTCCCTTCGATTCAATTCGGAAGATTGTTTTGCAGCCTCGGCGCGAGCAGCAGGAATCGTCAGAGACAACACGAGCCAGCGTAACGATCTCGGAACGGTCTTGAAATCGTGCCAGCAAGCTACAAAGTGATCAAACTTCTGCGCCGCGGACTCAATCAAACTTTCCTCGCTCGAAGAATCCGTGAAAAGAAGGAAGCCGGGTAGCCATGGCCGCCGCCGCCACCCGTCCCCCGTCCCCCCTTTTTAGAAGATTGTTACGTCTTGATTCCCAATTCCCAATTCAGACTGTTTCACTCGGACCAGACTGACGAACGAAAAATATCTGTTCTACGATTTACAATTTACACTAAACCTACCGAGCCTTAAAAGTAACTGATACAGTGACTTCTCTATATATGTTGCCATGGCCTGGGTGATAAACGTCGCGGAATTATCCCCACTACTGTGGAATATACCCCGTAACCATAACGTGACTCGGATATGTATCCTGGACGATATAAGACGCTGGCAAGACCCGTCTTGTTGACATATATCGAGAATTCACTGTATATGTTGTGTTATAAAAATGACGAGATTGAACTTATTTGGACTTTGTGCGATTCGTATTATAATACATGCTCTACTAAATACATATGTGTATTTAATCATTTTCCACGACCGCATCTTATAATTTCAGTAAATATGAAATTAAAAATCTGGAATCGGTCACTTTGACCGACGGTGGTAGGTTCAGTGTTTCTATTTTGACACATGAATTTCATTTATCAATAAAATACGGAATAACCACATCTCGACCAATTTTTTATTCTCCATTCCCCATGTGCAATATTGCCGTTCGCCACGTGGCTCGAGTATGCAATAAAAATATCGTTAACGCTATCTCGTATTTCCTACATTTAAAAATCCTATTAACTCACGCAGGTCTCTGGAATAGTTATTATTTTAGTGTTCGTTGATCCTAGCCGTCCCGTTTCATCGCTAGCAAATCTGAAATATTTCAACATATTGTTGCCCGAACATTTTACGCAGAGGTGAAATTCATTCCATGGATTTCAGAAAGTCTCGAATTGCTCCGGGAACGACACCAATCCGAAGAAACAATCCCGGGGAAGAAGTTCGTCCGTTTCGCGGCTGCGTCCTAACCCCGAAGACCGCCCACGCCCGTCTCCCTATCATCCGACCCCTTTAACCTGAACGGCGCGTGCACTTACGCGAACATGAAATTCCTCGAGCCACTTCCTCCCCGATTGTTTGCGCTAAGAGCGGAATCTCCCCCACCCCCACCTCACCCCAATCCGAAGAATCCGTGCTCTCCTTATTACTGATTATCTCCTGTCTTCTCTTCGGTAGCCTGCGCTCGTTACCTTCCTTCAACCCGGCTGTTTACGTGTCCCATGGCTCCGTAACAGGATCAGTCTGGGTACGCGCGATCCTCGTGACGCGTGTCTCAAAGACAATCCCGTGATCAGCTGAGAGGTTTTGCGTTTTCGTTCTACAGGCGACAGCTTTGTCCTTAACCGTTTGAGTCCCAGGGGGTATTGAAAAAACACTGTCGAAGAATCCCAAACAGCGCAACCGCGCTTTCTCTAAATGAGAATTATTATTTTGTAATGTATTATTGCATTATTATAGTATTATTCTACCTATCGTAAAATGTACTATTTACATTAAAAGGAGCTGTGTGATGTACTTGCGTCAGTAAACCTGAGCGCGCGACTTCGACAATCGGTAACGCACCGTCAGTTGTCCACAATGCTCGAAATGTGCTGTGTTTTGTAAACATAAAATCTCAACAGTGCGATCGCGCTGCTTGGGACTCAAACGGTTAACCACAGCCGTAGGCGCAGAGTAGTTGTGCAGAATTACAATTGAATTACTCCAGGAATTATAATTACAAAGTAATTGAATTACTCCAGGAATTATAATTACAAAGTAATTGAATTACTCCAGGAATTATAATTACAAAGTAATTGAATTACTCCAGGAATTATAATTACAAAGTAATCGAATTACATCGTAATTCAAACATATTGTAATTTATAATTGAGATCTCCATTCAATTAAATTACAATGTAAAATTACTTTTACAAATACAATTACAATTACAAAACATGCTATAATACAAAAACCGATAGAATTCAATACGATTTTTCTTTGTTTTAGTTCTGCAGAGGCTGTTCCCATGAAAAATGGTTATTTTCTTAAAAGTCTACAAAAATTGGAAATCGCATAAACATCCGCAGTCTAATTCTGACTATAACTATGAGTGTGAGGCCCCGATAGTTCACTGGAGGGTTTAGTTGCCTTGTTGATTATGTTAGAGATTTATTAACCTCTTAAGTACGGCGCGTTTGTCCGTGACTCTGCCTCCCAGGGACTAGGCCTAGCCTAACCCAGGCCTAGCCGCGGAAGGCAAAAGAGCCACTATAGTGGTTCGTGCTGTTCGAACTGATGCATTCCACGGAAAGCCACTCTAGTGGCGCGTCGTTCCTAAAAGGTTAAAATATCGACAAGATCGGGACCGCCTGGCTCATCGAAACCATCGATCGGATGAAAAATGGAAGTTCTAGCGAATGAATCGCGATCAGACTAATCTCCCTGATTCCAATTTTCCTGATTCACAGACGGAAGAAACGCGGACGCAGAGTTCCCGCTGTTCCGCGACGAAAAACATCGTCGAGTAGCGAACAACGCGTACAAGTTCCTAACGAGTCCCGGGGCAAGGTTCTCGCGACAAGCGTTAGAAGAAATTGTCCGTGCAGCAAACGAGCTGGCTGGAAACTACTCGCCGGAAGTCCGGGCGGCGGTACGACCGCCCGGGAAGATTCAAAAGCCGGTTCCAATTTGCTCGATGCCCGCGACGGAAATCGACTTCCGTCGGACTCGAGAGAGTGGTGGCATGAGAGAGAGAGAGAGTGCTTCCATGACTTTGTTTACCCCGGATCCGTCCCGATCCGCATGCGGAATATTTCTCCGCGAGAACGCTGCCCCGGCGAATAATGCGCGGGGAATGAAAGTGATGCATCAAGAACCCGGGAAAGAAGCGTTCGCTCCGGATTCTGGAATATTAAGAGCGAGGAACGGCTGATAAATCGCGGGGGCGGGCGCAGCGTGTTGTATCGTTCGGAGTTATTAGTCCCATTTATTATGGCAATGTACACCCGCCGGGGAAAGTATAAAGCAAAAGATTCGGAGCGGCAACCCTTATAACGCCGCCGATCTATCTGCCCTCGAAAATATCGTACCTTCGCCGACGTGTCGGCTACACTGTGAAATTGCTCGCTCTTACGGGGACATTATCTTTGTCAAATCTCAGAGGTTTATGAATTGTCCCTGGTCTTCTTCCTTTCTCCATCTGTCATCGTGGCTTCTCAGCTTTCAACAATGGAGAACCGCGTTCCAGCATTGTACACATATATTTGTCGGGATATACGTGACAAACTTGTAAGTTGTAACGCATGAATCATAAAGTATGCTGAATGTATACATACATTCGTAATTCAGGAGCATCGGTGTACCAAGGTTTTCGCGTTCACCCTAGAATCATCATATTTTTGTTATTTCAATGAATTCCATAAATTTTGGTAGAATATTTTTCAGATACTATTGTCCGGTTGTGGATGTGACTTTGGTAGAATGAGTATGTTCGAATGACTGTGGAAGCGACATCGCACAATGCGGACAAGCGGGGTATGTCTCTCTACACGTGTATATCACGATGTACGATAAAGTCCTTTGGCAAAACTGCATATTAGAAGAAAATTGATATTATTAATCATATAACAATCATTATTTGCTATGCATAAATATTGTTCATTTTTATATATTTATTAAGTTTGTTATTAAATTTCATGTTTTGTGAATAATTACCATTACATTTACATTAGTAACTAAATTTAGATTTTTGTGAAAAATTTTGCCATGGCCGCACTCTCTAGAGTGCCAAAAAGCGAAAAATATTACATTAATTGTAGACGAGTGTTGTCATAATAATTCTGTATAATGGAAAGTGCTCACCAAGGTATATGCATTCTTTTCACATTTAATAAAGTAGATTCAATTTTTGTATAAATTGTAACGGTGGATTTATTTATTAATGGCATATAATACTTCTAATTAACGTATAACAACAACGGCAAACTATATCCTGAGTTTCTTACATACTCGGAAATATGACCTGTTATAGTTTATGAATTTTATCATAGATCACACACCCGAGTTTCAATTAAAATGAACTAACAGTAAATAAGAGAAACCGCAAAAAATCAAATTTTTAATATATTATTTAAACAAAAAACTTTTGTCAAAAGTTTCCTACGCGGCTACATTTCTCATTAGAAAACACGATTTAAAAAACATTTAATTTGTTCGACCTCTGGTTTATGAGATATTTCAAAAAATGTGGTTTTGACCCTCAACATCGAGGGCTATTTACACCCCTCCAAAGTAGATGGTTTCCGATAAAAAAAACACGTGTCAAATATTTTCCGAAGAATTATACAGGGTGTTTGGTAACTGGTGGTACAAGCGAAAAGAGGGTGATTCTACATGAAAGAATAAGTCGAAAATATACAATAAACATTTTCCTTTTGAGGCTTTGTTTTCGAGAAAATCGACTTTGAAGATCTGTCAGGTTTGTGTGTTTTAGTATATGCAGGAAGTAGATTTGATTGGTCATGATCAGACGCGTCGGACAATTTCCATCGAATAGCATGCGTATTCGCTGCATTTCAAACTCGATTTTCTCGATAACGAAACTTCGGATGAAACAATTTTATTCTATATTTTCGACTTATTCTTCCACGTAGAATCACCCCCTTTTCGCTTGTACCACCAGTTACCAAACACCCTGTATATCTCATATACATACATGTAACATCAAAATCGGCTTGTATCAACTGAACATGCTTCCTTGTAAGTTAGCCTAATGAATTCATGGAAAATCGTCAAGCTCTTTAAAGGAGCATCATGGAGGACATCAAAATCCCCTAGAGTAGTCAGAGCGATAACGAACTCTCGGGGAGGGAAGACGCCGTAGAATTCCCAAAGTTGACGGGGGGGAAATGTTTTAATAACGATCCGCGGCGAGCGTACCGTCGGATCCTCCAGGAAAAACATTTGCCACACCGGCGCGTCGCGACGCGGCGTCGGGTCTCGTCATTAGTTCTCCGATGGTCCGAGGCGAGGCCGGGCTCTTAGACAGCTGGCTGGCGCTAACGCCCGGGAAAACACTTCAGGACTCTCGTATAAATCATGGGGAATAGGAGTCGCGTCGAAGCGCCGAGACTATCTGGAGCAGACGCGGGACAACAAGTGTCGAGAGCTTCCGATGGAACTACCTGAGATTCACGGAACGAGTCGCGGCGCCGTAATTTTCCGCCGTTTAACGGCTGAACGCGCCGCGCGAAGGTAACCGGCGCAAAACGGCTCGGTAGAGCAGTATCAGCCGGGGACAGAGCTGGTGAATGATTCGCCAGATGGGTGCAAAAATTGTACGACGCTTTTAAGAGGACGCGGGAGAGAAATTATAGTTGTGTAGGAAAGACTGCGACGACCGGATAAGAGGAAACTCTCGTTGCGAGAAGAGGAAGAACTCATTGAAGATTTGAAAACAATCGATGAGTGTATTCAGGAAATGTTAGGTTGGCAAGAAAGTAATTTCGGTTTTCACAAATACCTGGCGTTATGTTTTGTTTGATTAACTTCTGTTAAGGTTGCGTTTTTTTTTTTCTTTTTGGCAGTTCATAACTGCACCTTTTAGGTTACTTTTGAAGCAAATTACACGTAATTTTGATTAAAATTGTTAGTTCTGTGTCAATTTGAACAGGGAGTGCAGAAACAAACATTATAGGCACATAATGCTTTTTTATTTCCGTAGAGGTAAAAAAGCTGCCGATGCTCATAAAGATATATGTGAAGTTTATGGTGTGGATTGCTTAACAGAACGCACGTGCCAGAATTGTTTTAAAAAATTCCGTTCTGTAATTTTCTCACTTGAAGACGACCAATGTTCTGATCGACCATCTGAAGTTGATGATGACCAAATGAAAGCCATTATTGTCTCGCGGAACACGCGAGGCTTGTCGGGACTTACAGCGAATATTCACTGTGGTCCGTGTTTTTTGACGCCGGTCGAAAACCCATGAAGATCGTTTCCTCGAACAAGCTCTATTCGCTACGATCTCGACACCAACTTGCACGACCTAATTACTAGCGCCGCGAGATAGCACCGAACAAATGGTTGCTTGAAGCCCGACACGCTCCACATCGTCCAGAATAAATTAGGTGCTCGCGCGCACACAGACGAAGAATCCATTGAACTGTCCGGGAAGAGAATCGGTCAACAGATCATCCGGGAATTTAGTGGAGGAACACGTACTTCCGAGTTCTTACTTTCGGTGATAGAGCGACTCCTGACTCGATGCTGCTGACATAGTACTGGGGAGTCTGGAGTTTATGCAGCGCGAGTAGAATTGTAGGATTCAGGGTTACATGCTGCAACTGCCGGATGTGTTCGAATGTGTGGATCAAATTTATTCAATTTAATTGTACTGGATTGCTTCTGGAGCGGTCCTTGTTCATTATTGTTATTGCAATTGATTGGAACCTGTATTGTACGGCCCATCCGTCACTGTTTACAACTTGATTTGTTTGGAGATCTGAGATTGATGTATTGGATGTTTTCCCATCGTAGAGAGCTGCGATTTGTTAGTATATAAATCCGCTCACTTCAGATGGAAAATCATTACGTGTGAGGCCTCAGAGGAGGACAAATGGGGAGCTCTTTTATAGGGCTATCTTCCTACAGTTGTTTACCTAGTGCTGCTTACGCAGCGCTACCTCATATAGCTGTCTTCCTAGGGCTGTTTTGTGAAGCTATTTTCAAGGACAGGCCTTCTAGAGCTATCTTTCTAGTGATGCCCTCTGGGGTTGTCTACCTAGAACCATTTACCTAGGATTCTTCCCCCTGAGCTGTCTTCTAGG
Organism: Seladonia tumulorum; assembly: GCA_913789895.3. NCBI lineage: Eukaryota > Metazoa > Arthropoda > Insecta > Hymenoptera > Halictidae > Seladonia > Seladonia tumulorum. The sequence goes on from OU565266.1 coordinate 30,702,200, forward strand.
GCTGTCTTCTAGGGCTGCCTTCCAAGACTGTTCAGCTAAAGTTGTTTAGCATGAGTAATCTACCTAAGGCTGTTCCATGGGGCTATCATCAAAAACAATCCTCCTGCAGCTATTTTTCTAGGACTACCTCCGAGACCTTCCTTCCTAGGGTTACCTCTGAAAGCTGTTTTTCCTAGGGCTGTTTTATAGGGCTACCTCCGTGACCTGCCTTCTTAGGGCTACCTTTGAAATCTGTTTTTCTTAAGGTTGTTTGCTAAAACTATTTTCTTTCTAGAGCTGTCTTTCTAGTGCTGTCTTCCTAGAACTATCTTTCTAGAGCTGACTTTCTAGTGCTGTTGTCGAAGACCATCTCCGCGAGCGCGACCTTAAGGAGCAAAGCTTCAAAATGGAAGCTGTACATCCGTGCACAGAAATGAATCTCACCGGTGGTTCCAGATGTCCAATAAAAAAGGAATAAGAACGGAACATTTATTAGCAGATGGCACGGTCCCCAAAGGATACAATTTACGAACCACCCCCTGGGGGTACAGTTTCCACGATTCTCCGCCGTTCATCTCGAGGAACCAATTAAAAGGAACCCGACCGGCTCCTCGAAGGGTAGTATCAACAATGGGAACCGTTCTATCGGGCACTTCCTGGCTGGTACGTAGCCGCAATTACCGAATAATTTATGATGCTCCGGTGTTGTTTAAAATCTCGTCGGGCATACGATTAACGCGTTTATCATGCAAGTTGCCGGGCGACGCGTGATTCGATTAAAATGTTTTCGCCGTTTCGGGTCGGATCTATTTAATAACCCCGGCGAATAATTAACGTCGAGCCGCGTTCTATTATATCCTAATTATCATCGTCATTAACGTATCGACTCGGTCCGCAGGTTAATTGCACGTCAGTCGCGCGGGAGGAGCGTCGCCAGTAATTAACGACGCCCGGGGAGTTTTACGCGACGGTCGCGTGATTAATTACGCGAACGTGTCCGAATCGCCTCCGCGGATAACTTCGGATATGGGGCGGGGTCTTCGAACAATCGAAACGATCAACAATTTCGGTAGAACTCACGGTAGAAGTCACGGTAGAAGTCACGTTGTTTTACATGCCCATGTCGCATAATAACATCAAGCATGCACAACTCAAAAAGAATAACATTATTACGAGTCTAGTTTGACGATGCAAATCCTAAATGTTAACTACAACTGGACAACGAGAATTTTAATGCTGCCAAATCTGTTCTCCGTGGAAAACCGTGCCCTAGAAGACTCTGTTGACGCAGGAGACGAGCGAAAACGAAATTGTTGGTCCAACGACACCAGGACGAATTCTATCAAAGGCCTTTTCCCCTTTATTCCTCGCTCGGGACAACAAGAAACCCGTCTGTTTATTGTTTGTCGGCCGTGGAGCGTGTTCCATTCGCGCGTCCTTCCGAAAGCTGACCACCAGGAACATTTGTCGCAGCAAATTGTCGGTTCGTCGCCTTCTCACGAGCAGATCGTTTATAGTGGCCTGTGAGAATGGAAGGGAACAGGGACAGACAGGACGTGGGAGTTTCTTTTTCCTTTCTTTTTCGCTCCGCGCGTTCCCGATAGTGAATTAACACCCCAGTTTCGTTTCATCCTGCCACCGCCCAGGATAGATTTAACGAGTTTGACTTTTCATTGTACCGTGGCTTGTCGTTGGTTCATCGAGTATTAACGGCCGTTAATTAACTCCGACAATTAACTCCCTGATCGGCCAATCAGCCGAGTGCGCAGCCGATTTTATAATTGATTTTTACGGTCCACTTTGCCAGATTGTTTGCCATTTGATTTTCTTTACGCTGCTAATTGATTTCGAGAGAGCCGAGTGCTGGCTGCACGAACGAAGTGACAATGATCCGTCGGGGGTGCATGCTATGTATCTCTGAGTGTTGTGAAACGTAGCGTACGCTTAATGGTTTGTAATTAACCTAATCTTCATTAATCTCTTGACTTATCAACCAATTCCAACCTGTCAGATTAAAACTAGGGCTTTTACTATTCGGACATCCGGATATACCATTTCGGATATTTGGATCCGGATTTCGAATTATAATAGGCAATCCGGATACTAGGATATCAGGATTGTAAGAGACCTAATTCAAACGTATAATTTTGTCCGATACTCTGTACAGGGTGTCCCAAAAATTTACTTTCTTGAGAGGGGTGATTCCCGAGGGTTTCGTATATACTTTGCATATATCTTGCATATAGTTTTGCATATTTTGCATATTAATTTTGCATAAAGATCCGCTGTCTATTAATGACATACATATTTATTCCACACTGTTCAAAATCTTCATGACGAGTATGCCTCGGTATTGTAGGACAAGGGGTTAAGTTGTTTCGTCCGAAGATTTCTCTGTTACCTTCGATTTCGTAAAAGCATCAAGAAAGAAGGAGATAATTTCTCGAGACTCGCGATCAGTTTCAGTGAGACGGATCTGTAGTACCACAACAGCGAGCAGATTAAAATTCCTCGGGGGACCATAAACTCGAGTGGCCGAAGCGGAACGGAGCCTTAATCCCAAGCTCGCCTGAGTTCCAACCGGAAGCCAACAACGGGCAGACGGTGCACGAAAGGGAAAAGATGGTCGAATCGTCGCGGAACGACGGAGCCGGGGGTCCTCAAAATTCCGGGAGTTTCTGGCAACGAGCGAAACCACTTTCGTCGAAGCATTCGCAGCTGGAATGGCGTCGCGACGCGAGGCGACGCGATGCCGCTTGTCCACCGGAAGCCGCAGGGCTGCTTTCGCGGTCGCGCACACGGGCTCCACCGACGACGGCGGCTATGCAATTGCAGCTGTAAGGGCTGCACTTTCGTCCACCGCCCCGTGGAATCCGCCTCGCCGACATACATACACTCCCGAAGAAAATGATGGCACATGTGTATCTGTGTTTTTCCCGCTTGCTCGGAAAACCGGCGAGATGAACTTTGTTTGCTAACAGTTTCCTCCTTCCCGCATCGTAACAATTATGATAGTGTAAAACTAGACAATACATCCCACTTTTACAGCAATGTCAATTACTTTTATATATTTTTGTAATTCCGAAAGTGCATTTCCGGACCTCCTCAGAGTTATTTTCAGACACGCATAACTTTTCGATTAGTGATATCCTAGGATTGAAACTCGGATTTTCAGAATTTTCTCGCCAAAATCTACAGGTCTATATAAAAAAAGTTAGAAATTTCTAGGGTAGGTGCAACGAAAGAGCGCAAACAGTGACAGAATCGAAATGTACCGATGTATTATTCTCAGTCCTCTTAAGTTTTTAAAGAAGGAAATAAATTTCTACTTGGTATAAATTTCCTGAAGTTGGACAATTTTTATTTTGCATTATGGTCTTTAATTTAACATGTAACTGTTGCTTCAGCTAGACATTTAAACCTGTGGCAAGAAAAATAAAAATTCCAAGGGAATTTATGAAGTGGGAGTACGTCTGCGATCAGCGACCCAGTATGCAGGCAAAGGGCTAAGAAAAGGAATGTAGATGTATCTTGATTGATGCAGACAATTTTGCATAAAAGTCCGCAGTCCAGCGATAGTAGGTCACTTGAAAGATGAGCGCAAGAGGTCCGCAAGGTGTCGCAAGAACCGCGCCGCGCGTCAATTTTTCAGCTTTCGATAAAACCGTCCACGTGGACGAGTCCACGAAGATTTTTCCGGCTGTTTCCATTACTAATTTGCAGGCAGCTTCTCCCGGAGATGTCTGCCTGCAGCTTTAACGAGGACCTCCTGGCGTATTCCGCGTCCGGGCAGTAAGCCACGAAATCCTGGGCCGCGATAGGCAGCGCACGTACACGCGCGATTAAAAATTCATAGAAAATCTTCGGGGTCAGCACGATTTTGCGAACACGTGAATTCGACCTGCACGGCGGCGCCACACGAAACCGTCCGGCAAGATTACGTCGATCCGATCGAACCTCCGGCCAACTTTTTCCTCGTCGATTCCTCAATCCGTTTGATCCCGCACGGTTCTCCGAATCACTATTGGGAATAATGCAACCTCCATACATAGATTTACGCCCATCGCGTCGAACGTAATGTATGCTCTCTATATACGGTCATACCGGTAGTTGGACGGATAAGGCTGCGGAATTAGAATTAATATTGATGCACGAGAGTGTCCTATCTCCGAAGCGTCCGGCTTCGATGAATATTTTGCAAACGCGCCGCTATTCCCGAGCGCGTTTGCCTGTTTTTTCTGAGATGATATATAGTGAAATAAATAAAAATACGTTGTACAGTGACTCGTATAATTGATGGCGCACACTTTAAATCAGAATAACTTGTTCGTGAATGGACTTTAGTTTCTCTGTCAAGCTAGGATTAATTTACAAGATCATAGGTAACGCAAATTTTGGGCTAATTGTATTTAGTTGAAAATATGTGTGTTTGTGTTTTGTATAATAGATTCATATGACATGTATACGTCTTGAAAATTTCACCCAAATTGACCACGTGATTCATGAGTTATAAAAGATTCAAAATTGTGAAAATTAGTTAAAATCTTTTATAACTAGGGAGAGGTGTATTTATACCAATCGGTGGTTATATAGAAGTAGACTTAGTGTCAGTATGCTGTATAATAATATAAGCATAATAACCTTAACAGATTCGTCCGAGCTCAAAAATCTGTATTCTCCGAATTAAATTAAAATGCACTAATCAATATTTCTCTATGCATCTTATTCTTAGTGCTAGTAGAGTAGAATCAGATTACAAAAAGGCGAATAAAATGATTCCTGCAAGAAAATTAAAAATCTGTGTGAAGGTTTGGAAACGTCGTTTCACATTGATGCACCTGTAAGCGTTCGACACGGAAAACCAACCTGTGATCATTGTATTAATTTTTCCTTTCTCGACGGTCGAATACGATTTAATTTCGGTGATTATTGGAGCTGCGATTGAGTGGACCGTTCGAAGAAAAATTGTCGGTGGTATTGGGAGCGAAGAATGGCGCCTTTAAAAAAGATCAAGAGAATAGAAGCGCTTCCGAAGAAACGAGCGGAAGATCGTGGCCCAGGGGGATTGCACCGACAAGAAGAAAATCACGTCTGCGGCGTTATTCTAGTCGTACACGGATCCCGCGGATACTAATGGCCGGAGGTATCGAAACGTAGTGATCGGTGGCAAATATTTCACCACGGAATCAGATACGTCGCGCGCAACTGGTCCATTGATCTCGCCGATCCCCACGTGTATTCTTTATCTTCCTACGTCACGCGAAAACAACAATTACTTCGTCGAACGTCGGCGGAAGAGCAAAGACTATTACAAATTTACTGTGGAAGAATCACCGCTGACGTTCTGCCAACGTCATTGGCACGAAACTCGCGCACGTTTTTCTCAAAACCCTGCATTCGAACCGCTACAAAGGATCTAATAAAATATCGTAAATGAATTCGGTTACGTTCAGTGTCTCTCTTTATCTACTAACAAAGTTATGTTCAACCGAATGTATAATTTCAGACTATAAGTGAGATCTTTTCATTAATAAATAGGTATATTTGTCGTAACTAGACTGCGGATCTCGTGCATTTATGATAAGATTGAATCAAATACAAAACGGTTAGAACGTTTAATGAATTTAAATATACTATGGTATTATTTAGAGCTCGTTAAGATTATTAAGAGAATGAATAAATGTCCATGTAGCTCCTGTGTCTCGAAATGAACACAGATAATTTTTATTTTGCACACAAATCCGCAGTGTCGTCACAACCAAATCAGCAACACCAATCAAATTTTATTCATAGCAAAATATTCATCTATTATCATTAGACTGCGTACCTTTACGCAAAATAAAAATTTTCTGTATCAGTTGCAAGAGGCAGGAGCCAAGGGTCTTCCTCTTTTTTTTTTTAATCATGTTAAGGAGTTAAAAATATTGTATTGATATTCCTAAATTCTGTTAATCGCACTTCTGTTTTAAATTTAACATAGCCAATTTCGTTATAAATGCACGAAATACGCAGTTTAGAGCATTTTAGAACTTAACCAGACTATGTACAAGTATATCTAAAATTCTAAAGACTTTGTCAAGCTCGATTAAGGATGAAAAATTCGCAGGATCAGGCGCTAGGTCCCAGTACTTGGAGAAGCCGATCTCCGAGGCTGCGATTGGTCGGACAGGTCGTTAGGTTCGAGAGAGGTTTTGCCAGTGACACTTTGGCTATTTATGGTCGGGGCATCCGCGGCCAGTCCCCTTCAAATTCGATCTTCTTCCGGTCGCGACAAATATCCGGCGTGTTTGTCCGCGACGTAGCAAAATCTGGCAAACTTTAAGAGGCCACTTCGGAATGTCGCCTGTTTCTACTGTTGATTTCGAAAGTTTCTCCGTAAAGAATGCCTGGACCAGTTTAAATAAGAATGTTTTGCTATCTGTACGAATAACCTGTTCCATTAATCCTTATACGTTCCTCGGATATAGTTGCATGAAAGATCGTCACATCCACCATATAGGACTGACATTGCACCATCAGATTATCATTTATTCCGAAGTTTACAAAACTCTTTCAATGGTAAAACATTTACTACCGATGATGATCTGAAATCGTACTTGGATCAGTTTTTCATCGAAAAGGATCAGAAGCTTTATAAGCGCGGAATTATGAAGCTACCAGAAAGATGGCAAAAGACCATAGAACAAAATGGAAATATTTTGTTGATTAAAGTTCATGGTAATTATTTACTTTAGGGGCTTCCTCACCGATTTTGATGACCTTGAAATATGTTATCAAGGTCATGATTCTGAACAACTTTTTCCTATACATGTTACCGCCGCTCGCCTTTAGTTTACGAGATATTTGCAAAAATGTTTCAACATTTCAGAAAGCGATCGTAGTAGGTGTGGGTTAGATCGATTGTGATGACCTTGAAATATGTTGTCAAGGCCATCATTTTGAACAACTTTTTCCTATACATGTTACCGCCGCTCAGCTTTAGTTTCCGAGATAATCGCAAAAAATGTCAACATTTCGAAAAGTGATCGGAGTAGGTGTGGGTTAGATTTTAAATTATGGCCACAACTTAAAACGACTTCAATTAGTTGAGACCCACTGTCTTGTCTGTTCTGAGTATTAAGCATGAAACTATACGAATTCTTGGATATCTGCAACAATCAAGAAAAGTTGATAGATTTTTTAGTTAACAGTAAAGTGATCCATGGCACAATGAATTGTATCAAGTACAACGAAAATATACTACTTGATCGCGAAAACTTAATTTTTCGATGCCATAATACTAGTTACATTAGAAATCGAAACAAAAGACGTATAAAAACACAATGTAATTCCAAAATTAGTAAAAAAAAATGGTGTTATCAAATATACACCACTTCAAATAGATATCTGTTAAGAAGTCTGTTAATTCTAACCCTAACCCTAACCCACACCTACTCCGATCACTTTTTGAAATGTTGAAACATTTTTGCAAATATCTCGTAAACTAAAGGCGAGCGGCGGTAACATGTATAGGAAAAAGTTGTTCAGAATCATGACCTTGACAACATATTTCAAGGTCATCAAAATCGGTGAGGAAGCCCCTAAAGTAAATAATTACCAAGTTCATTGCTTTGATAAAAAAAATTGGATTTTATTTCACCTAAAAATACCGAAATTACTTTCTTGCCAATCTAATATTATGTGGGTGACACGGCAGCGAAGGTGTTAACGCGGTCCAATTTCTCAGGTAAGGTGACGGCCGGTGTGTTCTTTTCGAGATTGCTGCACGTGGCCGAGAACCGGAAAGCTGTTAGCCAGCCTAAGTTTCTCCGTGGGTCTGCCCGTAGGAGTTTTCTAGGCCGGAGGAAGCCATTTCCGCGGCGCTGTCATAATTTACGTAAATGCATAATTCTTCTTCCCTCCACTTATGCAATAGGAACAACGGGTGCGGCCGGCTCGTAAAGATAAAAAATTGTCACCAGCCAGGCCGAGATTGCTCGCCGGCAGCGCCACTATTTCACTTTTACGGAGTCTCGCCGCCCGGCTAACAGGCACACTTCCGCTACTTTCCTGTCTCGCCCCCTTGGTGTCCCCACCCCCCTCTCCTTTTGCTTCCCCTCGTCTTGACCCCGGCCATTTCCTGTTAACTGCCGATTAAGATCCGAGAATATTTTTTCCGCCGTTTCCGGTTCGCATTCTCTAGCGTGTCGCGTTTACGTTTATCCTGCAGGTATTCAAACGAGCAGATTAGCTTTTGTTCAAACTCCCCTACGTCGTCGCATTATAAAAATTTGTGAGATCGTTTTGAAACGATTTTAATCCCCTTGGGGGACGACGTTGCTACACCATAGTGACTCTGACGAACGTTTATATAATAGAAATGTCGCAAAATCGAAATAGTATAGTGATTTCTTTTTTATTTCATTTTACTAAGGAAATCGAACCAATCCGCGTAACACCGATCAAAATTTGTGCAAACCTGTGAACAGATTTGAGAAATGTAAACCAATCCGTAACAAGAAAAAAACAACGGAGTTAATTCAATGAATCGCGAAACAATTTTGCACGCAAATTCGAAGAGTGTTTATTGGCATGATAAGTACTTTTGATGTTCGACGAAGCGACCAAATATTTTGAACGATCGTTTGGACACGATATGAAAAATTCATCGAGAACATGTATTATTAAATGGTACAAATTGGCGCAATAAAGAATCTGTTCAAAATAATTGTGCCGTAATAGTTTTAAATCGTCTGCGATTTTATAAACGGAATTACAAAATCTGTTTCATAAAAGCCAATAGCAAAGGCGCTTTAATATGAACACAACGGATTCTGCATAGGTCTAAGGGACGGGATTACAATGCGCACGAAATGAATGTATTTATGTAATTTTCTGAGTGCCCGGTTATACTAAGGTTCCAAAGGGAACGGTTCGTAAGGATCGATAAACCTGCGAAGGAAATCTTCCGCGGAAGTTCGCGGGAAGTTTAATTTGCCATCGGTCTTCCGCGAACCTGTTTCTGCCGTGACGGTTTTCTAAAAAGATCTTGATAGATGCGCAATCATCCCGTAGCCAGGTGTCGTTCTCTCCTCGTTCGCGGCCTTTCCCGGCGGCAAGTAAAAGAGCCCGCCGTCAGAAGGAAACTGTAATCAGGTTTGCTTATTCCTTCGAAAATCGAAACGGGAGACATTTCCATTTTCCATTCGAAAACGGTCCTGAAACCTATTAAACGAACAAACTCCGTGGAGGAATTCGTAACGGTTCGCGGATACCAGATATTCTTTCCACGGTACGTCGTTATGCTTCATGAATCTTCCAATAAAAGACAACTCTGCCTTTTTATTTCGATATTCATTGGAGGAAGCGGTCCGGGCTCCGGTAACCCCTTGATGCTACGTAATATCGATTTGCCGCGAAATAATTCAATCGAGTTAAACAAATATGAATATTATTTACTCGTTTTGCCAGGAATTACGATCCACGCTTTATTTCAGCTGTGGGTTTCAGTGTATTTGCGACACGGAATCACTGCTTCTACTTTGGGAGAATTATTTCTTGAAATTTATTTTCTCAAGTTACAATCGATTTGGCTAGATTTGTCTTGTGTTGAATCACATTAGGCTTGAACTGCATTGAACCTAGATTTATGCTGTACTGGGTTTGAATCGTGTTAAGTTTGGACCATGATGGACTTTGATTACATCAACATTGAATTTAGATAGAATTAAATTTACACTGTGTTTGAATCGTCTTAGGCTTGAGTTGCAGTAAGTTTGAACTGCACTGAACCTGGATTTGTGCCATGTTTGTACTGTACTGGGTTTGAATCGTGTTAAGTTTGGACCATGATGGATTTGTATTGCATCAAGTTTGGAATTAGCTAAAATTAGATTTATGATGTGTTTGAATCGCCTTAGGTTTGAGTTGCATTAGGTGTGTATTGCTTTGGAATCCGATTTGTACTATGTATGTGCTGTATTGGGTTTTAATCGTCTTTGGTTTGAACCACGATGGATTTGTATTGCATCAACAATATTGATTGCATTAACTTTGGATTTAGTTAAAATTGGATTTATGATGTGTTTGAATCGCCTTATGTGTGGGCTGCATTGAATCTGAATCTGTTCTATGTTTGTGCCGTAATTGATTTGAATCGTGTTAGGTTTGGACAATGTTAGATGTTAATTTCGCCCGGCTTGGATTTATTTAAGTTTAACCTTTATTTATTTTATTTAGCATCGAATTTAAATCCTGTTAAATTTGGATTAGATTGTGTTCGAATTGCGTTGTGTCTGAATTGCATAAATCTTGAACCGCGTGAAGTTCGTACAACGTTGCACTCGGTGTCAGGCGTGTGCTGCATCAGACTCGACCAGCAATAGATTGATCTATGTTCCGCTCGGATAATTAAGCGCCGGTTGGTCGTACGTGTTCCGGCGTAGGCCGGAAGATTAAATGCACTAATAAACAGAAATGAAATAGAAGTATCGGCGATCGAAGCCCAATCGAGGGACCTCGATTTCGAGATTAAGCGCCGCTGGAGTGGATCTAATCGGCGCGGGTAGCAGAAGACATTGTTCCCGGTGACTCGAATTGATTGCTTCGAGTGTGAGTTCGACTGTTTCGCTATCGGGTCCCGGCCGATACCGAAGTTCCCGGTTAACGGGCGTGCCTTGTTTCCACTGCGCGAAACTTTCCTCTCGAACGGTAAATAACGTCGATTTGATAAAGCTTTGTAAACCAGCATCCATCTCGTCGCACCAGGTGAGGCAAACATTAATTCTCGTTCCGCAAGAACGGCTGAGGAACGCGTTGACCTTATTCCGCAACTGTGCACTTATTTACTTAAACGTTCCCGCTGCGCGCACGCTCTACGACGCAATTAGGAAACACTAATCAGAAAGGAACGACCGTTGTTGAAACAAACAGCGACCGGAACTACTATTTTTATAATACTACACGAAACCATTCCTTCGGATTAAAAACGTTGCATCTTGATGCGACAGACGAGAACTCACTCCGTAAAATCCAAGCAGGTAGCAAAGCGGGATTTGCGTCTCTGGAAAATGAATCATCCAACTGGAAATTAGGATGGAGGTTCACTATTAATGTAGTAGCGTGAACGAACGCACGAGGTACGAAATTGTGCAACGATCTAGTAGAACGAGCACAAAATTCAACGGTTGTAAATACACGTAACTCTCAGAAATCGTACACTCTGAGAATCAACGACTCCAACCTGAAACGAGTCCAGAATTGTAACGTACAGTCACAACTTTTCGATGCTAGTTCCATTCACAAAATATTTTTACAACAACTGCCAAGTTTATGCATTCATGACAAAACTGAACAAGTGAAATTTAAAACGGTAAAAGGATTCAAAGCATATTGGTTTCGACATGTCATAATAACCTAACTTCATTAACGACTGGTAACGTACACTGGCTCACGAAAGTATTTAACACGCCTTTTAACGCCGTTGTGTCAAAACGATAACCAAAGTAATTAATAAAGAATCGTTGGTAAAAGGGAATTGTAGCTTGGAGAATAAACCTTAAATGTCGTTTCTCTATTTCAGGTAAAATGTTTGTGTATATAATGTAAATAATTTAAATAATATTTATTTGAACCAAATGAAATTCTCTATTTCAGAGCAACGAACACAAGCTTACTTCTTTTGCCAATTTCCAAGATAATAATAGAATAATCTTATATTGATAATTGAAAAGCCACCCAGCTGAAAGGTTAAAGGGGTGTAGACGTTTTTTCGCAGACAGTAGACCGCAAGACCCATATTACCGAGCAAATAGCATAGCATCGGGAATCGCGATTACTCGTGAGTCGCTTCCTCAATAATCCCACGTATTCGCGAGTGATTTACCGGATCATAGCAAGTAATAACACCGGTTGTAGTCGCGGATTCCTGGTCTAGAATTATGCCGACCGAAAAACATCGGCAATTCGTGAGACGATCGAGGTGGAAGTTTGATCGTCGTCGTGCACGGACCTACACTTACCCCCCGTTACTTTTACATCTCCCGTAACTCGACGACCGATCCCGATCGGTTCCACCCTGGAACCACCCCTCCGGCGAAATTGCGACTTCAAAAATAGCGGAACTGTTCGGTTATCGTCGTTATCGGATCGCAGTTTACCGGCACGTAAATCGGGTTACTTTATTCCCGGCTTCTTGCTATCGCAACCCCGACCACCGTTCTCCAGTAACCCCTAGGGTGTTCGAGCGTGCCGCGTCGATGCAATTAAACTTGATACCGGCATTTCCTAGACGGCTCCCCGTAGACACGGTCCGCGGGCCCGGTTAGTTAACAGTTTCGGCCGGCGACTGATTATTTGCACGCCGACAGGAATTCTGATCAAAACGACTGTCTCCAACGAGGGAATCGAGCGAATCGGCGCAGCAAAAAAGGCTGGGACGTTTGCTGATAGCGGCTCAGCTGAATTAACCCCTCGCAGTTTCTGTATAATCATCTTGAACATGTGCAGCAGCCAGTGTCGCCAGACGAGGGGATGGAGCACGAATCGAGGGGAAAAGTTACCCTCTCTCTCTCTCTCTCTCTCTCTCTCTCTCTCTCTCTCTCTCTCTCTCTTTCTCTCTCCAAATTATAGCCAGACCTTTGAAGAAGCGCAATATATACTTTTATGTTTTTCTTTCATATATACTTGTTTGCTGTCTATGCGGCGTATTTTCCGTTCCTCGTCCTCTTTCATAATACCAAACGTTATTTTATGTAATTTAATTACAACGTATTTTATAATTGTACTTCAACTGCAATTACGAAATACATTGTACTTTAATTGAATGAAGATCCGAATTATAAATTACAATATGACCGAATAACAATGTAATTCCGAAGCAATGGTGACTACTGGATGATCGCACAAGTTTATGCCCGATTCTCATTTTTGTCATCGGTGTTTTTTCACACATAACTACACTTTTTTATTGCATCGTGTAACTGATCGAAAACTACATCCAGATATGTATAAAAACATGACCTTGAAATGACCTTGATCTTCGACAATTCAATATTATACATGACACCACTCTACCTCCAGCCCCGAAATTCTCTCAAAACATTTAAAGCGGTCTTCAATTCACTTCGCATCGCCTCCAAAATCGATTCCCAGCACCCACCGGAGCCGGCACAGTTTAAAACAGATTTTCGTGGCATCCACGCGTCAAAACTCCGACATTTTATCTTGCAAAAATTTCGTGTGCGTCACGCAGCATTCCTGATCGAGCAACTTTCGTTCCTCGAGGTCCCGGCACTCGTGGTTCTCGATCATCTTCGAGCTCCCGCAGTTATTTGTATGACAAAGGGAGCTTGATCGAGACGAATATCGAATAAACGAGTATTTGAATCGCTCGAAATTCTTCAGGATTCGGAATGCGACGTCGAGAAGCCTGGTACGTGGTTAAGATACTGATTATGTGGGAAGCAAAAAGCAAGGACCGCTGTAAACAAGGTGTGAGAATTTAAGACGAAAAGGTAATCACCTGGGAAAGACTCAAAATGGAATCGTTAGTTTATGTAGAAACGCACAACACGACATTTTTATTTTCTTAAAGTTTATAAAATTGTAAAAATGACGAAGTTTTGAAAAAAAAGAACGGATTTCTGTTATGAAAAATTGTTAATAACAATGTTTTCAATAAAAAAATAATAAATCGCAGCTCGTCGTGTTGTGGCTAATTATTTATAGAATATATATACCAAGTTTCAGGCAAGATCCGTGTTGTTGACATATATCGAGAATTCGTTCTATAGCTATTTGAACGATACAACAATCAATTGGCAGATTCATCCAGGACGCATTTCGAGCGCAGGTGCCACCAAAAGTCCCTCCTTTATCGTCTCCTCTCCAATCTCTCTCCGATGCGAATCAACACTGCCGATTTAGCCGGTGTCCCGCGATAACTGCAATTTCGAGAAATAGGAAAAGCTGCAATGTTTACGGAGCGGGGATCCTTTATGCCGTCTGTTTTGCGAGCGCTCCCCGCACCCGTTGATTTCCGGTTATTGTGCAGAGCCCGGGAGGGAAGCACTCGAGCGACGAGGCCCGCAGTTTTCTTTATTACAAGCCGTACGTGCCGAGCACCGTGATTACCGTATTACCGGATTCCTGGTTTCCTGAGCACACAACCTTCGGCTGGGTCCGGATTGGCCCTGCATCGACGAAACATTAATAAGGCCACCTGACGCCAAATATATCGATCCGGCGGATAATTGCTCGACGAATCCGACAACGTAAGTCACCGTGGCCGGGTCTCTTTAAACGCGCAGACCCTCCTCGAGGGCTGTTCACCTCGCCAACGAAGGACAACCGTCGGAAGAGAGGGAAGAGTCCGGGGAGGACACTCCTCCCGGTGATCTCTCGGACGACAAAGGACACCGCAGAGAGGGATAGATGTCGGCCACTTGCTTTGGATTCCCTTCGGTTATCGCTCAACCCAGACCCCGGTTGCGGAAGAGAGAATTGCTAGCTTCCTGGGACCTTCCCGTTGGACATGTTTGTTTTACTGTGCCATTCCGGTGGCCCACTTAGACGCCCCACGCATTTGCTGAGCTAATTGCGGGAGACAATCCAGGCTATCGATCACTGAACCTATTGAACGATCCTCTAAGCTATATTATTGACGGTCTTTGAGGTATTTAAATCAGGATATTACCCGTTTATTCGCTGTGGATTGTCCGAAGTAGGAGTTTTATGCAGCTATGGTCGGTAACTGTCCCCTAAAATCGAACGATTCTCTAAGGTGCAGCAATAATGTCTTTAGAGGTACTTCAATCGGAAATGATAGTATCATTGCGTGTTTATTGCACAGTCAGACGTCTGTGCAAAATAGAAAATGTGTGATTCCCTAAAACGGAATATTAATGTCTATACAGATGCGTCAATTAGGAATTATTATACAGAGTGAGGCACCTGTAGGGATACGCGCGTGTGCGATCGACAAACCGTGGCGGCAACGGGCGATATTGTAGTTGCCGGCCAAAAGAACCGCCGATTCCGGCGGAACGCGGCGGTCGCCAAAGACGCCCTTTGGTAATCTGCCGACACCGCCATACAATGTATGAACGAATGAGTATAAGAGGACGGGATCGACCGAGAGGAGTCAGTCAAAATCTCGCCGTCGAACACGCGCCGTGAAAATAAATAAAACATATTAAACCCGATACGTCTAAGAGTTTCTCGCCCCTACAAAATTCAGAAGTGGGATATAGTGTACAAGTGAATCGCGTGTCGAGATAGACCTCAAGTTTGACATTTTTTTTTCTCTTCTTACGGTGCGTTGTAGTGCAATATGAATTCGTATACTGTCGCCGAATTAAAAGACATGCTACGCGAAAGAGAGTTGCCGACGACCGGGACGAAAGTCGAGCTAATCCACAGATTGCGTGAAGCCGGCGTTCCGGAACCAACTCCCCTGGAGTACTCAGATGCCGTCGACACTGACCTCGAGGTGCAGGAGACAATGCAGACGCAGAAACAACCGGAAAACAGTGCTCTAATGTCCGAAGTGGACCTGTTACGACGAGAAAGAGTTTTAGCCGAGCGCGAAATACAGTTGTTAAGAAGGGAACTGGAAATCACACGTTTAGAAACGCCGCGTACGAGCAGTACAGTGTCAACCCGTACCCGTGAATTAAAATGGACCGAAATCAAAGACATGATCGGCGACTACGATGGAAGCAGTTATGCATTCAGAGGCTGGGAAAGTCAGATGCGTAAGCTGATCCGGAATTACCAATTGGACGACCAGGCTGCGAAGGCCCTAATCTGTCAGAAGCTAAAAGGAAAGGCGCTCCGATGGTTCCACTCGCGGGAAGATTGCATAGATCTGACATGGGAGGAACTGCTGCAGGAGTTATTCGCTATGTACGGTCAGCGAATTAACACCGTAGTATTGCGGAATGAATTCGAACGACGAACGTGGAAGGCCAACGAATCGTTCGCCGATTACGCCCACGAAAAAATAATTTTGGGTAACAGGGTGCCCATAGCCGCCCATGAAACCATCGATTACCTAGTGGACGGGATTCCAAGCGAAACGTTACGTGCAGTGGCACGCGCACAACGGTTCAGGGAAACCAAGGACTTGATGGAAGCATTCGCGGAAATATCGCTATCACCGGAATCACGACGACCGGGACAGACGCGGCATCGCGCAGAGTGGACACCGATGGGCAGAACCGGGGAGCCACTCAGGCCGCAACACGTCAGGCAGGCCCGCTGCTACAATTGCAACGGCATGGGGCATTTTTCGGCGGAATGCAGACAGCCAAGGAGGGAACGAGACACCGCTCGCAGAGACGGCAGCGTTAGGAAAGCAGACGACGAGCGACGAGTATCACCACAAGGGCAGGTGAACTTTGTAAGCCGAACAGCGGAGGAGGAGGATGATTTCTATCCGACGGTACAGCTGACGGTGGGGGACGAAGACAAAACAACAATCGAAGTAAGAGCGTTAATTGATACCGGTAGTCCAATCAGTTTTGTAAAACAAGGTCAGGTTCCGCGACATTTAGTTACAAAAACCGTGAAAAGTGGTAGATTTTCCGGGATAAACGATAGCACTCTGACGATTATTGGCGACATCAAAGCGAAAATAAATTTCCAGCGACGCGAGCTCGATGTATCACTGCGGGTTGTGACGGATGAGACAATGCGAAGCGCGTTAGTTTTAGGCCGGGATTTTATAAAATTGGCTAAGCTCTCGTTCACAGTAGACAAAGAGATCTCGGAGATAATGAATATCGAGATAGAATCAGATACCCGTAAATCAGCGTCGCGTCCCACGATAAATAGAGCGTTACCATACGAAACGAAAGAAAAATTCTACCGGTTATTCGAGGAAGAGTATGTTAATCCAACTCGTCCGAAACATCCGCAAACGGAAAACGTGCTGGAACTTAGACTGTCCGACAGCAAACCATTCCATTTCACGCCACGTAGATTGTCGTTTGTAGAAAAAGACAAATTAAGGGAAATTCTGGACGACTTGTTGGCAAAAGGCGCGATTAGAGAAAGTACATCTGAATACGCGTCACCGATTGTCTTAACGAAAAAGAAAAACGGGGAAACCCGAATGTGTATAGATTTCCGAGTACTAAATAAAGTAACGGTACGCGATAATTTTCCGTTGCCCTTAATAGAAGATCAGCTAGACCTATTACAAGGAAAAAAATACTTCTCATCGCTAGATCTGAGAGACGGATTCTTTCATATCAGAATGCACGAGGATTCGGTCAAATATACTTCGTTCGTTACGCCGTTCGGACAATATGAATGTACCAAAATGCCGTTTGGTTTAAAAGGGGGTCCCCTAAGATTCCAAAGATACGTGACAGGGATATTCAAAAATCTAATTAACAGCGGGGACGTGTCGGTATATCTAGACGATTTTTTAATTGCATCGGTAACGATCGAACACCACCTAGAAATCTTAAGAAAGGTTTTCCAACTATGCGTCGCAAATAAGTTGGAACTACGCATGGACAAATGTAAATTCTTGGAAACAGAAATTGAATACTTGGGATATAGGGTAACGAGCGACGGCATCAGACCCACCGAACGCGGTATCGAGAATGTACAAAAATTCCCAGTTCCGCGTAACGTACGCGAAGTGCAAAGTTTTCTAGGCCTCTCTTCGTATTTCAGAAAGTTTATAGAGGGCTTTTCAATCATAGCCAAGCCTCTGTATGACCTAATCAAGGAAAAATGTAAATTTAAATTTGGTCCCAAGGAAAAGGAAGCGTTCGACGCGTTAAAAGAATGCCTAGTACAGGCACCCATTCTGGGAATTTACTGTCCGCGCGACGAAACGGAATTACATTGCGATGCCAGTGCGATAGGTTTCGGCGCTATTCTGTTACAGAAGAAGGCCGACCAAAAGTTCCACCCGATTTTTTATTTTTCAAAGCGCACCACGGACACCGAATCCAAATATCATAGTTTCGAGCTAGAGACACTCGCTATAATCTACGCACTGCGCCGATTCCGTCCGTACCTATGCGGAGTGCCGTTCAAAGTAGTCACGGATTGTCAGGCGTTTAGCCTAACGCTTAACAAAAAAGAAACAAACCCTAGAATCGCACGGTGGGCATTAGAATTGCAAGACTATGATTACAAACTTGAACATAGAGCGGGAACAAGAATGAAGCACGTCGATGCATTAAGTAGGCAGGTTCTAGTACTGCAGGATAACACTTTAGACAGAAATTTAGCCTTATGCCAACAACAGGACGAACAAATTCAGAAAATACGTCAGAAGTTAGAAAAATCTGAAGACAAACTTTTCGAAATGATAAATGGGTCGGTTTACCGCAAGATTGACGATCGCGCTTTATTTTTTGTTCCGGCAACGTTAGAAAGCAGTATAATGCATCAATACCATAATGAGCTAGGGCATGTCGGACCAGAGAAAACAATAACAAACATTATGAATAGCTACTGGTTCCCTAACATGAGGGAAAAAGTTATGAAGCATGTTAAGAATTGTTTAAAGTGCATAGCATTTTCACCGAAGTCCGGACGGCAAGAGGGCATGTTGCACGAAATACCGAAAGACAATAAACCGTTTTCTACACTGCACATTGATCACCTAGGACCTATGTCAAAGAAACAGTCTCTAAAGTACCGTTACATTTTTTTAGTAGTAGATGGCTTTACAAAATACACAAAAATATACCCCACAAAAAGCACGGGTACCGCCGAGGTAATTAAGTGCTTAAAACACCATTTCGCGACCTACAGTAGACCATTACGCATTGTGTCAGATAGAGGCAGCTGTTTTACCGCGCACGAGTTCGAACATTTTTTGAAAGATCGCGATGTACAACACATCAAAATCGCAACCGCAATGCCGCAGGCAAATGGCCAAGCGGAAAGAATGAACCGTACTATCATTCCAATGATATCGAAATTAGTCGACGAGCGTAACGCGCATTGGTACGAAGTACTCGAAGAGGTAGAGTTCGCCATAAATAATTCTGTCAACAAGTCGACCGGTGAAACTCCCAGCGTATTATTGTACGGAGTGCCCCAACGCGGAAAAGCGATCGACACCGTCAGAAATATTCTCGAGTCTTCCGGAGTTTTAAGAACTGAGCGAAATTTAAACAAGACACGTGAGAAAGCGGCTTCACGAATACGCCAAAGTTTTAACGCCAATAAAAAGTTGTACGATAAAAAGCGTAAACCAGCCTTACAGTACCAAGTCGGGGATAAGGTGATGATATCAAATTTTGTAAATTCCAGTGACTGCACCAAGCTGGTACCGAAATTTAAGGGGCCGTACGAGGTGGCACGCGTTTTGCGAAACGACCGATATATTGTCGAAGATATCGAAGGATTCCAGGTGACCCAAGTACCGTATCAGGGGACGTGGGCTGCGTGCAATATGCGTCCCTGGCTATCCAATTAAACATCCGTACCAAAGACCCATCATTTTATACGATTATTGTAAGATTTATGTGTTACTAGTATTAGGTATATAGTATAAATAGCGCCGGTAGTCATAAGTAGTTTAAGATGTATTAGTTTAATCGGGACGATTAAAAGGTCAGGATGGCCGAGTTGTAGGGATACGCGCGTGTGCGATCGACAAACCGTGGCGGCAACGGGCGATATTGTAGTTGCCGGCCAAAAGAACCGCCGATTCCGGCGGAACGCGGCGGTCGCCAAAGACGCCCTTTGGTAATCTGCCGACACCGCCATACAATGTATGAACGAATGAGTATAAGAGGACGGGATCGACCGAGAGGAGTCAGTCAAAATCTCGCCGTCGAACACGCGCCGTGAAAATAAATAAAACATATTAAACCCGATACGTCTAAGAGTTTCTCGCCCCTACACACCTAAGAGAAGCCACCTGAATAACTTCTACATTTTTTGGTTTCGATGGACCCATTACGTGGTATACATAATGTTTTTTTCAGGTGGAGTTCATTAGTAAAGCTGAAAGTACCCTACTATATACGTAAGCATTCACAGTAAATTTATATTTTTCATCCTTTTTTCTGTTTATGACCTTAAATGACCTTGACTGACCTTGAACGACTATATCGTTGAAATCACCTCGAGAAAGGCCACTATAGTAGGAGTTCGAAAGTATGCGGTTCCAGCTTGAAAAACTAAGTTGTACAGTTGTACTATTATACTATCCTAAGCCGTACACCACGTATGGGCCCCTGGAAACCAACTAACTATTGTCTGAAACGATTCTGTCTATTTCGAAACATGTAGAAGTTATTCAGGTGGCTTGTCTTAGGTGCCTCGCTTTGCATAGCGTGTTTATTGTAATTCATGTTTGTTTTCAGAAAATCGAAAGTGAACAATAGCGGAGAGGAAGACACAACGATGACATTTAACGTTTACATATGGATCTTTACGTGTTCACAACGAACCGAGCGATCATCTAAAACAAAAAATTAATGTCTTCAGTGGTGTTTGAGAATACCTAATAGCTGAAATTTCTGTCAATTACTATTGTCGATTTATACAAAAACACTGCAAACTAAAATTCAAGGGATTAGCATTTGTGCACTGAACTCGGAGCTTTAGACCTTATTTGTTATTCCATGGTGTCCAACTGTAAAAATTTGTGATAAAATACAGAGTTTGAAGAACGTTCCTCATATTGCCCACAGCTAAATGGAATATCGTATTGAACCTATATTGAATGTAATTGATCGAATTGCGATCAAGAGAAAAATAATAAAACGGGGATTAACAACGCTTCGCTCGCTCGCCAGTGACTCTGACAACAAAATGGAATCGCACAAAATGGAACCGAGCGAAATAGACTCCGCGAGCGAAGTTTAGCCATCTCGGCGAACGTCATCGACAGGAGAAAGAGTCGAACAGCTCAAAGATCGCAATGTTTTGCGCGTGTGACGAGCGACGGTTCATTACGCTTGACCGCTCGGTTCCTTGACAATGGACGCAGACCCGCGGGAAAATCCAATCAACCCGAGAGTAAAGCTTTATCGATGTAAACGACAGAACGGCCATGTTTACTTTGCGCGAATCAGAAGGAGAAGGACAGGCCGGCCTAGCTTTGCGATCAAAGCAATTTCCTGATAAGATATGAGTCTCTGTGGCTCGATGGCTGATCCGGTTTACCATCAGCCTATTTCCTTCGCTCGCGCAACCGAGCTTTTCAACATTTTTCACCCTCGAATCAAGAATATTCTTCAGGATACAATATGGCGTTCCTCCTGAATGAACAGAGAAGTTTCGAGCTGGTTTCTTCGCACTTTCAACAGAAGTAGATTCACGGTTCCGATGGTGTAACCATTTTTAGGGTGCTGGATTTCTGTAATGTACTAGGGTCGACGACATATTCCCGGGAAAGAAGTGAACGACGGTCCACAAACCGATAGTCATTTGCAAGAATTGCTCAGGATTCCAGGGATTACTGGAGCGGAGCAATCTCTATACTCGTTCGACGGAATTGCTCTGATTTCCTGGATACAGACCCGCTATAAGATCAATACAATCTTTCCGATTTAGTTATGGCGTGGCACACGATATAAGAGAACTCGAGGCTTTAGAGGCCGCATCGAGAATTCGTATTTATAGTAACAGAGATGTTTTGAAATTGCTAACATCGAAATCCAAGATTTTTTCTCAAACTTGGCAACTTTTTCTGTGTACTCCGGGAAATACACATTGATTCTGTTGTTCTATCTAGACACTGTAAAATTTATGAATGATAAAAAATTGTTACAAAATTGTAAACAACAGAATTTATAGAAACCTCATTCAGTTTTAATCTGCCTCTAACTTTCTGAAATATCTGCAGTTTATGAATAATAAGAAAATCTAAGAAAATTTACTTCAGTTTTACGAATCTTTTGACTGTAATGAAATTGCATATTATTATTCGAAATGAATACGAATTTGATTACAACGTCTAAATACAAATTTTCTCGAAAAATAATTCCTGCAATTTTATGGACGTTCAGTCTACAGAATAAATTTCCATGTAATTAATACTCTAAACAACAATTTTGTTAAGGTATCATCTTTCAGCAAGCAAAACAAAATTCTTCGATTCTGATCTTCATGAAATGGATCCTACAAAATTGAAATTTACGTAAATACCAATCTTGCAAAATATCTGAAACGTTTATCAAATGCTCGAGTCGAATTGGAACCGAAGATATTGACTCAATATTTTCAACTTTCAATGGCAGAGACGTTTCTTCGTCCCTTTCCCGTTTCTTGCTCGCGATCTATGGATCGTTATCCCGGCGGTAAACTCGCGTGGTTATGGGACGTTTTTTGTCCCCGCATTGTTCGAAAGTTCCGATAGCTTTCCAAGGCAAAATCGAACCCGAACTTTGCCAATTATCACACAAATCCTGGATGGAGTTCGGCTTGTTAGCGATCGACGGTAGAAGAGTGGTCCCTTGGTAGGGAGGACTGACCGAAAAGGAATGAACATGCGAATGGTCTCGCTCGTGACGCGTGACTACTTTTCACAATGGATGACTCTGGCGAATTCTGGCAGACATTTTTAATTGCTGTTTGAAGATAATATTACGGGGACCGAAAAGTATTGTCGTTTTTGTGCAGGTCAACATTTGACTTATAATAACAGCTAACTTCGTAGTTCAGTACAAGGCTGCAGCTTCATGAGACTACTGTGAATTCTCGATATACGTCAACAGCACGGGTCTCGCCAGCGATATATTACAGAATTAGATTATTATTTGCAAAGAATTTGTTTTGCCTTTAGTTCTGTACGGCTCGTTGAAGAGGAAACACGTATTTTTTTACACTTTTCGGTAAAGCAGCCTCTGTTCAAAATGTTTCAAACAGTCCAATCCTTAGAATTTTCAATAATTGTGCTACACCAAGAGGATAAAAACCTTGAAAATCTTTACTTAATAATACCAAACGAAACGATTAGATTACGTTACGGAAGGTGAATTATTTATTTACAATGAAAATTGTAATTACTGTTGAAGGATTTATTAACCCCTTGCACTAGAGAGCACCCCTTGAACTTTGTTGGAACTTTTTTGGAATTCGTAATTTCCAAAAAAAGGAGAAAATTTATTGTATGCCTATATGTTCTTCAATAGTAGTACAATAACAAATCCAAAATAGAATTTTATATTGGTTTAAAGAAAATTAATAATATACATATTTATTAGACTGTTCAGAATCTCCATCACGAGTATGACTCGATATTGTAGGGCAAGGGATTAAGAAGTCCTCAGTAAAAAAATACATATCGCGCGTTTTGATTATTACTACTGTAAAAAAATCGCACGGGTACTTCAAATACCAACAAATATGTGTGGAAAATCCGAATGCAAAAATGGAAATGGTTTTTCCGAGAAAAAAATTCCTAAAATTCGTGCGAAAACGGCCTTGAAAACCAGACAAACCACTTGAGAGGCTCAAATCGAAAGGATCCGTTCCGAGCGTGTTTGTCGTGTAATAAACGGCGGCGGGGCTTAATGAATATTTCAGATCGATCGTCGAACGGGTACACAATATTAGTACAAAATGATTCGGCATCCGGGATACACGGGAATGCCATTTAACTGCGCGGAAAATGGACGCGCTATTGCGGGATTAACTTGTCACCGGCGGAACAGTTCATTTCGACGTAATGAAAATCGAAAAGGCGGCGAAATGCATTCAATTACCGGGACCGCGTCCGTCGGCCGACCGGAAAGTTACAAAATCGCTGGAGATAATCGCGTTCCCATCAAGGATCGGCCGCTGGACCATCGCCGCAAAAATAAACTCAACGACCCGAGAATTAATCGCGCTTCAAGGGGATCTCGATTCGGGCTACTTCCGCCGGGATAATAACATTTTGATGGCCTGGTCCGGGTCCGTTTCGACCCCGCATCTCGGAGCCGTGGAGTCCGACCTGCGAAACGAGAGAGTGAACTGAAACGCGCAGGACCATATTGCAGAGTCAAGAACCCCATGACTTATAAAAGAAGAGGGTATTTTCGTTAAAAAATGTTCAATTTTATCAGAATCTACAAATAAATAATGGAGTCTATAAGGTAAAGGCACCAGTAGTTGACCAGTTAAGAGAATTTTTCCACGCGAACAATAGTAACCACTTGTTCTGTCATCAAATAGCGTTAGTCGATTCCTGAAGACACTCTTTAAGTCTTCTAGACCATGTAACAAGGCCAGTTTTTAAAAAAAGTTTACTTATACAAATATAAGAAACATATTTAAAAATTCAGTAATTGCTTCAGAAGTTGACCACTTTTAAAAATGAAAAATCTAGTAATTGACCTTCTGTTCGTTAGTAGTTGACCACTTATACTAGAAAGAGGGTTAAGGCAATAATGTTGGGAATCATTTTAGTATCATTTAGTTTCAACAATTACCAGCACAAATTACGATTAAAGAATAAAATAAGAAATAAAACAAATCAATTCCATAAAAAGTTCAATTCAGTAACAGAGTAGACGTTGCGAGTTCTGTTCGATTTCGTGGGCTTATTGATATGGGAAAGTATAGCCTTCCACCCGTAGTCCAGCACATCAGGCTTCTCTGGTCACTTCCACAATCGCCCGTACATTTCCATGGATGAAATAGTCGTTTTAGTTTTAGTTACACGAAGAATTTTTCCAGGGAAATGTTTTCCTTCATATAAAAATATTACGTGTTCGTAATGTTTTATTATATATTTTAATATTTTATTTTTTTATTCACAATTGACCACGCCTGTCAACTTCTGAAAATTGTTCAAAAACAATATACAGTATATGACCACTTGATAAACTATTGTTCTTCAGGTTAGAATAACAAAAACAATGCATTTATCTCTTGTAAAACTCTGTGAGAATGTAAACAGCAAATAATTCAGTCGCGAAAAGTTCACAACGTATGGATTTTTTACCTGAACCGTACAGCTGTTCTTAACAGAAACGTTAAGGAAATAGAGGTATATCAGATATATATTACTAACCTTAATGAATTCAGACGTCCGTTATTACTATGCATACTTCACTTCGCATGCAATTGTTTTTAAATTTAAACAACAGACGACATGGCGTCCGAGGTTCACTTTCATCAAAAGTGCACAGCTTATAAAAACATTATTTTTTATGTTTTTCTATAAAATGGTCAACTACTGGTACATGGTCACAACTACTGATGCCTTTACCTTAAATAGTGGAATAAACGAAATTTTTAGATGTTTGAGAATGCTTCGTTTATATTATTCAATTTTAAAGTGTTCACGTAGGCGAACGTGATAATGTAAATTTCGGGTATATTCAAGAATATCAGTCTTATTAACAATTTCCGCGAACGTTTCGTCCACAGCTCACGCACGATTCAATATCCTCCAGATAACTTTGGGCGCAGAAATCGCCGGCGAAAACCGGGCGAATCAGCGTTTCCCAGCGGCTCGTGCTTCTTGCCAGTCAACGATAATTGAAAACTGGGTAGAACGCGACTTCGGATGCTCCGTCTTTGTTCGGGAGGACCGTCGAACGGTTCGGCGTTGTATTACCCGGCTGGAACTTTAGACACGCGATCGTTGTCGCCGTTGGAACTGAACGAACTTCGTACTCGATTCCTTTCCGACAGAACGTGGCCGGAAAGATAGAAATTCCTATTTTTGAGAACTAGAAAGACATGGACCTACGGACACTGGGAATATTTCCAGACCGAGCAGAAATTTCATCTGATGCTGCTAGATAATCGCCTCAACTTTAGTCGCCCTTCGTGCACTCTATTTAATCTGATCAGACAATTACATTTTTGTTGTAAATGTAACAATTTTT
Organism: Seladonia tumulorum; assembly: GCA_913789895.3. Taxonomy (NCBI): domain Eukaryota; kingdom Metazoa; phylum Arthropoda; class Insecta; order Hymenoptera; family Halictidae; genus Seladonia; species Seladonia tumulorum. The sequence continues at coordinate 30,727,969 of OU565266.1, forward strand.
GCCGAAAAATTGGACTATGGAAATATATGTCCCGTAACTAGACTGCGGAACTCTATGAAAGATAAAAATGTTTCACCTTAATGGCAACGAACTGCAGCGAAATAGAAATTCATTTTCCTTCTTCGTTAGATGTTCTTAGATTTTCTCCTATGATGATTCCGTATGATACAGCGACAGGGAAACTGGAGACACGTTATTACTTGAAGATTCTTCAAATTGTATCACCCCTAAAAACATTAAAAAAATGTTCAGAACCGAATGTACCCAAGATTAGAAGCTGTCTCTTTAAAATGACCTGTTGAAACTTGATGTACGATATTTTTGGCTGTTTTGTGGAACAAGAATGAGGAACAAGTGCAATAAAACGACTAGAAGAATCGTGCATCGAGTTTCAAGAGGACGCAAAAAAATTTGTCAATATTTTCATACAGGTTGGAATTTTTGGGATTTTTCCAGAATGAATGTGTGTTCAGTTTCATACTCGCTGCAAAAACGTCTCGGAAGAGGAATGTGCAACGATAATAAATTCCAAGGATCTTTCTCGTTTCATTCAGCCGTAAAAAGAAAAATGTCACGGTGACCAAGGGACGCCAGAGATCGGTTTCCCCAAGCATGAGAACGCGCCACGCGAGGAATCCATTCTCCGAAGGGTGGACCCATCTCGCGGAATCAAGTTAATTCGAGGAAACTCGGTCGCTTTTCCATCGGTGCAACGTGTGCGCGCGCGTGCTCCGGCTCGAAAATTGAATAAACATTCGAACTGGCTGCCGCGACAAATTTCAGTCCCGTTCTCCGTCGAGAATTTCGGACCGACGTGACCAGGATACAGCTGCTGGTTTTCGCCGTGAGGCGTTGGAAAAGACGGTCGCGTGTGCACCGAGTGCATCGAGTGCAGTGTGTGTGCACGCGTTGTCTCGCCGCCCTGAGGATGAATAACAGCCGGGGGAACGGGCCGCGTATCGATGCAACGATACCTCGATGCACCGATGCAACGCAACGGCGCACAGTGGTGTGTTTGGCCCTAACATGTGGCAAAGAATTCGTCTTCATAAATGACTTAAAAAAAAAAATCTTTGCAGCAAATGTTTTAAATTAATGTTCACATTTATTAATTATTAACTCGTCTGGAACGAAGTCAATCTTAAAATGACTGAAAATTAATATTATCACAGTACACTGAATTCTCTATGTAGAGTGAATCCCAAAAATATTCGGACACTAGCTATAACTAACTTTACAACTTGATAATTCGTTTGTTGATAAAGCAATCGTCCTGGGAATTGTTTCTAGCAACAAAACATCTACTAATGTTGGTAAACATAAATAATTTATTCGGAAACTATACATAAGTTCCATAATAAAAATGAGTACAAGAAATAATGTACCATTTGTGGCTCACGAAAATATTTAGCGTTACAAAGTTTATTTGATACTTCGTGGCATAACCATTTTGTTTAAGAACATGTCTTAACCTGTTTGGTATATTATTTTTAAATTTTTTTAAATATTCAACAGTTATATTCGACCACTCAATTGCAAGTCTTTGTTTTAATTCGGCTATCGATGTAATTGGGGGTTTCCGAATTTTTGCATCCAATTCATCGCATAAATTCTTGATAGGATTAAGGTCCAATGATCGGGGCGGCAAATAAAGAATTTTGGGGCAGCGGAATAATAAAAATTCTTGCACAATACGTGACTTGTGCTTGGGGTCGTTGTCTTGGTGAAACTAAAAATTATTATTGAGCCCCAGTTTTTCAGCACTTTGAAGTAAATTATTTCTGAGTATATTTAAATAATGATTTTTGTTCATGATAACGTCAATAAACACTAGCTTAGACTCCATTTGACGAAATGCAACCCCAGACATCACTGTAAGGTAAAGGCACCAGTAGTTGACCATGTACCAGTTAGTTGACCATTTTATAGAAAAACATAAAAAATAAGGTTTGAAATGTTCTTATTGTTTTGAAATTTAAACAACAGAAGGCATGGCATCCGAGGTTCACTTTCATCAAAAGTGATGCTTATAAAAACCTTATTTTTTATGTTTTTCTATAAAATGGTCAACAACTGGTACAGGGTGTATAAAAAGGTTTGATTTTGGCAAGCGTAGGCGTATTCTACATCTTCGGATCGATGAAGATCTGTAAAAAAAAGTTGCCGCAAAAGTGTCCTTGACCTTGAATTTCAAGGTCAAATTTTTTTTTTATTGCATTGTATTCTACTCATCATGAGGATAAAAAGTGTCAAAGGAACCATGGGTCAAAACTTGACCGTTCTCATAAAAAATAATATTACAGTTATTACTAATAAAGTAAGCAGTTACTATTATTATTATTATTATTATTATCAATTACTAACGTAATTGATCATAATCAATATTACCTTTCAAGTCATGAAAGATGTTCATCTTCTATTTCTTCTTCTAAGCCAAAGAACCGATCCCAGCGAAACACGAGAAAACTCGTGAGCGGTCCTTAACAGATGAGACGCGAACACGAGAAAACTCGTGAGCGGTCCTTAACAGATGGGACGCGAAACACGAGAAAACTCGTGAGCGGTCCTTAATGTGTTAAGCAATATTAATCAGAATGGATCGGTTCTTTGGCTTAGAAGAAGAAATAGAAGATGAACATCTTTCATGACTTGAAAGGTAATATTGATTGTGATCAATTACGTTAGTAATTGATAATAATAATAATAATAATAATAGTAACTGCTTACTTTATTAGTAATAACTGTAATATTATTTTTTATGAGAACGGTCAAGTTTTGACCCATGGTTCCTTTGACACTTTTTATCCTCATGATGAGTAGAATACAATGCAATAAAAAAAAATTTGACCTTGAAATTCAAGGTCAAGGACACTTTGCGGCAACTTTTTTTTACAGATCTTCATCGATCCGAAGATGTAGAATACGCCTACGGTTGCCAAAATCAAACCTTTTTATACACCCTGTACATGGCCAACTACTGGTACCTTTACCTTACCTCTTGTATTTTGAAAATTAAATTAATTTACGCGGCGTCACAGGACGATACGACAGTTACGGAGAGGCTATTTGCAATTCTGCTGTTGTTTTAATTTGAGTAATTCTTAATGAAGCCAAGGATACTAGATATTGTATAATCGTCGAGTGGATGAACAATTTGATCAACGACGGCAACACCGGCGCAAAGGGTTGGTTTGCGGGTCGAGGGCTGCGTCGATCAGGCGAGAACTCGGCTCGCGCTGGTTCCCGGCGTATGGTCCATTTGCCGTGGACGATAGTAATTTAGTAACTGGCCGGGGCACGCCGCTGAGCCGCCTTAAGCCGCATGATAACCAGCCCGGGGATCAGAACGGATTTCTGTAGGTATCCCGTTCGTCACCGGCCGTGTATTTTCACGCGGACGCGGGCGCCACGGCGCTGGGCGTCGTCGTAAACTCCTCGCCATCCATCCCTCGGTGAATTTATTTGCCGCAATAGCGCGCGCGGCCCCGGAAAACCGGGGAACAGGAGCGAGAACGGGGAAAGAGGGCTCTCGGACGTCTAATGGTTCGCCACTCGTTGGTTACCCGGCCATCTCTAGCGGCCGGCGTAATTAAATTGCATTTATGAAACGGAAACGCAATTTCTTCTTTCCGTTTCTTCCAGCGTCGGCGTCTCTCCTGCGCGGAAACTGAAAGTTTAGGTTCTCCGCCGTTGTTGCGTGATTGCGTTGCCCGCGAAACGAAACCGGGGGATATCGCTTTTGTACAGGGAATCGGAGTTCTGCGGAATTCCATTCGCTAATGAAGATGATCCTCGTGGAGGAAGGCGGGGTGGGGGAGGAGGGATTATTCTTTCGCGAGTCGCGCAAACGACTTTAACTTATTGAAACTCGTTCGAGAGCTGAGATCTCTAAACGTGGGATTTCTTACACTCCTCGTCAAAGAGATAGCCCAGGTGTGCTATCTTTAATTTCTCAATGACACATGTAAAAGTTTTCGTCTGTAACGTATAATATCAAAACATTATGAGCTCAGAATATGCGGCTTGCTGGAAATAAGTCAAAATGTCGTAGATGTTTGTATACAACAAAGAAAAACTGTTCCATACTAAGGTCGAAATGATAGCAGATCCTGTTAATATGTTTAGAAATTGCTCAGTATTTCATGATCTATCAACGAGTAAAGATTACAGTACAATATTACATAAATTTGTAAGTATGGCACGCGGAAAAAAATTAAACGAGTCTGAAAAAAAGCAAATTCTTGAACTAAAACATCAACAGTTATCGGTAGAACAGAGAAAAGAGTCAGAAAAAAGTCATCAGTTTATCATCCAGAACTTGGCGACATATATAGAGAAATCACTGTATGTACTTGCACGAAGGAACCCGATTGTGCGTGGTTCTCCGGCGGAATCAAGTGTGCCGGACAACGAACCTAGTCACGGAATGTCTGTTCATCGTTTGGTTGTGTTAGAGTTAGATCATCAGCCCGTGGCCCCTCGGGGCGATGAAAATCCCGATTTCTCGTCGCGGTATGATCTAGAGGAACCGCACAGAGAAAACAGAATTGCGAAACCAAAGGGAAGGGATTATTAAATTGTCAATTGCGCACCGTGCGCCCGCCTCAGACGACTACATTGATTCTAATTTGATCAGATTGGCGTCATCCCGACATGGTCTCGGGTAATCCTGCGGTCTAACTCGATCGTCGAGCATATATAGACCAAGGAACACGCTGACTTAATAATATCGAGTATAGTTGGTAAATTAGAATACGGCCGGCTGTGCGAAACCACGTAGCAATCAAAATTTAACGTGCTCGAACGTGATTAAATTAATTGGTCGGAGATTGCTCGTGTACATGGACGTAAATTTAGTTGATTGACATTCGGCTTGTCTCTGGGAGCAGTATCTAATCAATGATGTATTCACCGGTGTTTCTTCGGTAGACTGCGAATTTTATACGGTTGCATCTCGCGAGACTCTCCGATTTAATAAGAATTAATGCGAAGTGTAATAATGACTAATCAGAATTTTAGTGTAAATGCTTGATCGAAGTTTATGCAAATTGATCTGCCAACGCGTAGAAAACATCCAAAAGAAAAGTGACATAAGTCAAAAGGAAGTTTAACAGGAGAGCCATTTGAAAATGACTTAAAATTGCCAATTTTTATTGTTGTTGCATATAATCAACTTAAAAATGCAAAATAATTTATTGTTCTCTTAGATACCGTGTTAATTGTAATGTACATTATTTATAAAGTACACCACAATTTATATATTTATTATTATAATTTCTTTTTATAAATATATTTTGAGCTATGTCGTTTTTCCTGCGAATAATTGTTGAAAGGTTGAATTAAAGTTTTTGCTGTGAAAAGTTAGAGTGACTTCAAAGCTAGTGAACCGATAAAAATCATTTAAAAAATTTTTCTTCCCAATTACGAGTGAATTGAATTAGGCGAATTGATCTAAGAAAACCTATGTTTACGGAGGTATTCGTTTTCTAGCTTCAGGGTATTACTGTTCTACTCGGAATCTGACTGGTGAATTAGACATTGGAAGTTAACGTTCGCGGAACGAGCGATTTCCAGCTGCCAATAATTATTCCCGATGTTGTAAACTCCTCGTTCCTCGCAAGGAAAAAGTTTACCGGTTCATTTTACTTTCCCCGCGAAAGTTCACTCGACCAGATTTCCCGGAAGACCGTATATACACCCTCTCGTCCATAAGTTAGAAAAATAATTGTTTCAAGTGCATTTCTTGACTAATTCTTCTTCGAACTACTTCTGACCCTTGCTAAACTATTTTCTTCACTTTTATTTATCCTCGTGCTATAAAGTTCTGTAATAGTCTATTTAATCGTCTAGCTTAATCGCCCATACAATTTCCAGAGTTTATTTGTAGGAGCAAATTGAAGGACAATAAAATTACCAAGCTGCTTAAACTTTCTTACAAATCGAACTTAACCATTCATTTTTTCTTTCCGATATCTTAGCAGATACAAATGTATTTAAAATTGTAAAAATGACTGCAGAACTTGTAAATGACACAGTCTTAGAGATGACATACGATCAGTTAAGGGTTCGGTAATTATTTACTTTAGGGGCTTCCTCACCGATTTTAATGACCTTGAAATATGTTATCAAGGTCATGATTCTGAACAACTTTTTCCTATACGTGTTACCTCCGCTCAGCTTTAGTTTCCGAGATAATCGCAAAAAAGTGTCAACATCTCGAAAAGTGATCGGAGTAGGTGTGGGTTAGATTTTAAATTATGGCTACAACTTAAAACGACTTCAATTAGTTGAGACCCACTGTCTTGTTTGTTCTGAGTATTAAGCATGAAACTATACGAATTCTTGGATATCTGCAACAATCAAGAAAAGTTGATAGATTTGTTAGTTAACAGTAAAGTGATCCATGGCACGATGAATTGTATCAAGTGCAACGAAAATATACTACTTGATCGCGAAAACTTAATTTTTCGATGGCATAATACTAGTTACATTAGAAATCGAAACAAAAGACGTATAAAAATACAATGTAATTTCAAAATTAGAAAAAAAAATGGTGTTATAAAATATACACCACTTCAAATAGAAATCTGTTAAGAAATCTGTTAATTCTAACCCTAACCCTAATCCACACCTACTCCGATCACTTTTCGAGATGTTGAAACATTTTTGCAAATATCTCGTAAACTAAAGGCGAGCGGCGGTAACATGTATAGGAAAAAGTTGTTCAGAATCATGACCTTGACAACATATTTCAAGGTCATCAAAATCAGTGAGGAAGCCCTTAAAGTAAATAATTACCAAGGGTTCAAAGTAAGCCCAGCATCCTACTTAAAATAAAATAGTCGAACAGGAGAATTAAGTTAATTTGATGCATTCGTATTTCAAAATTATTATTGAAAATTATTTCAGAGGTATTGGTCCAGCTTATCAAAATCATTAAGGGAAGAGAGAAATTTCTGATTGGCTCCTGTTTATTATTATCGTTGCAGAAAGATCAGCAGTAATATTGAATATTTTTCCTTTAGAACGAAAACTGGCATCCAGTGGCTTACAGAGAGTGTACGTATACGTCGCTCAGCAAAAAGGAGAGGGTAGAACAAAGTGGCGCAGAATTTTCAGAAAGGAGCAAATTGTAATGTTTTCGGCCTTGCTGTCGTCATCTCTGGAGACTCCGAAAGTTGCAAACGGTCCCCAGCATTTCCGCGAGGAAGTAATCCCGGACTCGCGTTCCCGCCGCAGGACATCCGTCCGCCGGCATATTAAAGCGCTCGTAAAACCTCCCATTACCCCATGCGCATTTTTCACAGAGCCGTGTTAACAGTTCAGATCGAGTTGACTCCGTCGGATTTCATTAAGTGTCCCGGCCGACCCATACTGCCGGTTCCCCATCCGCGAAACCACTTTCCCCCGCGAGCTCATCTCGTTCGAGCTTACCACAGCTCCATAGGATTTGCATAATCCAGCTTTTTCGCCGGCCGACTGAACACTACCTGTTCCCGATCCCCTTTCTCTCTTTTTATCCGGCCGCGATCTAAACACGAGCGGTCCGACTCGCTTCTGACAGACGTTACTGTCCCCGCTTTCGTCGCTCGTCGTCGAAAAATGTGATCGGAACATGTGCAGCTTTTTTCGCTCCTTTTAGGCCCCTCGAATTTAGCTCTTATTTGTCTGCCGAGTGACAGTTCATGTCGAGACTTTGATCGGAATTTTGCGATACCACTGATCAAAGGTCATTAACACTTTCAATGCCAAACAAGAAAGCTCAAAAATTCCACGAAATCAAAGTGTTATTCGATAAAATAGAAATTGAAAAAATTAAATGTATGATATTGTGTGGTTCTCCAACTTTCTTGCATTTTACAGATCCTAATCAAATTTGGTACAATGAATATATTAACGCAAAAATTCATTTTAAAGTCTGAACAAATAATTCCGTCACCCATATATGGGTGACATAGCAGTCAACGCGTTAAAACTGTTTCCGATTTCTTCAATTCTTTATGACGAATTTAAATAAAGATTTTGACGAGACAACGAATCTATCAAGAATCCTAATAACGTATAATTGTTGAATAAAATTTTTCAGCTAAAATGAAACATATTCTTGACATATTTTGAATTGCGAGTATTGGGTGTTGCAAATTAATTCGTGATTTTCCCAACTAACCAATTGTGAATTTCTTTTAGATACAATTTTTTTTATTATCAGTTACCTCTAATATGGTGTAAATTTCATTTCAGAAGTCCATGAAAACGGGGCCACAGATTAATTTTTACTACCTAATATTTATATTCTCAATATTCCCGTAGACACTTTAATAATGAAATTACGTAGCTAAAATGGTTCTCCCTTGATGATTTGACAGGGGATCCGCAAAGAATGCTAATGTCCCAAAGCCACGAAGCGACATGAAGGCACAAAGTTCATCGGACGAGCCGAAAGTGCGGCCCGCTATCGATCTCGCTGGCAAGCCGAAGATGTTGACGGAAATTGAAGGCGATCAATAGCGATCGAGTTACCAAACGCTTTATTATCGCCCGACAAGAAGCGCTTCCGTGGAACGCGGTAAATAATTTTCCCGTCGTGTCTTCTTCCTCCGCTGTCGTCGCATCTCCGCGCCGGTTGACGAAGTTAATAAAGGTTCTTTAACGAACGAGAGAGTGAGAGAGGGAAAGAGAGAGAGAGAGACTGTGAAATAAATTACGGTCCCGTAAGCTAGATTCCCCGCCTGGTCGGTGACGATTTTATCAGAGCTGCATAAGGCTGATTGTATTCGAGCTTGCAAGAATTCCCGTTGATTATAACGCGATAAATCTGCGTGCATGTTCAATTACAATTTTTAATAAGTCCAATATAAGATGGTCGAGGATATCTACGGAAAGGGTCTAGGTGGATAAGAATGGTCCAGCGGCCCCGGCGACAATTTTTATTGGTATTGTGTGGAAAACCATCGTTTTAGGTTGAAATACAATCCCCTAAAATTTTAAGTCGCTAACCCTTTGTTTAAGGATAATATGAGGGTAAACACCCTAAACTATATCATTTTTTTCTCGGTTGTTAATTAAGATATTGGGATGGAATAAAAACGAAAATATTCGATCTTACCTCCTTCATATCATATATTTTTTCCACAATTGTGATCAAATTATTAAGGGTAGAAAAAAATTATTTAATTTTTAGGGGTGGGGGTTGCAAGCAACCCTTCGAGTGACCACTTCCAAAAAATTCAAGAACGATGTTCTGTTACCTATCTAATATGTACAAAAGTTTTAAGATCGTCGGATTGGTGGAACATAGTTAAATATTGAAAAACAAATGAAATTACGCCATTATAATAGTATAATGTGTAGTGCATTGTTTCTTACGAATGTAATTAATAATTCTTATCAGGAGATTATGTCGTATCGTAAAGATTATATCGTATTATATTCTATTCCTGTCTTGCCGAATTGACAATATAAATAGACATTATGTAGGTGTAAAAGAAAAGTTTAGGAATCATAATATAGATTTATTCAATCTTCTTCACTATTTTTCTTAATTACTGGTGCAGTATGTATCACATCAAATATCTTGGTTAAATAGTACATAATGGTAGCGACATGGGAGCTGCAACCTACTGTTCTGTTGCCATTAGCACAGTCGCATGCACATATATCGTGTAATTACGATATAACTAATCGCATGTGGTACATATTCAATGTATCTTTGATAACTTTTGCGATTAATATGCCTCGAATGAATTTTCACCCTTCTAATATTGCTAAAATTTTAGGGGATTGTCTTTCAACCTAAAACGATGGTTTTTCACACAATACCAATAAAAATTGTCGCCGGGGCCGCTGAACCATTCTTATCCACCTAGACCCTTTACATTTGCACTGCGGACTGATTTCAAACCCAGATGAAATTGAATTTTATTTCCTACATGAATACTTCCAATATTTTAGAAATGATATTTATCCTGGCTCGCGTGTTCCCGGATAAACGTTTCGATCTGGAAATGTTGTTTATAAAATTGAATCTATTGTACTCCGTAGTAATGTATTATTTTTTGTTGCACTCTGTTGTGTGAATATTCTATTATGTATAGCATGTCATATTTTCTGGTCCTGTACGGTAGTGGGTTGTTTTGTATTCTGTTGTGCTGTTCTATGTTGTGTTATCCTATTTTGGTCCCACGTAGTATTATGTTGCGTTGTGTTCCAAGCCATAGTTGCATGCTGTTTTGTAACACATTACAATTGATTCTCTTGTATTCCATTCAAATGTATTGTGTTGTGCTATCTCATATTGTGTGGTTATTGTCTCATATTATATTATATTGTCCTGCGTTGCAATGCATTGTATTATACAGGGTGTTTGGTAACTGGTGGTACAAGCGAAAAGGGGGTGATTCTACATGAAAGAATAAGTCGAAAATATAGAATAAACATTTTTCGTTTGAGGCTTTGTTTTCGAGAAAATCGACTTTGAAGATCTGTCAGGTTTGTGTAGTTTAGTATATGCAGGAAGTAGATTTGGTTGGTCATGATCAGACAGTTGCGTCAGACAATTCCTATCGAATAGCATGCGTATTCGCTGCATTTCAAACTCGATTTTCTCAATAACGAAACTTCTGATGAAACAATTTTATTCTATATTTTCGACTTATTCTTTCATGTAGAATCACCCCCTTTTCGCTTGTACCACCAGTTACCAAACACCCTGTATACCGAAAGAAGTCAATTTGTTAAATATTCCTCATGGATACAATCTTACAATCTCAATATTGGTAACATAAAAATCCCGTAAATCTAGTGTTAATTTAGTCTATACAGTGAATTCTCGATATACATATGTCAACAACACGGGTTTTACCAGCGTCGTGTATCGTCCAGGAGACCTCTCGAGCTTTTTGGCCCCTCACGGGGTATACCTCGCGGTACTGAGAATAATTCTGCGACGTTTATCATCCAGGCCTTGGCGACATATATAGAGAAATCACTGTATTCAAGTGTGTACAGGAAATGTAGGAAATGAAGCCGAATAATTTTCTATTAAATAATGATCCCGGAAGAACTTGTTGCATTACGTGAATTCAAAAAACTCGATGAATCGCGAATGAATTTGCTGTCGCTTTTAAACAATTTATAGGTTATAAAAAGGCTATTAGAAAATTTACTGGTATCTAAAATGCTAACACATCGTTGTTTCAGGTCTCCAATTTTTCGTCTTTCCGGTGCGACGTTCTTTCGCAGCTGTCTCTTGGAAAGGACTGAAAGTTCGCAATAGCAGTTCTCACTCGAAATAACGCTGCTTGGTACACGCGCGTTGTTTGTCTTTTTGCGGCGCAACGTGGCAATATCATGCAAGATTATGGTTAAGCGAAAACAGGGTCGTAGACTCGTAACATTCAATTTCGGGGACCGACGCTGGTTTCGCTCGTTTCCGGGCGCGGGTGTCGTGTGCCCGGCCAAATTTCGCAATCAGACGTTCCCCGCGTGTAACCCTGGAAGATCCGAGCCGCTAGCTCGAAGAATTCGCGAAACACACTCGGCAAATAAACCACGTCGCTCTGTATATTGCGAGATTTAATATTTCGCCGCGTACGATCGCGTCCCCGGCCGTCGTCGTGTCTGATTGAAACTGCTTCGTCCCGCTAACCTGACGCGAAGCTTTGCACCCACACTTCGACCCCTACGAACTTCGACTTCCACTTCTCCGGGAATCTTCCCTTCTTTCCGTTATCTTTCCTGATCCTTTTACAATTTCGAGAATATTAGATCGCAGCACTTGTTCCACGAAGTCGCTGGAAATCGTCGCCGGCTTTCAGGAAATCTGAAAAATACCGGAAAAGAAGATGAAAATCCCCAAGCATTCTCATACGTGAATTTTTAGAAATCAAGTATAGTGCTGTTAGCGAAACAGAAAACACAACAGTTCTGCAGAAAGATCCTTCCTGAAAATAAACCAATAATTTTTCTGGCACCGATGCCCGTTCGCCGGGAAATCGAAATCTCGAAGTCTGACATACGTATAAATATTTATAATCCGTAAACTCTTTTGGCTAGCAAGCTCCATAAATTTTAAACGTACTCACATAAAGTCTCGCCCTAAATCCAGATAGTGAAGCTCTTAAATGTAATGGATCTCTAATACGAGAACATAAAATTAAAGTATTTCTCTACAGAAACAAACAAAATGACCCGACAGGAACTATGAACACGATCCACAACTTGGTGATCGATAAAGATTTTAAAATATCAAAAATTATGAGACACTCTAAAATGAAGTAGTTTAAGTATGAAAATATTTTTTGGAGTGTTGTTCAATTAAAAATCACCTTCCTTCGACCGACATCTTGATCAAAACGTTTCGATAAGAGCCGAATGGCTGGTCGACGGTGTTGTTTACGAAGTCAGCGAGACTGACAATAAGATGGCCTCGATACCCCGCTCACGTCGTTGATCTCGCCGGTCACGGATTCCCAAACGAAGAAAATCGTCGGCAGCGATGTTCAAGAGGAAACGATTACGTATTCTATCCCGACGACGCCCACGTCTTTCCATAGACCGTCGCGTCGCGTCGCGTCGCGTCGGCTCGTTCCATTCTCCCGTTTGTTCGCTTTACCGTCGCAAACCTTTGTCGGGCATCGTGTCGCTGGCTTGTCCGTTCGGTATTAAGCTATGAAAACCCCGTGAACAAGAGGACTCGTCGTTCGCCTCGACGACGGCGACATGTTTGCGACTCGATTTCACGCTCGTCGCGACCGGAAAGGACTTAGGGTCGCCGTTTATTAGTTTCGTGATTCCGCGCGGTATATTGCCTCTGCGACGCATTCCTCGTACGTCTTTTTCGACGTCGTTGATTCGTCAGAATTTATACGGGCTCGTATGCGTTTGTATTAGGGGTATCCATAAGTAATCAATAGACTGCGGATGTTTATGTAAATGCATATTTATATAGAAAACTGATAAAGCAATGGGACTTAAACAGAAATATGTTTTGCGATTAGAGGATTCTGTTCCGTCTCAAGACAAAACAAATGTTTCGGTATAACCAAACATCTGGGTGGCAGACTGCAGGCTACCTCCAGTCTGCCACGTTTCTAAAATGCACTAGCATTTATGGTAGCGGCCCGGGACAAAGATTACAACATCTCACCGGGCCCAGGTTTATAACGCCTTTCCGGACCCATCGAGTGAGGGTACCACGCGGCCACCTCGGCACATGGTTACCCTCCCTTTGGCAATGGTAGGCGTCAACGAAGAGCAATGTCAATGATTGACCAATGACAACCAAAATTAGAAGACAGAGATTCTTCGACTCCACCCACAGCGAGACTAGCTGCAAGGAGAGAAGAGACGACAAGACCAGTCCACCAACTAGCCTCAACCTAACAAGTATATCTCCGAACAATCGTAGAGTCGTAGCCCACCACCAAATTCGCGTATTTCTTGTTATTCGGTTATGTTAATGTCAGAGTCGAAAGTGCAAACCGATACGGACAAGAGTGTCCTTTGCACCAGCTGCACCATTCAAAAGGTGCACGACTAAACAAATTCCAAAAATATGTTTTGTATTTTGCACTTTTTGCAAAACATATTAATTTCCGTGTATATGCATATCTCATCCTCATATGAATCATTTATCTTGTTAAATTTATTTAATCTATTAATAAGCACTCGTATCATAACCGAATAGCGTCGATAATAGTGATACGCCGATAACTGATGAAGCCTCAACAATGAGGCTTACGATTAGATGACTAGCTATGATGTTACGACCTTATATTGCTTACTGAATCAGCTCTAAGAACACATGTAGCTGTTGGTATTTAGAATTCGAACAGTTCACTTTGATACTCGAAGTGGTAAACCGAATTTTGTGAGAGTGCGTGCGATCATTATTAAAATGCCGAGAGTTCGGAAAAGTAGGGTTTTACTGATGAAAAGCTGGATGGAAGGCGATCCCAATTTAATTATTGACTAATCAATTACTAATCAATTATTTTGAAATCTGGAACAAACTTTGTAGTAAATTCAAGTTTTTATTTCTTAATTTACTATATAATATCTATCATTATCAGGGGCAGTTTGCCTAATATTTTGGATCTCTTGTCAATCCATTTGAATGAGGCACTTGTTTTCCCCTGGGCGAATGAATTTTGTTTATACGGTAAGGGACCCAATTACTGTGGGGGTACCAATTACTGTGATTAGTTATATTTCTTTTAAAGTGTAACGAATGCATAATGATATTTTTTTATTTTAATATTCAATAATTATTTAAATATTTTTATTTTATTTTAATCGTTTACAATACTTTGATTTTAATGAAACAAAATTGAATATCTCTTTTCTGATATTCATTATGCTTTAATAATAAATATGATTAATATAGGCACAATCATTGTTTCCTCATAGTAATTGAGTCCTTACACTAAGGTGGATTATTGGGAATGAAATTTTGTTTGATGAGACTGTGGAAAGGATAACGATGAAATTGGAGTAACTTTTTTATGGGATCAGAACTGGAAGCGATGTAGGGGCGAAGTTATGTTATGTAATATGACGTGATATCATACAAGGCAGCGCAAAGCTAGACAATGCAAGCTAGTACATTACAAGGCAGCATAGCGTAACATAATATAATCCGATAAATTACATGAGAAAAGACGTTGCAACGTAACCCAACGGAACATACAATAAAATACAAGAGTATGTATTTTAATGCGGCAAACCATAGACAGAATACATTGTTATGTAACACAATACAACATGGTGGAGTATATACAAGGTGTTTGGTAACTGGTGGTACAAGCGAAAAGGGGGTGATTCTACATGAAAGAATAAGTCGAAAATATAGAATAAAATTTTTTCATCGGAAGTTTCGTTATCGAGAAAATCGAGTTTTAAATGCAGCGAATACGCATGCTATTCAAATCTACTTCCTGCATATACTAAAGCACACAAACCTGACAGATCTTCAAAGTCGATTTTCTCGAAAACAAAGCATTCACCTTTTCAAATCACCCCCTTTTCGCTTGTACCACCAGTTACCAAACACCCTGTATATTATTGAAAAAAAAACAAATGGCTACAAATTTTGATGGATACATTCGTGTTATTTCCAGTCATATTTAGTGATCCATAATCCTAGTATTAAACGAATTACTACTCTATTCTCTTACTTCGAATCAATTCCCCGGCCAACTCCGATGGATTCCTGCGCCTACTATGAGAATGTAAATTGCGCGACCTAAGTCTCTGTGGAGACGGTTCGGCAGGTTATTTCGTCGCTGATGCGATCCGCAACAAATACCAAAATTGCCCTCAATAATTAACCGTGTCTGGAAGGATTAGCGGAGCTTATCGTGCAGCTGAAAAATTCACGGAATCGACAACGACCGTCATACAGTTCGCGAGGCGTCAAAAGCGGATCGGTCCGGCGATACACGAGCGGGCGGGTCAGGCTTGAGCCAAACATTAATTTAGATTAATCCGAGGCGGGTGTCGCTAGGGTAAAACTGGCAGGGAAACTAGTTTAGTTTCGTCGTATCCCCCAGGAGAGCCTTAAAAACGAAGCACCACTTGGCCACCGGCGCTCCACGAATCATTCATTCGCGTTCGAGGGACGTCGTCCGCGTTAAATTGGCCAGCGACACGTGAAAGCCTAATGCGATACCAGGCCGGGTTTCGCATTCTGCTCGGTTTCTGCCACGTTAGGTCCACCTCTCCATCTTTCACCGAAATACACGTTCGGTCGCGTCGCGGAATCGCTTATCGGGACGACCGAACCGTGCATGATTAATGGAAAACGGCTCGCCTAAAAGATTCCGAATCTCGTCCCTCGGCAGTGACGCGCGAAGACGTCACCCCGCGACGTTCATTTTTCCCCGGACGTCGAACCGATGTAATTTCCAGCCTGGAGAGCGCATTGGATAATCGAAAAAGGCTTTCTCGATTTTCAAGAAGAAATTGCGTTTCACAGGTTCCAAGTAACTGGTACACTGGCCGACGAAAGTACTCGATCGTTGAGGACATTTTTGGAAGAGAGTGACGCCGAGAAGTTCGCTTTGATACTTTTAAGCGTACGGTTATAATTATACAGAGGATTTGAAATAGAAGTGAAAAGCTGCGAAACTGCGATGCTCATGTTTTATATTTCACCTCATTTTTGTTGTAAATGCATAAAATCCACAGTCTAGTTATAATCTTCCACCTTTCTGTGAAATTGTTTGATCGTTGCCGATTAAGCAATCAACACTAAAAGTGATTAACAAGAAAGAATTTAACAAGAAATTGAGAGAATGTACCTATCTAAAAAATATGATATTTCAGAAAATGTATTAAAATAAATCACGGTCGTTAAAATGAATTGTCAATACAATTTTGATGCATCGTAAAAGAAGGTTGGGATCATCGGCCAATTCATTAAGTTTTTATTATTCCGAGGTCCACATAAAAATTGTTCCATATACAAACACCTACCGGACGGTATGTACGAGTGTAAAATATTTTATATTTGAATAATTCTCGCTAGTGTATTCCAGTTTCAGCAGTTTTTTCATTCGTGCTGTTCTCGTTTCACTTTTCACGCCCATCTACCGGACAGCAAATTACAACACACAAAACTCGTGAAAACAAAGTAAATTGCAGCTTCCGTTTCATCGTTAGCAGACAGTAACCAGAGAAAAGGCAATGCAGCTATTCTACAGTTTCCATTTCATCCGGTTTGCCAATTCCATTTAGTATAAATCCGCCATCTCTCGACAGCGTTTGATAATTCACACTTCCTGCAACCGCTCTCTTCCTATACTAAAAAAAAAAGAAAAAAAAAAGGTAAATACTGAAATAAACAAAATGAAAATGCGTACAAATGCTACATCGTTTGATCGTCGTTCTTCGACAAATGATATTAACAGATAGTTTGTTATATGTATATTGATCGTATTAGGTACATAAATTGGGATTAAACGTTCATAACTTCTTTAATAGTAGTGTTAAAGTCGAAGGAGTTACGTCTTAACAAAAGTTTTAACTTCTTCTAAACCTTTAGAATTGCAACGTCATGGTACTTTTCAAGAAAGTGACAATTAACCGTTTGAGTCCGAGGGGTTATTGAAAAAACACTGTCGAAGAATCCCAAACAGCGCAACCGCGCTTTCTCTAAATGAGATTTTTTATTTTGTAATGTATTATTGCATTATTATAGTATTATGTACATATGTATAGTATGTACTATTTACATAAAAAGGAGCTGTGTGATGTACTTGCACCAGTAAATCAGAGCGCGCGACTTCGACAATCGGTAACGCACCATCAGTTGTCCACAATGCTCGAAAGGTGCTGGGTTTTCTCGACATAAAATCTCAACAGCGCGATCGCGCTGCTTGGGACTCAAACGGTTAAAATGAACTCTCTCTTGGTGTCTCGTATCTGTTTCACTCGTATTCCTTTTTTATTCTCCCTCCTACTCGACGGCATTTTTACGTTTTCTCTCCATAGGTTTATGAATTGCACAAAACACAAAATCATTAGTACTACCCTAATTTTGATCAAACTATTTTTCAGATATGGGGGGATTTAGATACTCGCATTCTGCATCCCCCTCCCATAGGCATTAACCGATTTCTTGTAATATCATACCAGGTCATTCAAAGATGTTATTTTCATTTTTAAATTGGTTAACATTTTCGTTTAATGCCTCCCCCTAAATCCGCCACTGCCCAAGTCGTAAAATTCTGTGGCCTAATTTAGAATGAAACGTCCATTGTAGAGGCTCGTAGAGGCTCCGTGTCGCGAATCATGGGGTTTCAGGCAATTCTCTGAGAATTTCCGAGGATATCGAATCGGCCTTGGGATACTGGATCCAATTAATTGTTTAGAGATATGAAGATGGACACGGGGATGGTAGCAGGGGGTCGGGGGTGAAAGTCCGAAACGCCGTGGTTCGATTAAGATTGTTGGCCGGTATTATCACGACGCTAAACTGTACCGGTTCACCGCGGCTAATCTATCCGGGATTAAGCAAATTAATCGGTGTCCACGGCCAGTGATTGGTTCAATATCGGACACGTGTAATCTGTACCCACCCCCTCCCCCCGACGGCGCGATTCTAATTTTCCCCGGGCCGGAGCACACCGTACATCGCGGCCACGGTAATTAGAGTCCCGGTCCGCCTCTACCGCAAACGCTTTGATGAGAATCCATATTTGTCCGGGACAAATAAATGTTGGGATATTCATGGTCGCAACACGCTGGCAAAGCGGGCACCCAACCGACCGCCGCGCCGTTCACAAGGCTAAGTAATTAGCGGCCTAAATGAGTACAAAACGAGTCGCTTTCGAGAAGACGCGCTCCACCGTCCACGCGATTTTCCATTTTACCGTTACGTTCGACCGGGATATTCAATGATTTTTAGCGCTGTCTCTGGCGAGTTTTTCGATGAAAATGACCGGTCGTCGAATTTCGAATTATCGGGGTAAATTTTTAATGCACGCACCCTTGTCCCGTCAACGCGTCACAAAAATATAAATTTTGTCATGATCGAATTTCACGTCATCGTCGAGATTCATATTTTCGATATGTGGAATTATCTTCCGATAATTGTTAGCCGGTGTTTTTATGGACGCTCAAACGAAACATACGGGGATTATAATGGCTTACAGCCAATAGTTTTGTGTACAAGATTAGCCTAGCTTTGGGAACGTACACTGCACAAACTTCCGTTTTTTTGTTATAGGTCAAAAATTGTTACGTTCCGGCTGCGAGGTGGTTACAGTTGCCGAGCTGTAGCACCGTCATTTTGTAACAAAATTATTATTAACAAATTGTTTTTCGAAGATACCCTGAAGCCCACCATCAGTGATGACGGAAATGGACAAGGAGCAAGGTCAAGAAAATGATGGTTCTTCAATTCACTATATACAGTGTTTACACGATTTATGTCCAAAACACAGATTTAGCCAGGGACATATATCGGCCAGGAGACACTCTTCTTTGATCCACGCCGAACGTAGAAAAGGACAGCGAAGCTCTAGAGGTCTCGGTTTATGGTCCCTCACAGGGCGACATATATAGAGAAATCAATGGGCTAGGCTTTTGGGACATGTATAGAGTAAACGCTGCAGTTGTTAGTAAAATTTAACGACGTAATACAATACCAAGCAGAAAGGTCAATTTGCTTGGAATTTTGACTTGGCCCACTTTCGTAATCACCAGCACATATGTTGACATTTTTCTGGGAGCTGAACGGTTTTATCCATCGATTTTTCCGGATTTAGCTAGACGACCCTGTAATTAAAAAGCAAATAGTGACAGCGGAACGACCAGGATATAAAATCTTTCATGAACTCCGGCCAGAACACGGTAGACCGGTATCTTCGAGCGAATAATACCGTTCGATACATCCAATTCCCTTACCGATTTTCAACCCTGTTTGGCTCGGCTAGCTCCCGTGCCACGGGATAAAAGCGTTTCGGCTTCCTTTTGCGACTTAACGAGAAAGAACCGAGCGAGGCATTGTTGCCCGGGCACAATAGTCTTATTCCTCCCTCTCCGGTTCATTAGCACCTTTACGAAGGGCCGTCGTGAAAAAAAGAGAGAGTTAACGGTGGAAGGGGGACAGTGCGAGGAGAGAGAGAGAGAGAGAAAAATTGAGAGGAGAGAGTGCGGGGATGGGCGAGAAGATCCGGCGTTCATTAATATTCAATGTTATTAGCCTTCAGTTTGAAAGTTCCCCTGCATCGTTCACGAGGTCTCTTAAATAAAAACAGAGCTTTCATGGTGACTCGGAGAAAGGGGATGGGGGCAGAGGTTTCATGAGAAATACCACGAAAGGACGAATGCTATGATCAAGCATTCTGAATGTTGTTCTTTCTTTTAATGACTTGTACAGTTCATAATTCGTAATCAAGGTAGCATGTTCTCATTACAAATTGAATAAAATAGAATTGGATGGAATGAGTTCAATTTAGATTTTAGTTTTGGACTCATTAGTACATGTTTCAGTTTTTGCGTGAAGAATTGTCCGAATATCGATGGCGCAGTATAAAACGGATTGGGCGAGATCTAATGGAACGTAACGCGGCTGGATAAGGGCGCCGGCGCGCGCCCGTGAGAATGTAATTACCGCTTTAATTAATCGGGCCGGGAGTCGGGGGTCGGGTTTACCGTCGCGTCGCCGCGTTAAGTCGTCGAACGGTGGACAGGGCTCGGCCGGATGATAACAATGGGACCGCAATTACGTGTCTTCGAGGCAGAGGCGGCGTCGGTCCATTGTCTGTTACAACCGGCCGGGGCCAAACGCGACCGGAAACAGTCGCTGACACCTCTCTCTTTACGCGCCATGAGAGAGAGAGAGAGAGAGAGAGAGAGAGACTAAACCCCTATCGATTACTGGTATCAATAAACTGTCCGTGGCAGAACGCAGCTGATGCGATCGAACGCGTGTGACACCGGCTAATACGTGGCCATGGAAAATATGTAAAGCAGCCGGGATTAGAGTAACTCGATGGGAACGATTACACTGGATCCGCTGATTAATTATTCGATGTTAATGCGCCGCTGCTCGCTGCGTAAACTACGAGCCAGTACACCCATCGTACATAGAACAGTCGTTTCGGAACGCCGGAAGACGGAACACCATAGACAAAAGCTTTGAACGCTGCCTAGTGAGATTGACCATATAACTTTCACGGTTTTAACGGTACTAAGAACTTTTCTAGCAGTGAATTTATTTCCGGAATTATTTGGAGAACGATATTTTTTTAATTGTACAGTTGTAACCTCCGACAAGAGGTTATTCTGCAGTCTGTATTGCATACATAATATTACAATAATAACCTTATACGAATGTGTAGGTAACGTAATAGGTACATATCAGTTGATAATGACATTATATACATAATCCACAGTCTTTCAGGAAGGAACATAAGATCTTGCATACAGTGTTTGTATAGTAGGTCTATGGAGTAGTACATTACACGACATGGAAAGAAAAAATCCCGTAATCTCAGGTTATATATAAATTTGAATCTGTGAGTGTCGTGTAGAGGACGTTGCCATAAGACGTGATCAATATCCTGTGTCTCATGACCACAGCCAGGGTTATTTACCACATTCATTTTAGCTAGAGAGAAGTTTGGAGAACGATTTAATAAAGAACAGAAATTTTTAGCGAATTCCTCGCTGTAATTCCTCGTTTGCATTGTTGACTGTGATTTTGACGGTTCACTTTTTATTATCGGAGATGATAACTCTTGATTTTCCTCGACGTATCCTCCCATCTTCAACAACAGCCCCAGTGTCGCACGGTTACCACGACACACAAATACACGCGTTTCCTTGGCTGGCACGTTGAGCTATCGGGCCGGATAGACTACGTTCCGAGTAATAGCTGTCATTTTCGGAGCCATTAAATTGATGCCGATCTCATAGCCGCGGAGGGAATAATACTGTCGGAACCGATTATTGCGAATGATCTACAATTTTATTAGTCTCCTTATTTCGCGGTGCGGAATACGACGCGTTTCATTTCGTCGAGTTACTCTAATGTTTCTCGTTATTGTTCGCTCGTGCTTTTCAATCATTCTCGCGTGCCATTTTGATCATAAATGACAAACACAATAGGTAACAAACTAAAATACGCGGATAGCAATTTGCCGTTTCAATTACGGAATAATATAAAGTGCAAATTGGAATGTATAGTTAATGAAATGTATTTTTTTTTAATAACTGAATAGTCATTACGACAAAAATGAGTACATCAATTGCAAAATGGTTACACATGTTTAAAGAATTTTAAAATGCATTGTTTCCAACTCTATAAAATTATTAAGAAAATAAATATATGTTTATGTAACTCCCGTGTCTTGTAATTAATACAGGCAAGTTTTATTTTGCATAAAGATCCGAATACTAGTCTAGTGATATGTATCATTTGTATGTTATACAATTTTTTAGCCGAGTAGTCCGACTAAAATGTTGAGAAAAGATATTTTTAACAATATTTATAACATTAACGGAGTGCATTATGACGTCTACAGGACACATTATTTGTTACCGGAGAGCTCAACATATTATCCATTAGCAGATAATTTTACTTGGTCGTGATTCCACCATTTTATGGGTCATTTTTATGAAAATGTTATTTTCCCAATTTTTCTTGATAAACTCTCGGCATATTCCAACGTCCACGTTATTTTATTTTTGAGAGATAGATCTAGCTAAAGTTAGTCAAAAGTCTTAGCATGTCTGCTCCCATGAACTTCACCTTATAAAAGATTTGAAGATTCTACTGTGCGATAAATATTACTACATCGTGATACAAATTTCGTATTATTATGTTTATATTTGTCTCATTCTTGTCTTTTTTCTAAAAAAATTTATGTTAGTACTTTTACAATATCATCTATAACTTGACTTTATTTGGAAACGCATTATTCCCAAAACGAGATTGATAGCTCGTTCTCGATCCATCTGTCAATATTTTAAGTAACGCAATATCTCGAATATGCCCAACTCGTAAAATCTGTTTCTCCGTTTACACAGTAATAATAAAAATTCTCGAGCACTCAAAGGGTCAGGTCAGATGCAATATCGATTCAGATCGCGATATTTTCAGACGCGACGCTGCATCGAATGCAATTCCGAAGCACCCGGCATGGAGCCTGACGGCAAAGAGCGAAGAATGACATAACCGCCGAGGCCGAATATAAATATTACACGGTGTCAACGACAGTTCCGTCGAATTTATATTTACAATTCCGTCGGTCGTCGGTGGACACGTTTCTTGATTGATGCGCCGCTCGATTTGTGTTGTCCACCGGCCGAATTTTCGCGCGGCGCGGAATTATTTTCGGCGTTGACCGCAACTCTTTCAGCCGCGGCCACGGTGGCGGCATCAATATTAATTCATATCGTTGACAGGCCGGCGATGCGACGCGATGCACGCCGGACCCGCGATGCAAATGCACCGGCGAGGGATAAACGTGAACGCGCACGACAACGTAATTTCCACGGGCAAGTTCATATTATTAGGTTGGCAAGAAAGTAATTTCGGTTTTCACAAATACCTGGCGTTATGTTTTGTTTGATTGACTTCTGTTGCGTTTGTTTTCTTTCTGATATTTCATAACTGCATTTTGTAGGTTACTTTTGAAGCAAATTACACGTAATTTTGATTAAAATTGTTAGTTCTGTGTCAATTTGAACAGGGAGTGCAGAAACAAACATTATAGGCACATAATGCTTTTTTATTTCCGTAGAGGTAAAAAAGCTGCCGTTGCTCACAAAGATATATGTGAAGTTTATGGTGTGGATTGCTTAACAGAACGCACGTGCCAGAATTGTTTTAAAAAATTCCGTTCTGAAAATTTCTCACTTGAAGACGTCCACGTTCTGGTCGACCATCTGAAGTTGATGATGACCAAATGAAAGCCATTATTGTATGGGATCGTCATATAACTGTCCGAGAGATTGCAGACAGGTTAAATGTCTCGCGTACAACTATAGAATATCGTTTAAAAAGACTCGGAATCGTTAAGAAGCTCGATATTTGGGTTCCACACGAATTGAAAGAAATTCACTTAACGCAACGCATCAACATGTGTGATATGCATCTCAAACGAAATGAAATCGACCCTTTTCTGAGGCGAATCATCACTGGTGATGAGAAATGGGTTGTTTACAATAACACAATTCGAAAACGATAATGGTCCAAACGTAATGAATCAGCCCAAACCACACCGGAAGCTAGATTGCACCAAAAGAAGATCTTGTTGTCAATTTGGTGGGATTACAAAGGTATCGTGTATTTTGAGCTGCTCCCAAGGAAGCAAACCATCAATTCAGATGTTTATTGTCGACAACTAACAAAACTGGACATAGCAAGCAGACCAAGCATTGATTTGAATTTTATGGAATTTGTATTTATGCACCCCTTTTAAGTAGTGTAATTTGGGCATTTAAAAAATGGCGACATAGAAGGCGATATTTTCTATAACTTCTGTAATAAGTTCATCCCGATTATAGCTACATTTAATAACTCACAAAAGTCGCGTGGATTTAATGAAAATATAAAAACCTGCAGAATTATCCTCAGCTTAAACCCGACTCGTATCCACTGAAACGATTAACATCGTTTGCATTTATTTTTAAACTCAGCTCGCTCGATTGCACTCGAACGAATCCAGATAAAACAACGGTATAAATTGACGCGTGATCAGGAAATCATATTTCGCGGACGAGAAATGCAAATAGTGGAAGGTTGCCTAACATAGGGTTGTTTTTTTTTAAATTGATCATAGATTCCATACAAATAGAAGAAAATGAAATGGAAATATATGTGTGGATGTTCAATTTTGTGTCAATTCACAGAATAGAGGAAAAAAATGGCCATTTTAGTAGAAATTTAATCTAAAGAACAGAGGAGTGAAATAAAGGACTGTCCTCTTAAAAGAACTTGTTGTCACCGTACATTTTAGGCTAGTGTCCTCTAGAAGGATGCAGTTGGCGAGTCTCGGGGATTTGTTCGTTATTCTTTATCTCGGAATCAGATTCGCAGTTCCACGGAGGTCTCAGCGCGACCGGGGTTATTTTCTCGGCGTGTTTCCCAGGAGGATCGCATCCCGAGACACTTTCAGAGCAATATTGACACTGTGCGAAAGGCCGGGCTGAAGAGTGGCGAGCATATAATTCACGAGAGAGGCTGGTGTTTACGGCGCTTGCCGGTCGTCGACGCTAACGACGTTCACACCAGCTTCAGCAAGCCGACGAATAATTCAGTGCTTTAATTACGACGTGGACCCGGAGGGTAGCTCAATATTGCAACCGGTGCGGCATACCTGTCGGTAATGCCTCGTCGCAGTCGGTTAGAAGTGGCCCCGGTGTATTTGTTATAGGCCCAAGCCAAGAAAATGGAGCGAAACTTTCCGCCCGGCGTTGTCCCCGCCAAGGGGTGCGAACGCTGCAAAATTTAACAATTTTCGGGAATTTTGTCCACAGCAATGATACGTTACAATTTTTTTTTTTTTGTAATCGATTTAGCTACTCTTGCGTCGCACGAAACAATCTTTTTATACAGTTTCAATTACACGGTGATTTTTCTATATATGTCGCCAAGGCCTGGATGATAAACTTTTCCCTCGGCAACGAGTTATCTTATTCGGTAGATTTCTCGTTTCGGGACACCCGGCTCTGAACAAATGCTTTCCATCTCCGAGTCTGTTAACTCTCATTTCTCCCGAGACTAATAATCCTTGCATTCGAGCATTAATTAATCTTGAACTTGAGCTACAGTTTACTCAACCTGGGTCTGTGCTGAGGGAACGATTTTTTAATTATAGAGGCTGCTGCAGGAGCGGGAATTCTTGTAGAATGTACCGGGCTTATTTGAGAATTTATTGAGCATGATTTCTAAGTTGAATTTAATTATCACCTTGGATTCGTATCGATGAGGAGACTATTTTAATCATTAAGGCTGCTGTCGGATTCTTGTATAATGTACTGAGCTTATTTGAGAAGTCATTCAGCATTAATACTTACTATAATTTGCTAAATCTTCGATTTGCTTTGAAGGGAAAAATAATGATTATACTATAGACATATGAACGTCAATGCGTTTCTAAAGCTAGGTCATTTCGTTCAAAGAAATCAACGTGACCTTGAAATCTCCGAAACGTCTTCGCTCATACAAAAAATGTTTGCATCACAACACTCTATCCCACGCAGGTTTCGTGTATATCACATTTTCATATTTTTACAAATAACGGAAATATTGAAGGTGGTTATAGTGACCGGCCCACCTTGCGTAGTTGTAACTTTCCTAGCCGATAGAAATTAATAGCAGCATAAAATTTGAGCAACTAGAAATCATTGGAGTTAAAACGAACCTGCGCACGGAGAGAGCAGCCTAAACGCCGTCACCGAAGAAGCTTCCGAGCCAGTTAAAGGAGACAAACGACGGCTCGCTTGAAACGAGAACGATAAATTAGGGGCGGGGACGGGGGTCGCGTGTGGACCAAAAATGAATTTAAGAGTCACGGAAGATTGTGCTTCTTATTGCGACGTTCAGGGAGGGGAGGATTCGCGCTGGCGGGCCCGCCAGGACGCCATAATTCCGCCGGCCGATAAACCAAAATTTCCACGACGCGTCATAATTCTCCCGAACGTCCCCGGAAACCCCTTCTGAATTCGGCGTTTCGCCGAGGCCGCCTCGACGTAGCCGTTATTTACAAACCCGGCCTTAATAAGCGCGCCGCGCTGGCAACCGGTGCGGTGCAATCACGGGCCACCGTTATTCAAAGTCCACGCCACTTCCGGTTACAGATTCTCCCTTAAATGGAAAGGATGCCGATTGTCCGACTTCGATTTTGTCGTGCTGCACACTGTACCGAACCATGGACAGAAATCGAAAACTGCTTCATATCGATTTAAAACTATTAGGTTGGTGCACATGACATGTCGGATTTTTTTTTACATGCGAACGTTTGTCTCCCTGTTTTCGTTACACTTTTGTTTTTGGCATAATCTCGTTTATAGTCGTACTGTCCATTCCCAGAGTCACATTTCAACAAAGGAGATTTTCTCGAAAGTGTTCCCTTTTGTTTTTAATCCCTTATTATTACAAAATATGTATTATTTCCAAGTGTTTACGTGTATTTGCGTGCGAGAAAAACTAAAACCCTTGTTAGAAACACATTTTAATCAAATTATCCGGTGTCACGTCCGGTGGTTCGACCGTCAATGATTAATCAATCTAATAAAGAACTATCACAAAATCCGATAATGCCACGAGAGATGTAAGCTTAGAAATAAAACAATAAAATAACCAGCGTTAAATAAATAAATGTTAACCGTCAAATAGATACATACATAATTATACACATATATAATATAAAGAACTATGCTAACTCGAACTGCGCAATACCGTGACGCAGTAACAAGACGCCAAATCAACAACTCAGCCCTCTGCGAAACGCACAAATGAAGATCGGTTTGCACCCTGAGAATCAATAGAAGAGATATCAGATAATGCCACGAGAAAAAACTATGATAACTCAAACTGCGCAATGAAGATCGGTTTACATCCTGAGAACCAATAGGAGTGACATCAGATGATGAGGAGAAGATTAAAGGATGCAAGGTGAGGACTCCTACTCCTGAGCCAGCATCTTCAAGAAACAAAGAATTGGCTATCCTATAAATAAGGGAACCAACTCCTCAAGCGCCAGTTCAGTTCAGTAAATAGTTTCAAACACTTCAGAAAATAAACTCAGTAAAGATTTTAATAAAGTACCATCGTATCGCTATTTAAAAGTGAATTCGTTTGTAACCGCGTGGTTGAGCGAGTATACCTCTGGACACCTTAACTTGTGTAAAAGTGTAACCAAAGGATCCCCGAGGTTCCACGAGCCGTCCTCTGGATACATTTACGTACACCTCGAGAAAATTGTATTTCGGTAATATTATATTATTATTATTTCTATTTGTGTAATCGCGCTAATTGCACTCATGTATATCTGCTTTATAAATAATATCTGTAAACTCTAACATCTGATTCAGCATCCTATTTTGAATAAATAAGTCAGTTGTTATCGATAAAAGGGTACGACCTTTATTTAAACAATCCTCAATTTCCCGAACCGTAGCCGGTGAATGCAGGTAGGTTCGAAACTGCGTACTATCCCCTCAAAATCATAATTCAGACCACTTGGGACGTAACACGGGAATGCTTAAAAAAATCGTATACGTCCACCTTACATTGGCAAACTGAAAACAGGACTCCTACAGCATCTAGGAAAAGAAGATGGGTAAATTTTCAGCTTGGGGAACATGCGAGGTTTAGAGAACTATAACCAGGTGACCCGACTAGGCCGAAATCCCCCGGCGAAACGTTCTGTGGGTCACCAGATTCCCTGTAAAAGCCAGGTAAATAATCCACGAGCTACCGGTGGCGTAACGAAAGAAATGCCCTGGCCTACGTTACGATAGCATCAGTGACCCCATAAAGTGCGGCGAATCCCAAGGGCAGGGGTGGGGGCCAAAGAGACACGTAACCGTGAGCTCCTCGCGCACCAGGTCCTCCCTCGGTCCTCTTTCGGTCGCGTCGTCTTAACTCACACGGGCCCGTGGCTAGGCTATCGTTATCCTCCGTGGCGGAACTCCTCGGCTGGTCGTTGATTTACGTGGCTGCCAAAGTTTTATCGGCCCGTCCATCAAACCAGTCGCCGGAATCCCCGAGGAAACCGGGCAGCATCCACTCGGTTTCCTACGATCGTGAGCGCACACCTCGAGGAATCCGTGGTTCACGCTTAATCCCTCGGCGAACTTGCTCGAATAACGCTTTTCGTTTAAATAATTGCTGTTCCGAGTACACCGCGTCTTGCTAAATATTCCAGCGCCACAGCAGTATTGTTCGGCAAAATTCTCGCGGAGTAGGACAGGTCGCTAAAGTCGCGAGAGATTACGGTCCCACTTTCAATCCTCGAGCAGAATTTCTGTCTCAAGTCGTCGATTTCCGATGGTTTATGAAGGAAACAATTTTTAGATTACTTCAAAACAGGACAGTAGAAATTTCATATGTTTGCATACGTTTCAAGATGATACGTTCAATTTTTCGTGCGAATACTTTTATTATGACGTAACATTTTCAGTGCCTGTCACAAATTCAGTTTTTGTGTATACAGGTTGTTTCATCTAACTCGTCATAAAAAACAAGCGAGTTATTTTAAATGGTCGTATTAGGTGAGACACCCTGTATATCTCTGAAAAATATCGAAAGTAAAATTAAAAGTAAGGTAAAGGCACCAGTAGTTGACCATATTTACCAGTAGTTGATTATTTTATAGAAAAACATAAAAAATAAGGTTTTTATAAGCGCACTTATAAGCTGTGCACTTTTGATGAAAGTGAACCTCGGATGCCATGCCGTCTTTAAATTGTTAAAATTTTAAAAAAATAAGTTTAAATTTCAAAACAATAAGAACATTTCAAACCTTATTTTTTGTTTTTCTATAAAATGGTCAACTACTGGTGCCTTTACCTTACTGTAAATGTAGTAACAAAAGTACAGTAGAACCTCGCCCGTTGCACGAAACGGGACCGACGCCGCGTGCAACACTGAAAGTTGTTTAGTGATTCATAGATCTTCTTTTGTTCGTACGTAGATCGCCATGAAATCTAGAACCTTGGACACTTCGTGGTGAGAGCCGCAGGTACGCAACGAACGAGAATTCCGTGCAATAAGAGAGGTTCTACTGTAGTTACGTTTAGCGTCTGACAGATACGGGGATCAATAAAGAAGTGAAAAAGGTATGTTTGATCTCTTGACGAAAAACGAACCTTTCCCGGTGAATATTGCTGTGCAAATATGTGTCAAACGATTTATACAGACGAAGGTAAAGCCTGTAATTGCGAAGGAACGCTTTGTAAAGCGTAAGGGAACAATGGACCACGGTTTCTTTGATTTTCATTTGTTTCATAAATCCTGAGTAACGTCGGCGATAAAGTATCGAACTTACAATGTAGAAACACTGTTCTCTATTTCGTTGCATAGAACTTGCACAAAACGTCCCATACTGCATTTAACGCGCCGTATATCACGGCCGTAGGTTAACGAGATCCTTTCTTTCGTAAAACAGCGACTTTAGCGTAAGACTTTGTCTTCGAATCGCCTATAAATCGCCGCGAAAGCGTAGAACCATAGTAGGTAGTTCGCGCAACAGTGTTTCTCAGCCGGATCGCATAAATTCTACGATATTTATAGCCCTGTCCCCTATTCCCTGTAAAATTGGGAACGAAAACGGGTCGCGAGTTCAATTGTTTAGAACTGATACGTTTTTGGGAGGAAGGATGCCGGCCGGCTGAATCGGATCGTGCCTAAATTATGCTCCCCCGTTCCTCGTTTCCGTCTGTATTCTACGACGGGGTATCAAAAGGACGACCATAAATCCGTTGGTAGATTTGGGCGGAGCCACATTTATCATTAGGCTGGCCGTTACGCGAGTAAATTCTAATTCATGCGCACGCCATCCGCCGGAAAATCTCGATTCTTCGAATCGGCCTTACTCGGATTTCGTTATTCTTGCGATATTCACTCTGCACTGACAAACTGATTCGAGCTATCTCCTTTCGTTCCGTATTCTATGAAATGGTCAACAACAATCCGTACGATATACAGGGTATTTCGTAACTGGTGGTACAAGCGAAAAGGAGGTGACTCTACATGAAAGAATAAGTCGAAAATATAGAATAAAATTTTTTCATCCGAAGTTTCGTTATCGAGAAAATTGAGTTTGAAACGCAGCGAATACGCATGCTATTCGATGGGAATTGTCTGACGCGTCTGATCATGACCAACCAAATCTACTTCCTGCATATAATAAACCACACAACCTGACAGATCTTCAAAGTCGATTTTATCGAAAACAAAGCCTCGAACGAAAAATGTTTATTCTATATTTTCGACTTATTCTTTCATGTAGAATCACCCCCTTTTCGCTTGTACCACCAGTTACCAAACACCCTGTAGAATCGAAGCAGTTACCTCTTGTCAAGCTCGAGTAAAATTGAACTTTTCGATTTTGCAAATGGTTTAGTAGAAAACAAAACTATAAAACTATTCTTCATCAGAAGAATCTATTACGATTGTTAACTTGCTTTCGACTTGATAAAATTATAGAAGAAATACAATTTTCACCATTTCTATCGATCGACTTATTTTTATTTCGCATAAAAATCCGCGATGCTAATTTCTTTTCTTTTCTCGTGAAATTTTCTTCTAATCGTCAGCCTTCGATCACTGTACTCAGGATCACGCACCTAGCCCAGACCACACCTCCAATTCGCCACACTCTAGTCTCCTCGCGAGCGATCTCTTCTTTCTTTCTGCTAATTAGCGGGCTCGCCGGGGGTAAGAAGATGGCGGCAGCATTCGGTAGGTTTGCAGTCCGGCGATCTGCAATGCGGAATTGCGGGTTGCGACAGTAAAAAAGCCGAAACGTTTACGGAGGCTTGTGACGCGGCGCGCAGGTAAGTGTACCAAACGAAAGCAGAAGGGATGCAGAAGGAGCAGGCTTCGTGGAGCGGTTCGGCCAATTAAATCCGGCATTTGTCTTCGGGGCTCGTCTTCTTCGGTGGTCCGTGAACTTTTCCAGCGTCTCCGAATGCTTAGGAGTCTCGATGTCTCTCCTCACTCTCTCTCTCTCTCTCTCTCTCTCTCTCTCTCTCGCTCACACTCTCTCTCTGTCTCTCTTTCGCGGCTCTCCCGCGGGAATAAAGAACCAAAGTCGTTTTCCTCCGGCTTCAAATTGACCTGGGACCAGCCTCTCCACCCCGGTCTCATAAATATTTAAATCTAATGAACTTTACAGGCCGTGTAGATTCAAATCAGGGCTTCGTTGTAGCTGCTCCTTATATATTATTCGGCGGTCGCATAACGTTGATCGAGCATCCCCTCTCGAAACCTAACCCCCCGGAACCGTCCACGCGACGAAAATCCGACGCGAACCGTCCCGCAGAACCTAACAGAGACTCTGTAATTCGACGACCAAGGATATCGCCTGCGACGGATCACGCGCCGGATAATCTTTTTTCCAATTTCCGTGACCCTGTCTTGGGTTCGCTGTTGTTTGGTTACACCGACCAGGCGAAACCACCCTCGCGCCAGCTAGCTCGCGACGTATCGAACATCGATGCGTTCTTTGTGCTGTTGCAACACCCGGCTCGCTTGTTAGAGACAAACAAGACGCGGGTGGACTTTTTGTTAGGGTATTAGCTGAACCAAACAGCAAAGTTCGTCGAGCGTTCGGCATTTCTTCGCGTTGTTTGTGTCTGTTTTCTTCAGGTTTCGGGACCGCATTCACTGCAACGATCAGAATCAAAACGGAATTTTCTTTCTGTCTTTAATAATTGTGATACACGTTGGAAAGAAAATATCGATTATGTTCAATCTTTTAAATCTCGCCTGTTCATCGAAATCATCTGACGTCTCACCTGTTAAATCTTTTAACCCTTTGCACTCGAAGCAATTTTAACTCCAAAACGAAACATTTCTTCCAACCAAGAATATGGCCTTTCTATATATATTTTTTCGTGTTATACGTACGAAAATGGTGCAACTTACTCGTACAATACCGGAATGTTTAATAATATATTAAATACAAACGAATTTAATACTGTAAAAAATATTTTGGATAATGATACAGCAATTTTTAGTGGCGCCTTACAGTCGCCATTCGAAAAGATAAGGGTTAGATCGTCTGCCAGAAAAATGAAAAGCTTCCAAATACAGGGTAAACAAACAGCAGAAACTTTGCACTCCCCGAATCAGGATAAGACGAACCGCAGTCAAAGCAAGGCAGCCGATTCCCAAATTGCAGGTCTCGGGCTTTCAATTTCCCCCGAAGAAGGTAATTACCTAACTCCGGACTACTTAGGACCCTAATTTTTTTCTAATCAAAGGTCGCTTCGTCTCATTTCCCAGGAGGACAAAGCGCGCGCGGCAAACGAAGGAGACCGCGGGGAACAAAGAATGTCGAAGAGGGGGGCGTTGGCAGAATTACCAGTAATTTCCGGTTGGCAGTCCGCTATTGGATGGCGAGAACCGTGAACGCTGCCGCGGCCTGGAACGTGAAAGAATAGGACCGGGGGTAACGATCACGTGCCCCTGCGGACGTGTACCGACTGTCGCCCCTTGTCAATAAGCTCGCAGGATTCGAGTCCTGAGCCGTGATACTGTATTCCGTCGGAGACATCCTTAGCCTTTCCCTTCCCCCGGTTCCTTTCGGTTCCACCAGTTCTTCCAGTTCTACAAGGGTTCCTCTAGTTCCGCAGTTTGTCCTACTCTTCGGGTTCGAACCCCTCGGCCCGGCGCGGGGGCAGTTTTTCAAAGAGGGTAAGAGACAGGCGATCCTTTCCGTCGGCGAGTGGCTAATGGTTTTAAGAGAAGCACGCTTCGCACAATAGCACTAAACGTCGGTTACTGCTTCTTCTCCTTTATAGCTGGATCTGGCGGGCGATTACTCGACTCCGTCAACGTCGTGGAGCAACGGAGGGGAGACCACGTTAAACGTTTTAAAATAAAGTTCGGAGAATGGAAATGGAACCCGGCGAAATGGCCTGGGGAAAATAGATGGAACGGGCACCGCGAGTAAGGTAGCCTTATCGTAAAATGCAGCAACGTGACGCGCGGTGCATTTTTCCGCGAATTTTTCGAAGAGACCGGGGCCAAATGTTACCGAAGAAGAAGACACGATATGCTTTCAATTGATTCCGCCGCGAAGATGAAGATTACAGCAAGTTATCGTTCGGTGTATCGTGCGTTTCCAACGAAGTAAATATTTTTTGATCCCTATTTTTCGTCTACCTCGATTATTTAACTCTTTGCACTCGAGCATTGACGCCGAAGCACCACTGAAAATTGTTGTGGCATTATTTTAAAAAAATTGCAATAAGTATTACAAAATATTTGTTACATTACAAAATTTGGATTTCATAGATTGCTAAACACTTAAATATTATATGTGCAAGTCTGATCAGTTTCGTAAGAATAAATTGAAAACATTGTAAGACGGAAGAGAAATTTAGTTTTAAAATTAAAATAGCGCCGAGTGCAAAGAGTTAATACGTTGCAGCAGATTTTGTTGATTATTTAAGACTATTTTTCTGCAGGAATGTTCTTTTACCGGGAATAATCTCGAAGTCAACGGACGGAAATATACAATAGGGCGTCCCAAAATTCACGCAAGAAGTAATTTTGATAGAAAACACAGGTTTATGATTAAAAGTTGTACATTTTTTATTGATTCATTACTTTTGTTATTTATGTTGAAATTTTCCATGACCGTTACAAATAGATTAATACTTTTTTGTAAAGAATATGAAGGAGCATCAGATGATGCTGTTAAATTTTGGCGCTAATCCGCGAGTCAACACGCATGTTCGTCTCTAAGAAAAACCACCGCCACGTGGTGGATTGCATTTCGTTTGTTTTAGGCAGTCTTTTGTTAAACGCGGCTCGTTTTTGTATGTTAAATAAACTAATCTATTTTAACCACGCACCGAGCGAACCGCGCTCTGTCATAAACCTAATATTTCCTAACAGATGCAATAAAAAATATATGATTCCATTTAAAAAAACATGAATGACCTTCATATGTCCTTTACACGTCCACCTACAAAAAAGATGTACCATCAGAATGTGCCCCTCTCAAAATCATTCAACTTCATCTAAAAAATTGTTTGCTATGCGTAATAATAGTGACGTAAATCTAGATGGAAAAATGTGGCGACCCACCCTGTAGAGTGACATTTTTCAGGTAGTCGGTGCCGAGAACGCGTTCGAAAATAATCTAAATGCCTGCGTCGCGGCTTAAATATCCGGCTGGTCGGCGTGCAGGACGCAGCCCGCGCAGCGGCCCGAAATACTTGGCAACTTGGTAAGAACTCGAGTATCGCGGCATTCGGAACGCTGGAAACGTACGAACGCACCGACGGATTCCACCGAGCCAGGGTAATTTCCGAAACTCCCAGCAAATTTCCAACCGGTTCCCGCTTTACATAACTGCGGCCACGACTCCGCACCGGGAATCGCGATACCCGTCAAAGACCGGCGAACGAATTGTTCGCGGTCGAACAGCTAGCCTTCCGCCTTTGGAATGCAAATGCCCCGTCTAGCAAAGGACCCATTCGGCTTCTTATTTCACGCCGGGACACGGTAACGGGATCCTCGTGCCTCGTCAGGACAGTCTTCTTCTCGTTGCTCTTCTTACTTTGCACGCTGAATTCCGATCCCACTTTCTCCTCTGCTGCTTAACACGCTCGCTACCACCGCACAGTGTGCCTTTTTCATTAGGTTGTTGCATACGAAACGTGCGGACTTTGAACAGTTCCTCATTTTCATGATTGCCATTTCCTTTTTGTAGTTTCTTGTAGGTCGTACGTTGATCGATCGCGTAAAGCCACGTTCGAAGGAGAAGAATTTATGTTTACCATTTATTGTAAACGTGTTCACATTCATTAGTCAATGTTCAAAAACATTTCTTGAAACCCTAGGGGTATCAGGTCATCGTTTTTTCACTATTTACATCCAGTGTCCTACTTTTATGAATTTTTCATACTCAAGGTCGCGTGAAGGTCATAATATTATAGGTCAAAATCAACTAGCAAAGTTCCTGGTGCGTCGTCTCAATGCCCGACAGTAATAGCGGACCGTTGAGTATACGCGTCCCGAATAGGGATAAATAAATGACAGTTCTTTAGTTGTAACTAACTTGTAACTAACTTTATTAAAACTTAACCAACACTGAAGGAAACGGAATCTGTGGTCTAATACTTTAAATATACGGGAACGACAAGGACTGTCTCCGTGTTGCGATTCTTAATGGTGAAATTTTTAAACAGCAGCGATCGCAGTGTCCTTAGCCTATTTATACCCGAGGGCCCATGGTGGGCGTAAACATTTCTGACCAATGTGGTCCTGGAAAACGCGTGGGCGGTTGCTTTCCCGACCAGGGAAAGGGTCTTTCCCGGGCCCGAGGGTCCCGTCGCGTTCGGAGTCGACAACAGCTGATTCGCACGTGGAGGTTTATGACCCGCCAATTGCCGTTAAGCAAAGAGCCAGAACCCTGCAAAAAAGGCACGTTTTTCTCTACAAACGTATCCTAATAACTTAAATTGCTGGGCCTGACTCCGAGACTAATCCGAGGGCGGCCGAAGTTACCGCTGGTAAAACCTCCTTGAGCCTAGCGGAAATCAACCGCTCGGGTCATAAACATCCCTTCTATACAGATGGGTAAAAATTCGCTTTCGCGGCATAACAGTTCCAATTTCTTAGATTGAAACACCCCCTTTAAGGATAATGTTATAAAGATGGTTTCTCATTCTAGCAAATAAATAGAACCGTTTTGTTTGTAATTAATAATGCGTAATTAACAGAGACATAAATTTTGTCTAACGTGCTGCGATTCTGGCCCACTGTAGAAACAGGTCTTTCGTGAATTTTTTACGGGAACGTAGTGGAAAATATTGAAAAATCTCAAACTCTGAAGTGTGAAAATTTTTGTAGATAAGGCAACCTAGTGCATACACATTGTAAAAGATTGTATTCGAAGTACAGCCATTTTGTTAATTTTCGATACATACCTTTCTATTTTATACTGGTCATGAACAGGGGAATACGTTCAAAGATTTTCGGAAGGTATGTATAGTTTCATTTTAGAGGTAGGAAAGATCAATAATCATATTACTTGGTAGTCTCGCCAGTTTTGATGCGTACTCATTCCTCGGTTGAGTACAGTTGTTAATCGACAAACTATTAAGCAGGATTATAGCACCCTCGCATAACTCCGAATCCGAAACGTTCCGCCATTCGGCAGAACAGTTTCGCAGGCTTCGTAGAAACCAGCACTTTTCGTTACAAGCGTAATACCAGTTCCAATTTTCCTTCAAGCAAATTTACACCGTAACTTCTCATTGCCATAGTAAATCCTCGGACTTACAAGTTGTTCGTGCAGTAAGAGTTTAAACAACTTGAGACCCGAGTCTCGCGTGCGGAGTAAGTAGTTCACAATAATTTCCTAATTCCCCAACAACCGAGATTTAATTTCATGCTCATTAAACACGGCGCGATAAAGACGATATATATCAGCAGTCGCTGTCGCTTTGTTCCCCGTTAGTTCCCCGCTCTGCGGAATCGAAGCAATTGTAACTGTGAGTTCAGAGAAAGCTCTATTTCCGACAATAATGCTAGTGCGTTCGTTTCCCCTTTGTTCGAATCTCCGACGCTTTTACAAAATCACTGAGAACAAACGTGCAGAGCTCACATTCATGTTTCTGCTTCATTTCGCAAAGCACACACGTGAGCTTTCTCGATAGTTTCCTAATCTCGTACAGGAAGCACAAACAGTTTTGTATTAACTAAAACTTTTTACAATTATAATGATATATTATAAAATCCATCAATTCACGTTGCACCACTTAACGACTCCTCAATAATTGGGGACCCTTTTCTTGAAACATGCTGTATGCTCTTGTGGCACCTATCAGGATAGTGAAATATTATTTATCTCCGAAATGTGGAGATTCAGAGAGAGATTTGGAAAATTTACTATTTAATAATTTATTTTCTGGAACGAAATTCTTAAAATATGAAACAAAATTTTAGCTCATTTTATCGTTTGTTAGCTAGAGGTTTGCAAAGATTAACTGCGATTTCATGAGAACCCTGTGATTATTAAGGCTCCATTTTACAACACGAGTAAGGAAAACCGTTTCACGATACGTCCACCTTTCTATCGACGCGTGACCTATGACATTCTATTCGTTTTGACATGCTGAACACAAAATGTATTTGTCATTTTTGGCGCAAATGAATAGTTTTCGAGGTATTCGCGAAAAACTACAGCTACTACTACATGAATCCTGCGTATACCTACGCGTCCGTGACGGCGCGCCGCGACGTGTGTGCAGCGCAGGCCCCCTTCTTTTCTACTCGTCAGCACGGCGGCCAGCAAGCAACATGTATAACGGGCGAATTTGTTAAAAAGGTATTTTCTGTATAGAATATAGAATGGTCTGGATTTGTGAGATCTTTAATATAGGTAGACGCGCAAGATTCATGTAGTAGTAGCGGTAGTTTTTCGCGAATATCTCGAAAACTATTCATTTGCGCCAAAAATGACAAATACATTTTGTGTTCAGCATGTCAAAACGAATACTATGGTGTAGGTCATGTGTCGAATGGAAAAGGGGTGTTTTCCCAAGTTCAGCCAAAACATTTCCTCAGGAGCGTCTCTACAGCGGCGCAAGGTGCGAAGGTCCCTCCCCGGTATTTATCGACGTATCAGCGAGAAGTTTAGTGGATAGAGAATATCCACTGTCCCCGTTATCTCAGCGACGTCTCGGAAGCTCTGGGGGAAAAAAGGAACGGCTGAAATCAGACGGTGGGAACGGCCTAATATCTTTATTTCACGCCGGAAGAAACTCCCGGCTGGACGACGCTCGATAAATACTGAACTCTCTTTACGATCAGGGTTGTCCCGCCCCTTAGCGCGACGGAAACTGACAATGGGTCGAGCCGAAGGTCGAACGAACGTCGCTTCCGTCTCGGTTGTTTTACGAGGCCGTATCTGGAAGCCATCTATTTATCTCTCTCCTCGCGGCTTGACTTCTTCGAGCCACTCTCGACCCTTCAGTCTACCTATGGCTGTTCCTTCTACTCGATGAAGAACAAATGATGTTGCACGGGACACCATCGAGGGCGACCACCTTTTTCCTCGAATACGCTCGCCGAGTGTTCTCGGCGCACTCGTTCTCACGACTGCTAGCTTCTTCTGGTAATCAAACCTTCGAGGATGGGGCTTTTGGCGATTTTATGGTAGCCGTGACGAGATACATTCGCATTCTTATTCCATTTTTTAAGATTATGCTTGGAACGTGTTTATCCGTATGTACAGATGCAATAAAAATAATCGATTACATTGACCAAAACTTATAGCATTTTCTTTTTTCAACATATGAAGTACATTACAGACTATGGTGTACATCAATGTGAGGTGTAGAAAAGACTGCAGTAGACTTAAAACAAAATATCAAGAACCTCGATAACATTGGGAGAGTCAACTGTACACAGTGTTTACTCTATATACAGGGTGTTTGGTAACTGGTGGTACAAGCGAAAACGGGGTGATTCTACATGAAAGAATAAGTCGAAAATATAGAATAAACATTTTTCGTTTGAGGCTTTGTTTTCGAAAAAATCGACTTTGAAGATCTGTCAGGTTTGTGTGCTTTAGTACAGTAGAGATTCTACTGAAGTCAGTCTTTTGGTTCTTTTTTACTGACTTGTGTAGGGAACGTCGGAGGTACTCGCAGGCCGCGACTCTCTGCGTCTCTTTCTTTCCCATACGCTGCCCTCCTCTGCGTTCGAAACTTTCATCGCTCGTTACACAAGTAAATAACATCGGAATTATATAATATTTGGTATCATTTTAATCAGAAAAATGCCACGAATATGTTGGTAAAAGTTTCATAAAAAAATAATGAAAAATAAAGAAGTTTTATAATTGGATTAGTAGTGGTCTTCTAGTCTCACACCGATATAGCCGACAATGTGGTGGCCGCGACACGACGGTTCTCGAGTGGTGTGAGGTGTTCCACTGTCATAAGTAGGGAACGTCGGTACTGACTTCAGTAGAATCTTTACTGTATATGCAGGAAGTAGATTTGGTTGGTCATGATCAGACAGTTGCGTCAAACAATTCCTATCGAATAGCATGCGTATTCGCTGCATTTAAAACTCGATTTTCTCGATAACGAAACTTCTGATGAAAAAATTTTATTCTATATTTTCGACTTAGTCTTTCATGTAGAATCCCGCCCCTTTTTGCTTGTACCACCAGTTACCAAACACCCTGTATGTCTCAAATGCCTAGCCGATAAAAGTCCCAGAGATTATACAGAGACCTTTAGAGGCCTCCTGGCCGATGTATGTCCCTGGAATGTTCTCCAGTACGTAAATAAAATTTCTAGCTTGCTCCAGTGATCTACGGGAATGGAAGTTCGCACAATGATCCGCGGTCCAATAAAAGAGCTTCCGATATCGTCGCCGTGCCGGGGAGTTTTAATAAATACATCGATGATTCAAGGAAGATTGCCTACGGAACAAAGAGAAAAATCCATCGACGATGGTCCAGCATTTATTTTTGTCTCGGTGGCTATGGTGACTTATTCGAACGAATGAACTGTAACGATCGTTGCCATTACAGTAGCCGGGAACGGTAGCGAGCGGCGCAAGCCCCAAAGTGATGTATAGCCGCAATACGTCTCTGCCTTAGAGTCAGCAAGAAAAAAATTTTTTCGCCAACCTTATGGATTACCATTTTTTCATTGCGACCGGTTATGTATACAGACGGGGTTATCTGGATCTGTGCGAGGGGGAGGGGAAGGAGGGGCGGTACGCGGCCCATTAAACGTGCTTCCGCCATATTTTTCCTCAACCCCCAGCCCCTCCCCCAACCATCCCTGTTGGCAGACCGAGCCCGAGCACCGGTGACGCATCACTGGCCCCGGCGAATTAATTCTCGATAATTCGTCATCCCTTTCGCCGGCGATTTATCTGAACGGCCCGCGCTGGATGGAGTTCCTTCGGCGATCGTGCCGCGGAGAAAAAGGGGGCTCATTAGTCAACCGGCCCGTAATAAATGCAACTGCAGGTGTGATGATAATTATGGTCGTTCCCGTCCCGCCGACGCTGACTGCCCCCGCCCCACCGCTTTTAGTGGATTTTTATGTTTCCCGCGGTCGATTCCGCTACCGACCGCTCGGAAATACTAATTACTCACGATGAAATATGAATAGAACCCTCTCCTCCGACAAATGATTTTCCATTCCCATGACTAGGCTACGCTTTTTATCCGACCGTGCATCTACACTCCCGAGCGCACGCGAGACTTGATTAACTATCCCGCGGTTCTTTAAAAATAGTTTCATACAAGTCTCTCGGATAATGTTTGTCTATTTTGCACGCTTTCAACTTACCGAACGTGGTTTACTCATGGTTCCATATTTTGCAAGCAACAGAGTAGCAACGGGATGTACGGGATTCTCATCAAAATGATATTTAAAACAAAAGTACCAAATTTTCAGCTCGATTTTATCGGATTATTTTGTTATATGTAGCTATTATACGATAATATTTCAATACAAAATTATAAATATACATGTAGAATTTGAAGAAACCTTGAGGAAATGTGGTTGAGAAATTGTGGGACGAGTTAGATAGAATAAGAGAAGTGTGCCCAAAATCAAAATTTTGTTCAGATTTCTGACAAACAATTTGATTTACATGTTCTCCGCATAAGGAACAAGTAGTAAGTACCATTTTTATTTGATCATAAACATCATACTGTTGTTGCTTGCGTCTGAAATAACTCTGTTATTCCTCAATTTACAAGATAGACCGACGAGAACATTTTTCCTAGTATCTGTAAGCACAGCTTTGTGTCACTTCCTTAAGATGACAGAGATACCAGCTACAATAGAGTCGATAGTCTTTAGCGTCTTTTATCTCGCGTTTACGCGCCT
This sequence comes from Seladonia tumulorum, assembly GCA_913789895.3. NCBI lineage: Eukaryota > Metazoa > Arthropoda > Insecta > Hymenoptera > Halictidae > Seladonia > Seladonia tumulorum. The sequence goes on from OU565266.1 coordinate 30,769,042, forward strand.
CCGGGGGAATTTATGTCCGCGCGTAACACGTCTCTCTCTCTCTCTCTCTCTCTCTATCTATCTATCTATCTCTCTTCGTGTACATTTTAGAGCGTAACACGGTTATTATTCCGCGTGGCGTGCGCACGAGATCATGACAGGTTCTCCTTCTTCTCAAGGAAATTCTTCCTTCGGGAACCGTGTCTACATTCTGGGTTATTAATTCCGGGATAGATGGTTCCGCCGTGGGATGGAGTACTTCATTAAATAGAAAGTGTATCTAGGATTAACATTAACGATAGAATAACAGGGTTCTCTACTCAAGGATTTCGTGAATTACATATGATCGTGATGGCCGCGCTTACGATGCCATAACCGAAGTTAGTTGCTCGACGTCGTGTTCAGACGCCGAGCTAATGTATAAGGGACTTCCGCGGGATGTAATTAAAACATTCGGACACGAGCTCCTGCTCTACTTTGAGATGAGGCAAATAAGCGTAGTAAACTTTGTTGCGTTACAGTTTGCTCGATTTAAGACAAGGACAGAAATCATTTTGTTGTTGGGACTTTTTTTTAGGAAATGAAAAAATAACATTTGAAGGTGAAAAAACATTTAGAATATTATATTACTCACGTATTTAGGTATCCTCTCAATTAACGGATTAGTTTCAGGTAGAAAGCTCGTCAATTTGTACTTGCAAAGTGGCCCTACATAAATTTCCCTATATATTCATTTCTACTGGGTATTTGTAAACGAAAAAACTTGTATATATCATTTAAATATGAAATAGATTGTCCTAACAATTTCAAAGTTAACCGATCCATAGTTTCTTTAAAAAAAAAATCGCAAAGATCACCCTACTTTTAACGTTAAGGGGAGATTCTCGTGTAACAGGTACAAGAAATCGATTTTCGTATTATAATATATTTTCTTATATCTTTTATAATATATTTTTATGTACAACTAGGTGTTTTTAGCATTTTGTTATCGAATTCTTAAAAATAGCAAAGTTGCAGACCGCTTAGCGCTATGCGGCACTGTTGGATCGCCATTAAACTCGTTTCCCGGGAAACTCGTACGTTCGTACGTTGTCCGATAAATAAATAAACAGGAGCAACTGAAAAAAGAATATTTCCCCATAGCACAAGGACGTGTGTACGCATCCCAGCAAAGTTCGATCCCGTACGGTCAATACGTTGCAGGAGAAAAAATTCGGGAATATCGTTTACCGTCGAAATCACTTCGTTCTCCGTTAAAGCGTTATCGGTCGTAAAAATGCGAAATATTTGTGAAAGAGGAAGCCGTGATTGAATCCGACAGTGGCATCGACAGCAGAAATTCGCTCGACGAGCAGCTTTACGCAATATCCGTGGTCGGCGGGTTTGTTTAAACCTGGGCCCGCCGATCGATTCGAGGTTTCTCTTATTGTCCACGCGGAATTGCACGAAGAAAATCGCGCGGAAATAATTGCGCGTCGGTTTCGCCATTAATGCGGCCGAGCTTCGAAGGCGGAAACGAAACCGTGCCCGAGGCGGCCCGGGAAGAGAATGGGAAAACTGGAAGAGCCCTCGACGAGACGAGACGAGACGAAATCTCAACTAGGTTCGCTATTCTCTCTCTCTCTCTCTCTCTCTCTCTATCTGTCTCTCTCTCTTTTCCTCTCTCTCCCTCTCTCTCTCTCTTTTCCTCTCTCTCTCTCTCTCTCTCTTTTCCTCTCTCTCTTTTCCTCTCTCTCTCCCTCTCTCTCTCTCTCTCCTCTCTTTCTCCAACTCTCTCGTGTCACAGCCGCTTTCAGACTCATCCCAGCGAGCAGCCCCCGTTATCTGGCTGCACATTAAACAAATATTACGACCACTAATCGCAGGGACTTCGGTACTAAAAGCGCAGGCACAAGTTTCGCGCAAGTTTCGCCCGGGTAACTGGTTCGTGATACAAGATAGACGCGCGTCGCGATTCACAGTTTACAACGCAAACACCTCGGGAAGCAGCCCTTTGTCGACGACGCGACCCGCCGCGAGTCAAATCGATTTCACGGATCCTCGTTAACCGAGCCCCGAGCCGGTTTGATCTCTCGTTCTCTTAAGGGGGCTATCTCTCGTAAACTAGACGAAAAATCGATTTATTTTTCATTGCAGTTTTTAAAATGTTTTCAACTCCGACAGCAATATACAATTATATGTATTTCTCATGGATATCGATGGATATCGATTCCACCACTATCACTTTGTACAACAGCTTTTTGACAACCCCTCTTTTCTACTATTTCTTTAGGGGCTGCGGAACACTGATCAACATGTATAGAGCTATTTTATTGTGATTTTTATGTAACAAAAAGATATACGTATTATTGTAGTTATGTATTTGCAAGCTTTTAGTTGTAGTGTGCCGCGGAATTGTTGGGAAAACGTTATTGCGCCGTGGAAGATAAAAGGTTGCGGACCACTGCTGCATAATACAATTAGACTGCGGATCTTTATGCAAAACAAAAAATGTTTGCATTGATTGCAAGACACAGAATCGAAACAAAAGTTTTTTTTCTTCTTTTAATTAGTTTATTGAGCCGAAACCAACTCGCTGATGTCCTTAAATGTGTTTAGTATGTCCACTGATTAAATTTATGCTTACCCATTTTTGTCATAAATGCATAAAAGTCGCAGTCTAAATATAGTGATTAAAAGTCATCTTGATTTGTCTGTTATAGTCCGCCCCGAGATTTTGAATCTACGCCAGCAAGATTCGATCTTTAAACATGCATTTATTGTGGGCGAGATGGAACCAAGGAACTAAAAAAATTAATAATAATTCATGAAGATTTTTCAGCGTTTACGTGAGATGTCCCTCTTCAAGTATCACGAAACCGAATGTTCGCGAACGTTTAGGTATACTCTCACAGTCGACGCGTCTTTTTTCCTCCATCACTCAGCGCCGCTGGAATTTCGGCTGATTGCATCTCCAATTCAAATTATAATTGAAACGAGCTTTGGGAGAGTTAAAATTTATTACATCCTCGCTGATGATCCGGCAATATTAACGCGCCGGTGTTCCAGCTTTTCGAGAATCCTTCCGTATTTATTTAGAGCACCACCAACTGTAATCGACAATTTTGTGCACGTTGAAGCCGATGAATTTAAAAAATTGTCTGTTTCCAATGTGCATCTGGTATAGAAAGATGGAATAATATTATAACTATTTTTTGATTGGAGACTTTAGCCATGTGTTCAAGCATGATATTCTCTAGAAAGCCGTTTTGTAATTTTCACGTCTAGTTTAACTCGGAACCGAGCAGCCAGATTATTACATTTATAACACGCGGTGTTTTAATCTTATATAATGCTTGTATAATTGCATTTGTTTTATTAGCTTGCGCCCGTTCTTTGTAATGAATTGTCAGTGTTACCGTGTACGGAAAAAGCTCGAGCTACATTTAAAACCACTTTATCCGTTAATCTTTTGTTTTATTCCATCTAGTCAATCTCGCGAAGAAAATGCAAGATTAAATCTACTAAATATATATTTGTATGTTTGTTTGTTTTTATATGTTTGTTTGTTCTTTTGTGTTATATTTGTTTTTTGTTTGTTTTTGTATTTTTTACTCTTTTACATTTACTGAATATATATTTTAATTTCTTTTGAATCGGAACCAAATTCTATCTCTTTGTAATCGACATGAACGCGTTACTTACCAGAAGCCTATTAGTATGGTTTTCAATGACTGCAGAACAATCTTGAAAGAGAGTTAAATCGACTTCGTCCCAGAGGGTAGTTCGTTGGTTCATTTAAAATGCATTGTAAAAATTGATTAACACGAACATTAATTGACCGTGGATTCATAGTACGTTTAAAACAGTACTTTATTTTAAATTGCCTTTTAATCAGTTCACTGGAATTACTCGAATGTAGAGCGGTTTATTTTTCGCTCGCAGAGAGGTACTGTTATAAATACAATATTAATTCCATTTGTTCAAATTCCAAATAAGTTTAGAAGTGTAGTTGTAATAACCTGATCACTCTCCGTAAATGCGGACGGCCGCGGTAACAGCAAAAAGCGAGCAATTTTCGATCGGGCTGCCGAGGGCAGCCAACTCGTTTCCAGGAGTACCGAATAATTATAATAATATCGTTGTAAAAAGCCTGGCAACAGGGAAATTACGATCGGTGAGCGATGTCGTTCGTTGAATCGGCGTACCTATGGTTGGTCGATTCCCGTTATCGCGCGTCATTTCCGCAAATGGCCGTATTCCGATCCGGCGATTTAAATTTAAATTTAATTTTCTTTCATCGCGGGCAACGGACAAATATGGCCGTCGATGATTGATTCAAACGTTCGTTGAACGAAATGTTGCCGACGGACTCCGCGCGTTCCGCCGACTACGCCGCGCCGCCGCGCGTAATAATAAAACGGCACGTGTCGCCGCGTTAGCGACAGCCGGAATTTTATCGTTCCCGCGTGTACGTACACAGTGCGATTATTCTGTCACTTCATTGACCGTGCTTTATCAGCCCTGACGCGGAGATGGAAAGGCCATTTCATCCTCGGCTGGCGATTTCATAAATCACTGATCATTTGACCGGCCTTGCCCCGCGGACACACGCCCCCCCCCCCCCGTGAGTTCGCGTTTCATGGCGCACGTCCACAGGAAATTTCTTTTTTTTTTCATTTCATCAATTTTTCCCGTCGAACCAGAAGGCTATCGCTTGCGAGAAAGGTGTCTGCAATAGCTTCGCGCTCCTTCACGCCTATTTACGCGAACGACACCGAGAAAAACAAGAATGACGATCGAGGCGCCATTTCTCAAAGCGAACCGCACCGAAGCAGTGCCAATAACGTCGACGTACAGATTCGTGAAACAATACGTCGCCAGACTTTCGAATGTTTAAAACAATCTCTATTTCCTGCGATCGGAAGGAGGGGGAAGGTGGTGGTCCTCGCGAAAACGAAAAAGTTCCGGCGGAGAACGACGATTACGGTTCCTTCCAATAAAGTTCCGTTGGCTCGGAAAGCGTTCGTTTTACATTCGAAACGTTAACCCCTTTGCGCGGCCCGAGGCCTTTCATGAAATTGAATTACCCCCGAACGGAAAGGTTCTCTCTCCCGTGGATATCGACGAGCCTGATTCTTCGGCGATCGGCGAACACGACCGTTCGACAAGTCTTCGATTATCCGCCTGCTTGACGAGCTGTTAGCTCCTGTCGGCCGGACGGACGTACATTTCCAACGGTATGTTTCCCTCGGTGTGCCCGAGACCCTTGTCGGAACTTCCGTAGCCGTCTGTTCGGCTGATCGTACACTTTATTCGGAATGCTGACCAGCACGGATCGAGTTCAAGATGTGTACCATATATTAGGGGTACCCATAAGTAATCAAATATTTGCAAAGAATTTGTTTTGCCTTCAGTTCTGTACCGATCGTTAAACAGGGAACACATATTCTTTTACAGTTTTCGGTAAAACAGGCTGTGATATTGCTCACTCTATCATCTTTCCAGATCTCTGGAGGGTTATTTAAGAAATAAAACATTCACTTCTGTAGATGATGTAAGGAGGCACCTCCAGTCATATTTTGTTTCACGAACCCTGGATTGCTATAAGAGGGGGATTGAAAATGTGCAGGAATGATGGCAAACTAAACTATATAATATATTAAGAAATAAAAACTTGAATTTATTACAAAGTTTGTTTTAGATTTCAAAATAATGGATTACTTATGGGTCCCACTAATATAAGAGAAATTGTGCAAGTTGAACGAATTTTCTCAAGGTTAAAAAACGTGCGTACCATAATCTCCCTATTTTTCCCATATTCTACAAAGTTTCAGCTTTCATTTTTAAAAAATTTCATCGTTCTACCTCATTTCTATCGACAGTTCTTTGATTTCGAATCCGATTTTGTCCAAAACCACTATAGTGGTGTTACCGTTCAAAGTGATGCTTTCCACAGAATCCGCTATAGTGGCGTACCGTTCAAACTGGTGCTTTCCACGGAAGCCACTATAGTGGCGTACAGTGCTTCAGAGGTTAAAGAAGGCCAAGAGCCAGCTGCGAATTCGACAAGCCAATTTTCTTTCTGATAGTTTTTCCGTTGTTCTGCCAATGGCGTTTGCTCGAGCAACGGAGCAGTGAAATAATAAGGCATAAACGAAATCGTGTACACGGATCGGTTGGTTCGCGCGTCTGGGTGTTCATTCGGCGTAACCTAATAGCGGACAAGTGTGCGCGTTCGAAAGGGAAATGACTGCGGGATCGTTGAAGCGCGAGATAATTGAACGAGGAGCTCGCTTTTATTTACTCAGCCCGACGGTTTTCCGGATGTAACCGCCACGAGAGGCGGAAACAGCGAAACGGCCGACGCAGTTTCCGATCGGATTGCACCGAGGCTCTCCGTAAATCCCGGATCCAAGACAGGAAATCACGGAGCACAGTTATTATCAGGTTCTCGTGCTCGTAAAACGTCCGAGAATTATACGGTCCGGGTATCAATCGGCCGGGTTTCCATCCATCAATTTCGGCTGATCTGACCGAACGTTCTCTTCTCTTCTCTTCTCGTTCGCCGGTCTTTTTTCTTCCAATCCCTCCCCTCCTTCCCCGGAGACCGGAAACTGGGAATAGTGCGCGCGGAACCTGGTTATAAATGAAATTCAACAGGGCTCCCGGTCGCGGTCCGCCGCGTATTATGACGACGATTAAAACATTAGGCCGGCGTCGTAAACGACACCGGTGCTTAGCACCGAAGAAAGCGACGGTGGCGAACTGCTCTCTATAAAAGTACGTTGTCAACCGTCTACGGCATCCAGTTGTTCGCGGGCTATTCCCGAAATCACGGGGACCATGGCGACCATGGTGAGTACCATCTTATCCAACATCGAATTTAATACATGCACCATAACCATTAAATATTCATCAGCCATCTTGGCGGACGATTTTCTAATTTTTATTGAGTGACGATCACTAGTCCTTCAGATCCTAAAGATACCTTGATGTACCATTTTTTATTTACTTTTCTTTAAGCTGGTTGATCCTTTAAATCTGAAGGTACTTGGAGCACCTTGGAGCACCATTTTAGCTAATTCTTTCATAAATATAGACCATCAGTCAACCCTTCAGATCCTAAAGGTACCTTGAAGTACTATTTTCACTTACTCTTTCTTAAATAGGATTCACACTTCTCTGAATGTATTAGTCACATTTGTAAATTTTCTCTTTTGGAAAACCGTTCCGAAAATAGACATTTATACGAACCATATTCACTGATCATTTCCAGCAGGATCAACTCAAAAGTCATAAAAGTGTCCGAGATACCATAAGAATGAAAATCGGAATCTCGCTCAGAGACAAGCATCCCCTCTAAAATTTGATTTAAAATCGTTCTTCGAGAGTGTTGGTCATGATGCAAAGAGCAGTGCACTAACACCGCAGCACAAATGAAAGAAAACACTTCCTGATCACAGAGCAACATTACGGAATATCTTGACTCTGCGCGCGGTAGCGTCGTTTCATCATCCCCTTCGAGGGTGAAATTGCATATCTCCGGTCCAAACCGCACGGTCGTTGATTAAATTTCCAGTTAATAAGCGGCGGGGCATTTGCATTTCAAGAAGAATACACTAAGGCCCCGGCAACACACTGCTCTTCTACTATGTCCGCTGTTAGACCATCGTTCCCGGGCGCGTTTAACAGGTGGAGAACGGATACAAGCGTCGGGAAACGTCGCCGCGGCGGTCCTAAATGCGACTTATTGTTCGAGCGATCCTCCAAGTTGCGACGATCGAGATTACAAGAGCCAATTGACCTCCTTACCCCCCATCGGTCTCACACCCGACTAAACGCAGCGCGAGCAAGATGGTGCAGCCGCTCGGCAGTTTCTCTAAATACGCTCGGGGCCGGTTGAATCTTTCAGTGCGCGTGTATCGTCCGTGTTTTGAATTTTTTTCGGTTGGAAATAAAATTTCTGATTGCGTCCCGTGTCGGTCCCCATTGCGTCGCGGCGAGAATCGCTCGGCCAGATAAACCTAAAATGAAATGCTAATTCGGAATTCCCGGTAGCGGGCGGCTGTAGTTTTTTTTTTTTGCCTCGGATGCGCCGCGAATAGCATAAATCACCGGCCGGCCAGTGACCCGTGAGCTACTGCAGGTCTCGTTTTGTCGACCGGTTCGCAAAATGGTGGTTCGATATAGCATTTCCCCCCCTAACGTCTCGGTCGATTCTATAAAGACGTTCTTCTGTCTTTACCGTTCAATTTCCATCTTCTTGCGGTACTCATTATATTTTTCTTTCGCAAATATCTGTGTACATTGATAATAATGGCTAACGTGGCAATGTGACGCTAGAGAGAAAGAGAGAGCCCATATGGAGGAAGTTTCATGTATCTTCGTCTCCGAGTAGTGAGACGTGACATTGTTCCTCCGAAGTAGCGAGAGGTTACAGAGAGAATACTAAAACGAAAGATGAAACAGCTCCCACACCTTTCTACCGTCACATTGTGCGTCCGAAGTGGCGAGACGTTACAGGGGGAACAGTGTGCTGGTTCATCGACCTTTCCTTTTGTCTGTTTAAAACTGGCCGGTTAAGCGGATATTATTTTCCGGTTTTCCGCTCGACGTGCTCGGTACCGAGCGTCGCGTTTTACGCGGCCATCGCCGGCCAAAATGGCGCGCGAGCCCCGACGTTGCTTTATTGTTTCGGTTAGCCGAGCTAATGTCCGGCGCGCGAGCACCGTGTCATAATGAATTCGCTTGCGGCTAAGCGATTTTCGAAAATTAGTATCATGTGCCAGCGCTTTTGTGCTCGTTGATCGAATTATAAAGCCCGATAAACACGATTTAGATAACTTCTATGGCGTGGCTATAGAGCAGCGCGGTACGTACGGTGCATGCTTGCGTACGAATTTTGATAACGAGAACGTATTCTTTCTATTTTTCGTTTTCCCGCAGGCGTGGCTACCGGCCATCGCGCTGCTACTGACAGTTGCGGCTGGCCAAGATTTGACACCGACCGAAGGGAATCGACCGCGACCACCGCCCAGTAGCCCGGAGCTGGCCGATTACATCAGGATGAAGCGACAATTGCTGCTACCGCCGTCCCGATTGTTGGCTGCGCGCAACTCTGACAAGCTCCTCAACGCCGAGAGACATCCGAGCAAACGACAGTTGCCCGACCTTACCACCAATTTCCAGTCCATCCCGCTCCAGCTGGGCGTCCAGCAAGCTCCGCCTGTCCATGGGACTGTGTTCGGAGCGACCCCCAAGTCGGATATCGCGCCGAACATCCAGGAACCCGTGAAACAGGGCATCCAGTCTAGGATGTCCACTGTGCCCACGCACATCACGTTTGTCACTCCGCAGATCGTTCCCGCACAAAGAAGAGTACACGGATACGAGTCGCCCACTTTCTATCACGGACATCATAGTTTTCATCATTCTCACCATCACGGACATCAAGCTCATCACGATCATCATGCCAAGCACAAACACGAGCATGGTCATAAGCATCATCATGGTCACGAGCACAAACATGGTCATGAACACCATGCGGAGCACAAGCATCACGAAGAACACAAGCAACACCATGACCATCATCATCATCATGGTCACGATCATCATCATGGTCATAAACATCACTCCGATCATAAGCATCACCATGGCCATGATCATAAACATGATCATAAACATGAACACGGCCATAAGCATGGTCACGATCACAAGCACCATGGCGAACATCAACATCACCATGGACATCAGCATCATTCGAAACACGAGCATCACGAGGAACATAAACACCATGCTGAACATCATCATCACCACAAGCATCACCACCATAACGAGCATCATCATCATCACGATCATCATCATGTGAATGAACATCACCATCACCATACTCACAAGGAGACAGAGAATCATCATCACCATCATGGACACGAGCACAAGGAGGATCATAAACACGCTCACAAGGAAGATCACAAGCATCATCATGGTCACGAACATAAACACGGACACCACGAACAGCATCACCACGGACACCACGAGGATCATCATCATAAACACGGCCATGACCATAAACACGCGCATCACCAGGATCATCATCACAAACACGGTCACGAGCACAAGCATGGTCATCACGAGGAACATCACCATGGACATCATGAAGATCATAAACACGATCATCACGAGGATCACCATCACAAACACGGACATCATCACAAGCATGGTCACAAGGAGGAACATCACCACGGACATCACGAAGATCATCACCACTCTCACCATCAGGACCACAAACATCACCACCACGAAGAACATAAACACGGTCACGAGCACAAGGAGGAACACAAGCATGGTCATGACCATAAACATCATCATGATCATCACGAGGACCATCATCATCACGAGCATCACAAACACCACGAAGGCCACGAACACAAACACGCACACCATCACGAAGAAGGTCACAAACATTTCGACGACCATCATCACAAACATCACCACGAAGGCCATCACAAACATCACGAGCAACATCATCACTCAGCCTACGAGCAGCATGGGCACGAGTACAAGGGCGTGGGCGGACATTTCTTCGAAGCATCACAGAACCATGAGGAGTACGTGTTCCCAGAGGAAACCGAGACGGTCGTTGTGGTACCGGAAGTACCGGATATCCTTAAGATCGACAAGAAGAAACCGGATGTCGCTGCCACCGATGTACAACCGGCCACTGCTCAGCCTTAGGGTATCGGATATTATACTTCGGATGTTATACAGTTGCTTTTGTTGTTGATAGAGTATAGAATGGAATCTCTTGTACCCGAATTGAAAGTGGATCTTTTCGAAGATAATCCACCTGTATCTGTAACGAAAAGTGGATATTTTAATCAGAATTCAAAGAGGTATTGGTATTCCTTTTGTCTTGACGTCTTGAATTTGATAATTGCGATCTAACCATGATATCATCATTGTTGTTGTTGAACACTTTTAATTGTTACCGAGTTTTTCGATAGCTTTTTACCGATATCATCTTTACATGATAGTTTAGAAAGATTTGAATCAAAGTCAAATTTTTATATTTATTGAAGGGAGTTAGCCTGTGAACTAAAATTGAGTAAAATAACAATTTCATAAAAAATGATGAGACTATACGAAAATTGAGATAGATGCTTTCTTTCATTGTTATCGGTATACATTAAAAGTTTGAGCATTTCCCATAGCGCATACCTAAGGTAAAATCAATATACTTGACTTACCAGTTAATTTCGCCAAGCAAATTGAAAGAGTTCAAACGTTTAGAAAATCCACAGAAATCAATTCTTCACTGCACTAAGGAAACTGATTAGAATATCACTTCTATATAAAAACGTTGCATGCTTAGAATCACAATACACCGCTACATTCAAGACAAAAACATTTGAATAAAAGGATTCTGAGTAAGCGAGTGCCTAGTTCGGGTAGCAGAGGTTCCGCCGCATAGCTTTACGTAAACTTCCCTAGATTTACTTTCGTTGGTCGGCGGGTGACAAGGACAAGTTAATCGCAAGCTGTTTCTCGTTAGTCAGTCCCAGTTGTATCTTTTGTTGACACCTTTGAAATATAAAGTTTTCACAAGTTTCTCCGGTTTTATTAATCTCCCCCTTCCCTGCGTAAGTCCGATAGGAGGAGGTCCGCCGTCGTTCCAAACTGCGATAGCGTTTAAACTTCGGTCCAAAGATGTTCGGAATCTCGGCGCGGAGCGGATATCTTTGGTCCACGGGTGAACTCGCGAGGGAAATAAACGTGGAGGACGGGGAACTGAGGAGAATAAGGAACAACAGAGAAACGCGAAAGCGCCATTTAATGAAACGTCGGCAAGCTAACCGACGCGCGGCGGTAGAACAATATCGCGATGGACAATCGGAGCGAGTGCTCGCGTAAAGAGGAAGTCCAGCATCGAGGAGATTTTGTTAACAATGAACGTTGAATACGGTCGAGCGAGCGTCGAATAAATTCAACTTCCGGCGCACAGTGGTCCCAAAGCCCGAAAACGTGGCCAAAACCTAAAAAATGAACTTTCAGGTAGGTAAGTTTTAAGCATGGGGTTGGTTACTCTAAGAGTGTTTCTAAGTGGTGTTAAAAAGCAAAATGATCATTTTTGGTACCTGAGCAACAGTCACAGTCCCAACTTCGAGTTCATTAGACCGTGTCTTTTTAAGCTTGTGAAAAATTACAAATTGTATTGAAAAGAATCGATTTTAATTGTGCATTATGGATGCTGTTTGTGGAGGTAAGTTGCATTGTTTTTAGTGCCAAATGTTTATTGTTAACTGATATCTATGTATGCAAAGGAGAGAGAGTCCAAGTGAAGGCATAAATTTTTAAAATGTAGAGTAAAAGTTGAAAGTCTCGCCGACCCACGCGCTAAAACTTGTTGGAGCTTCTACTGCATAGTATTGTCTTGCAATTCTAAAAAAATTGGCTGCACATAGTTGCACCTTTGGTCGTAACATTGTTTTTTGTAAGGCAGAGTAGGTATTTTATGTGGATTCCGTGCATTTCTTGAGAGAGATATGTACTAAGTCTTTCTGTAAAATTTAAACATATTTTGAATAGAATGTCAATTTTTTATAAAGAATCATATATCCGAATTTTTTTAACACCAATTTTCAAGTAGAACCAATAATTTTTGAATGTATATGTCCGGCATATTGGATCCGCCATTTTGTTTTTCCTAATTACAAGTTCAGATTCGTGATCAGCGACTCCCAAAACGGCGTAATACCAATTTTCAAACAGAACCAATAATTTGTTAAGACGTTGTGAGGTTTTGACCACGTTTTGGCGATTTGGGACCACTGTGCGGCGGCGGGGTTATTCCGTAGTACAACGAAACACCGCTTTTGCTCCCCTCGATAGCCGACCGATTTGAAGAACTCGCGAAAATAGTCGTAATCCCGGAGCTCTTTGGTTCATAATGCTCGACTTAAGGCCCTGTCCTCGACGGAAGGCCGCTATCGAGACAGAATCAGGATTAACAGGATCGCGGCGAGCACGAGTCGTGTCAGAGGGAAAGAAAAATACGGGGAAGATCGTCCCTGAGCAACCCCACGGCGAGTTATTCCTCGGCCGAATAAAAGATTCGGAATTAAAAGGATCCTGCGCGAACCGGCACAATGAGCTCGCTGAAATCTCGTTCCTGCAGACTGTTTTGGGGACGGAGGTTTTGTGATGGCACGTCACAATGCGAAAATTGAGAATACTTTGTTGGACCCTGACGGCACAAGGAGAAATGGTCCGCATGTTTTATTCAGGTTTATTGAGTCGTCGGATCGCTGCCTATATTGATTATGCTGTGCCATGGTTCGCTCTTTATTAAAAACACGCATGTGCTTGCACGAATTTATTATACAGGGTGAGGCACTTAAAACCTCCGCTCAATTTTTTGTTCGGGAAACGCTTCTCTCTAACAAATCCCGAGAAAACAATCAACGTGTGGCAAAAATGTTTCGATCAATAATCTACAGTTTACAAAACAGAATAAAAATGCGGTTCTCTAATAAATCTTCACGGAACTATCAACGCATCGCAGATGAAACAATTCCCAGACACTAAGGGATGCTTTGGGGATGTGATGGATGATTCGATAAAGAATTTAAAAATTCGCCTCGACCCAGTAATCTACGGTTCGAAAAATAGAACAAAACTGCAATTTCCTATTAAATCTCAACGAAACGATCAACGCACCACCGGCAAAAAATTCTGCAACGCTGGGGGATGGTTGGGGGAGGGTGTCCGGTGATTCGATTAGGAATTTAAACATTTGCATCGGCCAGTAATCTGCCGATCGAAAAATCTCGGGCGTAAGAGGCTTACCGGTCCGGTTTCTCCGCGAGGAAAATTAAAATGGTGCCGACGGCGATGGTTAGTCTCGCGGCGGGATGATGAAAAAGGACCAAGGAGGATCTGTGGGAACGCTGCGCGGCGGAGGGATCGATTTTCCGGGGGAAATTCGGAAAACCAGAGACGTCTGCCGCGCGGAATGGGTTAATAAATCGCGCGCCGCGATAGATCCTCGTGAAACGAAGCGAAGAAAAAGAACCCGGAGAACGGAGGAAGGTATGGAAGCCCGCAGACTTCGCCATCTTGGGATTTAAATTGGTCCGGCTGGTTTATCAGCATGCATTGGCCGGCGCTTGGAAAGTACTCCACAGGCAACGCTCCTTTTCCCAGTTTTAGTTTCCTCCAGCAGCGAGACGCTTAGAGACGCGGGAGATAAGCTGGAAAAGCAGGGTGAAACCGGGGTGAAACCGCCCCGATACCCGGGAATTCCATGCCGCGGAGTCGAGTAAATCGTGGCCGGAATGAAAAGTTTAGGGTCGTTCGAGTGTCGCGTTACGTTCGACCAATTTACCGTGCCGAATTCTTTCGGGACGTCTTCCTCTGCTCTCTCTCTCTCTCTCTCTCTCTCTCTCTCTTTCTCTCTCCCTCTCTCTATTTTTCGCTCCGCATCTAGCGATCCGGCGCAACGTTTTGCTTCGGAGATATTCGAAAACACCCGGGCGGACGCCAACAGTTGTTAGACGAAATGGTTCAATGTCTGATTGGACACCTTTTCCGGGTGAAATGTGGACGTGTCTGAAGTCATTCTACTGTAATGGCGGGTATAAGACGTTAGACGATGAGAAGTATGTAAATTAAAAGTTTCATGCAAAATAAAATTTGTCCGTGTCGGTAACAATGGGTTTCTATGCAAATTAGTTTCGATGCAAAATAAAATTTGTCTGTACGGGTAACAATGAACAGGAGTCAATCAGAAATTTCTGTCTACCTTTAAGCGGTGACGGGTCACTATGATCCATACCAAATTCGCACACGTAGGTATCATAAAAGAGACTAGAAGGTTTTAGTATCTTTACAATAAATTATAAACGTTTAAAACATTCAGGTATTCACGATTCATTTGCAAAATTAAATCATAAATGACCCAGATAATCTGAAACAAATACATTGCAGGTCTTAACTTCTTTTAATCAGTCTCACGCGTTAAATCGCGCATACTCGTTTGTAAATGCATAAAATCCGCAGTCTAAGTATGGTATATAGTTGCATACAAAACGCACGGAATAAACTGATACCGGGTTAATCTCCTTAAAAATGACGATTATCGCTTACTATACACAAGGTATTAGATAGATGAATTTAATAACATTACACTATTAACTTGTATAATGAACGAAGCTAACTGTGCCAAAATATAATATGTTTATGGCTGTATTTTCGGGGCAGAAATTGCGGTGTGCGTGAAAAGGTGAACAAACGCAAGAATAATTCATAGATAAATAACGAAACGGCAAAACAGCAGGAAATAAAAATCGAAAAAATGAACAAAAGGTTCGCCACGATTGTTCGTTGCGAGTCGCGCGAGATTCGATCGGGTCCGGGCCGGCAGAGTGCCGCAGATTAATGCAAATCTGGAGTGCAAAGTGTCTCAGGGCAATGGCGTAAGTGTTCGTTAACGGAAAAGCATTGCATCCATAATTCAGCGAGCCGGCGACGGTCTCCGGCTAAGGTAAAGAACTTTTTCCAGCGGACCCGGTGTTCTCAGACGGTTAACGGGAGACAAGACGGTGCGGATCGCGTTTCGGGACGAAGAAAACAGGAAATAGGATGTCGACGGGGAAGAGGAATGGGTGCAGCGCGGGACGTGAAACGGTTCCGGAGTCGCATGCAAATGTTCGACAGTCGTTAATAGGCTACTTAATCGTTCTAGAATGGAGAGTCGGAGGAGATCGTTCCTCGCGAAACACCGAACATCGTTTCTACCTCGACGCCTTTCCTCGTCGTATCCGTTCGCTTTTGTAAAAAGGAACCGGAGGCAGTCCGGCTCTCTCGTTCCCGGAAGTAATTACCGTTTCTTGCGACCGACGCCAGATCAAAAAGTGAAATTACGACCGATGCATCTGCTGGTTCCGCTGGTTCCGCTGGTGGAGCTCCGCGCCACCCTCGTGAACTGGCTGAAGTCAGTCGAATGCAATCAAATGCTCATAAACCGAGTTTACGGGTTCATGAACGGGCCCGTGCATCGCGTGCTACGGCACTTCTCATGATTATTATTGACTAGACGATATTCAGGGACTTCAAAACGGTAGGCACAAGTTTGAGAACAATTTCTGTGCTCGTACACTACTTTTTAGGTATCTACACATGTCTACGAACGTGTTTTTTACGGTTCTCCTTGACCAATTGCAAAATCATGCACCGTTTCTTTTACTCAAACACTATCGAACGGACTAGGATTCGTGGGCGTCTACACACTGCGTGCAAAGATGCTTCTTATGTTTATTGTTTAACAGATGGTGTCCAGGGTTTCGGATACAACGGACACCGGCTTACTGCTCACCTTATTGTCAAACGCGATCAAACGCATGCAAACTCGGACAATACTATAGATATTTTCTACGTTTATTATCGAGTATTCAGAGTTCAAGAATCTAAACACAAAAGACACAAGCTTCTACTGTTCTTACCTCTCAAACACGGTTAAACAGCCATAAACCGGAGAACAATCCATCTCCAATCATCTTCATCCTTTGGACATTTTTGGCATTTTCTCGTGAAAATTTATAGGATTATATAAAAAAATGTTGAAAATATTTGGTCCCCCAAAGTGAAGTTTAACACGTTGAACCCGGCCCCGATATTGCTGTCCTTTCCGTTCAGCGAGCGAGCATTTAACGGCGATTATTGAGACGGCTGGAATGAACAGAGATAAATAAATAAATAAATTACTACATTTATTTTTTAACTTTGATAGCGTCGGTCCCTCGGACCGGGCGCAACGTGTTAACCGAGACTTATAATCTCTCAAACCGATTTATTCCACCGTGACGTCTGGGTCCAACTGTTCCAGTGTCGGTTAGTTATGGAACGAGAAGGAGACACTTGCGAGATACCCCAAACAGTCTCACACGACAAACGATGATCATAACACGGTCAACGCGAGAACAAATGCTGACACCGACCAACCGGTGCAAGCCGGTAAGAAAAAGGAAGCACGAAGTTGGAAGGTGGCGGGACAAAAACGGAAAGACACGCGGGACCATAGATGACTGCTGATACCGTCCAATCTAATTTCAGCGGGGGACGGGGAGAGGGTTAGTTTCGACAAGGTAGCGTGCACCGTCGAAGAATTTTCCCCAGCGACAAGAAGAAGAAACGGGAAACGGAGAACACGCAGAATCGGGGGAAAAAGTGCAGTCCGGAAATCGGATCTGTGCCACGGGAAAGAAACTTACCGGAAGTTTCAGGCGCCCACGGCCCGCCCCCAACCCCCGACCACCTACACTTCGGGTCCGCGAGTGGAAATGCATTCGCGAACAGACGGCCACGCTTGAAAAAACCTGTCGCACGGTGATTCGAATTTAAGAGCTCGTAAAATCGTATTACGTTGGGATACCGCGGTCCCTGGGATCGGAAATAAATACAAAAAATGCCTGGTGAAGTGGAACGAAACGCGGATCGAGGATTGAATACGTCGTGGAGGGTCTTCGACAACTTTGCCGCCACGGCTAGACGCTGGAAACGGGGTGTTGAAAGTCTGTTGATCCCGTTAGATCCATTCTTCCTGATGGAAATTAAGGGGGTATTCTGGTTTTCGAGGCCCTTTTTGCACGACACTTTGGGAATTTCTTTCAGTGAAATTATTGAACCTTCCGCATTGAAAATTTGCACGCATACTGATTGGAAACTAAAGTACACGTGTGATTTTTTTTACAGTAGAAATAATCAAAATTACGCGAGTTATATATTCTTTAATAGAGTATGTTTTGAAAACATAGGTTGATGCGAGTTGCATTCTTCAAACGCCTGCGAGTACATAGATTTTGCAAATTCAAACAAATCCATTTGCACGCGTATTCTACTACGGTAATTATTTACTT
Source organism: Seladonia tumulorum (assembly GCA_913789895.3). NCBI lineage: Eukaryota > Metazoa > Arthropoda > Insecta > Hymenoptera > Halictidae > Seladonia > Seladonia tumulorum. The sequence goes on from OU565266.1 coordinate 30,786,915, forward strand.
TAGGGGCTTCCTCACCGATTTTGATGACCTTGAAATATGTTGTCAAGGTCATGATTCTGAACAACTTTTTCCTATACATGTTATCGCCGCTCAGCTTTAGTTTCCGAGATAATCGCAAAAAAGTGTCAACATCTCGAAAAGTGATCGGAGTAGGTGTGGGTTAGATTTTAAATTATGGCCACAACTTAAAACGAGTTCAATTAGTTGAGACCCACTGTCTTGTCTGTTCTGAGTATTAAGCATGAAACTATACGAATTCTTGGATGTCTGCAACAATCAAGAAAAGTTGATAGATTTTTTAGTTAACAGTAAAGTGATCCATGGCACGATGAATTGTATCAAGTGCAACGAAAATATACTACTTGATCGCGAAAACTTAATTTTTCGATGCCATAATATTATACTATGTAGTTACATTAGAAATCGAAACAAAAGACGTATAAAAACACAATGTAATTTCAAAATTTGTAAAAAAAAAAATGGTGTTATAAAATATACACCACTTCAAATAGAAAACTGTTAAGAAATCTGTTAATTCTAACCCTAACCCTAACCCACACCTACTCCGATCACTTTTCGAGATATTGAAACATTTTTGCAAATATCTCGTAAACTAAAGGCGAGCGGCGGTAACATGTATAGGAAAAAGTTGTTCAGAATCATGACCTTGACAACATATTTCAAGGTCATCAAAATCGGTGAGGAAGCCCCTAAAGTAAATAATTACCTCTATTACTTCTACTACTTCTTGATTTTAGCTTTAACTGCAAACTTTAAGAACTACCTTTTAATATGTGCGTTGGACAAGGCATATCTACCCTTACGGTTTTGTAATAATTAATAATAGTAATTATATACATTTGTTACGAGATAAAAAGCGAGATTTGACTTTTTAATCATGACTATGACGACGCACAATACTAACACGTTAGCACGGGAGCAAAGATACAGCACGTTATTAATCTAATCAGATGAAGAATGGAAAAATTGAATATACTAGAGTACGTTTAAATATGTTTAGAAGGAGATTACGAGAAGTATGATTAATAAAGGTGTAGCACGGTTAGCCGAGAACATTATTAGTGTATGATTAATAGAGCCTACGATAAGTATGATTAATACTTTCTGGAGGCATTCAACGTTAGGCTTATAGTAGCGTGCATTAACACGCTCGTAAAAATTTCAATTTGTTCTCTTTACTCTCATCTATTTCAAAATTATGTTTTACTTTTCACTTCGTAATAATTTTTTTCGTTAAAAAATTACCGAAGAAAGAACGAAGTTTCTGAAATTGTAAAGATGGGTTTTTCATGTCTAACGCAGTTTCTAGTGAGTGATAATTCTTTAAAAAATTTGCAAATATTCATATAGTACCTTCAAACATACTAAATTGAGATCATCAAATTTATTTGGACACAAATACTTTTTTGAATTATTTTATAATGTAAATAGTATGAAGCTGAATACGTGATGTTTACACACTGATCGAAATCGTCCGGACACGAGTGACCCCCTTTACTGACCCCATTTAACCCTTTACGGTCGTATGTCTGCTCTCAGCCACCACAGCAAAGAACCATACTGATCTTCTATTATACGAAGTCGACAAGCTTCGGAGATACGTAGAATTCGAAATACCAGCATGACGCATATGCATAAACTTGATACGACCGCAAAGGGTTAATTCCAACGAACGGCAACAGTACAGTCGGCTGGACAACGTTGTTTCGCAACAGTGGTATTTGTGACCGGGCAGGTCGTTGCTCAGGGATCGAGTGGAGAGCAACGGAGGCCGTCAGAAGTTAGAATTGCAAAATTAATTTGAGACAAAGTTTGCTAGAAAGTGAAGGAAAGCCCGAAGGAAAGTTGAATCGTGAGCGGCGAGTTGGAGAGGACGGGGCTGAGCCCGATAGTTGTATAAGGAGAGCGCAAACCAGCAACGATGGTCAAGTTTCAAGCGCTCGCATCCCTTCGCTCTCTCTCTCTCTCTCTCTCTCCTCTCTGTCTCTCTTCGCCGGGAGTTCATAAGTAATTCAGCCGGCAAATACTTTAATTGCGCTAAGCACGCTGGAACGACGCCACGAGATAACGCCGAACTGCGCGGCTGACTCGTCAGCTGCCGCGACGCGCATACATTTGCAATTTTCAGCCGTAAAACCCTTTTCTTCTCTCCCTCTTTTTCTCTCCCCCTCCCCTCTCTCGCTTTCTCTCTGTCTCTCTCTCTCTCTCTTTGTCATACCGTTTCTTCCCTTTCTTCATCCTTTTTCCTCGCCGCTCCCTGTTCTTTTTTTCTCCCAAACGTTCTCGAACGAACCACCGACGCGACAGTCAGCCAGTTTTCAACTTTAACCCGATGTCAAGGGTGGCTTTCCCGAGAAAAACGCGGAAGGGAATTGGAGAGACGCGGCGGAGTCGTTCGCCCAGGCCCGGAATTACACAACTTGTCGGAGGATTATGACGAAATAGCGTTACTTCCGTCGGAACTTTTCGTGTCCCGCATTTTATAGCGCTTAATGCGCCCCTTTCCTCGTCGCTTTGTCCCGCCGAAGTGCGATATGCCCCGCTGACAAAAAGGAAGAACGAGCAGATAGACAACGACGACGAAAGCGCAACGGGCCGGGCCGGTTCGTCCATCAGCTTAGGCCGACTAGATTTCATCTGGGGCGAGCATGCGGGTCAGCTTCCTAATTAAAACGCATAAACATACACTGCTTTTCTCCTGCAGCAAATCACGGTATTCCTCAACGCAAAAAGAAATCACGACAGAGATGATTTTATACAAGAAACTTGCCGCTGTAATACTGAAGACTTTTTGACAGACACGACCGATCGATTAATGTTCATATTTCTTTGGCAGCCGGGTGACAATGAATTTAAAAAATAATTTCAAGCGTTGCGATGATTAAACAGCGGATTTTATGCATTCATTAAAACCACTAGAAGAAATCAAAGACGTCGTTGGATTGCTTTTGCGATTTTTTAAGAGGATCAGAAAAAGAAAATATATTATCATTAGACAGCAGACTTTATGCGTTTATGACAAAAATGAGTGGCCGTAATTTTCAATGGTAAAAAAATTAGATGTCCTCAATAATACCGTTATATTATTTTCAGCCTATTAATCATATTACAAAAGAATATAACTTTTTATAACTGATTTATATAACTGAAAATTTGTATTTTGCATAAAGATCCACAGTAACGATATGTATAGGTTAATTTATCATTGAGAGAACTCATTATTCTAGCACACGAGCCGCGTTCAAATACAGTGACCGTAAAAGGAAGCTCGTCTGTTCAGAGCTGCAATCCTTCTGCTGTTACAGTGAATAATAGCGGATCAAGCATATCGTTCTGTGGCAGAGGTGAATTCAATCGACTGTTCAAGGCCACCTCTCTGAATACGAATGACGTCTCATCCTCAGTCTTACGACATCGGTAGTCAGCTTCCATATTCGGGGGAGAGGAGCCTAGGGTTCGCTAGAGCGGTCAAGAGATAGCGCAATAGAGTAACTATACGGTGCGCCGGAGTTAGCCCCTGAATAGCCTCGAGTGGCCAATTGAATTTGCGTGGGCAATAGCGTCGAAATCTGATCGATCGTTTGTACCTACTATCAATTCGCAGCTGCCGAGCGGATTCTGGCCCCTTTACTTACGACGTCGTTCTGCGACGAGCAAAACCTCCGCTTGCAAATCGACAGCCACTTCGCTGACACCGAGGTTACCTCATTTCTAGAGAGACATACCCAATTCCATCTCAGTTCCTAACGGTTTCTGTCAATCTGATGTAGAAGTAATTGTGGTTCCGACTCAGCAAATTTCAAATAGTGCCCATATTCTAGCTTCAAGCTTCTGCTACCTATCAACACCTCCATTGCCGAATCATCGCTTCTTCAACGCAGAAGATCGTGCAATCAGATCGTGCAAATTTCAATGAAGTTTCGATTCAAGGTATTACCAGCAGTTATTTATTTCTCAGTTCAGTGATCTCTCTATATATGTCGCCAAGGCCTGCGTGATAAACGTCGCGGAATTATCCTCACTACCGCGGAATATACCCCGTGAGGGGCTACGAAGCTCGAGAGACCTCGGACGCCGAGGAGTGTAAACATAACACGGTTCGAGTATGTCTCCTGGACGATACACGACGCTGGCAAGACCCATGTTGTTGACATATATCGAGAATTCACTGTATATTCTGTATTTAATTCTGTAATTTACGAATATGATCACTGTCCAAAGATTTATGAGCGGGGGCGTATATGTATAGAGAGTTCGCTGTATTTCTAGCTGGTTCTCGATTATCGAAAATCGTCTTTCCCGTAAATACTGTGAAAATATGTCTCATTTATTTCGCGATAAGAATGTTGATTCTTGTTGTGGACGAGAAAGACCGTGATTATTTTTGTACCGATTCAACGCGAACAGATCGGACAGCATTAATCATTTGAAAAGAACGCAAGTCACTTGCCGAGCTTCGCGCAGTGCAGACGCAAGGACAAGCTCGCGGAGAATGCAATCGTTCGCGACTCTGGCGATCGATTACCGATAAATACCCGGCGAATTGCTCCTGATGCTCAGATTGTTGCACGCGTTCTCCTTGGGGCCCCACTGGAACCGAATTTCACCGGAAGGAATTAACCCTCGTAACACAGCACTTTGGAAACACGGATGCAATATAACGCGATCCAAAAATTGCAACTTCCTGCAAGGCAATATTCTTCGCTGTACAAGGATTTCATAAACCAGGATCAAAATGTGGACCACCAGACAAAGCCAGTAGTACCGTCAGAAAACCAGCGGCGAAATCTTTTCTCGGACACTCTTGTTACCATCGCTGTAATTTTGAAGTTGTTATCGCTTCAAAAAATTTCAACACATTGATCAAACGTTGCTCGATACAAGCGTACTAAGTTTCGAACTATTAGGTTGTTGCATATACAATTTCCTAATTTAGAATGCAAATATTCGTCATATCGACGATGGCATTATTAGATGTTCGCTCAAAATGTAGTGATCAATCAATGTACTATTTATTCGCTAGAAAATATACACGACAATCTTATTACACTCTATTTCCATTTCTATTTCTATTTCTGTAATACAATCAAATTTATTCAGAAAAAAGTTGCGTCTGTTTAACTGACATAATGCTCGGTACAATTTTTACTCTATATATGAGCCCCTTAGTTGACAAGTGGCATAAGTCCAAAATTACGAAAAATGGGGTTTTTACAGAAATAGTAAGTATTAAGAATACTTGTTTTATTTATCACATTAATTTGTGTATACTTTGTTTTATGCTAATAAAAAATAAGATTCAATTTTACATCCTAAATAAAGTGACTGTAACAATATCTTGAATAATGGCATAAGTCCAATCTCTTGGACTTACTCCGTTATACCACGGAACATATGGACTTACTCTACTGTTACATTCGATTAAAGGAAACTGGTATATGTATACGCGACAATCGTTTCGTATTTACTAAAACCGACGAGGGTCATTCATGTTTACATTAACTTCTAGAACTGTTTAGTATCTTATTAGCTTCCCGTATTAGTAACATTGTGATATATTATATTTGCTCGAAATGATTAACGTTAACGCAAATCGTACAAAAAGTCGGAAAAGAGTAAGAAATAGTGATGGCTGGGCTAGGAATGTTGCAAAACGACTTCGTAATTCGGGTGCAGAATACGTAAACCGGAACAATAATATAGTTCCTGCGAAAAAGTATGAAAACAAAGACTGTGGATGCCAGAAAAAATGTACAGACAAAGTTGATGAAGAAACACGGAAGAATCACTTCTATAATTTTTGGAAAATAGGATCCTTTGACACACAAAATGCATATCTTTGTGGACTTATACATAGTGTACCTATAAAAAGAAGACGACCACGAGATGAAAGTAGATGTATGAAAAGTAGCAGTAACGTATACTGTTTACCCAATATTGGTTACTCTACCAGTGTTGTATGTAAGAAGTATTTTTTGCAAACTTTTGGTGTCAGTGAGGGACGCGTGAACAGAGCTATAATAAAACATGCAGAAGGTGAAACTGTTGGAAATGACAATAGAGGTGAAGCAGCAAATCCGCGTAAACTTAGCGAAGATACTATTAAAAATGTTTGTGATCATATTCAAAGTTCTCCTGCTAATGTATCACATTACACACGTGAACACAATCCAAACCGACAGTATCTACATGAAAATCTCAATATTCATAAAATGTATATATTGTATAAAGGAAAATGCTCTGAATTAAACATACTATCAGTAAAAGAGCACATGTATCGACATATATCATATTTAATACGCGTTTTAATTTACATTTTAAAGCACCGCGGAAAGACACGTGCAAGAAATGTGATGAATATAAAATTAAACTAGATGCAGTAAGTAGTGACCAAGAAGTTATCAAAAAACATGAAAATGAACATGAGTTACATTTACGAAAAGCAGAAGTAGCACGTAATTCTATGAAAGAGGATATAAAAAATGCAGTGTTCAAATAATATTTATGTATGTAGTATCGATTTACAGAATGCATTACCATTTCCAATATTAACAGTTTCTGATGCGTACTATAAGAGAAATATGTATTGTTATAATCTCGGTATTCACGACTTACGTGAAAATAAAGGATACTTTTATGTTTGGGATGAAACATTAGCATCCAGAGGATCACAAGAAATAGCATCATGTTTAGTTAAACATATTAAATCTGTTGCTGGTTATAAAGATAAGATAATTATTTATAGTGATTCTTGTACTGGACAAAATCGTAATATAAAAATAGCTTTGTCTCTGTTAAAATTAGTGCAAAGTGATGATATTGCAGCGAAGATTATAGAACAGAAATTCTTAATATATCAGGACATTCGTTTTTACCGAATGATTCAGATTTTGGATATGTTGAATCTACAGCACGCAATACATCTATTTACATCCATGAAGATTGGTATCGATGTATGAAAACTGCCCTTCATTCCAACAAGTTTGTGGTTTATGAAATGAAAAGAAACGAATTTTTTTCAACTAAACAGCTAGAACGGTCAATAACAAAGCGTAAGAAAAATACATTACGACAAACTGTAAATTGGTTCACCATTCAGTGGTTACACTATGAACGCCGAAAACTGTTTGATATTTTTTATAAAACTACGATTTCTGTGGATGTTAAGTATGAAATATTAAATATTCAGCGTGCTCGGTGTGGCAGGCCATTGCAGTTGAAAAATATAATGCAGGAAAATTTATATCTATCTGTGCGTCGTGTTTCTGAGGCCAAAAAGAAGGACATGATAGATTTGCTGAAATTTATCCCTCCAGTTCATTATGCATTTTTTCAAGCATTAAAGACCAGTACAATTGAGGAGACTGGTGAAGAATCCAGCAACGAATAAATTTCTTTAATATATAGTATACAGCAAACTTGTAGTGCATTCAAAATGACATTTGTGTAACTTATGATTATGAATACATTAATAGCCATATGGCGTATGTCACTTTCTCACACAAAAGTGGTATCACAATTCAGTGCAATAATGGCACTTCATTATTCGTTACCTTACTGTTTGTTTACTATTGAAAACAATATGGATTTTATTTTCAGTTATAATGACATGATTGCTATTCTTTCGCTTTATGTGGTTACAATAAAGTTACATTGTGTATTGAATTTTTTGTACGATATTACACGGAAGTCTAATTTCTACAATATTAAGAAAAGGGATTCACTTGTTAACTAAGGGGCTCATATGTCTGAAATGCATAGTCGATGAAAGTCCCAGAACTATCCCCACTGCCGCGGGGTATACTCTGTGAGGGCCCGTGAACTGAGAACTCTAGAGGTTTGCTGGTCGGTAGTATATACCATATGTCGGTAGTAGATACTGTACCGTTTGATCAAAAAATTCCCGAAGGCGTCTTATAATCGAGGAAGCAATTAATCGTTGAAGCGAATGAGATATTTTGTCATGCTATATACATCGACACAATGTCTCGCATTGTGTACTACAAACGGGTGAAGAAAATTCATCATCCTACAAAACATAATTACCTCTTCGGAATGTTTGCAAAGAAGAAACTAAAAAGAAGTAACGCGGTTCCGATAGAACGGAGGACGAGCTAACCGTGTTAAGGTCGGATTTTACTAGACCGATTCACCGTGGCCGGGATGGGCACGGGTTTTGGCTAGGCCATACTGAGTTCACCGTGTTCTAGAGGCGCTCAAGTGCTCGCAACAAAGGCTAATGCCACGCACCACGGGGGTTAGCTAGCAGAACCCCAAAACCAGTAGAGTATACACTTTCCTCTTACCCATCGGGGTCCTAGGTTAGAATCCACCGGGCCATCTGGAAATGGTCAGACGCTCGAGGTAATGACCCATCCGGGGCGAGCAAAAATATAGTCGATAACACTGATGCCCCATCGGTTTTAAACCCTAGACCCTGTTTTCGAATCTAGCGACCTTACTTGACGGCCGTTTTCCCGGTCTAGTAAAATCCGACCTTTATAGGGGGTGCAGTGCATCGTCGGACGGGCGAGAACAATAGGAAAGAGGTCCGCTAACAATAAGTTTCGCCAAGGCTCCACGGAAGGAGGACACAGAGTGCGATAGCGGGAATAATTCGCTCGCAATTGCAGCGAGAGGGCAACTCGGTTTTACGATGGCCGCGGGCGTGGACCGCGTTCCTCTCTGTAACGGCGCGCCGGCAAAGAATTTGCTTTGTCAGGCGTGACGATTTGTGTACGCCACAGAAAACCGTGTCTATCGAACGACCGTTCCGCGTAAAGTGACCGTCCCTTCTTTTTCGCCGCGCGCGTTTTCTCCGTAAAATTGGCCCCGGACGTCTCTCTCCTAATGTCTCCCGTCCCGTCGCGCGTCGGTCGACTCGGTGAAACAAGGAATAAGAGACTCCCTGGCGCAATAAAGGCGTCCTTAATTGTTAAATATCGTACCTCATTCGGCTCTACTTAGTGCCCGCCAACGGTAACTTCCGTTTCAACCGGCCCCCACGGCTCTTTCCTCTCCTTCTTCCAAACCGGGAAATTTAAACTACACGGAATACATTAATTCTTCCGACTATTAACTCTTCAGGGACAACGACGTTCGGTTGTTGGTTTCTGTTACTGTTCTGGTACCCGAGTTACCAGACTCTGGGGAATATTTCGAAATTCATTATTAAGTGCGGTGTATTTTTATTTATTCTTTTTTTTTTGCTCGCTTTTTAGAATTTCAAGATAGCTAGAGAAAATATTAATCTACCAAGCACAAATCATATACAAGTGAAACCTCTTATAGAAATGAAAAGATTGAATACACTGAAACTTTGAACGATTTTCATTGTAGCATGTACTTAAATAAAGAAGTCGATTCAGAACTTTCCTATGAAAAAGTTTTTATAATTTCAATAACTGTGAGATAGAAAACCGGTCATTTTGACCGTGGTAGGTTCAGTATTAAGAAAAAGTCGAAATCATCAAAATCATTGTAACATCTGTAACATCATACAACGTCGAAACAAACTGACAATCCATCGTCGTCCCTGAAGGGTTAAAGTCACCCTGTCAAATTGACAGAATGGTGAAGCATCAAATAGTATGAAGCGATAATAAATTATAATAAATTATCGAGAATTGGTCTCCAATGGTGTCTTCCTCCTCCCTCTTCATCTTTCTTTGAACCCCACACTACTTCTCTCTAATGATCGGGCATGGTCGTTAGTCGAATGACGCCGTCGGCGAGAAAAAAGTGGCTCGAGGACGATATTTGCAAATGCATGCCGGGCTCGAGTGATTTATCGCGCACCACCGTAACGTATCAGGAATAACGCGGGCAACGAGTCGCTAAAAACAGCTTCGCGTTTCTACTTTTGGCTGGGAAGGGAACGGGAGAGGTCAGGATTTTCGTTCGACCCTGACAAAGTGGAAAGTTTCGATTGAAATTGTTCAATGTTCACGAAACAATGTTAATCGTTACTGGAATTCTATTATTTGGTCCTAGATTATTCGAAAGGCAATACAGTGATTTCTCTATATATGTCGCCAAGGCCTGCATGATAAACGTCGCGGAATTATTCCCACTACTGCGGGGTATATCCCGTGAGCGTATGTCGCCTGGACGATACACGACGCTGGCAAGACCCTTGTTATTGACATATATCGAGAACTTACTGTACTTACCAATAGACAGCGGATTTTGTGCATGTATGAGAAAACTGAGTAGGTGTAATTTAAAACAGAAAAATATTAAGAGAATTTAAAAATATTGTTATATTATTTTCAACCTATTAAACACATATTTAGAAAGAAACTGAATTTCTATTTCACTTCAGTTTGTTGCAATTCAGGTAGTGCATTTTTATTTCGCATAGAGCTCCGCTGTCTACTTGTCAACTAAAGTAATTCGAATTTATTTTATCCATTTGATAATTTGACCGTTTAACCCCTAAATGACAGACACTTTTTACAACCATACTGTTGAGACGTCATATTGAGACGTGCACACTATATGGTCCATGGGTAATTCCATGCCAAATCGATCACTTTTTGACGTCACCATCGGTGATTTTGTTCCAAATGAAATATATTGTACTCCATGTGAAATTAGAGGGAGGGGTTAAGTCATCATTTTATCGGTTTAGAGCTTGTTTAAAAATTACAGGCCTCCGAAGTTTTCAATTTTTGTCCTTTTTGGCGAAAAAGGGCTTCACTTACGAATTTTTATCTCAGGAACTGTTTGTCCGGTTGAGCTAAATGTTTTTTCTTGTATTCAGAAAGGATTGGTCCATTGTAAAATAACTTTCTCAACCTCAATAATTAACTTTATGTATAATCTTGGACGATGCTATTTTTGAGAGTCTTTCTAGTGGCTGACAAATTTATTGTTGTACTACTTGGATACGGCTAGGAGTTATCGGCTGACTTTCCTGGGAAATTCATCCTGGTGTCATGGGTGGCGTCACGTTGTCGCGCTTATTCACCCCCAAATCATGTATTTCATCTGTGGGCGTTGCCCTGTTTGAACGTGTCTTTGAAACCATCCAAAATGTATTTGATCGGCTAATGCTCCACTTTCCGGTAATTTCGTGGAGGGAATTTCCATTCCCTCGAAGTATCGTAATTCTAAAACATCGTAAGAGAGTCAGTTTTATCTTCTCGCTTAACATTATAACGTCACCACATTGCATATATCAGCCGCCGTAAAGTTGAATCTATACAGGGTGTTCCATTTGAAGTTTCGCACGCAATTATTTCCTAAACTATAGCTCCTTGTACAAAACATTCCGAAGCTCACTCAGTTTCGGAAGACACATCTTATGGTCCTCTAAGTGCACATGCCTCTGTATAGCTCAATTAAAATTTCAACGGCAATATATGACCTTGAATGACCTTGGGAGGCGAAAGTGTTATAGATCGAGGATTTCGTCTCGGGATAGGCTACGGGCTTACCTAAATAAAAACATACAGTATTAAAAAAAAAACAAAGGTCACCTTAAAATCTCGGAGCACGTCGACCTAGAGAAGATTTGTGACCACCATAAGTTTGGATAATCATTGCGTGTGACACAGTGCAAATGGAACGTCCTGTACTGTTGTTGTTTCATTATAACAAGTTACACAGTCATTTCACCACTCTATATTATTTCAATTATCGGGAAAACTTGTAATTAATTGCAACCGAAGTGGCGGATGCGAGGAACGTCAAAATTAAACGATGATTAGAACAGTTCACATATTCGTTTATTAATTTTCGCGAAGATATCTTCGAAGATATTAGGGGTACCCATAAGAAATCAATTATTTGCAGACTTTCTTTTTAAATTATTTTAATTATTTTAAAATTTATTATTTTATTATTTTTCGCATGTTTTGGTACACGATGTTTAATTATCTCACAGCTAAAATTCATCCTCCCTTGTAGTTATAATACATTAGCACACAATACATGTTCGCATATTTATGTAACACATTTGTATAAAGTATTGCGTGACATGTTTTACAGCAAAACTTTTCATGAATCATTTTTTTCATTCAAGTTCATTTACCGTTGCATTTACAACATTTTTACATTGATGAGATTTTCTTGCTGCACCCCCGTACTGACTATCATCTTTTCAGATCTCTGAATCATTATTTAAGAAATAAAACATTCGCTTCTGTAAGGAGGCACCTTGAGTCATATTTAGCTTCACGAACCCTGGATTTCTATAAGAGGGGGATTGAAGATTTGCAGGAAAGATGGCAAACTGTCCTTGATAATGATGGAGATTATATAATAAATTAAGAAATGAAAACTTGAATTTACTAATTACATAGTTTGTTTTCTATTTCAAAGTAATTGATTACTTATGGGTCCCCCTAATACTGGAAAAGTTCTTGAAAAGATATCTTCGATACTTGATCCTAACTATCAACCTTGAAATCCGCATTGATTGGACGTGTTCCAACTAGATCCCTCCGAATCCAAAGGGTTCCATAAGCTGCCACATTTTCGGCTTCTTCGCACGCGAGTCTGCGAGCATCCCTAACCTTCCCCAACTCGGGCTTCTCTCACCCTCTCGTTCTCGCCTGCCAACGACCCTCTGACCCTTTTAAAGGGTAGGGATCCGTTCGCAAGCAGGTCGAGGCGGTGCTGGGCGAATTCCAAGGGTCCTGTTTCAAGGTTTTGCATCGAATCGAAGGCTCCGGGATTCTCCCGGGTTTCGGTGCACGGGGTTACGTGTACGGTTGGAGGTACTTGAGGAGCCAGGCTGCGTGCCTCTGGGTAATTTCTCACAGGTGTAGCGCGTCGACCCTGCCTGCGACGCAATCTGCCACCTGCGACAAGGAGCCCGCGCGTGTATGCACGTGCGTCCGCGTAGTTGTTGGTCTGCCACACCTTCTGCTTTCTCTCTCTCCTCCCTCTCTCATTCTAGAGATCACTCTCTCTCTCTCTCTCTCTCTCCCTCTCGTTCTGCTTTCCCAACTATCTCTCTCTCTCCTGATTCGTGATCCGCTCCCCGGATAAATGGCCCCTATCCCGACACGTCCTGCCAGCCTGATCCCAGTGTCCAGAGCATTCTTTGTTCCCGCGTCGGGGATTTGCGTTTCGAGATTTTAATAACACCACTCGACGGCTTGTTCGCTCGTTGAACGTTTGCATGCTCGTAAAGAACGGCCGTCGTTGGGCATTGTTCAGATACGTCATGGATTAATAGCCGTGATATGCTTTTTATTAAGGAAATTCAAGACCGAGATACGCGTCACTTCATCGGGGAACGGCTCGCGAGATTGCGGATTGTTGTGTGTGCGTGTGTGTACGCTTATGCGCGTGTGCGGTGAAGCGAAGGTGTATCGCCCGCCGTGTAATTGGCTCTTTTATTGTTATGAAATATCACAGGCCTGTATACAGCGGTTCGTTATGTACGCATGAACCGCTGGGTGGTTATAATTTAGCCGAGTTACTGGCGACTTAATAAAAATACACACAGAGATCTGGAGGCGTTGTTGTGATGAACGAAATTAGACTACACTGTAGTTATCGCTTGATCGTTATTCGCGAGGCTAAAACAAAACGCCGCGTTATTAGACATTACCCGGTGAGGAAATTAAATTACGCGCGAAATTCTCTTGTGGCGAGTTCTATGTGTATACACATCGGCGAGAGAATTAAATTAAGTGTCAAATTCTCTTGTGGCGAGTTGTGCACGCCCGATGCGCTCATGTTTCTGGTCGATCGGATTTCTGTGCAACACTTTGCGTTTCGGAAGTGATACGTTCAAGATTTTTACTGAACGGACGGAAAAGAAATTATTATTATCATTTCTCAACTTTTATATTAATTAATATTTTCTAGATGTCTCTCTTGTAGTATGCTGTAACACATTTATCTGGTCTGGTTTATCTGCTTGTAACAAATTTCTTAAATTAAGAATAGTACAGCAGTATTTTTTAAATCCTATGATATTTGCCTTTCTCACAATTGCATGAAAGCCGCAGTCCAATTATATTTAAAAACGAACAAATAGATCATGAACGGCTACTTCGATTGTCATTGTAATTTACCGAAATAGAGGATTTACAACAAACGTATTTTTATCGGGTAAAAAATTTCAGAATTTAATTCCCACCTCGTAGAACTGTATTCTTCCCTTTATTGTGTCTCTCACTGTCCAACTTTCCAGTTTTCTGTCGCAATTAGCAACGACGGATGACTATCTGATTACTACGCTGCGGATGTTTATGCAATTTTCAATTTTTGTAGGAAAATTTTAGGAGAGTGGAAACAAATATGCACATTGTACAATGTAAGTAAACTTCGTGAGAAGTAATCGTTTTTCAAAATCATATAGAGTGTTACTCAAATATTTTCCCAGGTGTATCGGACACGAGTGGAAACAAATAAAATCTAATTTTTATTGGTAGTAGCCTTTGTAGATCTGGAATAAGTAAAAATCGTACTAAATTCTGTGGAATTTTATATTATAAAATTATAATTAACAATATAATTATATTATATAATATAATTATATTGAAAATTTTCAGAACCCATAAATGCATAAAGACCCGCAGTCTACTCATTACATACTGTGCCACAATTAAAGTAATTCGAAGGAGGCCACCGGCTAATAAAACAATTAACCATCCACTTCCGCCGAAACCATCGCAGCCACTCGCGAAATCAAGGTCTCAAATTCGATTCAAGGACTCCAAATTAAGTTCCGAGTCCCTGAAGACCCTTCGTCTCGATTAGTTTGACCTCCCTCGATCCAGTTTCGCTTTTCCAGGACACTCCGGACCCGAAACGACGTTGCAAGGGTCGAGAGAACGAGCGAAAGGGCGGTTCGGCCGAGGGCCGGCGGCCATCCGCAAATAATTCAGCTTGCCCGAGATAAAATAGACCCTTGGAAACTTTGAAAAATTATCGAGCCTCGGAATTTTCAATTACAATCGGCTTTCGCTGGTATGGTCGCCCGAGGGGACTACACCTCCGCTGTGCCTGGCCTCGTTGGTCAATAAAATCGATATTCGACCGGGCCAGCTAATAGCGGGTATCGCGTAACGGTGCTGATATCGTTATTACGCTGAGATCGCCACTTTGGGCGTGGGCGCAATTCGAATTCGAGGTTGTTCCACCCCCGTTAATCCCAGAAACATCTCCCCAGCCAGACAACTTAGGGTAATTCTGGGAGAGACGCACCACACATTTCGTTTTCTATTTAACACTTTCACTGCCAAACTTGAAACCTCAAAAATTCCATAAAATCAAAGTAAGTTATCTAATGAAATAAAATTGAAAGAAATTAAATGTATGATATTGAATAATCCTCCAACTTTCATGTATGTTACAGATCCTAATAAAATTTGGAACAATTAATATATTAACGTAAAAATTCATTTTAAAACTTGGACAAATAATTCCTTCAACCACATATGGGTGACATGGCAGTCAACGTGGTAATAACAATTTTACTGAAAATATAATAATTGAAAAAATAGGCATAGGCATAAATTCAACCTTTAATTGTCTCTTTCAATTTTTCTTTAAGAAAATATAAGGTACAATGAGTAAAACTTTTATGAAAAAGTGCATCCCTCCCTAGGGCCTGCGGTTAGATGCACTCCTCATTGGGGACAGATGCACTTCTTTATCTCCACCACATATTACACACAGGAGAATACATAGTACATGTTTCATGGAGCCATTTGAGGCATTCGATCAAGAAATCCAATCTACTTTAGATGTGGTTCTACCAGCCAGTTTTTGTAAAAAAATAAAGCATCTCCTTTCTAATTACCTAATTACAGAGCAATAAATATATATTAATTAACCTTAATTAATTAAAGTGTAAAATGTTAACAAGTAGTGTGGCAAAGAACAAGTCTCAGTTTTAATTTATCGCTTTTCAATTAATTAAAAAAAAGGTGCTTCATTTTTTATAAAAACGACAGCCTAGTATATTTACATACATTAATGGTGCCTAAATTGAGGGAGAGAAGCACCTATAGAGAAACAAGAACCAGTAGGAAAAATTTTCTCTGTAATTCCGACGAATTGCAATTTTCTCAACATTTTTTCTCCAGGTATTGCATTGAGCTAATTATTCTAACTTTTTAAGAGCGCCCGAATATTAGTAAGAGTCACTGTATAGATCTACATTAAGATGAGGTGGTTCGTAATTGTGGGTGAATCACACAGTCAATTCATCCAAAATGTTACAATGTTTTAAATCATAACAGAAAAACAGTTCAGAAACGTTCTTTCGACATTATACACATTATACACTTGCGTGCAAAATGAAAGAATCACTTTCATTCAAACGTCGTCCACGTTCAAAGTATTTTAACTTCATGAAAAAACCTTCTACTTTCGAAATCCATGATTCGTCTTTCTAAACAAATTTGTTCACACTACGTAGCAAATAAGAACGTGAACATAAAAATTAGTTTAGAGAATTTTGCGAATTTAAGCGTTCGTACAGACATTAACAAATTTCTTTAATGAATGAGACAGCGTAGATTTGAAGATTCGAGTCTCAACTTTAAAATGATTGAACTGGGGGGAAATAATTTTCAATTTATTCAAGACAGATTAAAGAGAGAGAGAGAGAGAGGACACTGTCACGCGAGCCAGCGTTTCCTGAAAACTGTAAACCACCGTCTACCTGGTAATTTCCTCTGGAGAAATTGCATGCCTACAGCGAGCAATCCGGCCAGTTAAGTTTTTTATCGCGTTAACGCGGCTGATGCTGTCGTTATTACGCTGGCCCCGGCACTTTCCCGTGGACACGATTTTAAGGGTGTAGGGAGCACCACCCTTGTGCCTCCACGGACTAAAGTGGAGGGACAGGGTGGTAGGTTCAATAGGTCCGTTGGTGAAAACGTCTAAATCCCTGGCAGGCCGAAGGGCGTGCCAGTCACGCGACTGATCATCGCTGGGACAGATAAATTACTTTCAGCGTCTAGCCTGTAATTCGGTTGCGAAAACCCATGCCGCGTCGTTTATGACGGTTCATCTTTTTTATAGTACAATTCTGCGCCTTCTTTACGAGCATCGCGCACGCACACATGCCACCGGAAACGGAGCTGTTTGTTCTACCAGCCGGATTCGCTGTGGCAAACTAACTTGTCGATTGGTGGTCGCATCTGTGCTCCTTCCGCTAATTCGATGCACTTTTCGACAAACGGTGCCATAAACGTAATGATCATTGATTTTTGTTACCCTTCCATTTTCTGTAACCGAGTCTATAAATTTAACCATTTTCTTTTTCATTGTTTTATCCATTTGATTGGTGTGCCGGACATTGTGAGTAAAATGAGAATGTGGGATAAGTGAGGATTAATTTAACTCGTGCTGGCATTGCTTTAGAAAAACATTACACCTGGAACGATTATTTTAACTCAATCATCTGGTCGACTAGTTGTTTTAGCTTCTCACAAAAATTCAATTTGTATTAAGTTTCCGTATACTAATGGGAGTTACTGTCGATTCAAATTTGTTGTCAACCAGAAAAATAAAAGCAGCGTGATTATGGTCAGTGCGGATTTGGCGACCGCTTGAAATGCGTGTCGAAGGCTCGATTAAAAAGTGCGAAAGTAAACAGGAGCCGCCGCGTAATCGACAGATGTTTAATGAAAAACACGTCGGTGGCCAACGGTGTTGCCGCGTTTTCGAGCTCGTTTGTCTGCGATATAGCGACTTCTAACGGAGCTGCCTCGTGAAAAATTCAGTTTGACGTGGAACACCGTTGACGCGTTTGCCGATTTGGTTCGGTTCGGCACATTCTAATTAGAATCACACGGTCCAACAGCTCGCCGCTGTGCCGAGCGAGCAGCACGGTTCGCTTTATTCGTATTTCGCGCGCTATTTCTCCCATTAATTGAGTGTCGCTTAGCATTGCCCGAAGCTATTCCAACATAACGGCGTTTATATCGAACTCCGTAGCCCTCTCTCTCTCTCTTTCTCTCTCTCTCTCTCTCTCTCTCTCTCTCTCTCTCTCTCTCAACATGCTTCGCTTACCTGCAACTTCATTTAAGTCCTCTGTGCGTATCCCCAGCTTCGACTTTCACGGGCTATCAATTAAATCGCGTTCGTCCTTCTCCGGCGTTCTTTCTTGCACGATAAAAAGTATTTGTGCGCTGGCATTTCATTCTTTTCATCAACCATTGATTCAGTGCATCAACTAAATTAAATCATTATTTTTACTAGACTGAATTCAAGGTGCATCACTTAGCACGAATGTAGTCTTTCCAGTTACGTTCTGGTGTGGAAGGAAACACTATTCGCCAAAGTTCTTTTTCATCGATTACGGTGCGTTTATCTTTTATGTCAATTGCTTTTTAAAACTTTTTTAATAGCAAGATTATCGAGGATTTTCATGTTCTCGGATGAACACAGATTGATGATCATTGAATATCGTAGAAAATGTTGGTTATTGGCAGAGAGGTAAATATACCAGCTGAACATTTGTGCAACTGATTTTTAAAAGACTTGATCACCTCGCAAGCAGTTTTCGTGTTCAAGGACTTACACTGATTGGCTTCTGAGCTTCTGTGTATAATATATTAGCCTCTAAAAATGAGAAAATTGAATTTATTTTAGATCCTGCATAAGTCCCATTTCCAATAAGTGCTTCACAATTTTCACAATTGTTTCAGTGAAACAACCTATAATATGATGGCCTTCGATTGGCCTTGAGATACACAATATTTTTCTCTTCATTCGAAGTAGTTTTCAAACAATATTCTCCGGAAACACAGTTCAAATTTATCTCTCACAGTCCAAGAAATCCGGAGGTACGAATTTTGACAGTGAAGCACCCTTAAAAGTTGAGAGGGGAAGATTTTAAGGGTAGAAGAAGAATTTTTAACAAATCTCGCACGAAATTTCCAAAGAGATAATAAAAAAAACATGTCAGCGATGTTTTTGAAACAACTGATAAACGCTTTCACCTAACTGCTGATTTCTGTCCGTGCGGTGATTTTTTTCCCAGCTAGAATGTTGCGTCGGTACCGGTGGCGCACTCGGCACAGTTGCATCTCGCATCTCGCCTTGTTCTCGCAATAATCGAGTGTCGTCGTCATCGAGCGGATCTATTGGATGTTGGCCAGTCTGCTGGTGGCCGCGCCGCGTAAATTGCGTCCGCTCCGCGACGCCAAATTGACCGAGGGCCGAGGTGGAAAACGGCGATTCGGGAAACGTGAAAAATCGCCCGTTTCCGGTCCAGCCCCGGCGTCTCGCTCTCTCGCCCCATCGAGATTACCACTACAGACGACGAGATCGAAATTTCGCATACGCGACCCCCTAATGAGCCGTCTCACGCCAAATCGGTTCTGCCGCGACTCACTCTCGCGAAATGGGACACTTCAACCGGTCCCCTCACCTCTTCAAGAAACCCTCCGCGTTCGCGATCAACGAAAACAATAACTCGCTTTGTCTGGCAACGACGCGTTCGCTGCGTTTCGTTGTCATTAAAATTCCAGACTCCGATCGTTAACGGTAATCGGTTTGACGTACAATGGCCCCGCCCATTTTTCGACGGTATTTTTACGGCGACCCGATGACCGTTTCTCCTCGTTAACGCGACACGATGATAATTATTCCATTCGGTAATTAAACCGATCGGTAGGTAGGGGGACCGGCTCGAAAAATTTGCAATACAGATTTTTCAACACGACCCCGTTGCTCTCTCGTTCCCTCTCGTCCCGGCGTTCTAATGATTTTCGATAAATTCATCGGGGCTGGTTTTAAATAACGATCGTGCCCGAACCGTTTCCATGGACCATTTAAAATTCATTTTAACCCGGAACGATGTTATTTTGCGCTACAGTCTTGTTACGGCCGTCGAATCAGCCGGTATTTACGGTGCTCGGCGCGTCGCTGCTCTTGAGAGCCTCGTGCTTCCGGAACGAAGCGCAGCCGCTGCTTTATTGCCGTTGGAATAACAAATTAGGACCAGGGCGCTACGGAATTCGTCTTCTTCCGATCACAGTTTTTATTCTGCCGTAAATGTTTGATTCGTCCGTAGTTGTTCGTCGCGCTTTACCACTCCGGAAACGTTTGATTGCCAACTAGACTGCGAATCCTTACGACGAATAAAAATTCTACGCATCTGTTGCAACAAACACTTCTTTTCTTTAACACGTTTATGGCATTCATTTCAGCAATAACCTTTATAGTTATAATATTCTATTAAACATATCCTCTTGTAAAAGTTATTCCTTTCGGTAAAGAAAATGGAGTATTATTTGCTAGTTGATTCGAAATCTTTTGGTAACTCGTTGAGCGGGTATTAACAAGTTGACTGCCATGTCACCCATATATGGGTGATGGAAATATTTGTCAAGGTTTTAAAATCAATTTTCACGTTAATATATTCATTGTACCAAATTCGATTAGAATCCGTAAAATTCAAGGAAGTTGGAGGACTACTCAGTATCATACATTTAATTTTTTCCAATTTTTACTTCATTAAATAACTTACTTTGATTTCATGGAATTTTTTAGGTTTCTGGTTTGGCAGTCAAAGTGTTAAAAATAATTCTACTAGAAATTAAAATACTTTTGTAGAGATTCATTTGGATAGCTACCGCGTCTGGCCATGGCTGGCCGTTTCTACTCGACGTTTTTATTGTAACATGTTCTCGTGAACGAAGCCTTGTGAATTTTAACGTATACTTTTGGTAGATATTTTCCCACATAAAAGGCTAACTTCAATGTTCTTCTTCGCATACATTATTCCTCCACCTCGACCAGAAAGTGTGGAACGAACAAAGGAAATCATCCACACGCAGTTTTATAATTGGTTACCAACCAACAGAATTAACTGTCCCTCGTTCCGGGCAGAATACCGTACGATGGTGTAGCTGGTCCAAGAGCGGCGTTCCGAAGCGGATGAAACCATCCCCGTAAAAACAGGCAATTACCAGCCGTCGTGGGTTCAAAAGCGAAGTCCGAGGAGCATCTGCGTCTCGAAATAGAATTAGAAATTGAGATTAGACCGCAGCGTTTAACGGGCGAGCCGCAATTTCGTCGGGTACACCGTCATCATAATCACGCTATGGATCAGAGGATCCCGAGAGGGCGAGGGGATGGCTGCGCGGATAGAGGACGAGGCGAGTGGTCTCGCGGCGTGTGCATGCGAAACACACGGGGCCACCGTGGCCGGGCAAACGTGGAAAACGTTAAACTGATTTATGGCGGTGGGTCCGGAGCGTTTTCGGAATTTGCATTAGACCGGGCTGCGAGACGAATGAGAACGTCGCGGTGTCTAGGAGCGCGGGCCACGGGAACGAGCGTCAGAAAAGGATCACGGGGACCAGGAGAGGCGCAGGATAGGGAAATATTAATCCTGGCGA
This sequence comes from Seladonia tumulorum, assembly GCA_913789895.3. Lineage (NCBI taxonomy): Eukaryota > Metazoa > Arthropoda > Insecta > Hymenoptera > Halictidae > Seladonia > Seladonia tumulorum. The sequence continues at coordinate 30,808,265 of OU565266.1, forward strand.
ACAGGAATCAAAGGGCGGCTCGATGACAGAGGACCGATAGCAGCCGAAGGACTGTCTCCCGTTTCCCCTGCAACCCGCCCCAGCCCCGGAGCTGTCTATTACCGCGCGGAATTACGCTCGTCCTCTTCAAACATATCTCGCCCGGTTCGTTTCCACGAGTTTTCCCCGCACGTTCCCCATGACGACCGACCGGCGGGAAAAACTTCGCCACGTCGGATGACGAGCGACCAACGAGACGCGTCGACGATGCTCAGCCCTGCCCATCGTGATTTAATCGTGCTCCATCGAGATATCGAGCCTCACGATTCGAACGAGACCGATCAGACACCTGGCCCCGATCCTGGAAAGGAAAGTTTTCCGCCGCGATTCGGGATCTCTGGGAACGCTTCCTTCTCTTGCCACGTAGGTTCCAGCTCGATAGGGTATCGAAAGTTTGGATCACAGTGTCTCGTAGAAACGTCTGCGCGCGGAGAACCGGATCCTCGGACGCTTGCGAAACGAGGATTCGAGAAGAAGATGGAGGAGGATTTGAAGATCGACTATAGCGAACTGTGATACGCGTTTTGGCGAGGTTTGTAGCTTCTTCGAGAGCATAGGAACTCTCTTTTATGTTGAGATTCGCTGTACGGATCGAACACGTGAAAGGAAATAGTCGAAATCGAAGATGTACCCGTTTGGAAAGACTTTTGTTGGGAGTTCTGCAGCTCAACGTGGTTTCAAGGTTGTCGTGTGCTAGGTTGACGAAGTATGCGTTTATGGAAAATCGAAGCAAATCTGTGTGCAAAATTGGGTGTATTCCATAGTGTTTCGAAAATTCTAATACATTTTATCATATTTTAGTATCATTTGATTTGAATCATTTTGTGTTCAAACAAAAATTGAAATCCTTCGTTAATTTAATTGTTAAACATTCGGTTTTCGGTAACACACGTTGCTGGCTGTATTCGATTGAGTGACAAAAGCGAGGCTTGCCTCATGCACACATTTTAATTTGGCTTGAAGTTAAAATCCGCCCAGAAGAAATTGATCAAATAATTAATATTTCATTTGCGGCTTAGACTTGGAAAATCCATGTTTTTCCCATGGGCAACTATATGTTGCATGCTCACGTGTGGGAAAACTCGAATCTATTTGTGTTAGCAAGAGACAGGTTAACCAAGAATATGGTGCACCGATTAGTGCTCAATTACATAAAAATTTTAAATTACAATTAAAAACATGAATAAAATTAATTGTTATATGATATCAACTAAGAACTTTGTTAATTACTAATTTATTACTAACTATACTTTATCAATCGCTTCAAAATTTTGACCTAAGGTTCAAATCTCAATCCCGTGGGTTTTTACATCGACTACAATGTTTTCGTCTTAGTCACAGCAACGCGTAACCGGGACCGCTAGTAACATATAAAACATATGAAACGATGACCCATAGGAGTGTGCGACGACCATCGAAAGATGCGGTGAGGTTTACATCGGCGGTCGCTCACCTCGTCGTTTGTTGTTGAATGCGCACAGCTGATCGCTTCTCGCAGGTCGCGAGTCAGATATGCAAACATAACTAGGTAATGGCTATTTTGAACATACTTAAAGTAATGAAATTATCAGGTAGGAGTTGGCGATGCAACAGACGGGAAGACTCGCGCGAAAGATACCTGAACCGTGGTAACCGCAGCCAACTTGATCTCCCCGAGTAGGGGGGTGTATCCGATTCGAAAAAGTAGCGTGGTGTCGCGAGAGTTCCGCCGGACGCCTAGGAGGACCTTGGGTGGAGATCGGGATACGTGGTGTCGAAGGGGTATAGCTCGGTTCCGGAAGAGGATGTCGTAGATAGCCAGGTCGAGCAACAGAGGCGCGCGGCACCCGCTGGAACCGTGGAAGATCGCGGAGAGGAGAGCACGGGGGCGCCTGCGCCCTCGGCTATACCGGGTTTCTGCGTACGTTTCCATCAGTCGGGTCTTCAACTCCGGACCGCGAACAACCAGTGATCGGGACCGCGCGTCTCCGCCGCCGTGGAAACACCCTCCCGGACGCCGCGACGTGTTTCCGCGAGCGGAAACCGCCCGTTCCGCGTGGCGCGTGCCGAAATCGTTGGTCGTCCGTCGAGGTGACAGTTCCTCCTTTCGACAATTAACGAGAATCCCTTTCCCCCCCGGAACTCTTGACTCGCCATACCCCCGCGAACTGGTAAAACTTTCTCGCTGATACTTGGCGCGCGTACTCCCACGCGGCGAATTTTTCTATCCTGCTCGCGTTTCCACGGTTAGCCGGCGGGCACTCGAGATACGCGGCCGTCCTACGGGAATTTTTAATAGCCTCTCCTACCTCCGGGAAATTTTTAAACCGTCGTTTCCGGCGGAGCGACGCTCTCCAGTCCGCGAATAAGAATAAAATTAAGGGCGGGTTTGTCGCGCGTCCCATCGAGATTCGACCGATAGAAATTCGCGAATGATCGCCGGTGGGGCGGTTTTATACAGAGAGCACCGCCGGGCGTCCTGTCGGCAAGGATCAAAGGGCGTGATCGTTAACGTCGTTAGCGCTAATTAATCATCGGCAGGCGGATAAATATCGTGTATCAGGGTGATAAGCGGCGCACGGACGCGGGGTCGTGTCTGCCGATAATTATGAACAGGTCAACTCATTAGTCGCAGCGAACGGCGACGTTAACGGCCGAGCGTTCGCCGCTCGGGGAGCCGTTCAATTGTTAATCGGGCCGGCGCGCCGCGACTTCGAAAGAACGGGCCGCGTGATTGCCCGCGAAAGTAATTCGCGACAGTTCGCTCCTGTCACCGAGCGAGAAACATCCTAAATCCAGGCGCGAGTTCTGACCCCGTCCTCCGTTCCTTGTATCGCAGAGTTGCGGCGACCTTTCGCCGGAAGTGCGCGAGAACTATTCGCCCCGCCGTGGTTCAGTGGAAAAGAGATCGTAGAACTCGAGACAGAGAGTGCTCTCGGACACCGGGATTAGTCGATCCATCATTTCGGGTCGGGTTTCGGCGGAGCAGAGCGCAAGAGGAATCCGTTCCGCCGGTTGGACCGCGTAATTAATCGGGAGACTTAATCGAGTGCCGAATTAATCGGGACAGATTTACGAGCCAGCGTGCGCGACACCGTCGAGTCGGGTCGGGTCGGGTCGGGTCGGACCGGGCCGGACCCTGCGATATACCGGGCGCGCGGTGTATTCTGCGATCATGAAGTATCACCGACGCGTGCAGATGATCGCGCGACGCTCGCAGATGAAAAAGTCGAGGCGAGACCGTGGCTCGGCGCGTGGACGTTAAAGGGGACACGGATCGTGCATCAACGACTGACCTGGAACATCGATCCCCCACCCCGCTCCCCACCGCCGAAACACGCGAAAAAGGAAACGATCGAGCGAAACGGGCTTTTCACGCTCGACCCGCTCGCTCTCACTCTCTCGCCCATCCCACGCCCTTCTTTTCTCTTCCCGCCTCTATCGTTTTCTCTCATTCTCTGGCTAGGGTTGTCTCCCCGCGCGCGGTCACTAATTAATCTTCCGGCCGGGACGTTTAACGACGCCCGCTTACCGGCGTAAAATCGCGACAAGAGGATCGCGGCGAGCGAGCGAGCCGGTCTACCGGCCAGATAACGAGGCGGGCTCGCGGGCCAAATAATTCGGACAGAGCTGGCTCGGGCCACACTCGTAATTAGCAAACAGTCCGCCGAGTGTTTCCGCGGGAACGATTCGATTCCCTTGAAGACTCGTGGACGCTCAACCGATCAAAGACGCCGGGAAAAGACAACCCGCCGGCCGAGTGGCACTCTTCGTGGCTTCCGAGGATCAAGGTCCGTGACGGAACCTTGAGGGACGAGGATCTGTTCGCCTGGCTGATCCAGGAGAAGGGAATCCGCTTGGCATCTTCTCTCAGAAGTTCGAGACTAATTCGTAGCGCCAGAGAGACATCCTGGAAAGCGCGTAACTCGGATCCGGATCAAGATCCAAACACAGCTCGTTCGACTTGTTGAGAGCTGGAAGTCGGAGATGACGATTGATGACTGAGCCGACGCGACCCGGCTAGGGTGTAGCGAGGTGGAGATCGTTGAAAGGGGAAGAGAAATGTCCGAGAAAGGGAGGAGGATCGAAAGAGCCCGAGGCCGGTGATCGGTGAACTGGATCCGATGCGGTAGATTGCAGCTGGTCTCACGGGGATCGAGGACGATTGAAAATTTCGCCGGTGTGCTCGGTGGACGATATTTCACGTGCGCGAGAATGACAGGGATCCGCGAGGAGTGAACGCGAGAAAGGTAACGTGTGTCCAGTGAAAAAGGGGACGGAACCGGACTGACAGGGAATTGTGGAATCACTGAAGGGGGAGAAGAGATATCCTGTGGGCGAGCCGGTCAGTCGACGGTGATGGCATGAGGACATTAGTAAGGACGAGCTGCGGGTCCAGCGAGGAGGAGGATGAGGATGGTGGTGGGCGTGATGGTCCTTGGTCAGCTACTGACGAGGATCCTGCTCGCTGCCCACGCTGGGGATCGGCTCGCGGCCGCTCGCAGGATTCTCAGGGATGTGCCGCTGATAGATGGGTAAGTGCCGCTGTGTTTTTCTCACGTGTACTCCCTCGCTCGCGAGTTACTGCTGACAATTGATTTGTTGGGCTTCGAGGGAAAGTGACCAACTTGCCGCCTGTCTTCGCAAATTGAGATTGATGACTTTTTGAATGGCTGTTGCGGTTTTGGGCCTCGATTGCACCCGGCAAGCAGCCGAAAACTGTTCTTGCCCCGTCTAATTTGTAAAGTTGAGCAGCTTCTGTGGGAAAAAGTGATTGATGGAGCTCTCCAGGGCTGCGCGAGTTCTCTTAGCCAATCGAAGTCGACCGATTCTTGTAATTTCCGATTACCGAACGTGTATTCGAAATCGTCTATCTTGCGCCTAGCTCGGGGTGTTTGTGTTCGGAGAAGAGATTGATGGAGCTTGGAGATTGCGTAATTATGCGCGTGGTTCGATTTCTATCATAGTTGTGCGACTCGTACTGTGGACATCTAGTCTGAAAAGTTGCAAACCTTCTGTAGGGGAAAATGCTTAGCAAAGCGTAGACGTTGTATGGTTGTTGCAGCGTATTGAAATCGACGTGAGAATTTCTCCTGAAAAATAAGAACTTTCTCTGGGAAAATGTGGTTAACAGGGCTTAGAAATTGTGTGGTTGTCTCTCAGCAGATTTCTACGATAGTAGATACAATGTTTGTTTCTCTGAAGCATGCTTGTGTTCGAAAGTGCTCTGTTCAGCAGTGACCAGACTATGTAAAAAGATGCAGCTCTGCGGAGACACGATGTAAACCCGTAGCAATGTATCATAAAACAAGATTATTTCTACGTTGACAGACTTCATCCTTTTGAATACGATGTGTCCCATAAATCCTGGCACAGGGAAGAAGATATATCCTCGCGCGTAATACTTTCCATGCAGGGCTTTGTCTTCGAGAGAATCGAATTTGAATGCAGGCTGGGCTCACGTTGCACCGAACAAGACACGTATTCTTGACTATTCAACTCATATTTTCATCAAAAATCACTCTTTTCATAGTCGTACCTCCAAAAACTGTCTCGCATAAAACGCTTTATCAAAGTCACGACCGCGTATCCACGCAATCGACCAAATTTCCTGAATTTTATGTTCACCTCAATTTTGTAATTTAAGAAACGCTTCTGGGACAAAGTGCAATGGATGATTAAACATTAATCGACTGTTTAAGATCTATTTGATTGTATACTATAGGAGATTTTCAAGCTTAAATTAAATTTTAGGAAATTTACCATAGTGAAAATAAATTAGGAGAAATTCTTACAGTATTTTCAATTTAACTTGAATTTTAAGGGATTTTCAAGTTTAAATTAAATTCTACAGAAATTACTCTAGTGAAAATAAATTAAGAGAAATTCTTACAGTATTTTCATTTTAACTTGAATTTTAAGGGATTCTAAAATTTAAATTAAATTGTAGAAGAATCACTATAGTAAAAATGAATTAAGAGAAAGATCCCTATGTTGTTGCAAATGATGTCTAATGATCGGAATACAATTAGGTACGCAGAGGGTTCCGACAAGTACAGAGTTAAGAATGAAACGAAAAATGTATTATTAACCCTTAGTACACCGAGGCATCAATAAAAATTGTTATACCATTATCCAAAAAATATTGCTTGCATTATTAAATTTGTCTGTACTTAATAAATGACTAAACATTTAAATATTATACGAGGTAATGTATCAATTTCATGTACATAGAGTTTAAAAACATCACGTGGAATAGAAATATTCTCGATCGGAAGAAATATTTGGCTTTTCAGCTGAAACAGCTCCGAGTGCAAAGGGTTAAAAATGAAATGGATCTCGAAACGTCGCAAACGCGGAAAAATCCTCGGTGATCAAGTGCCGTGAGAGTAGGAGAGTCACGGTGACTTATGATCAGAGATGGTAAGCGCAGACAGGTGTTGATGACCAACGCAAGAGCAAAACAGCAGAGGTTTCGGTGTTTTGATGCCGGAGATGAGTAATGCGACGAAAGTAGGTTGGAAAACAGTCTCGCCATATAATGACGAGTTTCGGAGCGGTTCGGGTATCGCGGCGCTCCATGATCGATTCGCGCTGAACTGTCTGCGAAGTTGGTATCTGTAATAGATGGAGCGGCGAGTCTGCGTTTCTGTGTTACGCGGAACGCTGGTCTGAGAAACAGTTATGCTCGCCGAATGCCGCGGGCACTCGAGGCACTGGCGGCGTCAGGTTCGTAAAATCGTTGAAATTTTAATGAACAACCGAAAACTCTCCTGCGATCGTTAACAGGAGTGGCTGTTGAAACGCGAGAACCAGCAAGGCCCGAATTTATAGCCGGCGAGAACAATGTCGTCGTAACTACGCGCACGGACGGACATTCTACGGTCGAGCGTGGCTCTAATTACACCGGAATTAAACTCGAAAGGAATGTCGGCCGGTGTCCGAACCGCGATAAAGCGTCGAACGACATCCGCCCGGTTTTTCCACGTTCGAGCTTTTCCCTCGTAACTCCATTTATCTATCACTTTCCATTCCTCTTTCTCTCCCCCCCCCCTCTCTCTCTCTCTCTCTCTGTGTGTGTGTGTGTGTGTGTCTCCGTATTTCCTTCTCTCGCGTGACGGTATCGATTTCGTAAAATTTATCAAGACCGCCGCAAAATCAAATTTATCTCGACGAAACGGCACCGGAAATCGAAACCCTAGGAAATTTGTTACGACGCGACGCGTTCCCACGCGCACGGATCCACCCGCGAGACCACGATTTCCCGTAATTGTGGAATTGAAACGTTGGCGCCCGGGATTTACGTAAATTGCACCTAAGCGAAGAAATTAATTGCTTTCCGGTTAGCCGTGCTCCGGCCCCGATACAATTCAAGCACAAAAGAAACGCGTGCCGATACTCGAACACAAAACGGACGCACGCGGAGCTCGATACAGGAGGAATAATGAGAGCGGCTCGGTTCGAAGATAGCCCTGTGTTGTTGCGTCCACGTTAGATGATAACAGAGTCGGTCAACGGCGAATCGAGCACGTTTGGAGTTGACAGGCTGAAAAATATTGTGTAACCATAATCAAGTTGTTTGCAATTGACGATTACAAACGTTCGTTGAATTCATAATGTTGAATTGAAGCAGAAGCTTATGCAGATTCTTATTAAGAAATAACATTAGATTTCATGCGTAATTGAAGATTATTGTGGCGGACAATAAAGATTAACCGGCCGACCGTGAAATTGGGCCACGATTAAATGAAAACTAAAATCAAGAGAAAACAATTCTGCCAAATGAAGAATGGAGTGTTAAGACCCAGTATGCATAGTAATTAGTAGACTGCGGATGTTTATGCAAGTAAAATATGTCAGAATATGCAACAAATATGCAGGAAAAATGTAAGTAAATATGCACGAAATATGCAGGACACGCGGGAAATATGCGGCACATAAACGAAACGTAGTATCATTTATAATGTCATTTTTAATTGCTGCAGTTTGAATTACAATAAATTACCATGATTTTTTTAAGGTTGTCAACTAGTAAATTGACGAGGTTTATTAATTAATATTAATTTGTATGCTGAAAAAGATCGTTCGTCATCGCATCCTGTGCACAGCTGTATTTGCATGTTGCGTTAATTGTGATTTCTTTTCACATTTAATCTTGACATTAAAGTATAGAATATGCTAGATTAATATATTTCTGCCTAAATTAAAAGAAGTAATTATCAAATACACCTTTGAAAACATATCGATCTCTTTATCGCTTGTCTTACAATAAGCCTTACAATAAGTCTTCTCTATTATTAACAAAGTTGTTATCAGCTATCATGGCGATCCCATTATTCAGTATTGTATGCTTAGAATATTTTGCTGTGTATTCACTTTTAAAATTTCCACTATAAACATTATTATGAAAACATCACTGATTTCTACCGGTACTATTCTCGCTATATTGTCACTGTGATCTAATGATCACTGATATTTGTCAATAATACATTATTACGATACTTGTAGATGTTATCGTGCAAGAGGTCGATCATAAATGTAATGCATTTTTCACGATGTACATTTATTACATATGCACGGAATATGCATTATATTCGTGCATATGTCGTTAAAATAAAATATGCAAAATATGCAAAATAAAAAATATATTTTTAGGATCTCCTAATGACAACACATATTGCTGTCCAGGTCTCGTAAATTTATCCATTTCCCGGAAGAATATACATTTGCATAAACATCTGCAGTCTAGTAATTGTATTGTTCAGGGACTGGAAGATTTGATTCGGAAGTATTGGTCCAGAAGACTTCAGAAAAGATTGTTATAAAATTCGTAGTTCGATTGTTACATTAGAATTTAATTTAAATATTTAAACACATTTAAATATTTTTTACAGAAATGAAACTGTGAATCAATGTTCCCTAGATCCTCTCATATCCTTTCCTAGGTTCTCTTCTCTCTCTTACCAAGATCCCTTTCACCCTTACCTTTCTTAGTTCCCTAGATTCCCTTCTCTCTTGTTCCCTAGATCTCATTTTCTCCTATCCTTCTCTAGACTTCCATCCTCATCTTCTACTCCTTGGATCCCTTTCACCCTTCCTCATCTTTCCCTAGATCTCCTCCCCACGCGAATACCCAGACACATTATCGACAGAAGACAATAGTCCACCCCACGTTATCCAGACCAGCCGGCAGTACCCCGAAAAATTTTCGAAATCACCCCTATCCTAAAAATGACGTCCCCAAATTACTGTACGCGATTCGGTTCTCATAGCAAGCCTAGCGCAGGTTCATCGAAAATGCATAGGATGCTTACTTCTCAAGTGGTAATCGTGGGATCATGCGCCAAGAGAGAGAGAGAGAGTGGGAGAGGAGAGGGTGCAAGAGAAAGAAGGCCGATCCAATTGGACGAAACTCGGAGCTCTCGTGCATTCTCCGCGGGATAATGAGAAAGTTTCGCGCGAATGGGAAAGAAAAGACACTAATGGAGGGAGAGAGAATTAAGCAGGCCTGCTAAAAAAGGAAAAAACGGAGACGAAGAAGAGAGAGAGAGAGAGAGAGAGAAAGGGGGATGGAAAGGGGCGATTCGAGGGCAACGACAAGAGAGCACGGAAGAAATAGAGGCTGGGATAGAATTTAGCTCGAGGATGGCCCGTGGCTATTGGTCCTCCAGTTTCTCGGGTTACTGGACGGCGGATACGAATTTCCGTTTCTCCCGTTGCGAAACGAGACAGCGTGTGTCTCTTCCGGATGCTTCCGTACATGTATCACGGTGGCACCAAGTCGCCCGTACGTGCCCGTGTCCCTACGGTGTCCTGTATCGGTGTCCGACCAAATAACCTGTCGGATCGAAAGGCAACAATGGGCCGCAAAGCTCGTTACCGGACATAGTTCCCAGAAGAATTTCCAAAAGATCGACTTCTCCTCCGACTCCTCTTTACAACCACGATACAGCCGTGACACGATGTCACGTGTCATCGTGATAATACCATTCACAGCATCGCCAAAAACGTCAACGTTTTGGCCCTATGGTTCGCTACATTTTAGGGCACCTGCAGTGTATGGTCGTATTTTATGCAAAAGTGGACACACGAGGCTGCGCCGGTTTCGTTGGGTTTTAGTGTAGACTGACCAAAATTACTTGGTATGAGAATAAAATTGAATTCGAAACATGGGTGCGTGAATACTGCATTGAACGAGTAAAAAGTGGACGAGATTTTGGAAACATATTAGGGGGACCCATAGGAAATCAATTATTTTGAAATCTAAAACAAACTTTTTATTCAAGTTTTTATTTCTCAATTTATTATATAATCTCCATCATTATCGAGGACAGTTTGCCATCCTGCAAATTTTCAATCCCCCTCTTATGGAAATCCAGGGTTTATTAAGCAAAACATGACTCAAGGTGCCTCCTTACGTCTTTTATAGAAGTGAATGTTTTATTTCTTAAATAAGTACAGGGGGTTCGGAAAAACTTCTCATTGCAATTCTTTGATTTTTTCCTGAGTGAGGTTTGCTGAATGGGGCCGGGCATTGTAAATTTGCAGTAAAAATTTTGTAAGTCAACGGTAAATGAACTTGAACATTGTCAATTGCACAATGTTCAAAAACGTGAACATGAACAATTTTGCTGTAAAACATGTCACGCAGTACTTTACACAAATGTGTTACATAAATGTGCGAACATATATTGTGTGCTAATGTAATTACTAGACTGCGGACGTTTATGCAATTTCCAATTTTCATAGAAAAATTTTAAGAAAGTGGAATGAAATAAAATTCTATTTTTAATGTGAACAGCCTTTGTAGATCCAAAGCAAATAAAAATCGTGTTAAATTCTCTCGAATTTTATATTATAGCATTTTTTTAACATTTCCACATAAGCCATAAATGCATAAAGATCCGCTGTCTAGTAATTACAAAGGAGGTTGAATTGGAGCTGTAAGATAATTAAACGTCGTCTACCAAAAAATGCGAAAAATAATAAAATAATATATTTTAAAATAATGAAAAGTCGTACAGACCACTGGTTCGAGTAATATTACACTTTACGTATGTTACCCAAAAAAATTTACGAGTTACTGATAATTAGACTGCGAATTTTATACATTTATGACAAAAATGAGTAGGTATAATTTAGAACAGTAGCGCCATTAGAAAATTTTAAAGATACTGTTATATTATTTTGAATCTGTTAAGCATAATCAAAAAGAAATTAAATTTTTATTTCATCTCAGACTGTTGTAATTCAGATAGAAATATTTTATTTTGCATAAAGATTCGCAGTCTACTGATAATGAAGAAGAAGCTTAGAACCCTCCCTTAATTATTCTACTCCGTGTTTCTTTTTTTGAGTAAACGAGAAAATTTTCACAGAGTATATTACATTCGTAAATCATAAATACTGGAAGAAAAGAAAAACATGTACTGCTTTTTTACTTTTTTTATGCTACTCGAGTGATAAAATCATGTGTTTGAAACTCTAGAAATTAGCTGCACTAGGTTTACGGGACCCGTCACGATAACGGGTTCTAATATTTTTAATTTACGATTATTAAGATTCTAAAGATACATCCATGAGAAATTATTCAACAATTTAATTTCTTTGGGTATACACTCCCGCTCATAAGTCTTAGGACACCTCCGGTTTTTAGTGAAACACTGATATTTCGTATAGATTATGAACCTGTAACTGTATTAACTACATAATATAAATATCCTCATATGTTCAGCAATAATTACAACTTCCATGTAATAATTCATTAAAAATTATGAAATAGCCACACCAATCACCATATTTGAACCCCATAGAAAAATTAAGGGATAAACTGGACTAGACAGGTACGGAAATTTTGCCCTGCTTCGGAAACACATTTATGGAATATTTTGAAACGAGAATGGAATAATATAACAACAGAAAGTATGAAAAAATTAATCACGCGGATGCCAAGAACAGTGGACATTGTAATAAAGAAACGTGGCGAATTCGTCTACGAAAAGAAAATATATTTTTTTACTTCGTAGTAAGACTTTTGATATATGAGAGCAGCAACCTTTCTTTGACGTGTAAACCTTTAAATAAGGAAAAATTTGTTCGCATCCTTCAACGATTATTTCATTTTTACAAAGTTGAATACGAATATGATCACTGTCCTAAGACTTATGAGCGGGAGTGTATGTCACTTAAAAAGAAAAAAAAATGACTAAATATTTGAGCGGCACATTCTTGTTATTTTTATGAAGTAATGTAGAATAGTCACTTTTCGTGATAACATTCGTCCCCAAAGGGTAGAAACGACATTTCACTGAATGAACAAGTTGCATTCCGCTTACAAGTTCCGCGGTAGGAACAAGTGACGCCAGCATGGAGTCTACACCGAAAGAATCACGACCCAGTTCTCGCAGAATCATGCTCCGCCGTGCGCCATCAGCTGGCCACTTTGTGGAGGGTTAAATAGACGTCCGCGACCGATATATGTGCGCTTCTTCGAAAGCCTGGTTGCTGGCTATCGTCGGTCACGTGTCGAGGATAAGCCCGCTACTCCCCGAGAAAGACGAGAACGATGCTTTTGTTGTTGCAAATTACAGTCTTCTGTCGGATTCCGTCGTCAGGACCTTTCGCACTTGGCTCGCGATAGAAATTCGAGGGCTCCTCGAAGGTATTGGAATGATGAAAGGCAGCGAGGCTAGGGAATCGAACGCGAGCGATTTCGCTCGATTGTCGACGACCCGAAGGCGATTCGTTACCGATAACGAGTGAAAGCCTCGTCGAGCCTATTGTGTCCCGTATAATAGTTTGCATTTTTGCCGGGTCGGGCAGGGCCGGGCCGGGCCACGTAGGATCCCGTTCGGGCCTGGCCTGGCCTGGCCTCCGGGGACAGAACGAGAGTGCAAGAGCTTAGCTGACAATCGGGCGATGAGCGTCGCCGGGTTGTTTGTAAAACCGTAAAAATGGGCGAAACCGTGCAACGGATTTTCGAGACCGGCCAATCCGCGCGCATTGTAATCGAACTCCATTCGGCCGGGATAGGCGCGAGCACGCGTGAGAAAACAGAAATGTCGCGTGTATGCCCGTTTTGCACACCATGCGCCGAACGAAATGAAAACAGACTATGAAACTCTCTTTCGTACCTCGATCCGGAAAAAAAGGAATGACGCTGCTCGCCCGCTGTTCCCGAATTTGTTGTTCGGCGGAAACGCCGCTTCCGATTGTTGATATCCTGGAGCACCATGTGGGACGCTTTGGGGATCGTAACGTGAGTCGGTGTTTGTTCGATCCTTTGTCGAACGATTGTATACAGCTCATTTAATCCGATTCATAGTCATTTTGTTAAAAGTTATATGTTTCTTGCTGCGCGATTGTTCATCTCTTAGAGCACGTTACGGAACGTTGTTCAACCTCTTATAGAACAATTGCATACAATTTATTAAAAATGAAAATTTATGTTTCCATAACGAGGAAATGAAAGAGGAATGTTTAGTAAACTCTGTTTGACCATTACGATTGTTAAAACAGTACCTATTAATGATGAAATAGCAAATGAGTTCGTAGAACATTAACCTCGATATTTTAATTTACCCTCCGGGCATGGTTCACGTAATTGTTGCGTTAATATTTTACAAACTGAATTGAGTCAAAACGTGAAGGTGCAGTGTTTGGCAGTGTCGCTATTATTATTTTCTGCGCTCGATGTTTATTTAACCATCTGCAGAAGCATAGAATTCAATTATTGCTTGAAACGTAAATGCTTTCTCTCGTGTGCTCGTTTTTCGACAAAAATTACGAGTGTGTGACACATTCGTTTTGTCCAATTTTACAACGAAGTGATGTTGCGTACAGGGTTTGCATCAAACACGATTTTCTGTTTCATGAATTTCTGCTAAATTAACCCGTTGTACTGTAATATCGAATCAACTTCGTCATAAAGACATCGAGCAAAATTTGCTAAATATGCATTATTTCGCTTTAAATTGAAATGAAACTTTATTTTATTGTAGTGAATATTTAGCCATTGGAGAACACGTGAACACAATATAAATTTTCTTTTTTCCCTAGTAAATTATATACATCGAAGCAGTTCTCATAATTGTAATCGCAAAATAAATCGTAGTGCAAGATGTTAATGCAGAACATAGAAAATGACATACTTGATTTGTTCTTAACCACATTTGGCAACAAAAGAATCGAATCGTGTTAACAGTTTGAAGTGGTGACCACACACATTTTCATATCTCCGGAAAAATTTAATATTTTCTAGAAGGGTTTTTCAGGTTCTCACAAAAGAATGCTTATAATTTCAATAATAGGAAAATAAAAGATCAATCATTTTCATTCATCTGGTAAATCAAGCCTTTCTACTAAAGCGGGTACAGCTCGTCGCGAGCTTTCAAGGCAATGACAAGAGTTGCTATAATTGAGGAATAAAATAATTAATAATAATCAATTTCTTGAGGAACACTGTGTTAATTACAAATTCGGAAAAATTTAATTTTATCCGTAGACATTATTACCTGCGAGTAAATTGCAGTGCAAGGGGCTAATGATGCAGTTTCTAAAGTGGACTGTCACGCATCTTGAAGAAGAGGGTCGTTCGCAGTGTTATCGTTGTCCTGTCCACGTTATCAACTACAAATTACAAATTAGCTGCAGTCTAGTTCCAAACGAGACCGCCGTTCCCACTACCTATTTATACCCATAATGAATCCCGTCCGAGGCTCCGGGAGCACGATAAAAAGACAATTACAAAAAGAAATTTTCAGCAGTGGTAAACCAAGATGATAATTGCAGGGCGCACACATTCGCCGTTACACGATGGCGGGAGCGTGTCATTCCGAGCGTAGAAAGTCTCGTTTCAGCGGCGACGGCCGACAATTTTTTCCAAGTGTATACAAGGTGTCTCAACTGAGTGAGAAACACCTGGCTCGTTCATCACTGTACGTACAAATTTCTCAAGACAAAAGTTACGACTGTCTCAAACGCCACATGTAACGACAAAAACAATTTCGTCTCGAGGACCATAACTATACTGCCCCGATCATTTAATCCCGAGATACTCGTGTCTCGAAGAATCGACTATTCCAATTTTCAGAAATTACGTTAGAGAGCTGGATTGTGTGTTTAATTCTTTTAAAAGCGGCATCTTTGAATTCCCAATACAATTACCGAGTAAATTTCAACATGAAAGGGGCATCATAAATGTTATTTGTTTTTAGTTATTTTACTCTGGACAGGTCACAGGTCATAATTCCGTGACATTTATCATCCAGGTCTCGGAGACATATATAGAGGGATCACTGTACCCGAGCCGTGTTATGGCGTCCAAGGCCTCTCGAGCTTCGCGGCCCCTCACGGGTTATACCCCGCGGTAGTGGGGATAGTTCTTCGACGTTTATCATGTAGGCTTTGGCGACATATATAGAGAAATCACTGTACCTCGGTCCAGCCAAGTTTTGTCAGGAAACGAGACAGCTGTTTAGGCGATCCCGTTTATCCGGGACACTGTGTATATACGTTCGCGGCGGTTGAAGGGTTGAAAAGGAAACCCGGCGGGAACAAAGAGGGCGAAGCTCATCGGTGCATGGAAATTCGGAAGCGTGGCGCCACGCCGCGCCGTTCCGCTAAACCGCGAACAACATTCGCCCGGTAATTACCGTTGTTTGCCATGCGTGCCGCTGCAAACAGACATTCGCCGGGGCCTTTTTCACGGGGAAATTGTGCGCGCCGCTAAGCTGATAACGCGACCGGACAGCCGGCTTGTAATTACGTCGTTGAACGGCGCCGTTTACAACGTTCATCGCCGCGCGGAAATATTTAATTATCCCGGGGGCGGCCGAGGAAACGCCTCGAGAGTGGCCGTCGGCTGTATTAAGCGGCGAGGAAAGCCTCGCAACGGTGTCTTCGCTTTCAAGCTCCGAGCCTCTTACCGCGCCACCGAGAAATCGCCTAACAAGAAAATATGATCATAAAGCTCCGAGCCGATCCGCTCGGCCTTCCAACGCGCGCGAGATTTTCGACCGAGTTTCAATTTGCCGGAGACTTTGCCCACGCTTAACTGCACCTTCGCGTGAAATCGCGCTAAAATAGCTGACTTTTCGCATAACTTTGGCAAGCACAGTATTGTCTTGATACGCGTGAAAAATTCGGCAACAAAATGTTGCTTATATTATTAGGTTGGCAAGAAAGTAATTTCGGTTTTCACTAATACGTGGCGTTATGTTTTGTTTGATTGACTTCTGTTTACGTTGCGTTTGTTTTCTTTCTGACATTTCTATGTTAAATATGTATAATCACATGACCTTGAAGTGACCTTGATCTTCGAAAATTAAAGTTTTACCTAGAACTTTGACTTCATCTTTTTAAATATCTGTAGTAACGATATTCATAATTGACAAGTGTAATGTCAATGATCCCAGCAATCACACCTTTCAAAGTATAGTCGTTGCAATACATAGGCATAAAATAAGCATAAACTTTCTTCTTCTAAGAAATTGTTGTCCGGAAAGTTCGTGCCGTTTTTCTGTAAGTAGTTGGGGCATTAGAATAAGTCTTAATATGTCAGAATGATTGAAAACAAATGGTATGTGTACATAGTCTAAAAAGATGATCTTTCAGGCATTTTTAGAAAAAAGTTTGATTAGGATACATTAATTTTTGTTAGTTTTATACGCTCTTAAATATGGAAGGAAACAGAGTATATTATAGGCATTTGATGATTTTTTCTTCCAACAGCTGTTAGCACTCGTTTGGGATGTGCTAGCCCATTCACCCTATTAACCAGACACTACACCCTCGGATTTTCATCTCTTTAAGTCAATACAAAATTCCCATAATGACAAAAACTTTAACTCATTGGTCGACATAAAAAATCATATTTAAAAGTTTTTCGCCAAAAAAACGCAAGTGACGCGAAATATGGAGGAAGATTACGGAAAAAAATGGCACATATAATAATTCAATAAATGTATATCGAAATTTAAACGTACCGCGTTTGAGTTTCCCTTAAACTTTCAGGACAACCCAATACGAAGAACAAATGAGTTCTGACCACTGTGACCGTAAAATAACTCGTACCGCAAATGGTTAAACAGACCCCAGCGTCCAGCCCGTTCTTGAGCGACCCAAAACGCTTGATTGCAATTTCGTTTGGCAGTCTTGTCGCGGATTCGTTCGAAAGCGGTCTGATGCTTTGAATGCGGCTCTTTAGGACCCGGGGTGCGCCTGAGGGTGGTTGCTGCTTATAAATCAGAGTTCTAGCCGACCACGAAAACGCAGGGGGTGTTCGACGCCGGCCGAGCAACAAGTTTCCAGCGTCGGTCATCGAGCGAGTTCGAGCTTTGTCCCCGAAGCGGCGCGGCCGCGAGCGGAATCGTTGAAGGTTAGACGTCGCGACGACGACGACGACGACGACGGCGTCGACGACATGGAGGAAGACCTGTTTTATTATGCAACCCGTACGCGTTGCTCGCCTCTCGGTCTCACATTGTCCCGGTTCCAGCGGCGGCTTAGCATACCTAAGCGCGGAAAGTTGGTTGCCGGCGCATAAATATATAAAGCTCGGGATGGTAACGTGCACGAGGAACGGCGACGCGCAAGTAGCGTCCACGATGATGCTCCAACGCTTAAAAGCGGAAAAGGAGATTTAGGCCGACCCCGACGAGTTGGCCAAGTTGAGCGCCGTCGCGCCGCAGAAAGTGGATAGAGGGGAACACCTTTCTAAAGGAGTCATCGCGAATGGCAGAGAGAGAGAGAGAGAGACCCCACCCCCTCCACCGCGCCGACGACAATCTGATTTGCCCGTCTTTAGAGCCGATAAAACGATCGACCAGCCTTGTACCCGCTCCCCGGAGACGTTTTACGGGGCCTCGATAACTCGCCGCGAGGGCAAAGTGGTTTTTATGGCGACGTACATTCTCTGCCCGTCGCGCGGAACACTGTGGAAATAGTTTTTTAAAAGCGTGTCCCACCAGAATTTCATGAAAATCTCGGAGGCTTGCGCAACCGTTTCTTCAGCTGATCGGGAAGACGTCCGAAACAGCTACTGACCCAGTTTTCAACCCGTTGCACCACAATTTATTTTACGGTTTCAGTAGAACTTTTTTGTAATTCGCAATTTCCTAAAAAAAAAAAGGAGAAAATTTCTATCTACTGTATGTCTATATGTTCTTCAACAGCTGTACATTAACAACGCCAAAACGGAATTTATTATTTCAGGGCAAAGGGTTAAGGGGGACGTCTCGTGTAAACGGTGATGAATTGATCAATTCTCTTGGAGGTTAAAAACTGAAAGTTCGAGCAGAAGTAAAATTCTCATCCTGCTTCAACCCTTTTTAAAACAATATGATCGTTCTAATGGAAGTGAATAATTTCAGGCAAGGGGCACAACATCCCCTGAAATTCCTACAGAAAGAACGCGAACGTACATATACAATGTTTATATTTAATCAGGGAATTAAATATTAATATCGCGAGAACTGTGGTTCATTTATATTCAAAGGTCGAAGAATAATTTCCACGTATGCTGAATTCGCGAACACGAATAATTACTTCGTTTATATTAATTTTTGTTTCCATGGCGATTCGTATAACTGGCGATTCTGCACGACTAATTGATTTTTCTTGTCCCTTTCACGGAAAATCGATCGCGTATTTGGTAGTAGAACTTCTCCTCGATTACGAACGAATTATGTCGACACATTATTGAAACGATCGTTTCGATCTCTCATTGATTGTAGCCAAAATAACGTTCTGCAATAACGTTGTTGCAGAAATCGCCTTTTAAACGCACGAAGCATTACCTACGTCTGACCATTACGCGCTGTTTCTACTTCCCGCATTACCGGCCGCTGCGAAGCAGCGCTTTATCAGTTTGATTACCTCCCAACCACTTACTCTTTCGTGATCTCAGGTTTCCAGCACCATTACAACAATTAATTTGCACAGAAACGATGATTAATGGCCGGACATGCCGCGCAAATAAGATATCTGTTTCGGCGTGAACGAGAGTTCGAGATGCCTGATGCCGGGACCACTCAGAATTGAGCGCTGAGGAAAGGGGTGACGAAGGAAGGCGATAGATGTGAACACCCAGTTTGTTGGACCAAACACTTTATTTGGCAAACGAAGCCAAACCGTCGATAATTTACACGAAATAGAAAAGAACGCGAGATATAAAGGCGACGAAGCCGCGAGAAATTGAATACGTCAGATATGAGACGATGTCACGAGAGATTTTAATGTGCATGCGAGCGCTGTGAGTTTGGAACGTATTCTGATCGCGTGTTCGCGCACGGTAACGCACGAAACATCGGGAGAACCGTTGATCTTAGTTTTTGCCATAGGTGAATTCGGTTCACCTTTGCTCGCGAGGTGAGATTCAAACGAAGGTGTTTGTCGCTGGTGACACGGCTGTTTACGCGACCGAGACAACGGCTGCTCGGTTTCGCGCTCGCAACACGAAAACAAGTACGAACCGGTCACCAACGGTCGGAACCCCCTTCGTTTGAATACTCACAATTTTAGGCTAATCCTGAACAATATCAAATCTTTGTGTGTCCGCGTGCACGCGAGTGTCGCATTTTTGCAAACTGTGCTATTGGAATATGGATATATTAACCCCTTAACGCACAGTTTTTTTGAAAAAACTGTAAAAAAAAAAATCAATGGAAAAGGTCTGTTCCATGGTTCCATGGAAAAAGGCTATATTTTATTCTTGAATAAATAAGTGTTATAGCTTACAATCCCATGTAAATGATAAATATCAATAAAACGATTTTTTTTCTTTGCTTTCACATTGTTATTTTCAATTCTCGATTATATTCGAGTGTGAAAAATTATAGCAGCATAAAATACAACGCCGCTCGAATTATCTCGAGTGTGCACAGTTTAGCGTACAAGTTAAGCGGTTAAGAAATCGCACTCTATTATAAAATATGAAATAGAAGTTATATTTGAATATCTTCTCTAGAAGCACGTTGCCAGACACGTGTTTACTCTTCGAAAGAAACGCCACGAATGAAACATAAGAGATCCAGAAACAGAGGAGCAACAGTTCAATATGAACAACTGAGGATCGAGGGTCCCATGCCGGGGACAACGTACAATGCATATTTACTGTAGATACAATGTACGCATCCATAGGCCAAGAGTCGATTCAAACGATCCTTCCTTCTAAAGACGTAACAAATTAATTTTGTTCTACATTTATGAAATAAATTCCAACATGTGCTACGTAAAATCGATCCGACACACGTTCGTGTAAGTTCCGGCGGACAGGACCTATTACAAGCTTCCTCGCTAATCAGTTTAAACAATTGTTCGAACAGCGAGACACTTCTCAACGTCCCTTTGGAAGATCCAATTATCTTTACACTTTCTCCGTCCGTAACTTCCAACTATTGCTCGTCTACAATGTCCAATTATTTCGCGAAGCCAATTAAAAGCGCATTTGAAATATTTCGAACCGGAGAAGAGTCGTCTTGTCTGCACTTCGTTACCCGTGAAATTCGAGACCAGCGACCAGAACGATTCCAAACAATTATTGTTCGATCGTCTGCATCGTTTTTCTCTTCGCAAACGATGATCGCAAAAATTAAAAAAAGAAATCGCGTTTTTACAAGCTTCAGCACACAGCTCTTATTACAAGCTTCCTCTACAGCCAGTTTAATCAATTGCCCCAACGACGAAACACTTCGTCCTTTTGTAAATCCAATTAACGTCGCTCTTACCGTTTCCGTGATTTCAAGCTGCGGCTCATATACAGTGTGTAATTAGTCTAGCCTGCGGATCTTAATGCAAAATAAAAAAGGTTTCACCTGAATTCCAACGAACTGAAGTCAAATAGAAATTTATTTTCTTTCTTATTATGGTCAGCCGACTGAAAATAATATAATAGTATGTTTAAATTTTTCTAATATTTTTGCTACTTAAAGTTACACCTACTAGTTTTTGTCGTAAATACATCAAATCCGAAATCGAGTAATTCGACCGTTCCAAACTGGAGACGGACCGTCAGTTTTTGCCAGTCGGACGATTCTGTTAACCGCAAAATTCGAATCCAGAAGCCAAAACGATTCGGAATCATTGTTGTGCGAGCTTCTGTATCGTTTTTCACCCCGTAAAATAGAATACCACAGGCGCGGTTCTATAAGCTTCCGGCAGTTTCATCAATTTGCTCGAACTGTCGAACACTTCGCGTCGCTCTTTGGACAATCCAGTTATCCTTACACTTGCGCTGTCCATCGATCTATTACTCAACCGTGGACTTTTATGCGAAATAAAAATTGACTGTATCAATTGCAAGAAAAGAGAGTAACATAAAAATTTATTTCTTCTCCAAATAATTTGAACAGGCTTCAAACAATGTACCAGTAATATCAACTTGACTGTATCAATTACAAGAAAAGAGAGTAACATAAAAATTTATTTCTTCTCTAAGTAATTCGAGCAGGCTTCAAAGAATGTACCAGTAATATCAACTTGACTGTATCAATTAAAAGAAAAGAGAGTAACATAAAAATTTATTTCTTCTCTAAGTAATTCGAGCAGGTTGTAAATAACGTGCCAGTAATATCAACACATTATCTACCGGTTAAATAGTTTTTTGAAGTCCGTGATCCTTGGTTAACGATTTTTTAACATATTTTCAATGGCAACAGGAATCTGCATCGCGAACCAATAACTCGGTAATAAATAACATTATTTCACATTATTATATGAAATGATTGTTAAGCCACATTTTGGCTGCAGCACAATTGTTAAAAATTCTGTTAATGTTACTCATTATCGCCATAAATGCACAAAATCCGCAGTCTATTTATCAGAAATGCATCAGACTCGCAAGCTAGTAATTATTTTGTAATACCGATCAAATGCATATTCCAAACTGGAGACGAACCGTCGTGCCAGCGAAACGGCTCTGTTAGCCGCGAAATTCGAACCCGGATACCGAAAACGATTCGGAATGATTGTTATGCGAGCTCCCGCATCGTTTTCATCCCCGCGGGATAGACATGAAGAAGACCGCAAAAATTCCCGGTCGGGAAAAAAGATACCGGAACACGATAGCCGTAGGAGGCGTATGCACACTTTGATATTCCCGACTGCATCCGATGGGATCTCGTAACCGTATTCGAAAAGAATGCGGTCTACGAGGGCAATGATAACGATCGCAATACCCGTAGAGAAAGATTATCGAAGCCGCGGCACGTGAAACTGCTCGACGTACGATTATTGCCTGCCCGCAATACGGACCAAGTACTTTTCCCGATTTCTGGGATTTCTTGCTAAAAGTGCCACGGTAAAATCGAAGTCTCTTTCTTCCGGCCGCGATCCGAGAGGCAGAACGAATGCCCTAAGTTCTTTTATGCTTCATGCATCGCAACGAGAGTCGTACAACGCCGAACGAAAGTACACGTTCAAAGAGCAGAGCCATAGACAATTCAATTCTGTCGATTAAGACATTTTCATTGTACAGTTTTCTACATTTTTCGTTCGGTTCCGGAAGCTTTTTCTTGCAAAAAAATTTGTAAAATCAGCGAGAAGCCTACGTAACCAACGTTCGTATATTTTGGGAAATATTTAATTTCATTGAGAATATTTTTTGGTTCAGCTTCTGCAATATTTTTTGAAAGAAAATTCTGTAGAATTAGCAAGAAACCGATATAACCAATATGCAGATCATTCATAAATTTTGGAAAGTATTTAATTTCTTGAACAAAATTTTTTATTGAGCTTGAAACATTTTTTTGAAAAAAGCCCTGTAAAACTGGCGAGTAGCCCATGTAACCGAGACGCAGATGATTCATAGACCTCGGAGAGTATTTAATTTCTTCGAGAAAATTTTTTGGTTGAGCTCCTGAAGTATTCTTTGAAAGAAAATTCTGTAGAACTAGCAATTAACCGACGTAACCAGCATGCAGATCGTTCATAAATTTTGAAAAATACTTAATTTCTTGGAAAAAATTTTTTGGTTGAGCTCCTTGAAACATTTTTTGAAAAAAAAAAACTGTAAAACTGGCGAGTAGCCCATGTAACCGAGACGCAGATCATTCATTCATTCGATCTTTCAATCGTGGAAAGTAACTAATTTCTTGGAGAAAATTTTTTGGTTGTGCTCGTTGAAACATTTTTTGGAAAAAAATCTGTAGAACTGCCGATTTTATTTTCAAACTGGCGTGTAGTAGATAAGTAACTTGTTGATAGATTGTTGGTATGTCTCGGGGAGCGTTTAACTTATTCGTGAGAAGTTTATTGCGGAGTGCTCGGAGAGTTTAATAAAAGAGCAGTGATTACTCCGAAAACGTGAACCCTTTTCATTAATGGCGTCGTTGATTGATCAGAGTCGCCGATGATTGACGCGCGATTTGTCAGCGCAGCCATAGAAACCATCGATGACCGTCGAGATTAATTAAAACTGATGGGTCTAATAAATTGCATACACGTTATCATTTCTATATGCTATTAATATTATCAATAGATTATGGAATCTTTATGCAAGTTTACGTTCTCGTAACTTCATTTCCAGAAGATAATTACATAAAATTTGACTGACATTTGGAAGTATTTCACGTTTCATCCGAATGTTTCGATACGAAAAATTCAACCAGGTTTCATTAAAATTTCTGTTTCCGAGCAGTTCAAATGTTTTCATATGTTATAAATGCATGGAGCCACGCAGTCTAATTATTTGCAGAAGATAATTTCATAAAAATTGACTGATATTTGGAAGTATTACACATTTTATCCGACTGTTTCGATACGAGTGATCCAACTGGATTTTATTAAAATTTCTGTTTCCGAGCAGTTCAAATGTTTTCGTATGTTATAAATGCATGGAGCCACTCAGTCTAATTATTTACAGAAGATAATTTCATAAAAATTGACTGATATTTGGAAGTATTACATATTTTATCCGACTGTTTCGATACGAGTGATCCAACTGGATTTTATTAAAATTTCTGTTTCCGAGCAGTTCAAATGTTTTCGTATGTTATAAATGCATGGAGCCACTCAGTCTAATTATTTACAGAAGATAATTTCATAAAAATTGACTGATATTTGGAAGTATTACATATTTTATCCGACTGTTTCGATACGAAAAATTCAACCGAGTTTCGTTAAAATTTCTGTTCCCGAGGAGATCGAATGTTTTCTTATGTTACAAATGCATGAAGACAGGCAGTCTAATTATGTTGCTGCCGGCAAGGTAATCAATGTTTCTCCAGCATAAGTGCGCGGGAGTATGATAACTAGACGGTTGATGTTTATGCAAATTTACATTCATATTCCTCGATCTACGGAAGCAGGATCTGAATACAAGTTTCATGCGAAAAGAAGGAGAATAACGTCTCCGTCCGACTGCATTAAAATCCTTATTTTATTTTCTTTTACCTGTTGCGTTCGTCGTAAAGCAAACATTCATAGTTTAACGACATGACTCGATACGAACATTTTTCTTCTGCGACGTTTTCTCGCGTCACGTACACGCGTTTACGAGTTAAACATTCTTTCCTGCATTAAAAACGTGTCGGTAAATTGATAATCAATTCTAAAGACGTATCTTTACACAAACTTTGCTCAGGAATAACAACAATAGCTTTCGCTGTATCTCGATGTTCTTTCAAAGAAATGGTCAATTCGGAAAACATAATGGATCATTTCTACGTTTCGTAGAGGCAGACAATGGACAGAATCTACTGTCGTCTACCTAAACTTCGATAGTCGCTTTCGGAGTTTGTTTTCCGGAACGATACTCCACGAACCGTTGTCGGACGATGTGTTACAGACAAAAGAGAGAGTCCCGACAAAGAGTCCATTGCTTAAGATTGAAAAATACGTCGTCGAAGGGTCGGCTAGATTGAAAAAGTTGCTCGATCGTGTCCAGGAAACTCGAGATTCCCATTTCCCGCCAGCAACTTTGACGAATCAATCCGATATTCGATAATGCTCCGATCACGGCCGCCTCCGCGATTAACATCGCGAAAATTGACTCGCAGCGTAATCGAATCGAACAAGACAGCAGGCAATAAATAACAAAAACATTGACCAGAGTTCGGAACTTCGAACGAAACACGACGAAACGTTAACGAACCCCCACAAGAACCCGGCGCATCTCATCCGTTATTACAAATTTCGATACCCCATCGGAACTTTGCCTCCATATCATTCATCAAATGATTACAGCCTCTTCGTAAGTAAAATGGATGGCTTTCTTTCCTCGTACGATGAATCCATCACGATATTAGGGGTAGTAACATCATTCGGGGGTTCCGTCCCTGTTATTCCACGGAAGGCAAAGTTAGGGGCGTGGATGAAGGCGATTACTTTGAATCGAAAACAGGAACTAGCAGCTTCTAACATTTTTTCCATCGAAGAAACAATGGAAATTCTGCGTTATCCCACAGTTAGAAATGTCAATCCGAGTCAATTTCATGCATTTATTGCTGAAAAGATGACACATTAAATAGAAAAAACACCCAACGAGCTTAATATTATTGGTACATTATTTAAATCTATTATTATTATTTTAATCTATTAAGATGATTAAGAAATCAATTTTTATGTAACTCCCCTTCCTTGTGATCTACTTTCTTGTAAATCTACGGTGACAAGTGAATGCATTACTTTTCATTCGTTCGTATAATCAGGGACCATAATCGTTATAATCAAAAAGAAAAAAAGTCGCGGAATAACAAGTATTTCATCGACTAAAATAGTATTGGTTACAAATAAGGATTATAAGTAACCGAAAATTTGTTCTTTTGTTGGTAAATGTTATCGTTGAGAGAAACTCATTTCACAGTTATCGAAGATTTCTTCGTCGATAACAGTTATCGAGGAGGGTCCAATTTTTTGGAAACTAATAACTGTTATTTGTAACCAAAAAGTATAAAAATCGATGTTTTTTAATCATTTTGTTCTTCGAATTTTTTTCTTTATACTTGGTGTAGATTATCTTACATTTCAACATCAAAAATTTTATAATAACTGTTAATTTTGGTCCGTGCTTATAATACAAATCAGGCTAGCAAAACCTGCGGTGTTTTTGGAATAAAACGATCGATAAAAATCTGAACGGTCCTGATTCCAGATGATAGTGTCGGAAAAACCTTAGTATAACGAGACAGTGCGAATACATTGTAGATATTCATTTTATTCGATCGGTTCTGTACAGACTCGCAGCGAAGGCGACATTCGGAAGCGTTCGAGGCGAGACGCTAAAAATCCGACAAAACGTTCGATACTTCTTGTCCGTGGGAGATCGATGGGATCACGGATACATTCGTAATTGCACTCGAGTTTTTCCCGAGGCAGAAAATTATTCGTGGGATCCGGTCGTCCTACTTCGAGAGCCGATACTCATACGTGACCCGCACGCGAAACCTCCCTTACCCCTTCGCCCCGCTCGTTCGGAACGTTTGAAGCTCGATTTACTTGCTCGAAGGAGGGATGGAAGGGTAGGGGGTGGGTGCTTTCAATCTACTTCAAGTCATTCGTGTGCCGATTCGAAGCGATTTTCTGCCGGCGCGCTCCAGTTGCCTTACCCGCTATCGAGCGGAGAAATTAGGAAACAGCCGTGCAGTTTTCTCTCTTTGATTTCCAACCCCCCACCCTCACTCTCCTTGGTAAAACCAACGAAAAAGGGAAAAAATTAAATCGGACCTAGCCACAATTTCGATTTTTTTGGCATTGTACGCTGCACGGCGCATTTACAAGATGCCATTTTCAAGCTGCCATTGCACCATTGTTATTAACAGTTAAAATTTCTAAAAAATATTTTTGTTTACATTATAACATTAATAAATGATACCTCAAATTTTAAATCAATCCACGCATTACATTTTTCAGAAAAAATTCTTGAAAAACAGACCATTTACACAAGGTTCCCCCCCCCCCTTGAGCTGATGTCTGATTTGGATATCGGCAATTTTGAGAAGTCTGTGGTCACCTAATTCCTTATCGATTTCTTTGTATGAATCTTCGCTCATCGTGCCGCTGATTATTTTATGGATTATTGTGTTTTGTTTCTTTTTCGGTGAGTAACCTTTCAGTGCTTCAATAGTCTTATAATTACTCGATGAGTCTTAAAGTTTAAATTCTGGATTGTATTTCTAAAAAGATATTTAATTTCTTGAACAGATTTTAAACTGAATAGTATTAATAGTGTACAACTTTTCAAAATTCAATCTCAAGACTTTTCAATAACCTGCGGAAATTACATTCTTAAATCGAACCCCGTTAATTGTATAATTATAACGTTTTCTTAAAACGGTGGACACATTTCATTTATCGATGTTTCCCGCGTAACATTGATGAAAAATTTGAATCAACGATTAAGTGTCATTTGTGACTAAACCACGGGACGTGACAAGTATATACAGTGTGAACCACGAATCGTGACCAGTAGAGATTACTATGTTATTAGCAGTCCTTCGACGGAAGATGCGACAGAGAATTATAGATGCATGCTCAGCTATCAGTGCAGAGGTCATAGAAAGCTAAACACTTTTTTATTCTACGTGAGTGCATTGCAGCTGACGGACGCCATTTTGAAAGTCGCTTGAATTAAGATAAAAGTTATGATACTTACCGAATTCGTCTTGAAATCCTCTAACAGACAAGCGTAAAAAAATTATAGGTGTACTTGCAAAAGATTGAAGGTGACCTTGACAAATAATGAAGAGAGAGATGTAGTTGTCAAAAAATTTGCTGTAATCACGCGAAAGCTCTCTTGAAACCATACTATATCTGATAAAAGCATTTTCGATCGGCCTGTTAATAACAGAGTAACTTCTGCTGGTCACGATTCGTGGTCCACCCGGTATACAGGGTGTTCATGCTATTACTAGCCAGCGTTTTTCTTGCAAATAGTAAATATTAGAAAAAAATGAAAAAGGAAAATGTAGTACTGTTTTTTATACGCAACACAATGGCGTATGTAATTTGGTTGTGTTTATACTATTTTGTTAGATATGAAGGTGATCTTCAATTGTTTAAATGGAATGCTGTATATTTTTTTATATCGCATGAAAGCGTGTGTCTAGACGAATTCATCCGTACACTGCACAGTGGCCTTCAAGGTCATGCAAGGTCAGAAATGGAAGAAACATTTTGAATATTTGATAGCAATGTAAAGCTACTTTTCGTACCGAAGTTGTCGGATTTTCTTCAAAATGAAAGAGAGCTTTTTATGGAAAGACCCTTTCTTTCAAACGCTTTGCACACAAAACAAACTGATTTTCATTTGGTTGCACTCTGTCCGGATATTCTTCTAGGTATTTCAATTTACTTCGTCTTTTGTTTCCTTTGCACTGCTAATAAATGCGTACCATATCCATCTTCCCGTCCACCGAATAACGATACATTCGGAAGTAATACTGAAATTGTTTCGTCATAGTAGAAACTAGAAGTAAACACTCTCTGAATGTGAATGACAACATCATCTGATTCGTATAAATAAGGAACACTTTTAAACACATTGGTATGAAATATTCTAAATGTTTCTTCCATTTCTGACCTTGCATCACCTCGAAGGTCACTGTGCAGTATACGGACGAATTCATCTAGACACACGCTTTCATGTGGTATACAAAAATATACAGCATTCCATTTAAAAAATTGTAGGTCACCTTCATATCTAACGAAATAGTATAAACACAAAAAAATTATATACGCCATTGTGTTACGTATAAAAAACAGTACTACTTCTTCCTCTTTCATTTTTTTCTAATATTTACTATTTACAAGAAAAACGCTGGCTAGTAATAGCATGAACACCCTGTATAGTGTGTCATTTATTTAGCGTACATTTCCAGCATCTAATGATGTCATATGGCATGATTGACCTGCGAAGGGTTAACAAGAACATCGAATATCAGCTCCGTACTCATCCGTTTCCAGGCGAGCGGGTCTGAATCGCGCGTTATCGAAGATCCTGCTGCCACTGTCATGTAGGCGGCCGTGTCGCTCGACGCTTGTGCATTATTCATTAAAAATGTCCGCAGTATAAATTCCGCGAGCATTCACACGACATCCCTGTCTCCGGAAAGATAATATCGCGTCGGTCGAAGTTTCGCGGACGGGCCACGCCGATCCTGATAACGAAGGGGCCGGCGTAACGCGATCTCACGGTGACCGGTTCCTTAGAATCTTCGCTTTCCTTACAAATGGATTCACTGGACGGTGCTAATAATTCGTCCCGTCCTCTCGCTCACCCCCTCTCCCCTTCGCTGTCTCCCTGTATCTTCGTATCCCTCCCGTCCTTCCTCGCAACAATGGGCGAGCTTAAGCCCGCAGACTTGGCTGTAACTTCGATCGTTATCGTCCTCCTTCTTTTCCATTCGTTCGCCTCGCGAGCCCGTTAACGAACGTCCGCGGAAGTTCCCGCGTCGTCCGAGCCCCGATGGTTTCATTGCTCGTTAATAAAATTAATTACAACGACGACGGTGAAAAGAGTGACAAAGCCGCGGGCGCCGAACCGCCCCGTTCGTCACTTAAATTTCGGCCAAGAGCTATTAATTTAAAAATTATTTTAGAGTTCGGGACAAGGGTTCTTCGGCGACAGAACCGTAGAAAAATTGTTGTACGCGTGCCATTAGTAGACTGCGGATCTTATGTATTTATAACAAAATTGCCAAAAACACTATATAAAAAATATCAGTCACGGAAGAAATAAAAGTCAAAGCAGACACCTGATTGTTCTCAAGGTGCTGGCAAGCATGAGCGCGGGAGGAGAACACAAACTCGCCTAGTGAGTTACTACTTTTGATAGTAGGGTGTGCATAGAACTCCCCTCTCGCGGTCACGCAAGTCAGAGCGACGTGGTGGGGGTAGAGCGTCAACACCTCACGAGCAGTGCCGCCAGATTGTCTCCCCACTCTACATTCCCCCTCCACGACGCTACTCCCCCATACTTCTGCCACGGTTGGGTCACGTGACGCGTTTCTACTAATCCGGTAATGCCACAGAGGTGGAACCTGTATTCCCCTCAATTTCAATTGTGCAAGTAAACACGCTAGACCCTTGGTTATTCGAGGTAATCAGAGCTAAAATATAATAAAATAGGCAGTTGCAGATATAATTCAGAGTTTCGTTGAAATTGTAACGTAACACAACGACGCGAACGAGTACAAAATCGATACACAAAACGACAGTCGCCTTTACTTTGTACAATTGTATCGCCGACTGACTATAAACGAGAACGCTCGGAACAATGACTTTAATGGACACAGCGTATACGATCCTCCTGCACGTTGCGTCGTTTGTGTTCTACGTACAGAATTTCTATTCGAAACGAATGGTGTCGAACGATATTTTTCCGATGACTTTTGGAACGATCGCTGCTTAGAATTCGAATTTCGCGCGTCAAGGAATTACGCCGCGGGAATTCTCGGCGGAACAGGGTCACGTATTAAAGTTTCAACCTGGCCGGACTTTATTAGACAGGTCGAATGAACGCCGGGTCAAAGGTACTCGTTTATATTTCACCTTGCCGTTATCGTGGAAACGAGTCGTGGCGCGGCGACCTTTAACCGGAGCCAGCGGCGATGGCCGACACGCCCGGCCAGCCGGCTCAACGAAATTAAACGAACCGGGCTCTCTCTCTCTCTCTCTCTCTCTCTCCCGTGTCGATAACGAAACAACCGACGCTTGTTACTATCTCGAGGAACTCGGGCCCGCCTGTAGCACGTGTCGGGAACAGATACGCCATGCCAGTTTCCCCCCTCGATGGAACATTTGCCTTCTGCAGATCGAAATTGCTTGGGAAACGCTTCGTTTCGACCGGCAGAGCTCGTTTATTACGGGTTGGTGGTACTGTGCGTGACTCGCAAGACGTCCCGTGAAAAGAGTGCGGAGCTGATTGGTCCGGGTGGGAGGAACACGGGGCGTCGTTGACACGCATTTTCGGTACTTGCGAAATTTTCGCTGAACCGGTCACACATGCAAAATTAAAAAACAGCGAGATTTTAATGAAAAAATTGCCCATATTCAAAACGTTGCAACTTCGTGCAAAAAACGTAGTAGAATATTCTTTCTGGTCTCGTTTAATCTCCGTAACTAATTGTTCCTTTTTCGCAACAGAATTTTGTACACTATGCAACGGGTGAGAGAATGATCATAATTTTTTGTTCCGAAAATTTTGCAAATTCAAACGTTCGTACGAAACGTTAGAAAATTTTTTTAATCGAAAAGTTTTGCTACAATTTGGTTTTAAAAAACGGTCTCACCTTTCAAATGATTGCTCGGTGGTCGATGTACGATTCATACATCCAAACAAATTTTATTTCAAGCATGTACGAATTATCTTCATTTTTAAATGTGTCCACACAAATTTTACTCCAAACTTTACTCTATATGTATGCAAGCGGACTTGTATTCCAAATACATTCAAACGAACTTAACTCGAAATTTGTTCAAACAAGCTTGATTCCAAATGTATCGAAGCAAACTTTTATTGCAAATGTGTTGAATTAACGGGGGAATATACAATCGGTTAATACAAGCCGATTTTGCTGAAACTTATTTGAGATATAGTTCTTCGAAAAATATTTGACACGCGTTTCTTTTTGTTGGCAACCATCCACTTTGAAGGAGTGAAAACAGCCCTCAAAGTTGGGGGTCAAAAGCACATTTTTTTGAGATATCTCGGAAACCAGAGGTCGAGAAAATTAGCACCGCATTTCTTTAGTTACTAATTGTTAGGATTTGGTATTTCAATAAATGAATACACTGGAGAATTAGCTATATCTGTTTTTATTAAACAGCTCGGAAGGACGATGTAACCAGTTCTGCTAACGGACTCGAAGTGAAGTAAAGAATAAAGCAGGGACGAAAGAGAAATCTTTCGTCCACTTGAGATAAAGGAAAAACCCAGGCCTGCATCGTTTATTGCCCTGGCCCTCGGGTACGACAAATACCAGGCCTATGGGTCCGATGACATCTGGTCTGTTATTCTAAGATAGAGAAAGTTACAGGGTTTCTCATGGGCAACGTAATTCATTTTTGCTCTTTTGGCAGTTGCATTATTATTGCTAATAATCCAACACGCCCCCTCAAAAATGAATCAGTTGACTGTAAAATATTTTATCCAAAAATCTATCTTACTATTAATAGAACATATAGTAGTGATATCTACTATTAAAATCAAACACATAAGAAATGATAAATCGTCCTTCTTTGCTTTCTCTGGGGAATACATATGGTCCAACATTCGTTGCGAGGATTAGGGAAACCCAGTAAAACCTAATCAGACCATTTCAAATGGTTATCTTTCTATGACAATAAAATGAAATATACAATAAAATCAATGTAGTCCCATTTGTGTTCTGAATTCCATGAATTTGACTCCCGCCAATGGTTTTGTAAATGCATCGGCTACTTGGCGTTCTGTACAGACAAATTCAAGTTTAATGACATTTTTCTCTATTTGTTCCCTAGAAAAATGATACTTGATATCGATATGCTTTGATCTTTTATGATTGCCTGGATTATTCGCTATACTTATGCAGCCGTTATTATCTTCATAAATTATAATCGGCTTCGAAATGTTTATATTAATGCTGAGGGCTAACGATTTCAACCAGACAGCTTCTCTTACAGCTTCAAAAAGTGCCATATATTCTGCTTCCGTTGAGGAGGCAGCTACAGATGTCTGTCTTTTCGTCGACCAGCAAATTGTACATTTATCAAATAATTGAAACAAGTACCCGGTCGTACTTTTTCTATCGGTTTCATCGTGTCCTCCCCAATCAGCATCAACATACCCACTTATTATATTATTATAGTTACCTCTAATATAATTTAGTTTGACATTAATTGAACCTTTCAGGTATCTCAGTACTCGCTTCAAATTCAGCCAGAGTTCCTTATTATTTTTATTTGTATACCTGCTCAAAATATTCACTGCTACGCTTATATC
Source organism: Seladonia tumulorum (assembly GCA_913789895.3). Lineage (NCBI taxonomy): Eukaryota > Metazoa > Arthropoda > Insecta > Hymenoptera > Halictidae > Seladonia > Seladonia tumulorum. The sequence goes on from OU565266.1 coordinate 30,841,200, forward strand.
AGGTCTTGTACATATCATAATATACATTAAGCAACCGATTAAATTTCTACACGGTGCTTCGCACTCTTCATCTGAATTTAATGCTTTATAATCCAGTTTATTCGGAAGAGGCGAACTAACAGCTTTACATTCATTCATTTTGAATTTTTCTAAAACTGCTTTTATGTATGTACTCTGATCTAAGGTTATTTTGCAGTCAATTCTTTCAACTTTAATTCCTAAGAAATGTCTAATCTCATTCAAATCTGTCATACTAAATTTTTGCATCAAATAATTTTTAAAATTAGTCATTGTTTCTTTATTACCAGTAGCAATCACAAGATCATCCACATATAACACAACATATATATTTTCGGATACATGTCCTCTATCCAGAAAATATATACAACGATCTACTGATGAACTTCGGAATCCCTTCTCAACAAGATTTTTCTCAAAAGCTTCAAACCAGCATCTTGCTGCTTGTTTCAAACCATATATTGCTTTATTCAATTTACATACTTCATTGCTTTTACTTTTGACTCCTTCAGGAACTTTCATATATATCTGTTCCTTTAATATACCGTTAAGAAAGGCAGTCTTTACATCCATATGATGTATCAATAAATTAAATTGATTTGCGAAAGCAATTATAAATCTAAAGCTTGAAATTCTAGCAACTGGTGCGAATGTTTCGTTATAGTCAGTTAAATATTCCTGACTAAAACCACGCGCAACCAGTCGTGCCTTATATTTTGTTGGATTTCCGTGTTCATCATGTTTAATCGTAAATATCCACTTACAGTCTACTATATTAGTATTATTCGGTCTTTCTACTAATTCCCATGTTTTGTTTACTGCATGTGAATTTAATTCATTATCGATAGCTTGTTCCCATAGAACTCTATCTTCTCTTAATTTTATCTCTATAAACGAACTGGGAATTTTTCCGGCGAACGATTGTGTATACATAAGAAGATCGTCTTGGATATTACTTTCATCGTAAGAAATATTAGGTTGATTCTTGATTCTATCACTCCTTCTAAGGTTCTGTTTTTCTGGCATTTCTACTTTATCATTTTGAGATAATGACTTTTTGTGCGTATCTGTTTCTTTTACAGATTCATTAGGTTCATCTCCTAATTTCTTTTCAGGGATTGTACTCGACTTTAATATATCTGATTTATCACTATCAGATTTATGAGGCTTAACATTCAATTTTACTGATTTTGACTTTATGTCGGATGCATCAGTTTCATTTCCGGGACCAGCATTATCCCTTTCTATCCTCATTTCTGGACGAGTTTTTAAATAATTGACTTCATCAATTATCACATCCCTGGCTACTATAAATTTACCAGTTCTCACGTCCCATACTTTATAACCGTTTGGTTCATAACCAACTAGAATACCTTTCGACGATTTCTCATCGAACTTAGTTTTTCCAAATTTGCTATGAACGTACACGGTGGACCCGAACATCTTTAAATATTTAACTTTGGGCTTTTTACCGTGCCACAATTCAAATGGTGTTTTATTTACCTTTATTGCTCTAGTCGGGGTTCGATTAATTAAAAACGTAGCAGTGAGAACTGCCTCGCCCCAAAATACTTTATTCAAATCAGCACCACTTATCATTGTGCGTGCTTTTTCAGTTATTGTTCTAACCATTCGTTCTGAGACACCGTTCAATTGAGGGGTACGTGGAACTGTTAAATGGTAACTAATACCTTTTTGCACGCAATAGTCCTTCATCTCATTTGATAAATATTCTCTACCATTATCAGAATATAAATTTACGATTTTTGAATTAAAATGAGATTCACTCTTTGCAACAAAATCTTTAAAAACAGAAAAGACATCTGACTTATATGAGATTAAATATGTTATACAATAATGAGTGAATTCATCTACAAATATTACATAATAATTTTTATCATCAATCGTGGGCGGAGTGATAGGTCCACAAACATCAGAGTGGACAATAAACAGTGGTCGTTTTACATGACTTTTATCTTTTACTTTTTCAAATGGCAATCGTGCTTGTTTTCCTTTTATACAAGCTTCGCATAAATCATCATTAGGTGAAATTTGATTAAGATATTCTATATCATCGACCATTTGTTTATTCTTTAACTCTAAGAATTTTGATCTTCCTATGTGTCCCAAACGCTTATGCCATAATTCATAATTATTATCTTTTACATTATTTATTTGTATGTTAGTCTTTCTTACCCTTTGTTGAACAGCCTTGAATTCAATGGCAATTAAATTGCTTAAGGGCTTACCGGTCATGATGATCTTTCCGTTCTTTAAAGCGGTCGCACCATTTTCGTCGAACACTATTTTCATTCCGGCCTGCTGCATCCTTCGCACAGACAAAAGATTGTGCGGTACTTCCGGGCAGAATAGCACGTTCTCCAAGGTCCCCGGGACTCCGACGTTGCTGATCAGGTCAATACTTCCCTTTTTCGTTGCATTTATATGTGCGCCATTCTTCGCCACCGAAATTTTTATGGGTGGATTTAAATCTTCATAATCGGTGAATATATCATCCTGTTTGATTATATGGTCTGACGCTCCTGAGTCCAAAAGGAAAACTATCTTGTTTGTTGTTTGTATTATGTTTCGTCCTGTCATGAATGCAAAACCAGAGCCGCTCGCCTGAGCTGCCGCCGGCTCATTCATTTCTACGTTTACGGTTTGTGCAGACTTATTATTTTCCTTATTGTATTTGAGGCTCTTTTGATAATAGTAACAGTCCTTTATCTTGTGACCTTTTCGTCCACAATGATGGCATTTTGTTTGGTTGTCTGTTCTTCCTAATTTGTAGGATTGATTCCTCTTTTGTTTAAATCCAGTTTTAAATTTCATTTGATTATTCGTTCTAAATCTTTTCTGATTTGTCAATAAAACTTTAGCGCTCGTGTTCGCACTTTCGGTTTTCAATTTTATCTCGTGGTCCAGTAACCGCGTTTTTACAAAATTCAGGGTGAGGTTGTCTTCTGACAATGTTTCAATTGCTGTAATTACTCCATTGTATGAGTCAGGCAGTGTCAACAGCATGTGAGCCACTTTGTCTGCCTCCTCCACTTTTGCACCTGCTCCACACAATTCTGTAATTAAATCATCAAATACGATGAAATGTTTAACTAAAGGCATGTCGCCTCCTAATTTGAGTGTTAGCAATTTCTTTCTAATGGCTAACTGTGATGCCATACTCTTCCTTTCGAAGACTGCATCCAGCTTCTGTATTATTTCTTTAGCAGTACTGCTCGTACTCGCTAATCCGAGGAAAGAGTCCGATAAGTATTCCACTATTATACTTTTCGCTTTTTTCTCAGCCCGTATCCATCCTTCGGTCAGCTTCTCTGGAGCTTTTTCATCTATTACTTTTAACACATCTAATTCATTCATTACAGTACGTATTCTCAATTTCCACGTACTATAACGTTCTCCGTTAAAGGGCTGAATGTTCCTTTTTCCGCTTAAGAATTCCATTTTTCAATAAAGTTTCTCTTAGTGTATAATAAAAATTATAGTTCAACAGTACACAGTCTAATCACTATTCTTATTCACTATTGTCTCTTAACACTATTTCACTATGTATACTGTTTTTATAACTACTATAGTTCACTATACTTATTCAATATTGTTTCTTAACACTAACACACGCGATATATATATTTCTGTAGTCACTATAGTTCCAGTTTTTTTTACCAATGAATTTTACGCACGGTTAATAGAAAACGTTCACTGGGCACCATAACCTGTTAGGATTTGGTATTTCAATAAATGAATACACTGGAGAATTAGCTATATCTGTTTTTATTAAACAGCTCGGAAGGACGATGTAACCAGTTCTGCTAACGGACTCGAAGTGAAGTAAAGAATAAAGCAGGGACGAAAGAGAAATCTTTCGTCCACTTGAGATAAAGGAAAAACCCAGGCCTGCATCGTTTATTGCCCTGGCCCTCGGGTACGACAAATACCAGGCCTATGGGTCCGATGACATCTGGTCTGTTATTCTAAGATAGAGAAAGTTACAGGGTTTCTCATGGGCAACGTAATTCATTTTTGCTCTTTTGGCAGTTGCATTATTATTGCTAATAATCCAACACTAATAAAACAATAAACGACATATAATCCAGTGGTATTGTTCAAAATACTATACACGTTTCTACCAAATGCTTATATTTGTACAAAACAAGCCAGAATTCCTTCCTCCGCACGCCAGGTACAAGACTATTTTTCATTACGCATAATTATTGTTAAATGGCAAAAAGAAAAAAAATCCTAAAACAAGTATCCCCTATTTTGAATCAAAGATCACACACCCGAATTTACATTAAAATAAACTAACAATAAATAAGAGAAATTGCAGAAAAATACAATTTTTTACACGATTGCATTTCCCATTAAAAACACACAATTTAAAAAAAAAATTGAGTTTTTTCAACCTCGGGTTTCCGAGATATCTCATAAAATGAGGTTTTGACCCCAACTTTGGGGGCTGTTTTCACCCATTCAAAGTGAATGGTTGCCGATAAAAAGGCAAGTGTCAAATATTTTTCGATGATCTATATCTCACATAAGATTAAAGGCTTGTGTCAACTGAATATGTTCCCTTGTATGCCGATCTTCAAGAACCGACGAACCCAATCAAGTCTCGAAATTTCACGGCGACATAATTGCGTTTTAATCTGCAAATAAGGGTGCGGAATGCGCCGGGGCTGAAAAACCGAAGTAAAACGTTTCACGTAGAAGTTTCTTTGTAGAGGTTTACAGAGGGTGAAGCGGCGCGGTTACCGCGTTTCGCTCAAAGATCCCGCGATAAAATGGCGCCGAAGGTGTAAAGTGTTTGCGGTCATTAGCGGTAACAAGACTGGCGAGAGTTCTTCGGCAATCTGCAGGTGCGGTCGCCAATAGCAAATAGCGGGGTCGGAGGTTAATTTCGATGTAACCGAGTCTGCGATACGTGTGCAGAGGCCCGTGCCGTGTGCCGTCTACCCGGATTGTGTTCGTAGCACGTACCTGTACACACGTGCACAGAGATACACGGAGGGGAAGCGGGAGAATGCCGAAGGCAGCCCGCAGCAGACACCAACTTCCGGCGGAGTTAATGTAGCTGCAACGCGTAACTAGATTTCACGGAGTTAGTCGAAGGCGTCGATGCTGTCTTAGCGAGCGAGTCCACCTCGAGGGACTGCTAGTCGGAAATCGGATCATGGTTCTTGGATCCCAAAACGTGACTTAAAACTCGAGCGTGTTCGCAGCCTCGAACGAACGCCTGTCCCATAATCCGACGCCATCGAATTCGCAGAGCGACGTGGAACAGGTACAGACTCCCTGGGAATTTCACGGAAAAATTTCGAAGAAATTGCTGATCGATCACCCGACACTCCCTGCAGACTTGCCGGTCGATAAAGAACTCCCAGGCACTTTGCATTCCCTGGCACTCTCCGTTTTTAGACACAAGACATATTAGGGGTACCCATAAGTAATCAATTATTTGCAAACGATTTGTTTTGCCATTAGTTCCGTACCGATCGTTGAAGAGGAACGATTTACAATTTTCAGTTGAGCAGCTGTGTTCAAAATATTCTAAAAAGTATAATTTTGTTTTTACAACCATGTAATAAAATAGCGGCGACCGTACCTTCATCATATTCGTCATTGCATACTTTTGCATTTTCATGCGGGATTTGATGCAACGGTAACAACAAAGAAAATTTGCGATGTTTATGGAGATGTATTGAAGGTGAACAAGTGTCAACGTTGGTTCAGAAGGTTTGCTGCCGGTGATTATGATCTCTCTGACAGACCTCGAAGTGAACGACCAGTTGAATTTAAAAATTAAGTATACAAGAATTACCGAGAAGCCTTGGGTCCATGTGGTCAACTATACAAAGTCACCTACACGAAATGGGAAAGGCATATAGGCAAGGAATATGGGCACCGCATCAATTATCTGAGACCAACAAGAATATTCGTCGATCATTTGCACTTCTTTGCTATCCAGATTTCGTGGAAGTGTCTTTGAAAGACACTTTATAAGAGGGGGATTGAAAATTTGGAAGAAAGATGGCAAACTGTCCTTGATAATGATGGAGATTATACAATAAATTAAGAAATAAAAACATGAATTTACTACAAAGTTTGTTTTCGATTTAAAAATAATTGATTACTTATGGGTCCCCCTAATATTAACAGCGCCACCGTTCCTGTCCTCATTGGTCTCCGATCGTTGCTTACTGTTCGCGGCGATTTTGTAATGTCGATCGTATCATCGTGAAGGAAGACGATAATCGCGTCGTGTAGATATATATGCGAGTCTAGCGAGCGATTCACGGTGGTCGCGTTTTGACAAGCGGGCGTTGTCGTGAAAACGGTTGCGAAGAATGAGAGAGTCGATTCGGGACCTTCATGTGATAATTCGTAAGTGTAAATTGAATTACTTTTTGGTTTGAATGCTCACGCGAGTGATCCCGGGTAATAGGAGATTTGGTTTCGCACTCGGTTCGGCAATACTTGAATCCTCCCAGGCCGGCTCACAGATCCAAGGGCATTGGCAGCTTGAAGCTCCTTTCCAGTGAATCCCGAAGCTGGGACGGATTGCAAGGCTAACCGTAGTGCTGCCGGCAGAGGAGTGCCCTATGGGCCAGCCGGCAATTGTGCAGAGTTCCAGTGGAACTCTGCTGTGGATCACTACGCGCAGAGACTTGATCATTAACGATAAGAGGGCTCTCTTAGTTTTAGAATAACATGTCCTGTAGCATGTAGATTGCTTGAATCGCCGAGTTTCTAACCGCGTTAGCTATTTGATACTGGGCTTTCGTACGGCGAAATTCTTGTAGTTACTTGATTAAATAAATTTATTACATCTTGCTTCGGCTTTACCTCGTAATCCGTCGAGGTTTTTATGCCGAAGCAAGAAGTTGTTCAACCGGGAAATTGTGTATTTTATTCTAGTATAAGTTCGAACATTGTTTAATTTGAACTTCCATGAATCCTGTCTTTTTAAATGATTGAAAAACACTTACCGCCTCGGACTACTGTAGGTTCGGTGCATTTCAAAGAACGATCCGAATCATATTGCCGCGCGTAAAAGATAAACTTTCGTGCGCGGCTGTGTCGTGTTCCGTGTGCCTTCGTTCCGCGCGCGTTCGGCGGCATCGTGTAATGTTTTTCGGCGGGAATAAAGGACTCACGCGGACCCAGGCGGCCCAAGCGATGCGATAGCGTTTCTATAATAAACATTGTAGACGAGCTGACGAGTTCGAGAAACGTTCGGCATCGGGCAGTTCTCGTCGAGACATAGAGAAGCGCGCGTCGAGTAGTATTTTGTAATATCTCTTTGTATACCTTGTTTTGTCTTTTGTCTTTTTATTGTTCAAATATATTCACGTTTTAAAATACCAACGGTTCTTTGTCCTTCCATGGTGCGTATGATCCTACACTACTTTAACAAATTTATTGCGCGTTTGACGAACTCGTTATCGAGTTCCATTGACAGTCTTCCATGGTTATTTACATTTTAACACGTTGACTGCCATGTCACCCATATGTGGGTGACAGAATTATTTGTCCAGGTTTTGAAATGAATTTTTAAGTTAATATATTCATCCTACCAAATCTGATTAGGATCTGTAAAATTCAAGAAAGTTGGAGTACTATTCGTTATCATACATTTCATTTTTTTCAATTTTGATTACATTAATCAACTTACTTTGATTTTATGAAATTTTCGAGGTTTTTAGTTTGGCAGTCAAAGTGTTAAGGGAAGTAGTTACTACAACCATTTATTTTTATTTTATTTTTATCGCGTCGATCAATTAAATTATTTTTCGAGTCAAAATTGCAGAAATGAAAAACTGCAAAATGTATCGATTTGACTCGGTCTCCCCTAATCGCGGACGAAAACTTTAGGCAAGGATGATCAAAGACGGCGACGACGCGGGGTACGTTTATCTGTAAGGAGGCGGCTAATGGAACCGGGTAATTACCCGATTATTCATGGAACGCGTGGAACGCGACATCGCGGGTATTAATATCACGCGCAATTCATTTACCGGGCTCCGCCAGGTGAGATAACCCTTGTAATGTAACGCAGATGTAACGGTAACGTCTGCGGTACACGGTCCCCGGCAAACTTTAATAACTTCATTGAGTCACTGCACGCAGATAACTGCGTGGTCGTGTTACGAAGGAGTGGAGGAGGGGAGGGGGGGTGAGAGGAGCTCGCAAAATAAATTGTCGCGGCGCGTATTAACCCTTACGGGAGACGGGGGCTGCGCCGAGAGTAACTTTAAAGAGGCAGTAACAAAGTTTGCCGGATTTTATGCTGGATTAGATTTTACGATTCCACGGCAGCCGTAGAGACCGCCGAAATGCTCGCAGCCGGCCGCTTAATCGCCGAACAAATTAAAACGGAAAAGAAAACTCGACGTTAATGCGCCGAGCGATGCCACGGCCCCGCGCTGCACCGCCCGCGACCACGGTTTACTGCGAAGTGCGTTAAAACATTCAATTGTGCTTTCCTTTCGCAAACACCGGGCCGAGCACGGCTAATACGGCCAGATTTTAATCAACCCTCGCGCGCTAAAAAATGCAAATTATATGCTATTTTTGCAGTTAACGGGCTTGTTCTTAGTTTTTCGAGGTGTTTAACATATTATGCATCGTTCGCGTCACTCACCGCAGAGAGAGAGAGAGAGAGAGAGAGAGAGAGAGAGAGGGGAGGGAGCAGACGGTTGTTTTATAAATTTAAACGCTGCGTGCGACATGGGTGGAATGTCTCAGATTGCCGTAATCGTTCATCTTTAATTAAAATCCGGTACAGTTTTTTCATTGCGATTCTTTGCAAATGTCAGAAGGTTCGCACGAGATAAGGGCTAAAGGGAGACTGCTTCTGGTGTTTGAACTGCGAGAGGCAAGTTTTACATTTTGATGGATGAGTTACGTTTAACTTTTTATACACCGGTGTTCTGAGAAGGAAGCAGAATTTTAATGATTTTTGTAATACCCCTACATTTGATGGTTCAGTTCGCAATTTCTTTGTAGGATAATTTTAACATCGAATCGTGCTTGCGTAAAAATGTTTCAACGACGCGCTTTCAATAGTATTACTCAATTTTTTATGTTTTAGGTTGTTAATTTCTAGTTGCACTGGTTATGCAGAATGTTTTGAAAATGTGATTCATAAAGTTATTTTATAGAGAAAAAATTAGGAAGAGAAAGACGAACTAGATTACACATTTTGACGAGTCAATCGTAGATCTATGAACGATTGAAATATGTAATTGCAAGGAAGGAACAACTGGAGGACCACTACTTTACTTATTATTACTATCTTTAAGTTGTCACAAAATGCAGCTATTCTTCTCATCGTTATGTAATGTACTTGATCCATGTTGTTCAAGAACCATAAATTGTTCTCTAACAAAAGAAAAGAGAAGTACAACACAACGTGCGAGGATCGCTGAATATTTTACAAGCGGAGGACTCCTGTAAAATAATCCTTAACTACCTAAAGGATATCGGGTTATACCATCTAATATAAACATATTCCAAACCATCGACATACCCACAGGGGTCACTAATAACCGCAGTTAGGTTCATGTGACATTAAACACGCTTTTATCTATCTGATTATCAAAATAAAAATATTTGATTTAAAGTAGTATCTTACTTGAACCACATTAAACTATACTATATACCAAATCATTAATGATCGTTAATATACGTTGCAAAATATGATAGAAAACCTTGTATCCAATGTTCCACATACGAATACTAATCCTACATTATAAAATACTAATGTAAAGTGTACTTACTTCTAAATCTTCTGTACCTCCGTCGGATCCACAGCACACAATTATTGACTCACGAGAATAGGTCCAAATAATTGAACAACAATCACTAAACAACACACACAACACATTTTATAAAATCGTAACAACGAACGAGAAGATGTCGCTCCGACCACGAACAAAATAATACTGCGATTTTAACAATGATCCCTTCCACGGAGGTGGTACGGCAGGTTAGACGCTGAGGGTCTATAAAAACTCGATACAAAACCAAGGTAAACAAATTATGGCGGGGCGCCGACCCTATTTCCCGGAATTCCCTGTTTTCGTATCACACGTCCGTGGGTCCGAAGCGGTTAAAATCGCAGTATTATTTTATTCGTGGTCGGAGTAACATCTTCTCGTCTGCTGTTACGATTTCGTTAAGTGTGTTGTGTGTGTTGTTTAGTGATTGTTGTTCAATTATTCGAACCTATTCTCGTGAGTCAATAATTGTGTGCTGTGGATCCGACGGAGGAACAAAAGATTCAGAAGTAAGTACACTTTACATTAGTATTTTATTTTATTATTCGTATATAGAATATTGGATGCAAGGTTTTCTGGTAATTATTTACATTAGGGGCTTCCTCACCGATTTTGAAGACCTTGAAATATGTTGTCAAGGTCATCATTCTGAACAAGTTTTTCCGATACATGTTACCGCTTTTCAGTTATAGTTTCCGAGATATTCGCAAAAGAGTTTGAACATCTCAAAAAGTGATCGGAGTAGGTGTGGGTTAGATTTGAAATTGTGGTCGCCGATAAGGCGGCCACGGTAACAACTTAAAACGACTTCAATCAGTTGAGACACACTGTCTTGTCTGTTTATGTTGACAGGTCATATACGGACATATTTTGGGTCATATTTCAAGGTCATCAAAATCGGTGAGCAAGCCCTAATGTAAATATTTACCTTCAAATCTAACCCACACCTACTCCGATCACTTTTTGAGATGTTAAAACTTTTTTGCGAATATCTCGGAAACTAAAGTTGAGCGGCGGTAACATGTATAGAAAAAAGTTGTTCAGAATGATGATCTTGACAACATATTTCAAGGTCATCAAAATCGGTGAGGAAGCCCCTAATGTAAATAATTACCAAATTTTATTCTTGTAGACAATCATCAGTCACAAAAAAGTTTTAATCACTTCAACCGCAAAACAAATGTTAGCGCACGGGGCTAACACATAGCAAAAACACCAAGCGGAACGCACTTCCATTATTCCAACCAAACTAGACCAATCTCCGATGCTTCCTCATTAATTAAACACGCGATGCAGCATCTTATGCGCCCGGCCACAAATCAGCCGCGACAAGGAACAGCCTAGCGAATCAGAAATTAATTCACGGCCTCGTTGCGCGCGCCTCGGGACCGGTCGTAAATTATTTTTAATGGACAATTTGCGCGGGAAGCAGGTGGTTAAATTTTGGGAGCGATCAAAGCGGTTAAAGCCCCTGCCGGGTTTCGGCTGGGCGATAGGCCTGAAAGCCGTCGCTTCTAAAGCCGGAAGTTGGTATTTGCATACGGGGGTGACGTCACCGTGCGCCGCCACCGGCAAACGGAATATTCGACATTCATATGCATATCGAGGCCAGCGCCACCTTATCGCGCTTTGCCAATTAACCCTCTCCGGTGAAAATGCGCGGTTCACGCACCCCTTCGCACACCCCCTCGTGATCCAACCTTTCCCTCACACTTGGTCAATCAAAAATCAAACTTTTGACCTCCTTAGCCCTTAAGCGGACCTTCGGAATGTACTTTAAATGCAATTCGATTACTATTAGTAAATGGAAACGAAGTGAGATAGTAAAATTGCACTTAAATTCATGAATAGTTATGTAGGGTGCACCAAAAATATTGTACTTCCTTCGAAAGAGTGATTCCTGAGGTCATTTGAAGTGAAGGAGTATGTATGCGTGTAGGGATCACAGCGATCTTTATTTGGTAGAACTTACACAAGGTACACTGAAGGCGGTTGTGTACGAGACTGTCTTCCGCTCGTGTCCGATCGCGTTTTATATATTAGTGATCGGTCGAACATTTTTGGTACGTTAGCGTTTTTTAATACGGCACGCGCCGATGTGACCTCGCGGTGTCACGCGTTTGCTTACACGGCTACTCCTATTACTTTTCCGCTCGGCTGTCAGCTTTTTTGCTGATCGCTACAATGACGACCGCTACAGAAGTAACATTATCAAAAAACATTTCGAAAAACACGAACCAATCATAGATAAATAAAATCTATTTTAACCGTAATAAAGTTAATAGATTTTTGTGATTTGTTATCGATTAATTTTGCGAAAAAACTAATGAAAATGAATTTGGTTGTTCATTCTTAAAGTGTCCTCATAACTTTGCTCATCTTCTTGCCGTGAACTTTTTTCTACATCAAAATACACCCTTTAATGATGAAAAATTATACTTTTAATTGACAATTGTGACACATAACATATTTTTTAAAAATACTGAGCAAAATGAAAACAATTGTTAAAATTTTTTCTCTTTGACAGACCAAATCATTCAAGTCCCACAAAGTCCCACGTTCTAACAAGCAAGGATCTTTTCAGTGAACCTTCCTGTATGTGATGTCACAAGTTGAACAAAAATATGAGGACACTTTAAGAATGAACAATCAAATTATATAGGTAAAATCGATATTCCGAAAATGTCTAACTTTACGCAGGTGTTACAACTAGAACGGCTATTGTATTTAATCCATTCTTTCATTTTCGTGGTCGGTGGACGTTTAGAAATCAATATAAAAAAAAGTTGATTTTTTCGCAAAATGTCGCGTGAATATTCAATCCGGCCCACTATGCGTCGGTTCGACGTCACCGTTGACGATAACGGAAGTTCGCCGGCGGTTTTCGCGCAGTCAACGTCGCCGGTATCTCGTCTCTTAGACGCACGCTGTATCCGTTGAATATGCATGACGGGCTAATGCGAAAATACCTCAAAAGTGGGGGAGTACGCGCTCGACGAGGCGACGCTCGACGAGAATCAAGGAGGACCCTTCATCCGAGCGACACGAGACCCGGATGCAATTCCACGGGATGCAATGCATGTAATTGGATCCATTCCCGTCGAAGGAGAAAAAAACCATCACTCGCAATCGCCCCGGCGACCGTCCAATTTACGTTCGAGCGTTGTCCGAGCGAAACTGCAACCCCTCCCCTCGATCCGTTGCAACTCAACCCCCTAGTTTCGCTAACAGTAAGACGGTAAACGCGACGAAACACGTAACCGGCGGAAATACTTTCGGCGGAAATTGTGTTCCCGTCGAGTAACATTCTCCTTTGAGAACATTAAGCTTCCCGTTTCGTGGTTTCGAAGGAATTGTTTAATGCCGCCTCTGGTAAACGCGAGTATTGTGATCCGATAAACACGTTCCTTTTAATGCATTTTTGATTGCTCGGCGATTTCGGCGGTGGGAGTTGCAATCGCTCGTCGGCGAATGCTTGTTGCGGAGGATTATAGTCGTTAGATGAGAACAGGGTGATAGACAATGGCCATTATCGAAGAGAAAATGATAGCGGGTGAACCCATCTAGACGTCATTTATCTATGTCGTTTTTGAAGACTGATGGTATCTTTATAATAATTTTGAAGGGGGAATTGGTGGGTAAACGGACACAGAACTGAAACTATTTAAAGCTAAAACATTCCTGAAAAATTATTCTAGGTATACTAAAAGTTAATCTGGGATAGTTATCGGAGTCGGTGGCTAGGTTGGTTTGTGGTTCGTCATGTGGTACTTCAAGTTAAGAAAGGGTTGTCGCGATACGACATGGAATGCGTTACCGCAAACCTTTTCGAATTTTCTCTCAGTGATTATTGTTCAATTAACAACCACACGGGGTTGGCGACATCTTCCACATGATCTGTGGATTCTTGGAAATCTCCAAGATCTTTATTAAGGGTTTTCTATGCTCAAGATTGTTTAAGGCCACTTCAAAAACAGTGGGAAAAATTTAGAGCCCCATTATTTTAAGGGACATCAGGGACATAATTCTGTGAAGTTTTAAGGGCTATGAAGAAAAAGGGCTACAATCCTAAAGGTCCTTTAAGAATGATCTAACATCGTAGGGGCTAACGAAGGTCTAGCCTCGTCTAGCCTTCAAGATTAACCAGAATGTCCAAGATGCTAATCCACAAGAGTCCCCAGGATCAAAGGGTCACACGATTCCTTCAAGGTCTAAGGAAATCTATAACATGCTTCAAATTATCAGGGTTTATATTCGCAAAAATTGAAAGTTGCAAGTAGATTTCATCATAATCTGTTTCAAAAGCTCTGGCTAAAAAGGGTTGCAACCAAATCGATAGGAATCCCAGCACAATTATACAGGGTGTTTGGCAACTGGTGGTACAAGCGAAAGGGGGTGATTCTACATGAAAGAATAAGTCGAAAATATAGAATAAACTTTTTTTATCCGAAGTTTCGTTATCGAGAAAATCGAGTTTGAAATGCAGCGAATATACGCATGCTATTCGATAGGAATTGTTTGACGCAAGTGTCTGATCATGACCAACCGAATCTACTTCCTGCATATACTAAACCACACAAACCTGACAGATCTTCAAAGTCGATTTTCTCGAAAACAAAGCCTCGAACGAAAAATGTTTATTCTATATTTTCGACTTATTCTTTCATGTAGGATCACCCCCTTTTCGCTTGTACCACCAGTTACCAAACACCCTGTATAAATGTGATAAAATACGAGTGATGCTATAAACATATTTCTCGCCGGTGCGCACATCCAGGCAGGCGCTGTCAACGAAATCAAATCTCACATGGTCGCGTTTTAAAAGCGGTAGCCACTATATCAAAAGATTTAAATTGACATCGTAAATACCGGTTGGCTATTACCAGCGTATAATTACGACTACAATGGCAGAGTGAGCACCTCATTAAACGGAAGATTTATTTTCCGATAGCCGCTATTGTCTGCGTAAAATCACGAAATTTAAAAGAAAAGAAATAGGGAAAGGAGGCGAACGTGGCCAGCACGAGAAGAGATCGAGGAAAAGAAAGATGGCGAGCTTTAGAAGACGCCGACGAGAGATCGTCGAAGGAATTCGTCCGGGGTGAAATTTCGTTGCGGTCTTTGCCGGGCCGGCGTAATTAGGGCAATCGCGCTGGGAATGCCGCTTTAATGGAGAACGATAAAACGGAGAAACGGGAGCAGGTGGAAATTTTTTTTTCGTCTCCTCGCCGAGGCCGGCCGCGGATCGATGAGAATTCGCCTTGGTGAAAAAAATACTGCAACGGGGAAGGGGAGGATGATTCCGCCTCCGCGTATGACCAATAAGCGGCTGAATTTTTACGACACCCTGTTATCGATGAGTGCAAACACGAGTCTGGCTGTCGGCCAACCACCCTCGCGAACACTTTCCTGCGCCGACGGTTCCCTGGACCTCGATGGTCATTTCAAAAGATAATTCTCCGCCGGCTAACGATCCAGTCTGCGCCGCGCCACGCCGCACGCTTCCCTTCGTTTGCAAAATTTTGTTAAACGGAACCGGAAAACGAACCAGGCGCGCCGCGCACCGTCTCGCTGGATTGACCGAATTCTCGTTCGTCGAAAATCGACGCGCGCGCACCCGTACGTTTTTTCGTCGGCTTGGCCGAAATTCGGCCCCGATTAAAAATTGAAAGGCCAACGTGCCAGGAATACGCGAACGACCGGCCATGTTATTCGATTAAACATTTTCATCGGCGATATTTGCGAGTAACTGCGAACGTGCAAATAATGCCTTGCGTCATTCCCCTGTCCGTTTAATTAGCCCTCCTATGAAAAATGGTAGGAGCCGGTGCCGTTTGTATGCCGATCGACTGTATTTTCGCTGGGGACGCACTGGCACGAGATAATTTCGCTGGAAAGTTGCTCGACGACGGCCCGGTGAATAATTCCGACCTGAGGGAACAAACGGTATCAAATGGATTGCGAATTGGATACGCGATAGCTGCGGGTGTTCTCGCCCCGGGGTTTTAAAGTACACGCTTTAGAGTACATCTGCTGTTTATGGCCGGGGTAATGTGCACGCTTGATTTAGCGCTGCGAATTCGACGCGCAAGACGACAGTCCCGTGCAGGTTTTATTGCGGCAATATTGGCATTTTTATTTCAACAACGATCCCTTCCGTTTCGCCGTAAACCGTTGGCGTGAATCGTGTTCGATCCTACTTCACGGTGCGTATTGTCGAAACACGTTGATTATTTATTCGACGGTCTCGGCCAAACAAATATCTGAATTCAACTAAGCCTTCGAGAAATCGTTTCCGAAACCGTGGTGCAAGCGGCAGTGATTCTGCATGTAGAAAAAGAGGTGTCACGTCCGGTGGTTCGACCATCAATGATTAATCTATATAATAAAGAACTATCACAAAAATCCGATAATGCCTCGAGAGAGAACTGTGTTAACCCAAACTGCGCAATACCGTGACGCAGTAACGAGAAGCCAAAAACAGCAACTCAGCCTTCTGCAAAACGCGCAAATGAAGATCGGTTTACATCCTGAGAATCATGAGGAGAGGCATCACACCATGCAAAGCAATGAGAAAAAATGCCGACTCCTTAGTAAAAAGACCCTGACGACAAGGAGTCGACCAAGTCAAGAAAAGACTAGAAGATGCAAGGTAGAGACTCCTGAGACAGCATTTTTGGGAAACAAAGAATTGGCCATCCTATAAATAAGGGGATCAACTCCCCAACAGGCAGTTATAATCAAGACCATCATCACCGAAAGACATATATCCGCGAACCGTAAAATCAACTACAGTCAGTTCTAATTGTTCGAGAAAATCGTAACCACGAAACCGCGTCAACAAGTGGTGTTAAAAGACTCTTATAAAAGACTCTAAGTTCCGTGAGCCGGGAAACAAGAGCTAGTTCCTGAACATTGTATTGCGGTAACATTACTATTATTCGTATTATTGTAACCCCATTATTTGCACTCTTGTATATCCGTATTCTAAATATTATATGTAATCTCTAACATCTGATTCAGGATCTTATTTTGAATAAATCTATAAATTAGTTGTTTTTGTTAAAAGGGGTATAATCATTATTTAAACAATCCTCAATTTCCCGAACCGTAGCCGGTGAATGCAGGTAGGTTCGAAACTGCGTACTATCCTCTTAAAATCATAGATCTGTCCACTTGGGTCGTAACAGAGGAATAATAATTTTTTGAATCCTCTTCTTTTCGACTTCGCATGTAGAACCATCACCCGGCTGCTTATACCACGATTTCAGAAATCGAATGATTTAAGTAGTAATCTAAATTGAAAAAGTTAAAAAGGCAAAGTTGGTGTACAGCAATTTTGTAAGGATCATGAGAGATCTCAATGTATCAAGGGTTAACCCTAACACTCCCGGGGGCCTCCTCGAACCTTCGGAAAACTTTAAATCAACACTATTTTTCTTGAGTGACAAATTCTTAGAAAATCATTTATTGTCCTTCGTACATTTAACCTTAATACAGTAACTTCTCTATACAGGATGTCCCAGCTAACGTGACCACCTTGAATATCTCGCTTAGTGTTGGTAATAGAAAAAAACGTTATAGGCTGCCAAGCACGAGATACCTTGGACGCCGAGAAGTGTAAACATAACACGGCTCGGATATGTCTCCTGAACGATACAAGACCCGTATTGACATATATCGAGAATTCACTGTATTCCGAAGTCCCGTTGCTATTGGAAAACTATTACAGTGCACTGGAAGGAAAAACCGGATTAAAACTAAGAATCGAATCACAGTTTTTTCAACAAAAAACAATTTTTTTAGGAAAAATGAGTAGATGACACCCCTTGGGACTGCGCGTGACGGCTCGAGGCTTGGGAGTGCTAGAATTAACCCCTTCCCGTACTTTAGCGAGTCTGACTCGCGATGAAGATTTTGGACCAAACATGAATATCGCGAGTCTGACTCGCGACGAGATACTTGGACCAAACATGAATATCGCGAGTCTGACTCGCGACCAGATACTTGGGCCAAACGTAAACATAACAAGCCGAGCTCGCGGACTGATTTTTTTTTCTGTACCACAGGTATCGCTGATTTTTTTTCTATACCACATGTATCGCTGATTTTTTTTTCTATACCACAGGTATCGCTGATTTTTTTTCTTCTATACCACAGGTATCGCTGATTTTTTTTTTCTATACCACAGTATTGCGACTGTTTACAAGCATCAGTCTGGTCTGTTTAGCGCGCGTCGATGCCTACCGCTTGGGCCCAAGTTTCGTCGAGCTAAATGGCACGGGAAGGGGTTAACCCCTTGGACTACTATTTACTTTGTGATTATAATGATTAGAAATTCTTCATCGTTCAGAATTTCATGGAAAGAAAAAGATAATTTACATTTATTGTATGCCTACGTTTTCCCCAAAGGATACATATCAATTGCAACAAAATAGAATTTTATTTCGGTTTAAAGGAAATTAATAAGAAACATATTTCTTAGACTCTGTTCAGAATCTTCATCGCGAGTCTGACTCGATATTGTAGGGCAAGGGGTTAATAATCAATCGGAAGAGAGCTAGGTGCTCAGAAAACCATTTGACCGACGCTCTAATGTCCATTGGCTCTCGAGAGTCTGGCGGCGCCGCACGGTGAACGGACTCTATAACAATTCGCGTCGCTTTACAAACAAACCGTCAAAATCCCTCGCTCGACGGCGTCTTAATGACCCGATACTCGAACGGCCTCGTCAGACTGTTTAACTCGAACGACTTTACCGCTATTTGATTACGGAGCTCGGTAAAGGGCAAACGTTCTGCGAGCGTTCAAGACTTCCGCGCAATAAGCGTACACATTCGTTCCATCCAATTCAATTCCGAATGCGCGTGCACGTATCAAACGTCCCCGGGGCTAATGCTTATTGCTCCTAATTATTACTCCGCTGTATTGTCTCCAATAATTGAACCGGCGGTATTACTGTTTTCGGCTCGCGGTCAGGATCAAGAGCGCTCTCTCGGACGAAGATCGACGCGGGACTCTGAAGGATTCAAATTAGAATCGATCCGTGCCGTCTATTCGCGGCAGATCAACCTGAACACGTGATTAACGTTTCGAACCGGCCCGGCCGAAAGCGTGGCTGTTGGAAACAGATTGGCGATCGCGGCCGAAGGCGATGAAAATTTTCGCCGGCGAGAAACCGATCGGATCGGTTCGTTTCTCGAATCACTTCGACCGCCAATTGCACCGGATTTAGAAAAATAATTGAGATCATTAGCGCGAGAATACTATAATCGCTCGGGCCACTCGATTGAAAGACTAAGCAATTAGGACGCTGGCGGTAATGAGGTTCGGCGCAGGATTAGTTGCGAACCTGAGGAAATCGCTATGAATTGACGCTAATTAAGGTAAAGGCACCAGTAGTTGACCATGTACCAGTAGTTGACCATTTTATAGAAAAACATAAAAAATAAGGTTTTTATAAGCGCACTTATATGTGCACTTTTGATACAAGTGAACCTCGGATGCCATGCCGTCTGTTGTTTAAATTTCAAAACAATAAGAACATTTCAAACCTTATTTTTTGTTTTTCTATAAAATGGTCAACTACTGGTACATGGTGGTCAACTGCTGGTGCCTTTACCTTACTTGTGATGCCGACAAAAACCTCGGCTGACCTTGGGAAAATGACCCCCTTCCATTCTACACACGACCTACGCCATGATATTCGTTTTCACATGTTGAACGCAAAATGTAGTTGTTGTTTTTGGCGAAAATGAATAGTTTTCGAGATAATCGCGAAAAACTGCAGTTACTACATACATAAATCCTGTGTATACGTCGAACTTGTTAAAAAGGTATTTTTGCGTAGAATATGGAAAGGTCGGGATTTCTGAGATCTTAACTGGTGTTGGTCTGGGTTAGTTTTTTTTCGAACGATCGAAGCAAGCCAACAATGTTTAAAGTTCTCACATTCGACAATATTAAAGATCTCAGAAATCCCTTTCTATATTCTATGCAGAAAATACCTTTTTAACAAGTTCGCCCGTTATACACGTTGCTTGCTGGCCGCTGCGTTGAGGAGTAGAAAAGAAGGAGGTCTATGTAGTAGTAACTGTAGTTTTTCGCGAATATCTCGAAAACTATTAATTTGCCTCAAAAACGACAAGTATATTTTGTGTTCAGCATGTCAAAACGAATAGAATGGCATAGGTTACGTGTCGAAAGAAAGGAGGGCGTTTTCCCGAGTCTTACCAAAACCTCTCTTGTTCTTCTCGTTCTCTACTGTTCCTAATTGAAATCGCAGAACAGCTAAACGTTTCTCCGTGTACGATGTTTGTCCGGAAAGTATGATTTGTTCGGATATATCTGTGTGTACTATTGTAAATAATATGTATTCATCGTTCAGGGGGAACCTCCATGAGTGACCCTGCTGATCGATACTGATACGCAATTGTTTGAGCACTCGAGACTCGTGAGCGCGGCATTTCTAATTCTAATTAGATGAAATCTAGGCCTCGCAGGAACGAGCAATTACTTCGCCCGGTCCAGAAGCGGCAAACGGGCAATGAAAAGGGTCCGTTAACGGTTATACGTAATTACTCCGGAACGATCGACTGAAACAGTTTTTCGCAATGTCCTCCCCCAACTGCAATAAGGAAAGCAGAGTAACGATTATACGCGATTACCCCGGAACGATCTAATAAAACAATTTTTCTAATGGCCTGCTCTATAAATCGTTGACCTTTCCGTCGGCCGGTTTTTACCGCACAGGCGTGTTCCGTTCCCCCCATTAATTAGGAAAAGTAGCCACCACTCTAATCCGCAATTCTAATTGGCAAATAGATGTTTTACAGCCTGTGCGGGTAACCGCGAGACGGGAAATAGTGTAACGACCTGGCCGGCGAGTGGCCTGGAACGAATTACAGGGGACCGCTTTGCGCGGAGACGGCTGCGGTGTGCTAATGCTGCGAGCTAAAGCTCAACGAGCAGCCGTTAAGATCGATATCGCGGAGCTTATTCGTCGGTGCTCTCTTATTATCAGTTAGACACCGTCCTCCCGGGCTCTGATGAAATTTAAGCAACTGTTAAGGGAACCCGTCCCGTCTCCCACGCCGCAGAAGAGCGGACAGAGAGCTCGCCTACTGTTTCCCTTTCGAATCGAATCGATCGCGAACACCACCACACTTGCGCTCTACTCGTCCTCCTCGTCGCTGCGACAATTTTTCTACTTGTCACCAGTCGCGTCAAATTGTACGCAATTTCTTTGACAGACTCGCCAATCAACGGAGCAACGAGCTGTCAGGATTCATTAACAAGATTTATCGACTGTACCCAACGCTTTCTGTGACGTTCGATATCGCTAGACTGCGGATTGTATGCGTTCGTGACAGAAATGGGTGACTGTAATTTGAAACAGCAGAAATATTCGAACACTCTTAGAGTATCGATACATCACTTTCGTCCTGCTCTCTCTAGAATTATTAAGAGAAGAAAGTCATTCGTATGTTTTCAAAATGATTCTTCCATTTCTGACCTTGCGCGACCTCGAGGATCATCATGTTGTATACGCTTTCATGCGATATAACAAAAATATATAACATTCCATTTGAATAATTGAAGGTTACCTACGTTTCTAAAAACAAAAAACTTGAAACACAAAAAAAAAGTACGTACATCTACTACGTTGCTTGCGAAGACAGTATTGCTGTTTTCTCTTTTATTTTCTTCTAATATTCATTATTTGCAAGAAAAAACACACGAACGCTCTGTATATTAGATGTACAAATTAATTTGTGGCTCTCACAATTAAACACCTGTAACATTTCGTTAAATTCAATTTTTTACTGCGTTCGTCGGTTACCCGTCAAATGGAGTAAGCGTATAAAGAATGATGGGGATTGTTTGCAATTTTGGTCGTTCGTGAACGAACTTTATAAAATCCAGGACACGAATTCATCTGAACACCTAATGTAACAATAATTTCTAGATTCAATGATGTCTCTGGTTTTTGGAGTCAGAGAACCCACGAGTGCAAATGGTTCGTACTCACGGGGAGAACTATTTCGTGACGTTATAAGCAGCGAAGCCAACTTCATGCACATGCATATTTTCACCATCGATTCTCCTCGTTCGCCGATGAGTTGATGGCTTCTACGTATCGTCACAGCCAAGAACAATTTTTTCTTGCCTCTCGGACAAGAAAAATCACGAGCACTCTCTCAGGCAAGAAAAATCAAGAACATCCTCTCAGGAAAGAAAGGCCGAGACACCGTTCTAGCTCTTAAACCCTGATTTTAGAGGAGCTACAAAATCCAGGTTCTAACTGAGACGGTTTATAAGATCGTGCCCCATTATCCGGAGGCATAAGCGAAAGCCATAAGTACTCCATTGTGCTCGATTACTCACAGAATCATACTAAATTCGGTCTAATACGGGCAAATCCCGTCGATGGGTTTATATAATCCATTTAGCTGAGAAATGCGCAAGATAAAGCATCCCTGCGATCAGAAGAGTCAGAGGGCTACAGGTCGAACGACTAGATCAAGATTAAAGATGATGGTGTAATTTATTCCGCTCGTTTATCACTGATTGTGTTTCTCCCTGCTTCATCCCTAATCGCAGATCTGTGTTTGGGGTGATATACGACTCCTAAATGATAATAATTAGATTCAATTCACGCAACTGACGGCTTAAGTCGTGATAGGAGCTAAGAGGATAGATTATAGTCCTCTGTTCAATCAATTTCTCCGAGGACCATTTTATTCGTCAAATAAATTCCCACCAAGATGATACAGTACGAATGGATCAATATTAAAGACGTCTGTATCATTTGTTCTGCTCATTTATCTTTGATTGTACTTCTCCCTACTTCTTTTCTGATAGACAATCTGCTACTACTGTGATGGGCACGATAGGGGCCCCTCAAACGCCTGCTTCTCCCACCAATCTCTCTCTCTCTCATGCAGCGCGCACCTTCGCACAGTATGATATTTCGTCGATCTAGGCGGACAAAATTATTTCAGCATTATTTTGTTAAATTATTGAGTTAAAGCCATACTAAAATAGGTTATTGGATTCGTCTTGACTTCAGCTACGACAATATGTAATAAAAAATACACAGCGACAATTGAAAGATTAGGGTGACCATAATTTTTTATTAAAAAGAGTGTTTTGTAATTTCTTTCTCTGGGGATTTATAGACAACTGAGTATCGATTAACCTTTGTTCGAAACATTTTTTCCTCGGTGTTACGTCTCGTGGTTTAGCCACTAGAAAACTTGAAAATCTTGTAGGAGGCAAGGTTCAGAATTCAAACGATAACGAATAAAAACAGTAACAATTACAGTACAGTAACAATGAAAGTGAATATCCAACTGTACTTCATCGCGTTCTCTGGTGTCTCGCGTCTTCGTTGCCCCACGGTAACAGCGCTGACTGGAAGGGGACAGTGGGTGGTATGATGGGGACGGTCTCGTCTCAATTGAGACAAAAATGCCCACCCCCATATTACTACCATAGGCTGATCTAATTCCCAACACGATTCTTGTAATTCGTGTGCCGAACCTCGCGGGTTCGTAAATTCCGTTTCGCTTGCCTGCGATGATACTGGGGAACACTGGCGAATTTGATGTTAACAACAACGATAGGATGAAATTAATTGAACGATTGATTGAGTCAACAGTTCGTATACATTTCAAAGCTAGCAACGTATTGACACAAGTTCGTGTTGGGTCGAGATTTCAGGTTTACTATTTCGCGATAAACGTGCTCGCGATATCTCGTGTTCTCTATATCGTAATTTTCTGAGTTCTGTCGATTCGGCACTCCACGATTTATGGTACCTGTGTGCAGCTATTGAGACTGTGACTAACTCGAACTAAAATTATGCCAGACTCTGAAACTAAACAGTTCTCTCAAAAATAGCTTTGTCCAGTCACGTACACCATAAATCGTGTTCAGCAGTTTTTCATTTTCTAAGGACTTCCACTTTCTCTAGTCCCTACAGTAGGTGTGTCTAAAATCTGTCTAACTTGAGGGAGTGGTAAGGATTGAAGTCATCGTTTCGTTAGGTTTGTTCATATGCTTGAGATCATCTATCGAGGGCTTGCGGTCGAACTGTGACAGAACTTGACAGGATCAACGAAGCCTCCAAAAATCCAGCTCTACCGCTCTGGCCCTCTCTCGAGCACAATGTATTATACGTCACAGGATCCTCGATCCCCTATCCCACCGCGTTTCAGCGCGATCATTTTCTTCGCCAGACAAACTCGGCCAAGAAAAGGATCCTCCTCTCAAGTATTTTTCTCCTCACACGCGAATACCACTCGACGGTGTTCGCAAAGTTGCTGGAGGACCCTACGTCAGTCCTGCGAACTCCTTCGTTCCCTTACATCTCCGTTGCAGGCGCAAACAAAGTCGTCCGCGCGAGTCCGGGAGCTCTCGCGATCCTGTTAATCTGATTTCATTGGGATCGGGTGGATGAAGAGGGAAACAATGCGAGACGGGGAAGAAGCTGAATGTTAATCCGGGGGAAAGCCCTCAGCCGGGGCTTAATCGCCGAGGATATTTAGCCAGCGAGTTTTGATCCCTGGGAACTTTCGGAATTATCGGTCGGAAAGCAGCGGCTCCCAGACGGAGACGGCCGGAAGAGACCGCGCCGTGCTCGTTTGGTTACCTAATTCCGTTCGAAGTTAAATTCCCCAGCCGCGGCACGTTCAAAGTGCATTCAGCCCGCGGTGCAACGCGGTGCACCGGCCGGTTCGCGTGGAACGGTCGACGGCGAGATTGTACATCTTCGATTCAGATCAGATTTGTTGCAAATCGATTGGGGGAATCGAGTTAATCCCCAGCACTCGAGTGACGACTCTGAGGCGCCATTAAAAACATTGTTTGCAGTATTAAATTTGTTTGTAAATTATAAAACGAAAGAAAATCATAATTTCAACGTCCCACTAGGCGTGTTCGTCCGACGGCTCTTCACCGAAAATGGACGTATTGGTCCGACGGCTCTTGTATACATAGAATAGAACTATTCTAGGTAAAAAAAAATTTTTGGTTTTCGAGTCAAAATAGCTTCGAGCGCAAAGGGTTAAGTGTTCGACGCTGCTTTCAACCTTCTTCTTCAAGACTACCATAAAATCTTTTACGATTTCAACCCTTTGCACTCGAAGCTATTTTAACTCCGAAACAAAACATTTCTTCCAACCTAGAAAGTTACCCTTATTTTTTTCGTGTTATACATACGGAAATGGCGCAATTTACTCTGGCAATACTGAAATGTTTAGTAATTTAATATTAAATACACACAAATGTAATAATGTAAAAAATATTTTGAATGATGATACAGCAATTTATAGTGGGGTCTTGCAGTTGTCATTCGAGTGCTAGAGGTTAAGCGTACTATGTTATTTAAGCGTAACAGATCCTTCTATTGTCGTTCAGAACTCTAATTCACAATTTGGTAATATATTTTGGCAAAAATTTTGATAAACAAGCTTGCACAACCGATTGGAAGAATCGAATTACGAACGTTGAACGCTACATCCAACCGTGTTCTTCGAAAACTAACACTAATTCCGTTCGAAGTTAAATTCCCCAGCTGTGGCACGTTCAAAGTGCATTCAGTCTGCGGTGCAGCGCGATGCATCGCGCAGTTCGCGGCGAACGGTCGGCGAGATCCATCTCCGATTCAGGTCAGATTTGTTGGGGTAACAATACGCACGTACACACACGGGCCTCGAACCCCACCCCCCGCATAGTTCTATTCACTCGTTCTGTCATACATCAAAATTCCTTTGTGTCGCGGCATTCTATCTACGCCGCTCACCGACTCGTCCGGAATTGCTCGAATATTTTCGTAACGAATTTGATAATTACATGCGACAGAACCGGAGTCAAAGAGTACGTTGCCTCGAATATCCATGGACCCGGAATGTGCAGCCGGTGCACATTGTCGGCGGATTTATAAATAAACCGACGTACGCATGGAGAATGTTTTACGGAGCGTGTAATGTTGTAATCCGTAATTATGTATGCCGCGGATTAACCGGGTGATTGAAATGTTATTCGCGGATGCCCCGGAGACCTATCGTTGTAATGTTGGTTTGTTGGCCTGCGCAATTATGTCGGAATTACAGAGTTATGTTCTACATAATTTATACCGGCGGCGATTTGAATCCTTGGCGCCCAATTTAACGGAGAGTTGAAAGGAATTTTGGAAATTTGTGTGCCTCGTATCGTGTCGACAAACAATAAACTACTGATCTTATTGTACACAAAAATAATTGTAGCGAAACGATTCAGAGGGAAATAGGTCACGCTTACCTTTTACAAAGTTTCGTGTTACGAACTTGCTTTGAAGATTTTTTCATCGATCCGATAATTTGTAGAAAAAGTTCTATGTGCTTTGACTTGTAAATTTTCTTTGAAAGAAACAGCGAACGCATATCGGCAACTGACACAGTATAACTCCACACGCCGCGGCGGATTCACTAATCAGAGAACGCGGTTATTCTTCACGCATCGAAAAATATAGTTCTGTTTTCAAACAGTGTCAGCGACCAGTAAACCGCTGACGATTCTACGTAGCAAAATAAATTGAAAACGTAGAACTAAATTCATGCGCACAGCTCGCTTGCTTGTCGCAAAAATTATGGTCCCATTTCGGTCGAACGCACGCGTGATTGAATTGAACGTCACCGGCCTGCCCCCGTTCATTACCGACTATCTCCATTTATTTCGTTCGCGCATGCATAGTCTAGAGCGCGGACATACTAAAATTTCGTTCTACTATTCCCAGTTATTTTTTCACGTAGAATAACTACGGAATAACCGTGGCTCTGTGTGTGTGTGTCACCGGTTACGAGACGAGCAGCGCGCATCGTTACCGCTGGACCGCGAATTTTATGCATTCGTGCTGCACAAGAGTGTCTCAAACGCAATAAAATAGAGCGTAAAACGGATTTGATAAATTTTTCGTCTCCTTCGCAAAAGGATGAAATCACTGGCGTGGAATATTTTATTTCGCTCGCGTTACATTCAGAACTCTACCGAGCCGGTCAGAAAAGTGAAACAATTCCACTTCATTTTATTATTTATCATTCCAGCACTTAGATCTGTATTTTGTTTTTAGCTGTACTTTGTTATTGTACTTTCCGCTGAGCTAGCAATTTTTGTAAAACGATAGCGTTCGAACTTCTATTTTATTTTCAATTTCTCTATCGTGTCAATTTTGTGAAATGATTTTATTTCATTTTATTATTCGTAGTTTCCGAAGACCTATTTTACATTTACGATTGGCTCCACTGATCCGACCAGCGAATTTGTGTTTCCTACTGCATTTCATTATCGTATGCAATTTCTGCAGATCGCGTAAAGAATATATCTGCTGAACCATTCAGCATATTTATGAAACGATTTTACTTCATTTCATCATTTACCATTTCTACAGATCTATTTTGTAGATATAACTGACCACTGATCCGACCCGTAAATTTGTGAAACGGCGGTATTTCCACTTCATTTTATTTTGTATAGAATTTCTGTAGGTCGAGCAAAGAAATGCGTTCTGCATGATTATTTATTTATTTATGTATTGGACGCTATTCATTCTCCCATTGATGAACTTGATACACGCAAAATTGCTCGCTTATCACGATCGGATAACGACGACGGCCGACCAGTACTTTTCTTTTTGCCATAATCTTCAACATTTTTTAAGAAATTGTCTATTGCTTTACGACTTCTTTTTATTACTTTCGATATTTTCGCTACTGATAACTGTTGCTGTTTTAGTTCAAGAATTTGCTTTTTTTCAGACTCGTTTAATTTTTTTCCGCGTCCCATACTTATGATACAAATTTATATAACATTGTAGTTTAATCTTTACTCATTGATAGATCATGAAATACTGAGCAATTTCTAAACACATTAACAGAGTGTGCTATCATTTCGCCCTTAGTATGGAACAGTTTTTCTTTGTTGTATACAAACATCTACGGCATTGTGACTTATTTCCAGCAAGCCACATATTCTGAGCTCATAATGTTTTGATATTACACGTGACAGACGAAAAATTTTACATGCGTCATTGAGAAATTAAAGATAGCACACCTGGGCTATCTTTTTGACGAGAAGTGTAATATACTGTTTCGCCAAAGGGATTTGTTGAGTGCTCACGGTTATCCCAAAGGGATATTCGAGCTTTAGCTATTGATTTGCACGTGGTGTGTGGACTAAGGTTAACTAAGTTTAACTATGTGAAGAGTGGACTGTATATTTACAAAAGAGGTAAGAGAAGGAGCCGAATACAAAATTAAAAAGTTGTTCTGTAGTGTACTGAATGCAAAACCGAATTGACGGGAAGATCGACGAAGGCCCCGCAGCAAGCCTCGATCCTCCCTCTTCCTAAAGAATTTTTCCTCCCTTCCAAAATCAAGAAACATTTCTGGATTGGCCAGGACCAGGACCAATTGGGGGTGGACGGTTGGAAAGTGGAGATGGATTCGAGGAACATCCTGATGGTTCCAAGGTCATCCTCATGGACCAAGTGCCATCAACCACTCAACAAATATAACGAGTTGCCAGAGCCACTTGGGAAAAACCCAGGGCGTCTGGCAATCGTCAGGCGCAACACTAGAAAAGGGCAGAATGGGACCTACGGCAGATTTATGGCACGGGCCTGGAAAACTAAATACAATGCTAACTCTACGCCTTGAGAACGGACACGCTTGACTAGATATACGGTGACAAGGCCACTCCGTACCTAATTGCTAAAAATATCAAAAGTCACGTTTCAAGAGCGTAGAGCATTACCCGTGCCATAACCAGAGGTCCTAAGCTGGCCGCTACAGGATTTATCGTAGATCGTGATATGCACGTTTAGTGAGATATGCCTCGCTTGTCCGCACTGTGGGGCCGCCGCAACTGCGAATTGCAGTGCTTGTGCGAAACTCGGTGCGAAATCGCAAGTACACGCGACACGGCGGCGGAGCGTTTAAAGTTTTCCGCGGCCAGTGAACTTTTGGACGATCACTAGCGAACCATAGTCGCAAGTTTCCGCGATAATCGCGCAGGCGGTGTAATCGTGACGCTATCGAGGAACGGGACACGGCGCGATGCGTTCGTCGTCGGCTTTCGTCGTCGTCGTCGTCGCATGCACGCCGCTCAATTAGCCGTTCGGTGGCGTTGCGCGTTGCGTCGCGTCTAGACGGGACGTCCCGGCCGCGTTATCCGGAACCGTCATCCGTCGACGAGCGTGCGATTATTCAAATTGTCAGGGCCCGCGTACTCGCGCGACCCACCGTCTCACGTCCTAACCCGCCCAGCGACGGGTTAATTCGTGCGTCACAGCCGGAATAAAGCACGCTCGGAACGCGACACGTGCTTAGAATTATCCTGCCCGGTGACACGCCGCTGTGCCACGCCGCTTTCGAATGGCAGCGATGCACACCGCCGCCTGGAGACCTGTAATTACCGTCGTTTCAACGGTAACACACCTACGACGAACGCACCTGTCATAATTTTTAGTTCAAATTTCAATTCGGTTAAGTCACGCCCGGTCCAAGGTTGGGGCCAGAGTCGCCGAATCAGGGGAATTCACTTGAATTCAGAAGAAGAAGTTACCCCTTCTCTGCCAGTACCCGATTAGTCACGTGCCGTTATGACACATGCATCGCAGAGACGGAACGCGTCACGTGACCGAGCCGTGGCGGAAGCGTGGGGGAATAGCGTAGTAGAAGGCGAAGGTAGAGTGGGGGGATAAGTCTTAATGCGATGACTCTGGGTTTGGGCACGGTCGAGGCCCTTTGATTGCTTGCTTCCCCCACCAACTTCTCCTTCGTGCAGCGCGCACCTTCGTCATCGTCGCCCTACTGTAAATTAGATTTCGTAGCTACTTGCGACAGTGGAAGCGCGTCTTTTCTCCATCTTAACAGTGGCCACGATGGATACGATTTTATCTCAATTGAGACAAACGTGCCCAGACCTGGTTTAGGTATAGTGTAGCTTGTACAAGGGTTACTCTTTGCGTATCAGCTTGCAGCTCCGACACTGACGCTGACAGAGCCGGAGATGGTAAAGATATACGCGATTTTAAAGATTGGACTTTGATGATTCTACAGGGTGTTTCGAAAATGTCGTATTTCCTCGAGAGGGCTGATTCCTGAAGTCATTCGAAGTGACTTTTTCCTTTGCAAAAATGTTCTCTGCGGCTTTGTTAAGGAATTATTAACGAAAAACACGGATTAATCAGAGCGCGGTCTACAGCAGAGACGGTTTCCGGATCGGCCAATGCCAACGCCACGCTCAGTGGAACTTATCGCCGAGTCGCCCGTTTCGATTGTAACATCCACAATGTTAGAAATACGAAAGGATGTTGCTGGCTGAGCATTGTCAATCCGTTCCAGCTTCATTTTTAGCATGTACATCCACAGAATACTACGTCTTTGTTGAAAACATTATTTTGAAGAGCTGCGAATGCTCTGCTTCGTTTTCATGAGGGAAATTTGAGGGTGAAAAACACTGAAAGGAATGTACCATGAACAGAACGAAGCATATACTTAAAACACGGTATAACAAAGCCGTATTCATCATACTGATGTGTAGAGATTACAATGTTTGTTCAGACAGAACCAAACAATGGGAAAACTCTGAACTGAATATTCCTGTTTTAATCATTATCTTTACAATTTTGTCGAACATCTCGGTGCCAACTCCGAAAACGAAACAAAAATGATCAAATTAATGGCTAAAAAAAAAAAACGTTGAAAGAAAAGCACTACGAACAAACTGAAGCAGATACATTCAACACAGCGAAACAGAATTATACATTGTATATCACATCGACGCGCAGAGATTACAAAGTTTACCAGAACGAAACCAAACATAGCGAAAGCCATAAAATAAATATCCTTTTTTCGATCATCGCGCAGTGAAAATTCTGTCAATCACTTCAGCAAATATTCCACAGACCAAACAAAAATCGCCAGACCCGGGCTTACAGGACCCGTCAAAATGATGGGTTCTAATACATTTAATTCGCGATTATTGAATTATTTAACAATTTTATTTCTTTGCGTATGCCGGGTGTACCACATGCAATTTCGCACGCAATTATTTCCGAAACTATAACTTACTACAGTAAGTTACATGCATTTCAAATACAACATACTCTGTTTCGAGAGATGCATCTTACAATAGTTGTAACCCTAAAATGACCTTGAAAGACAAAAGTGATACAGATCAGCGAATTCGTCTCGGGCTACACACTAACTTAAATGAATATATACAGTTCGGTATAGAAACAACACTGGTCACCTTAAAACCTTGGAAGCACATCCACATAGGATAGCTTTGTGACCTCTGAAGATGTCTCCCCGGAAACAGAGTAAGTTTTATTTGAAATATTTTTACAAGGAGCTACAGCGAAACTTCAAATGGGACAACCTGTACGTTATTTTAACAATTGGCTAAAAATTTGAATATACAGACGTATAGACACTTTACAAAGTCATGTAAAATATTGGGTTGGCAAGAAAGTAATTTCGGTATTTTTAGATGAACTAAAATCCAATTTTTTTATCAAAGCAATGAACTTTAATCAATCAAATATTTTCCATTTTGTTCTATGATCTTTTGCCACCTTTCTGGTAGCGTCATAATTCCGCGCTCATAAAACTTCTGATCCTTTTCGGTGAAAAACTGATCCAAGTGCGATTTCACATCATCATCATTAGTAAATGTTTTAACATTCAAAGAGTTTTGCAAACTTCGGAATAAATGATAATCTGATGGTGCAATGTCAGGACTACATGGTGGATGTGACATCACTTCGCAACCAAGCTCCAATAACTTTTCACGTGTTACCAAAGATGTGTGTGGCCTAGCGTTAAAATGGTGGAACACGATTCCTTTGCGATTTGCCAATTCTGGCCGTTTTTCTTTGATTGCTATGTCCAGTTTTGTTGTTGTTGACAATACACATCTGAATTGATGGTTTGGTTCCTTGGAAGCAGCTCAAAATACACAATACCTTTGTAATTCCACCAAATTGACAACATGATCTTCTTCTGGTGCAATTTAGCTTTCAGTGTGGTTTGGACTGATTCATCACGCTTGGACCATGATCGTTTTCGAGTTGTGTTATTGTAAACAACCCATTTCTCATCACCAGTGATGATTCGCTTCAGAAAAGGGTCGATTTCATTTCGAATTTCTTTCAATTCGTATGGAACTCAAATATTAAGCTTCTTAACGATTTCGAGACTTTTTAAACGATATTCTACAGTTGTATGCGAGACATTTAACCTGTCTGCAATCTCTCGGACAGTTATATGACGATCCGATTCAATAATGGCTTTCATTTGGTCATCATCAACCTCAGATGGTCGAACAGAATGTTGGTCGTCTTCAAGTGAGAAATTTCCAGAACGGAATTCTTTAAACCAATTCTGGCACACCATAAACTTCACATACATCTTTGTGAGCCTCGGCAGCTTTTTTACCTCTACGGAAATAAAAAAGCGATATGTGCCTATAATGTTCATTTTTGCACTCCATGTTCAAATTGACACAGAACTGACAATTTTAATCAAAATTACGTGTAATTTGCTTTAAAAGTAACCTAAAAGATGCAGTTATGAAATGTCAGAAAGAAAACAAACGCAACGTAAACAAAAGTCAAACAAACAAAACATAACGCCAGATATTAGTGTAAACCGAAATTACTTTCTTGCCAACCTAATAATCGGTGCTAGTGTTCGGTAGACCTAGCAGTGACATCGATTTTCCAGCGACTCGACTTTCATCCGTCCGTGAAACAAAGGGAAAGGAAGCTTGTTCGAAGAGCAAAGTGTTGAAACTAACGTCGCAGTCTAATGAACACGCGACGCAGGCTTAAGCCAGTCTAGGTGCAGCAGAGCGGGGGCAGTTTAAGGCCGAGGTTTCATCCGAGCGGCAGCGGCCGTTCGCATCGATTTCAACCGGAGATCAGATAGCTACGTTATGCTTGGGGAAACGAGCGACCAAATTAACACGGAAATAAGGGGAACGGCGAGAAGGAGAACGAAACGGGACGGAGACGCGAGGCGTCGCGACGCTGCGCCGTGGAACTACGAGCAAGTTAGACGTCGGCTAATGCCGAGGCGCGCAAACTTTCTTGGCTCTAGCTCCAGCTTCGTCTTGCTTGTTGGCCGACCTTGTCGCACATTAGTGCACATCCCGGGCTGAGTTACACTTCGGAATGAAATTATTTCGCGGCATAAATGGGAATACCGGGTCCTCGGCGACGTGGAAGGCAAGCGGCCGCGTCTCGCGCGAATAATTTCACCTGTGGATAATTGTTTTCGAAAGGAGATGCGCGCTCCGGCGCACAGATACGCCGAAGTAATAGTCGATCAGCAAACATCCCGGCGAGACTGCCTAGCACAGTTTAACCCCTTAACGCACAGTTTTTTTTTTTTTAAACCGGCCAAAAAAAAATCAATGGAAAAGGTTCGTTCCATGGTTCCATGGAAAAAGGCTATATTTTATTCTTGAATAAATAAGTGTCATAGCTTACAATCGCATGTAAATGATAAATATCAATAAAACGATTTCTTTTCTTTGCTTTCACATTGTTATTTTCAATTCTCGATTATATTCGAGTGTGAAAAATTATAGCAGCATAAAATACAACGCCGCTCGAATTATCACGAGTGTGCACAGTTTGGCCTGTTTAGCGCGGTCGAATTAACTCGAGCGTACAAGTTAAGGGGTTAATTTCGATATACGACGAAGATGTCTATTCCGAAATAAGATCACTATCCCCATTTCTTCTTTCGAAGTTGATCGCTCGACACCGCTTAGTGCCAGAACGTGAGATCCTTTAATTTTGAACACCGGTGTATTTATCATTATAAAAAGTTACAGAAGTTAAAGAAACTTGATACTTAATTATCGTACAATACAGTAGCGGAAGGTCTTTTGGCTGAACTTGGGAAAACGCCCTCTTCCTTTCGACACATAATCTTCGCCATTCTATTTGTTTCGACGTGTTGAACACTAAATGTACTTGTCATTTTTGGCGCAAATGAATAATTTTCGAGATAATCGCGAAAAACTATAGTTACTACTGCATGAATCCGACGAACTTGTTAAAAAGATATTTTCTGTATAGAATATAGAAAGGTCGGGATTTCTGAGGTCCTTAATATTTACGAATATGAGAATCATCAGAGTTGATCGCTGGAAAAAAACTAATTGAGGTCAATACCAATGCAAAACTTACCGAAAATTCATCAGTTGATAGTGTTGATTTGGGTTAGTTTCTTTTAGAGCGAACAAACTTTACAACTCTCGCATTAAACAATATAACATTCTATTATAGAATTTGTTAATAAGTGGAACTGGTAATGGTCTGGGTTAGTTTTTTTTTTCTTCGAGCGACCGAAGCAAGCTAACAACGATTAAAGTTCTCACATTCGACATTATTAAAAATCTCAGAAATCCTGACCGTTCTATACTCTATTCACGTGAGTCAATGATTTAGTACGACCCTAGCGACGAATGTGCCTTTAAACTTCGTTTGTCTCGAAGCACGCACACGATTATGTTCTGTCTCATCGACACGGTCAGGTGGACCGTAGTAGTAGGCTTTTGTCTATACGTATAACTCCACACAATCAAATTTTGCAAAAAGTTTAACGGCTTATACCTCGATAACTATTTCTTTGTGACATATGGTTCCTTTGTAACTTTTTCTTTTCTCGACGTATAGAAGGTGTTGATGTAAAAAAAGCTTTAACAACTATTTTCTTTCTGATAAACAATTTTGCGGCAAGTTTCTTTGACAAGTGTCCACCGATCCAGAGGTGTAGGATTCACCCCTAGGCCGGATGACCATTACTTTTTATACACCCTGTACATTTTGTGTGCAAATGGGGGCGTTTTCCCAAGTCTTTCCGGTCTCTTATTAAAGGGTCTATAAGATTGTGTGAATTTCGTGATACGATCGAGATGAAAAGTTCGTTCTCTGTTCTCTTCCGGGGCCGCAAACACGCCGATTTACATAACACTCGTCGAGGGATTTCTTTCGATGGATCCGGTGCGATGCACGCTAACAATGTTGACGCTCGTCCCGGTGAAAAACCGTCCGACAATATTTGGCCAGCGTGCTGCGCGCGGATTCTGTGAAAGAGATCAAGAAACTCGAACGAAATAACTTGGCCTGACCTCGGGCGATACAACCGAACCACTCTGGAGCTTGCGGACGCCGGCTAATGCCACTGCGGGACAAAGTTTGCCGGCGATCATGCTCCCTCCGGCTCTTCTTCTATTTTTGTACAAGACAACACACATTGCAATCGCGAGTCGTTCGGAAGACGATACCTTAGGACACGGATGACCAAGCGGTGAAGCGGACCCTTCACACGGTGTCGTAGTGTACTTTTAAATTGACGATCAAGATTAATGTCCCACTTGTCAAGAAATCCTTTTGAAATATTAGGTCGATGGGAAATGAAAATTGTTGAAGCAACTCTCACAGCATGTGCATCGATTGAAGAGTTTATCGATCGCGTGAGAATAGAGAGACTCTTTAAATAAGTCTCTGCATACAATCTCCCTTTGATTGAAACCAATTTAGGTATCTAGTTGCACAAGAGAAGCTACAATTGTGCTTCTCTTCTAATAAAGTCGAGTCGTTCGAGTTTAATGATCAATTGGGAGTCAAGAAAGCTCAACGAAAGAGAACTCCGTTTTTAAGTAGAAACTATGTGTACAGGGTGTCCAAAAATCTACTTCCTTGAAAGGGGTGATTTCCGAGGTAATTTCAAGTAACTTTTTCCTTTGCGAAAATGTTCTCCGCAGCTGGATTGAGGAGTTATTAACGAAAAACACGGACCAATCAGAGCACGGCTACAACGGACGGATTCCTGCTCGGTCAATGCCGAGCTCTGATTGGTCCCTGTTGTTCGTTAATAACTCCTTAACCCTTTGACTACGGCAGACTTTGATACGCACCGATCGTACCATACGGCAGGAATTAAGTTACGATGTGCGCCGAGAACAGCGAACTCTTGGGTAGGGATGTATTTTTGTGAAAACGTATTTCAATAATCAAAAAACTGAACTTCACTACGTTAAAACAATATTATTTATTTTTCTAAACCAAATTAGTATAAGTATCTAATAATCAGTATCTAAATAAACAAATAAACGCAACAAACAAATAAACGCAAAATTTCTGAGCGCCTATAGGCGCCCACAGTAGTCAAAGGGTTAACGAAGCCTCGAAGAACATATTCGCAAAGGAAAAAGTTACTTCGAATAACCTCGGGAATCACCCCTGTGAATGAAGTACATTTTTGGGACATCCTGTATAAACCTAAACAAATTGAAGAGAGCAGTTGCTTTGATTTAGAACGAATGTCTTAACTGTTACCGATCTTTTAAGAAGTTTCCGTAGTAAATACGTAATTTCTAGAGATAATATTTTCTTAGGATTAAATACAGAATGTTTGATGTAAAAACTGTGTACCCGAGAAGATCGAATAGCACAGCCTAAACAGTGAATTCTGTTGATCTGCCGCAGGCACAACGACCTCCCGTGGAACATACGCAAGTTCCTGAAGAATCAGCTGCGGGAGTTTAGGTTTGATGACTTGAGGGACACTCATCCCTGGTCCCGGAGCGCCTGGAGCCACACGGACCTCAGAAGATTAAAAGAAGGAATGGTCGCAGCGCAGGTGAGCTCGATAACAATATATAATAACGCGACCATTGTCCGACAAAACATTAATCCATCGATAATACATCAATATCTCATTCGATTATGAAAGTATCAAAAATATTTTCTACGCAATTTTCCGTAAATGAATCTCATACTTAACGTTAATTTTTGAAGTCGAAATTAACTTATGAATTTTAATGTTAACAACAGTTTGCAAGGCTAGAAATGTACACTTACAGTGGGTGAAATGTTTGTGCCGGTGATTGAAATGACTCAGTGTTTTATAACAACGTTTGTTTATTCAATAACTATACACGGCACTATCACCTGCCGAATTAACTTTGGGTGATTGATTAAATATGGAACAGTGGTCGTAGTGCGGAAAAGACGGACTTCTTAAGTTTTTACAACTGGTTAAATGCGCGATGGATACTGGGGTTCTGACTAGTTCAGATGTGCGATTGTCTCTATTTGTTCTGACTAGCTCAGATGCGCGATTGATTCTGACTTTTCTGTCCCGAGGTCCGTTCTCTCGTCAACTCTTGTG
This sequence comes from Seladonia tumulorum, assembly GCA_913789895.3. Lineage (NCBI taxonomy): Eukaryota > Metazoa > Arthropoda > Insecta > Hymenoptera > Halictidae > Seladonia > Seladonia tumulorum. Next base: position 30,878,251 of record OU565266.1, read on the forward strand.
ACGAGGAAATTCGTGGGCATAGGCCCAAATTTGGGGGAAAAAGGCACCCCATTCGTCAATTAGACTGTAGAGGAGGAGGATCTTCTTCTCTTCGTGGAGGTGGAAGCTCCTCCTCATCCGAAGACGGGAAATCCCGAAAAATGCGCGTTTTAAGGACCTCGGGACAGAGTCTGTTTTTCGGCCTAAGTGGCCTTCGAAATTTATGGCCTGCGTGGCCCGCGTGCTGGCTGGCCCAAGTGGGCCGAACGTGGTTTATTACCCCCTTGGCCTGAGTACGCTCACGAAACCAAGGGGATGCGAAAACTTAGGCTAGAACCCGAGCGTGTCTTGATCGACACAAACCAGGCGCCTTGTGATATATGGCCTGTGAGGCCTGGCGATGCGACGCAAGGACTGCGTATCCTTGGCCGCTGCGTGTTACGGACAATGGTCCGTTGTAGTCCGAATTCGGGACCCTCGCGTACCTCGCGATCGGTACTCGAAACGAGAGTCTTACGAATTGACTTTATGGCCACTTTTCCAATGCTGTCAGCTTAAACCCTCGAATGCACGTTTTAGACATTTCGAGGACTAAGCATTCTTCTAAGTAAACGAAGGACAGCAAAAAATCGGAAAAGGGCCTCACGTGTGTACAAATGCATGAAATCGAACAGTGGGTGATCGATAGATCGTGGATTTTGTGCATTTGTGACCAACGAACAGGTCAAACATAATGCAAACAGAATAACAGAACAATTTGGAAATACTGTCACTTAAATATCTGTTTGTTAAAATTATTTAAAAAAGGAGTGACTTCCTATGTTTTACTCTCACTTTGTGCAATTGATCACGAACATTTTCATTTTGCATAAAGACCCACAGGAACAAAAAATGTATTTATTGTCCATGTGAAAGACAAATGGCACACAATACCTTGCAAACAAATAAGAATTCGGTGAAGCTAGACTTTCGTTTGAAAATTGGTTCTCGTCAATATACACCAGTAGCTCTAATAATTTCATCACCCACTATTCGATCAATATACATATTATTAGATTGACATATATTACATGTATTATACATATGAGATATATATAGATGAGGTATATATAGATTACATATATTGTATTAGATTGGTGCATATGAAATATGTGATTTTAGAATGCAAATGTAATAATGCCTTTTGACTTAGAAATACTATTATAGTCCAGAGGTTTATTATACACTGTTTTAAAGTACAAAGCTGATTTTCAAGGTCATGTCTCCACTTTTTATTCATATATTTAATTTCAATTTTAAATATAGTTAATGTGATTATTATGTGTTCCTTTTATACGAGTGGAAAAGCAAGGATATTGACAACAACATTATATGATTTTTAGTGAAAATGTGATGGATAAATAAACACTCCATTCGTTGATGCTAAAAAATCTCAAAAGTGAAAATGATAGTCTTATAAATGATGAACGTGAACGGCCAAAAGATCGCTTTCTGTCATAATGCAATTAAGGAACTAATTCGTTGAGAGAGTATGTTGATTATGACGGTGCTTGCCTCGATCAATAAGTTTTGTACAAAAATTGTGTTCTTTTATCGTCGCTGTTAAAAATCGGATATTTCATATGCAGCAGCCTAGTACTTACGTATTTCTCAAGCAGACAGTGCCGAATTACCGGCCGCCTCGTAATTCCGCGGCAGCGCGATAGAGCGACGTTCAGCTGCAAATTTTCTCGCGGGGAAAACTGTTCCCGAAGAAAACGCCGATGCTCCATTTGAAACACTTTCCCGTGAAAGTCCTCCATTTCCCCGGGGCGATTTACGACGGGACCAGAATTACGAGCCACCCCCGGCCGTCCCGTCCCTTCGATTCGATGAAACCACCCCCGCCGGGCGAAAAAAGATCGAACTCGAAGGAAACTTCACTTTTCCATTCCCCTTGTCCCGACGCGACGCGACGATCGAACTATCGATTAATTGTCTGCGACACGCGACACGTCGGCCGACACGGGAAAGCAAATATCGAGAGAAAAGGGCCCTCCATTCCTCATTATCATCGTTAGATCTGAGGACCCCGACGCGCGATAAAAACGTTCCGATTTCGAGGAACGGAAGCCAAACAAAATTCTTTTTCTTTCTTTAACGATTTTAGCGAATAGAAACTAATGAGGAGGATCAAAATTTGGTCCTAATTTGGCTCGGTATCTAGGTGACACATTATTTAGAATCCAATTGGTACCTCTAATAACACTGTGAAAATTTTTCATCGTGTCTAAAGTCAGAATCAGACTCAAAGAATACAGGGTGTTTTTTAAATTGCGGTACAAGCGGTCGAGTGGTAGTTCTATATGCAAAATCGAATCGAAAGGAAGGAATAACATTTTTTTGATTGACCCTCCGTTTTCAAGAAAAATGAGTTTGAAGATCCGCCGGGTCCACGTGCTCCAGTATATGGCTGCAAGTAGAATTGGCTGGGCATGATCAGACGCGTCAGAAGAGATTTCTACGTAATCGCACGCGTGTCCGATTTTCTCGAGAACGAGATGTCGAACGAAAAATTTTTATTCCTTTTTTTTTTAACTGGTTTTTGCATGATGCACCTGGACGCCGATTTCAGAAATTAATAGGATTAGAACCAAAAAATTCAAGTACATTCTTCGGCCGTTACTCGATAAGCATGCTAACTTTGAAATGACGATGTCCAGTAGCATTCTTCGAAAAAAATTCCCCAAAAATGCCTTGTAAGCGTACCGAACAAGAAAGCTGCCTCAAGCGAACAAATCAAAAATTTCGAACAAACTGCCGCCGTCAATGGCACGACCGGACATTGTTCGGTGTAGGCCGGGTCTCCGGGTGATTCCATTTTTTTTTTTTTTAACGCGAAAACTGTTCCGGAACGGAGCGGTCGAGGGTCGGTGAGCCGACGAAGAAAAGATTTATTTGATCGGCAAGCCGGAATGGCAGGCTTTCGTTCGTTCTCGAGTGTACATTCGCTGATACGCGAACTTCTCGGCGCAACCTTTTCATTCGTCGGTGGATACCGGTTTTTACCGTGTTTCCGGTGAAAGGTGGTCCGGAGGCCGTGACCGATCGGCCACGCGGGGTCGGGAAAGGGGTGAGCACAGAGTCCGGCGCAAGTTTTTCCACCCTCTCCGGCGAGAAGTTAGGCGAAAGGATGACGCGTAATGGAGGTCCGAGATTAATCCGACGGATATTGAGGGGGTGAACGACCGGCGACGTGCTCTCTCTCTCTCTATATATATATATCTATCTATCTATCTATCTATCTCGTGGCCCAGGGACCGCGCGATAAATTTTCGTCAACCCCCGTAATCTCGGGCAACCGCGAGAAATTAATTGGCAAAGTTTCCCGCGATCTCGTCGCGACGCCGCTCGGTTAGATCGGCGCGCGCCCGTTAATTGAATCGATTCCCGGCGAATTTTTTCGTGCTGCGAATTAATCATCCCAGCCGCCGACAGCGCCGGCGACGACGCCGGAATAAACGTCGAAAACCGTTTCGGTCTTAATTAATCGCAGCGTGTTCGCGCCCCCGCGAAAAAACCTCGGTCCACGGTAATTGAAACATCGCCGGATCCGGAAGAGACCGGTGACACGCGATCCTCGCGTTAACGCTGCTTCCGTTTAACCTTTAGACAGTCGCGAATAACAACGAAACTTTGCAGATCCGGGAAAATTGATCTTTCCAGGGACAAGAATATTTTTCGGCGATTAGATGTTCCGTCCTCGACGAAATTGCTAAAGTGTCTTCCCCTGGCATTCTTCGAAACGGCTTATTAAGATTCCATCATTTAAAACTAGCTACAATTCGAAATAACCTTTTTAACACGTTGACCGCCATGGCACCCATATGTGGGTGACGGAATTATTTGTCCAGGTTTTAAAATGAATATTTACGTTAATATATTCATTGTACCAAATTTGATTGGGATCTGTATAATGCAAGAAAGTTGGAAGACTACTCAATATGACACATATAATTATTTTCAATTTTTATTTCATTAAATAACTTTCTTTGGTTTCATGGAATTTTTGAGGGTTCTGGTTTGGCATTCAAAGTGTTATTGCGACGGAGAATGTGTCCATCCTTTAAATATGTTCCGTCTTCGAGTTGAATTTTCAAGGTTCTTTTTCCTTACATTCGTTGATACGGTTTATTAGGTCCATTCCATTGAAACTAGTTTACAAATACAATATACAGTGATTTCTCTGTATATGTCGCCAAGGCCTCTCTGTGACCTTGGAATAATTATTGTCACTGAATTTCTAATGAAAGGGACTATCATTGTAGGTGTTTAAAAAATGGTGGTTCGATTTAAAAAAAAGTCAAGGTGTGCTTGATATCTCCAAAAAAATTACATAAAAACAAAATTTTTTTATAGCATCGTGTTAGCCCCATTATACCATTCAACTTTGCGTAACCGACCTCGCAACCCCGTTAGATTCAAACTGTAAATTTTTAACTGAATATTGCGTGATGTCTATGGTAGCATACTTGAAGATAGATTGAGCCTATTGCAACGTTTCACTCGTTTATTTTAGAACGAAAGTTCGAAAAATAGAAGAAGACGTACAGCGTGAACCAGCAAACTTCCGTTCAAACTTTTTCTCTTTTCGAGTAGAAGGTATTAACGTGGGGACAAATGAACAAAAATTTTGCGTCAAGATTGTTTTATAATTACCCACTGATCCCAGAGGGTCATCCCGGATGACCTTCTTTTACACCCCGTACAAGGTGTAAAGAAATGTTTGGTCTTGGCAAGCGTAGGCGTATTCTACATCTTCGGATCGATGAAGATCTGTAAAAAAAAGTTGCCGCAAAATTGTCCTTGACCTTCAATTTCAAGGTCAAATTTTTTATTGCATTGTATTCTACTCATCATGAGGATAAAAAGTGTCAAAGGAACCATGGGTCAAAGTTCGACCGTTCTCATAAAAAATAATATTACAGTTATTACTAATACAGCAAGCAGCTACTATTGTTGTTTATCTTCTGTTTATCGGAAATCTAACATAATCGATCATAATCAATATTACCTTCTAAGTCTTGAAAGATGTTTATCTTCTATTTCTTCTTCTAAGCCAAAGAACCGACTCATTCTGATTAATATTTCTTAATAGCCGAGCTTGAATGCCAGCTTTAATATGTCCATCAATGTTTTGCAAACTAATCTGTTCTGAATATTGTTTATAATTCGCTTATGTAAATTTGGTATACTTCGTAAATGTTGGAAGGCATCCTCTATTCGAATTTTTAATTCTTCCACAGTTCTTATTTCGTGCCCCGATCTATATATTTGTTACTTTACTGCTCCCCATAAGAAAAAATCTAATGGATTTAGATCGGGCGATTGCGGAGGCCATATAATTGGTGCAGGTCTTCGATCAATCCATTTGGATCCAAACATTTGATTTAAAAAGTCTCGAACTGGACAACTAAAGTGTGGTGGTGCTCCATCGTGCATAAAATAAGTATAACGACGCCTCTCACGCGGTATTAAGAACCTCTCGGCTATTAAGAAATATTAATCAGAATGGATCGGTTCTTTGGCTTAGAAGAAGAAATAGAAGATGAAAATCTTTCGACTTAGAAGGTAATATTGATTATGATCGATTACGTTAGATTTCCGATAAACAGCAGATAAACAACAATAGCAACTGCTTGCTGTATTAGTAATAACTGTAATATTATTTTTTATAAGAACGGCCGAGCTTTGACCCATGGTTCCTTTGACACTTTTTATCCTCACGATGAGTAGAATACAATGCAATAAAAAAAAAATTTGACCTTGAAATTGAAGGTCAAGGACAATTTTGCGGCAACTTTTTTTTACAGATCTTCATCGATCCGAAGATATAGAATACGCCTACGCTTGCCAAGTGTCGCGTCGCGACACGATAAATTATAACACCATCGAACGGGCCTAACAGCCAAACAAGGCGAAGACCGCGTTCCGCCTACAATATACATACATTTTCATGCGAACAATCATAAGGTGAAGATCACGTTCCACCTAATTAATATAAATATCAATATAAACGATAAGATGAAGATCACGTTCCACCTGCAGTGTGCACACGTATACGAATTAGCGTCAGGCGAAGAATAAGTCCCGCCTGTAATGTCTATAAACACACGATTATACGAAATACAAATAACTGTAAGAGCGCGCGATCCGTCCGTTTCGTCGATCCGTTAGATTTGGCGGGAAACCGTCGAGCCTTATATGGTCATGGGAATAGCCAATGACCATATAAGGTAATAGGGCAGCGACAGCGACGACGAAGATCCGACGATCGCGACGAAACATCTGCCGATCGCGATTCGAGGGAGAGAGCGCGAATATATGGAGCGCGGCCGCGGGCCGCGACACAGTTCGCCTGGACGATTAGGCCATTATTATATCCGAGCGAGAATCGTACGAAATTCAGTCGTATACTTTTATAGAATACAACGGTCTCTCGCGATTACTTCGAACCAACTTGTACGCGTATAAACGTAAAGCGTAGTAAAAGAGTGTTAACCCAGAACTTTATAGACTGGCATATCGCGAGTCAAACTCGACAAATTGATTAATAAAGACACCGTGCTTTCAAAAAGTGTTGTTTATTCGACCACGTGAAGCGAAACCACGGAGCGTGCGGGATCGTTCCGACGTGTAGTAGTTCCTACACAGAACACCAAGCCCAAACATTTCTTTACACCCTGTACATGTTATTCGTCCAGAGTCTGTGTAAATAAGATCGATATAAAGATAAAACATAAAGGTCGCGTTTGCCAGCAAGTCTAGCCTGTCCCGGTGTTCAGCACACAATTTTCGCCGCTTCCTTCGTATTTTACATGACGGTCGCAAACGTTATCGGAGCATTCGGGCCTCGAAATGCCTCGTAAAAGGAATCCGACGATCTCCATTCGCCGGCGGGACGCCCGAAGCAAGCGGCACTAGAGGCGAAGATCCACCGTGGCAAAACTCAAGCGAGCTCATTATCGAGATTAACATTTCCCGCGATCACCAGCCACCCCCGGTTTCGCATCGGCAGACAGAGAGCGCGTGGAATATCGATTTCCGATCTCGCCGAAAACAAGGGAAGTCCTTTCGTCGCCGGCGCGTTACGGAGTCTCGCGAAGTCTGCCGACGTTCGCGATACGATTTCCACCTTGTAAATCCGGGAACCGGGAGTGTGTTCTTGTTTGTGGGGGCGTGGAATGCGACGGATCGCCAATTTGACTGGGCAAAATTCGAGGCGAAGAAGTTCAACGTAATAATCTAACCAGGGAAGATCCCGAACCTTGAAATTCAAAATACTATGAAACCTTGGTGACGTGTAGTGTGTATGTAGGTAAATATTACGTAATCATTTTTGCTGCCTAAATTCGCTTTAACCCCTTGCCGTACAACATCGAGTCAAACTCGTGATGAAGATTCTGAACAGAGTCTAATAAACATGTACATACATATACTATTAATTTCCTTTAACACTAAACCTTTCAAGCATTAACAGTATCTGGTAAATGTTGCCTAACAAAAATGGCAACCCTAAATTTATTAAGATTGTCCGTAATTTTCAATATAATAAATGCTCGGACAAGGAAATTTATTCCACTATTTTCCATAAATGACTTTTTAGTTTGAATAATTGTAAAATTTAAAACCGATCATTTTGACCGTGGTGGGTTTAGTGTTAAACCGAAATAAAATTCTATTTTGTTATAGTTGCTATATACCCTTTGAAGAAAACATAGGCATGCACTAAATATAAACTATCTTTTTTTTTCTATGAAATTCTAAGCGATGAAAGACTTCTAATCATTATAATCACAATATAAATAATAGTGCAAGGACGTAAATTCAACCCTTGAAAATTCGGCAATATTCATTTAAATTGATTATTAGGGAAATGTTTATTTTTCACTTTATTTTGGTTTCTAATATCATCAATTTATAAGTAACTAGAGTAAAAAAAAATGAAGTATTATACTTTTCCAAGTAGAGCAAGTAAAGTCTGAATTAAATAAAGTATTATTTTTTTCATTTATTTAAGAAACACTTTAATTTTCTGTCCTGCATTTTCCTTTTTCCACGGCGTTTTATGAGTTCGATACGCAATCTAGTTTTCCGCGGAGAATGTCTTGAATATTTTAAAAAATCCTCTTGTCAAGGGTTACAGCCCGTCACGGGCCTGGTCGGGTCGACGGGCTCGTAATGAAGGTCCCCACCTGTGAAATTGCTGTCGCGGTGAAGTTCGCGACCCTGCCGCAATGTTCATATCGCCGAGCGGTCTAGACGCGGGGATATTTTTCGCGCTAACGCAGACCGAGGCGGACCAAAGCCCTGGTTTCCTTGGAGCCCTCGGCTGAATGCCGAATTTGATGCAACCCGGGCCCCTATACAGGACGCTGTTTCATTCAGACGCGGGACTTGGCTCGCACTGAATAACCGATGTGACTCGATGAAACGGTATTAGTTGTATCGACTATAGAGCGGACGCGCCGCACCGGTTGCAAATCCATTCGGCACGGCGATATTAAAACTCGAGGTGGCGACACCCTTTTCAAGGAACCCTCTTGCAGCTAGGCTCAGCCGCGGTACCAATCTGCTCGATTGATAATGCTCCGGGCACCGAGATTTTGTTAATAACTTCTTCAACTCTCCGGACGTGGCGGTCGATCTGACAAGTACGGTCGGTGCGCAAAGTGTTCGTACACCCTTTAAAAATACATAACTTTTTTAAAATGAGAACAAACGGCTTGAATTTTTTGGGGGTGTTCGAGGGATTAATTGTAATTGCTGTTGGTCGTAATTGCGAAGAAAAAAGTAGAGGTCACGATTTTGAAGTTTTTTATCTGTAACTGTAATGAAAATTTAAAAAGTGTATTTTCTAGATCTAGGTAACTTACATACATGCACAAAGTTTCATTGAAATCGGTTGACGCATAAAAAACTGTGGGCATTGTTAGATGTAAAAATTTTCACTATTTTTAATCAATCATATTTCCTAGCAATTTTGTGTAGCTGTGACCCCATTGAGGTATTCCATTTATTGAATATTTTCCATTTCTCAAAATATTCTTGTTAATCTTGTGATACGTACTTCAGCATTGCAATATAATTTACTATTTACATATTTAAAACAATAAAAATTAAATTAGTAAAACTTAACTATATTGGTATGACTACATTATATTAGTATTATATTATATCACATAGCATGATAATTACTGATTTACATGTAAAGGGTGAACATAGAAGAATTGTCAATCGGTGGATTTTATATCGATCACCTGCAGATTACTCGCGGTATAATTTTCGTGAATTTAGCGGCATGGGTGTTGCTCGTTGCAACAGTACCGAAAGATTTTATTAGCGCCCGGACGATCATTCTTGAGGATTTGAGAACGCATTCCATTCCAACTGTTCCGAGTCGAATCGCCAGAAACACCGGCAGTCTCGTTTTATCCGACGGGGGTTTAACTTTAAGACGTCAGAAATGGAATCTCGTCCAATAGAGCAACATCTGTTCCCTCCCTCGGGGGTGGATATACTGTAGAATCCATAGAGAAGCACTGACCCAAGAAAATAACCCCGGAGACCTTTGAAAATACCCTGGGCACTGGTGGCTCGTTAGTAAAACAGTCTCTCGCGTTGATCCCATCTATTAGAAGCTCGTCTAGACGCGATTATGGGAGCCGTGGCTAAACAACGAACAGGAACCTGCTCTGAAAAGTTACCGTCGGCGGTGTTCAACGAAAATATGCTCGAGAAGTATACAAGTAACGCATTATACTAATAATGTTAAGGATCCGGGATAATCACGTGACTTTTTAATTAATAATTTAATGTCTTGGTCTTGATCGACGGATCTTAAGTCTGTGACTAAACTTGTCACATTTTTTCGTCTGTATTATCGATATTATGAATTCTGACGCCAGAAACGTGCTTCAAGTTTTTCGCTTTATTTCGCAGAGAATCAAGACAAAATATAGCACAATTTGTAGCTGGAGATATTTTCTAATGCGCGCTGTTCTCGATTTCGTTCAGAAAACTCATCCAATGGCACAAAAATGCTTGGATTCCGCGGCATGGGCATCATCAATTTTTGGCCTACTTCTAACGCTTATGTTACCAAATGTTTGCATAATCTTGCCAGCTCCTGACCAGCGCGCACTAGATTGAACCTTCCCCTTTCGAATGAGCCCTTTACCAGCGACAAAATATTTTTAACAAGGACGAAAACTTGAGGCACGTGAAATCATTTTTGACGGTAATGTAATCACTCTACCTTATCGCGAATCTACGAAGATCGGGCCCATAAGATGATATCGGTTTGACTCGGGACGAAATTCAAATAAGCTTCTTAGGCAGTTATGCACGAGAAATTTAATTAATACTCCTGTCGAGTAACGGTATCAATTACTCCACGAAAGGAAATACTGATGCTGCTACCTGTAGTTTGAAGAAGAGACAAGAGGTACACTGACAGAGACGTTATAATTGACAATTCTGATCCTGCGGTTCTTGGAGAAGAGATCAGTTAATGCTAGAACGCACTAACTCTAAACCTACTAAGCATTAACAGTATCTGGATTATGGACAAGGAAATTTATTCCACCACTTTTCAAAAATGAGTTTTCATAGTTTCAATAATTGTAAAATATAAAACCGGTCATTTTGACCGTGGTAGCTTTAGTGTTAATACTGTGTAATTATTACGATTTAGTTATTAAAAGATAATAAATGATGCATCAAGTGGAATTTTCGGTACAAATAATTCTCTTAGACGCAATATCGCACACACACGGCGATCCTAATTGCTACATCCCTCGGGCGTTCCTTGCCACAAATGATGTTCCTTGACTGTTTATTTCAACAAGCTAGTTTGTTACAACGTGTTTCTAGCAATTCAGACAAAAATAGCGAACTTTCGACTCGGAGCGTGCTTAAAGCGGACAACCGGTAAACGGTGCTCGATGAAGGAGTGCATGATCGAAGATGAGGTCGAGCGATCCTCCGGAAAGCTATAAGGTCGTGTACACATGGGTTCCAGCAATTTTCTCAGTCGTCTCTGGATGTCAACGCGTCCCCGAAGGTATTCAGTTTGCTTACATCGGCTGACTGGTCGGCTACGTCCACGGAGGCATCGTATGCATGCATGTATGCATAATATACATACGTAGACAGAGGCGGCGTACAGGTACCGACAAACTGTTCCCGCCACGATCCATCACTGTCCCGGTTAATTCACAACCGGAGGAGAAGGCATCCGTCGCGAAAAGGTTAGCGAACATTGATCGCGACCCTCTTGGACTGAGGACAGGCTGGGACACCTCGAAAAAGGGACACCGATGCTATCGCATTTACAATTTACCGCATAATCAACGAACTACCAAGTCTCCTCAGAGCTAATTAGCCGCGGCAAATTTTACCCGAACGCTGTCGTTTATTACTTTGATAGACTCGTTAGTCGAACGTGAAAGCACGACGAAAAATTGCTTCTGAATCAGATGGGCAGCAAAATGGCAAGAACATTGTTCAAACAATTTTTATTATCTTTTTTCCTTCGTTTCGCTACTATGAAAAATTCCACCGTCTTTGTAAAACCGTTGTTTTTCACTTAATGGAAATCCTCTTGGATTTTTTTGTACTCTTAAACACTTGTGCTTATTCTTGCTGCTAACACTTTTACGAATTTCTTCCATTTTTGTAAAATTATTGTCACATTCTTACGAAGAATTTCCTACTTTTTTACAATCCTTATTAAACTTTTCTGAATATTTCGCAGATAGTGTTCTTCCAGGTAGCCATTTTCTTTCGAGAACAGTGATTATGATATTAAAAACGATTTGTAGATTCTTCATTGGTAATTTCTGAACACTGTTACTGTTTATTATTTGTACTTTATTTGTTTCGTCTTATTTATTAACCTTTTGAGCTCTGAATACTCCTGGCCGAAACGGTCCGTAGGGACGGAGCGCGGATAGCGCTGACCATCGCTGGGGCCGGAATACTTTTTCGCTACACTGAAGTGACTATTCAAGGCGCAAACAGTAATAAATTATAGTGTTTCTTTTTGCAGAATGTTAAATAATTAAAGACTGTTGTTTTTGAGTATTAAAATTATTTATTATAAACATTAAAATTTAAAACATTAAATTTTACAATCAACTAAAAAACTTAATTTGATATTTACAACAGGAATCAATAATTTAATTGTGTGTGAAAAATTTCAAAACAATTATCAATACATAGACCGACATCGCATTTTTGGAAATGGGATTTCCGTTTCGGAAATTCCCGGGATATTTATGACACTAATACTGCCCAACTGCTACAAAAGAAGGCAAATTACTAACGAGTACCCCTGTATTAATTTTACACGAAAATGACTGCATATTGATTGAAAAAATCGACAAACGCATATATGCGCCCTTAGTCCAGGCCAATGACTTAGAGAAAACACATATATGCGTCCGTAGGCCACAGGTATAACTTTCGCCAAACGCATATATGCGTCCATAGAGCTCTAAGGGTTAACACATGATTTGAAGAAACTAATAAAATAATGTCTATTTTATTTAATAAAAAAAAAATATTATAATAATATTTAGTAAATAATATTTTTTATTTACTAAAAAATTGTTAAACGACTAGACACATTGCTCACTTGCAAGTCAACGCCAATAAGTGGAAATCGTATGTTCTAACACACTCAACAATTTAAAATACTTATTTTGCAAGCAAGAGAAATAAACATAATTTTAACCATCGCAGCAAGTGGTTGATTTTATTCATAATAGACTGCAGACTTTATGCATTTATGCCAAAACAGACATATTAGAAGAATTAAGCTTTAACATTCGAATGACTGTTATCCAAAATATTTTTTACATTATTAAATTTGTTTGTATTTAATAAATTACTAAACATTTCAGTATTGTACGGGTAAATTGTACCATTTTCGTATGTATAACATGAAAAATATATACAGGGTGTTTGGTAACTGGTGGTACTTGAAAGAATAAGTCGAAAATATAGAATAAACATTCTTTCAAGTCGATTTTCTCGAAAACAAAGCCTCAAACGGAAAATGTATATTGTATATTTTCGACTTATTCTTTCATGTAGAATCACCCCCTTTTCGCTTGTACCACCAGTTACCAAACACCCTGTATATAGAAGGGAAATATTCTAGGTTGTGGAAGAAATTTTTCGTTTTGGAGTTAATATAGCTTCGAGCGCGAAGGGTTAAGATAGGAAATACATTTTCATTCGGCTGCCGTTCCTTGCCATCAGTCTAGACAATTTTTGTCTTGCTGAAACGTCCACCGTTTAATTCTAACTGTAAAACGCTAAACTAATATTTGCAGGACGTTACCCAACGACAAAATGTAATTAACAGTCCCAGCCATTTGGTCGGACCGCCGTATAATCGCGCGGGATTATTATAATTTGATCTGTCGGCGGTCTGAAAGACAATCTGCGAGTCTGCCGAATAAATGCGCCAGCAAAAGCAACGCGCTCGAGCAGAATGTACGTGCACAGAAACTTGCGGGGAAAATCCGGCGCGCATAGTGCAAGCGTGTTCGATCGTACCCAGGAGGCTGTTCTACCGGCAAGCAATCTACCGCGTTTCCCAGCGACTGCTTCTCAAAAGTGAATTCCAACCGATTCGAAATAACCCGTGTGTGTTCCATTCAAAACGGTCGATCTTCTGGGAATTGGGTATCTTCCGTGATAAAAGTGTGCCGAAAGAGAATACGTTTATCGAGCGGTAGATAGACACGGTGAGGTGAACCATGTGACGGTGTGGGAACTTCCTTCCGCGATTGCGTCAAAACGCCGATTTTCGAAATTCTCTCGAAAAGCGTGTAACGTTTCGTCCAGTTGCAATTGTGAAACCCTGAAGACTCGAATGTGACCAGTACTCCACGAACCACGAATCGTGACCAGTAGAGATTACTCTGTTATTAGCAGTGCGATCAAAAATGTTTTTATCAGATATAGCATTGATTCAAGAGAACTTTCACCTGACTTTTTTCACGATTTTCACCTTCAACTTTTTGAAAGTACACCTATAATTTTTCTGCGCTTATCTGTTGGAGGATTTCAAGACGCATTCGGTAAGTATCGTAACACAATTTTTACCTTAATTTAACACTTTGATCGCCAAACAAAAAAGCTCAAAAATTCCATAAAATCAAAGTAAGTTATTTAATAAAATAGAAATTTAAAAAAATTAAATGTATGATATTGTGTAGTTCTCCAACTTGCATTTTACAGATCCTAATCTTTGGTACAATGAATATATTAACGTAAAAATTCATTTTAAAGCCTGAACAAATAATTCCGTCACCCATATATGGGTGACATGGCAGTCAACGTGTTAAGCGACGTTCAAAATGGTGTCCGTCGGCTGCAACAACGAAGTGTTTAGCTCTTTGTATGACCTCTGCACTGATAGCTGAGCGTGCATCTAGAATTCTCTTTCGCATATGTTCCCGCGTTGGAGGACTGCTAATAACAGAGTACTACTGATCACTCTACTGATCACTTTGTGGTTCAGCCTGTATAAATGAAAACTATAGATACCATACACGCCGATGCGAAAAAAATTGTAAAAAAAAGAACAGTTTCTGGGCCCGTGAACGCGTTGAAAGCATTCTTAACCTGCCCCCGATTGTATTGAAATGTTTGCGAATTAGTACGAGCGCAATTTTAGGAAGGAGCGCGGAAAAGATCAAAGCGACCGGCGGTGGCGAGAGGTCGAGAGCGCGATATCGATGGCAAAGGTTTACAAACTCCGCGTTTCTCGCCCCCGATCCGTTAATTAGGAACGGATCCGCGTGACGGAAAGTAAATTGCTGCTCGTAATTCCGAAGTAGAGGAAAGATCTTGCGGCGCGAGAGACGGGAAAGTTCCCGGGGATCGACACGGGCGCGGCCGGATTCAAAGGTGTGTGCCGACCGCGATTAAATTATCGTCGCGTTGCAATTAGCTCGCGCAAAAACCCGCGACGTTTGCGTAGCTCACGCCACACCGCGGAGGAAAGTCCCGAGAAAATCCCACCGCGAAAGATTCCGGACAGGAGGATAATGAAGTCGGCCGGGGATCGAGACGCGGGAGGAAGAAAAATTGTTGCCGGTGAATTAAGTCGCTCGACACGGGGGCCGCAGAAGGGAAAAGCCTGAACACCTGTTTTTCCGGGAGAAACCTTGTCGCCGAGGCTGCCACGGGAATCTAAGATACCCCGGAATTATGGATTCGAACTTAACCTTTTGCACTCGGCGCTATTTTCATTCTAAAACTAAATTTTCCTTCTGTCTTACAATATTTTCATTCTATTCGTACGAAATTGATCCGATTTCCACATATAATATTTAAATGTTTAGCAATCTATAAACCCCTTAACTTGTACGCTCGAGCTAATTCGAGCGCTCTAAACAGGCCAAACTGTGCACACACGAGACAATTCGAGCGGCGTTGTATTTTATGCTACTATAATTTTTCACACTCGAATATAATCGAGAATTGATGAAATAACAATGTGAAAGCAAAGAAAAGAAATCGTTTTATTGATATTTATCATTTACATGCGATTGTAAGCTATGACACTTATTTATTCAAGAATAAAAATAGCCTTTTTCCATGGAACCATGGAACGGACCTTTTCCATTGATTTTTTTGGCCAGTTTAAAAAAAAACTATGCGTTAAGGGGTTAAATACAAATTTTTGTAATGTAATAAATACTTTGTAATATTTTTTGTAATTTCTTTGAAATAATGCCACAACAATTTTTAGGGGTGCTTCAGAGTCACCACTCGAGTGCTAAGGGTTAAATGGGCTTCCCAGCCGGCTAAATATGGCCAATGACTCGTAATTATGTCGCTGAGAATTATTATTCCTGCTGTTTTCCCATTCTTCCTCTTCCCGCGTAATTGATAAACGCATTTCAGGATTGCGAGAATATTCGAAGCGACAGGAAACCAGATAATGGCGGACAATTAGGATTACTCGCTCGTAACTTTTCAGTTTGTTGCAGTTACAGTAAAAAAATTTTATTTTGCGCAAAGATCCGCAGTCTAATTATAACAAATGTTACAATTTGTAGTGCTCAACAGTAAAGGTAGAACAATACAAAGTGTCTCACCTAACTCTAAAATATCTAAAATATCTCACATATCTAAATATAACAAATGTTACAATTTGTAGCGCATAACAGTAAAGGTAGAACAATGCAAAGTATTGTCAAAATTTTTTCCACTTTACGTAGCAAACCAATTGTGCTAACTTCCTAAGAAAATCCGAATCGTATGGTCCAATATTAACAAGGTTAAACGATTTTTAAAAGCGTCCGAATATTAGTAGGAGTCTCTGTATATCGAGAAAACACAGTGGCGTGAACACCGGAAGTCAAACGCAACCGGTGGACAAAGTTTACCGGAATCGCGAGCGGGATCTCCGCGATTTAGATTTTTATTTGTCGCCAATGAACGCTACTGTTTATTGCGAACACAATTTATTCGTCAAGATTTTTGCCCTGAAATACGAGGTTCGGGGTCAAATATTACGTGGCTGCATACGACATGTCCAATTTCAAAACGCCAGTGCTACGAAACGTTTCGATCAAGAAATAATAATAAAACTCGATGAAAAGGGATTACATTATACCCGCAATTACGTGTTTCACGACAAATATATCACGTCGCGACATAATCCGAAAGGGTATCATGCGGCATCACGAAAGGGGTGAATTCTCGGAGGGAAGGGTGTGCGAGGGTTAACACAACGATACAGGCGACACCCGGTCGGTTATTTTTTATGCGTGCTCACGTTCGCCGGTATCAAATCGAATGAAATATCACGGGCCGCCCGTTTAATCCTGGGATCTGATACGTCCGTTTAATTTACTCGAAGTAACCGAATATATATTTCCTTAGGTGGCGCGCACTGCCAGCCGAGGGGATAAATACTCGGTGATTTACGAGCGCCGATATCCCCGGCATTTAAAATTCAAAACGACGCCCGCGCCGCCTTTGCGGCGTCCGGGACACTCGTCTAATACCCCCGTCCTTAATTATTTCGAAACTTCTGTCCGTCGTAAACCGGTATGAGTAATCGGCCATTCGCCGCCATTAGCCCTTTCGACGTCGTGTTTACTCGAGATCCGTCGGCGATAATGATCAGACGAGGAAACCGTATCAGCGGCTAGCAAGTTGCTATTATTTAGAACACGAGGTCACGCTAGCCCCTGGACTTCAGATTTCGCGCGAATCTCCAGGTCTACCGCGAGTATTATAGCCTTGTGTGGTGATTACTTCAACTTTCGTCGTTGTAACTGTTGCAGTTCTGGTCCGCCTACGTGCCGTGCTCCTCGCAGTATCTCGACTCGGTCCAGCTGGCCCTGGAGCAGATCGACCTGATTCGACGGCTGGTCAACAAGCATCCTGAAAGCATGATCCTCGTTACTACAGCGGAAGGTAGGCTATTTTCCTTGCGACCCACCTTTGTCCACCGTCCATCCCCTGTTTCCACTCCTTTCAACCCGCTCGCATTCACGCGACGATTTCTTTCATTGTCTTTCGAAAATTCCGCGCTGGAGTATCGAGAATAGCGTTCACTCTAGATCGTTGCAGATATTTTGTCTTATACCTCGATGTCTTGAGTGTTAAATCTCTTTTTTTCAAGTATTTTATAACTCCACCCTCCCCTATTTCTACCTCTTGTGTGTTCACTGTTCGTAGAAGTGTTATACAAACTGTCCTCTCTATGTCCTCGATGTCTTGAGTGTTAAATCTCTTTTTTTCAAGTATTTTATAACTCCACCCTCCCCTATTTCTACCTCTTGTGTGTTAACTGTTCGTAGAAGTGTTATACAAACTGTCCTATCTATTATACAAACCAACAAATAATCTAACTTATTATACTTCTTAAGTCCATTTTGGGGAGTTAAAATTGCATTAAAACAGATGTGTCACACGTAGGACTTTTTTCATTAAAATCGTAGGGGATCGTGCTGATACAGTCTCTACTCGATATATGTCCCAAATATCTGGCCGATAATTGTCGCAGAACTACCCCACTGCCGTAGGGTGTACCGCGTGAGAGACCAGAAGACCACTACTAATCCAATAACAAAATTTCTTTATTTTTAATTATTTTTTTATGGGATTTTCACCAACATATTGGTGGCATTTTTCTAATTCAAATGATACGAAATAGGATATAAATCCCATGATATTTACTTGTGTAATGATCGATGAAAGTTACAAAGGATCAAAGAATAGTATCTTCTAGCCGATAATTGTCCCAAGTCAGACCCTGTTTATGGACATATATCGAGTAGACACTGTAATTCATTATACATTTAATTGATTTATAATCTTCTACGTAAACCAAATCAATAGAATTAAGAGGCCATATGTTCGAATGCAACATGTTGAATCGCCCAATTTGTATACATCAAGGCTATTAAATCTCGTGGTACATCGGTGGTAACGTTCATATTGAAAGCTATTACAGAACATTCGCATTATCTACGACAATATTGCAATTTGGTTGGCCTCGGTAAAAAATCATAGAATTACCTACCACAACGACACGTGGCGGCAGGTTTAATAATTTGGATCAGCAACGCCATATGCATTTCCACCGGTTTACACATTAATGTTATTACTACGGTTATGTTGTCTTCAGTGCACGCGAACTGGACAGAAGCATTGCAAATATATACGTATTTTATACAATACTGCCCGAGGGTGAGTTGCAGCCAAGGGCTGTTTAAAACACAGCCCATAAATTATGGTTGAAGTCATGCGGTGGTGCAACTAAATTACACTAAACTAAAACGAAACACGTATAAACAGGGAAAAGGCAAATGCTAGAGCTTGTTTAAACAATGCTGCTTCACTACCTCTAAAATACTATGTGATAATTAAAACAACACAAACACTTACACAATAACTAATACAAGGGGTTTACATATTGTTACGAGTTCGAGGCATCTTCAGTAAATAAACAGTATGAAATACCAATAGATCTTTATTCAACAGAGGAGGAGTACTTAGCTTTGTGTCTTCTCTCAATGACGTTCGTCAACCGACTCTGTCATGTCTCCGTTGTATCGTCGTCACTAAGACGACACTGCAACGAAGACCATTCGGCGCGATGTCTCGCTATCGTGACATATCGATACTCGTAACACTTCCCCCCCTCCTCCTCAACAACAGGTAAATACAATAATGAACAAACTCAACAAGGCCAATGGTACCTCGGGAGTAAACACAAAGAAACGAAAACCGTGGAGCCGTCGGCACCACGACTAATTTGGCAATCACCAAAAAAGGACGTCAGAAGGAAGCCCTTCTTGCCCCAGGGAAAACCACGGTTTAAAAACCTGGGGAAATTAGCGGCTCACAAAGCAGGATAACATTAACAGAATATTAACAGCCAAAAGAACAGTATAACATTAAATCTCTTCTTGTCCTCAAGCATAAGCATCTTGATATCAAGCATAAGCATCCTCCTTTCCCCTTCGTTTGAAGTTGTCGGTTCCAACAAAATTTCGGGGTCGAGTGCCACGAGTACCACTGTAACGTAGGCTGTATCAGAAAATACACGGTATAGCAACTCTAGACTTAGCTCCACATCATCACTATCTCCCCTTAACGATCAAAATTCGTCTGTCCCCTACCTCCGTCAAAGTGGCCCAAATCGAAGTTGAATAGTATTCGAAATTATAGTCTCTCATTCGATTTATGCATTGTAACATTCACGGTACACTTCGATCAAGGCGTCCGCTAATATCGGTCTCGACTTGCAAGAACCGTAGACAAAAACTGCCCTGATCTTCCTCTCGTTCGCCGTTCCGTCTCTGGAGCATCAATGACCCCAGATAGGATGCGGGGGTAAGTGTACCAGCATTCATTCGCCTAAATTTCCACCTAACTCCATGGTACCCCTAAACCTTGGCGTACGAATGAAGCGGGGAATCCTGACTACTTGTAATCTTTTTTAGTTAACTGTTCTTTCTCTCGACCACAATCACACCACTACTCTTACTTCTTAAAATCAATTCTAAATTGGGATCGTTCTGCTGGGAACCGAACCAATCTTGTTCGTCAAACAAATCACATCCTGTACGAAAAACAGGAATCATGTCGTTCCGTAGACTCGCCTCTTTCTTTTCCAAACCAGTACAACGCTTGCAATTCTCTTCCGAACAAGGTCTCCTAGACAATGCATCAGCATTAGAATGTATCTTTCCACTCCGATGTACGATTTCAAAATCGTATTGTTGAAGACGCTCGATCCATCTCGCCATTTGACCCTCTAAATTCTTAAATGATAACAACCAAGTCAATGCTGTGTGATCCGTTCGTACCCTAAATTTCCTCCCATACAAATAATGATGGAAGTGTTCCATTCCCTTAATCATTGCTAATAGTTCTCTTCTAGTGATGCAATAATTCCTTTCCTGTTTGCTCAGAGATTTATTAAAATAAGCAATCACCCTTTCAGAACCATCCTGGATCTGAGATAAAACTGCCCCTATACCTACATTAGACGCGTCGGAATCTAAAATGAACGGCTCTTGTGGTAATGGAAATGCCAGAATTGGGGCCGAAACTAAACAACGTTTTAGTTTCACGAATGCTTCCTCGCAATCAGGTGACCAAACAAAATCCTTATTCTCAGTCAGATATTAGAGTGGCCTCGCAATTGTAGTAAAGTTTTCCACAAACCGTGAAAAATAAGTACACAATCCTAAAAAGCTCTTAACACCAGACCTATTCTTTGGCCTAGGCCAACCTTCGATAGAAGCTGTCTTGTCTGGGTTCGTCCTAATACCGTCTTTCGAGATAATATGCCCCAAATATTTCACTTCTTCTCTAAAGAATGAACACTTTTTCGGATTAACCAACAGATTCGCTTTCTGTAATCTGGTAAATACTAGCCGCAAATTTTCTAATTCATCCTCAAAAGTTCTGCCAAATATAATGATGTCATCCAAATAAACGAGGCATTTCTTCCAAGTCAACCCTACTAAAATACTATCCATCAGTCGCTCAAATGTAGCCGGAGCTTTGGATAAACCAAACGGCATGACCTTAAATTGCCATAAACCCTCGCCGACTGAGAAAGCCGTTTTCTCATGGTCCCCCTCTTCAACCTCTATCTGCCAATAACCGCTTTGTAAATCTAAAGTTGTAAACCAAGACGACCCCGCGACAGCATCCAAAGTGTCGTCAATACGAGGTAATGGATAAGAATCCTTCTTTGTGACATTATTAAGTTGACGATAATCCACACAAAATCTCGTCGTCCCATCTTTTTTTTTACAAGCACTACTGGAGAAGTCCAAGCACTATAAGGCCTTTCAATAACTCCTTGGCTCTCCATTTCCGCAATCAATTGACGAACTTCCTCCTTTCGGTTAACAGGAATCCTGCGAGGAGCCTGCTTAATCGGAGAATGATCTCCAGTGTCAATTCTATGTTTAATGACCTTACAGCTCCCTACCTGAGTTCTATCTTTGGCGAATACATGTTGAAAGCAAATCAAAAATTCTCTAAACTTCTGCCTATTTTCTTCATTCAAATTCACTGAATTATCCTCAAATATTGGTTTTAAATAACCAGGTAAATCAGACTGTTCTCCTTTACCAACCGAAGTTAATCCATCAGGCTGCGAAAACTTAACAAAATTGTCCCTTACATCCACGACATCAACCTTGGCTACTTCAGCCTTCTCATTCATGGCTACTTCAGCCTTCTCATTCATCTCTTTGTCCTCTCTGACAGCGCTACATTCGTTGCCCAACGTACTCAATAAAGGAATCGCGTATTCATTTACAACCGCAGAATCGACTACGGATATACTCGTTTCTTTCAGTTTTCTGAAACTACAGCCCACAAAATCAACGTTCTCTCTTCCATCAAAAGAAAAACAATTCTGCCTCAAATCTAACGAACAATTATGTTTCGTCAAGAAATCCAGGCCTAAAATACAATCGTCCGTAACGTCGACAACATAGAATACATGTTTAGTACAAAACTTTCCGATCCTGATTTCAGCTTCTTTGACGCCGAAAACTCGGACAGATTCCCCCGTAACTGATATCAAGTTCATGTCGGATACTACTTTCGTGTCCCTCTGTGACGTACCTCTCACAAGCGAAACCGCCGATCCGGTATCTATCAAAAACTTCTGTGCAACTCCGTTAAAAAAACCTTCTACGCAGATACCGTTAGAATTTACCAAGAATGGGGGATTTCCTTTATGCGCTGTAACCGGGGTCTCCGTAATCCCCTTTACGCAGATCCCCTTTCGTTTCCCGAAAAAGGAACTCTATCCTTTTTAAAATTTTTGCTCTGCAAATTTTGAAACCGTTGGCTTTCAGAATTTGAAACTAAGTTAGCACTGGAACAATTATAAGACAGATGCCCGGGTTTTCCGCAGTTCCAACAAACTATCCCGTTATTTCTGCGATCCACAGTGTAGTTCTGAGGTCCATTATTGTGGCCATTCTGAAAATCCTGGCGCCGAGACTGAAAACCAGACTGTGCCTTAATAAAAGGTTCACACCGACGATTACTCGAACTAACAGTTTCAAACCGATTTCTATTATAAATGGAATGATACAGGGCTTCTGTTTTCAATGCTACATCCAGCACCGCCCCCAACGAAGTGGCAGTAAACGAAGCCAAGGTGACGTCCTTCCTCAAATTATTATCTCTTATTGCTTCGACAAATTTTTCTCGAGCTTGTTTATCCTGACAATCGAGAGACAAATCTGCGAAGACAGAGCGAGAAAGAAGGCAGATCTGTTCTGCCATAGCTTGAAGAGATTCTTCTGCCCCTTGTTTATAATTATGAAATTTATAACGATTTAACTGGACCAAGTGTTCAGTGCCATAACGAGTATTTAGACCAGTAACTAACGCGTGGAAATCAGTCCGTTGAGATTCTTCCAAACATGTCAGTACCGAAAGAGTTTCCCCTTCGAGCGAATCCAACAAAGCTATTACTTTGGTTCGTTCGTTCCAATTATTGATCTTAGCCAAACTCTCGAATTGTGTGAAGTACTGTGTCCACGAACACGACCCATTGAATTTCGCGGGTTTAGCGCGATAGGGGACAGAAGACATACTGCAAATATTACCGGTCCCAAAATCTCCTACACTGTCATACGCGCGAACATCATTATTTCCATTATTTTCAATTCCCCCACGCTGACCAGAAAAACGAGAAGTAAAAGTCTCAAAAGAATCTATAAATCGATCAAATCTGGCCTGGTATTCCGCCATTCTCTCCTCCGAGCGTTCTGCCAGACGTTCGACCTGCCGTTCCAGAGTGGCAAACCGCTCCTCCAAGCAAGCCTCCGGAATCAAAATCCGTCGGCTCCGGACGTCGCCGGTTCCCTCACGAGTCGCCGCCAGAGACATCCCACTTCTGACACCAGTGTTACGGGTTCGAGGCATCTTCAGTAAATAAACAGTATGAAATACCAATAGATCTTTATTCAACAGAGGAGGAGTACTTAGCTTTGTGTCTTCTCTCAATGACGTTCGTCAACCGACTCTGTCATGTCTCCGTTGTATCGTCGTCACTAAGACGACGCTGCAACGAAGACCATTCGGCGCGATGTCTCGCTATCGTGACATATCGATACTCGTAACAATATGAACAAATATGTTTCTACTTGTATCTAAATGTTCCAAATAATGAAAAATAACTTTGAAGATTGAAATTAAGCAATTTAATACTAGGCAAATGTATAGAAACATTTATAACCGTTCCATAAGTAGAAACCCTTAAGAAATGGATCAAGAACTTATAAAACAAAAAAAAAAAGTATACGAACAATATCGTAACTAGCAATTTTGACATTAAGCTAGCTAACACTGAAAAACATACAGGGTGTCCTTAAAATCACGGTACAAGCGGAGAATGGTGATACTACATATAAAAATAAATTGAAAGAAGGGGGGAAAAAGGGATTTTGAGAAAATTCAGTTTCGAACAGTGGTTCTTAACCTTTTCAGTGATAGGCATCCCCTTGAATCTAAAAATAAATTCTCGCACCCCCTTGAAAAATGTATCTCTATTTCTTTATTTAGAAAATTACACCATTAAAAAATGACTATCTTTTAAATATTTTTAGTGAAGATTTCATTGTGCAATATCTCCAATAATTCAAAAGTTATAACAAAATCTCACTTACTTTCCCGAATAAAAGGATTGATTTCTGCTTTGAAAAAAAATGGACATCAGATACGGCTAAATTCTTAGGTCTAATGAACACCTGTGTAAAGTTTCATCAACATCGGCGTGTATCCGTCTCCGGGGCTCCTTTGCGTGTCCGTGGCATCAATCTCGGTGGTCGTCGCTGTTTGTTGTTTGCCCATAAACAAATTTATGTACCTCCGGCGATCGCCACCCGTTTCGTTTCGCTTCGGTCTGGCGTTCGAATGAATCGTTCGAAAGCTCGGCATTAAATCGTCCGCTCCGGCCGGATACGTGGAAGAGGAACGACACGCGAGCAGGAGGTATCGCTTGCTTCCTGCGCCGGGCTCCGTAGTCGCCGTTTAATGGAATCGGCGCCGCTTGTCCCGCAACTCAAACACGGAAACGTTAATTGCTAATCAGCTCTTATATAATGTAAACAGCGTGGCGCGAGCGTGCAACTCGCTAGGCGTCTTCGAAGTTCCATCTCTGAGCGTGTCGGCGAGTTCTCGAGGACGTAACACACCGTCGACAGCCTGTACGGTGGGGGTTGGGGGAGGGGAAGGAGATGGAGGAGATCACCGGCGAGGATCACCGGGAAATACGGTCCGGGAGCCGGGGGAGCTTCACACGCGAAGAATATGAAATCGAGCTTTCGAGGTCGACGAACGTCGGGAATTACCATCCTCTATTTGTTCCGAGAATGGGCCGGCCGACGTTACACACCGCCAGAATTCCTGGCGGAATGCCAATGTCAGGGTGAGGGGGAGAGGAGGGTTGCTCCGGCTGCTGGCACGCCCGCCGGCAACATTCCCCTTCGACAACCCCCGGAGACCATCCCCGGCTCTGGGACTCTTTCGTTCTTTTAAGAAAGAAGAGGCGCTTCGTCGCGTGCTCGCCGGCCGCGCCTTCCTCGGATTTAATTAATTTCGCGACGCGCCGGAACTTCTGATTGGCCAGCGACGATCTGCAATAGTTTCGTCCGATTCGCATTGGTTTTGCGAAGGAGGGCTTTTGTATTCTCTGTTGCGATTCCCGAACGCCTGCGAGCTTTAAACGAGCTCGGAGAAACGGCGGGAGGTAGAGGCGCGATTTGGAACAGTAACGTTGTACGAACGCGATCTCATTTTAAATAAACTTATTGTTATCTGAGGAGGCACCGTCGTAATCAACGTAATCTGTCAATGGATTTCGAATTTCCCGATTGTATTACGGTAGAAATCGAATTTTTTGATCGCTTGTGTTCGTCGTTCATGAGATTGTCCATTTTGAGGTTCTTCTTCCCACCTACTATATTTTTAATGAAAAAGAGCCTTTTAATGAAAGAGACCCTTATCAGATCCTTCGAGCGCTATCTACGCACCCTCAATTGCGAATCCGTTAAAAACACCTCTTTCTCGACAGTTGAATGCACTCTTGAATATAAAGAAATATTTTAAATAATACAGACTGAAAATGAAAACGAAAGAGTCATACTTATTGAGAATCTATCGCATCCTTAGAGAACTAACTACGCACCCCCAATTGTGAATCTGTTAAAAACACCCCTTCCTCGAAGGTTAAATGTACTCTAGAACTATAAAAAAATAATACTTCCAACAAAAGAGAGTAACACTGATAGAGGAGGAATTGGTAGATTTGCTCACAATCAAAGCCGGCTGATCAAACCCATAAAACACTACTTAAGCACTCGATTCGTGAATTAGAAAGAACTTCGTTCTCGAAGGATGAATGCATTCTTGAACGTACGAAGATCGAAAAGGTTACAAGCACATGATAAAAAGATAAAAAAATGACAGGAGATGAGCTAGTATTAGAACTAGATGTATCAACAATCTATCAGACGCAGTCTAGAGGGCCGGTGATCGGTCAAAGAGGACGTGCAGGACAGGTATTGGTCGAGAAGCCATTGGACGGCGAGTAGGCAGGTGCCGGCGCAAATTTGTTCCATTCACCGGGCTTCGAAAATAAATTGAACGTCTCTCTGCTTCTCCGCTGGGCCGGATTTACGCACGGAGGTTAGGGGAACGTTCGATCGAAGCACCAGGGACTTCGCCGACTCGTGTTTGCTTCCGGTTGGCCGTTCGACGTCGCTTGTCCCTGGATGAACGCCAAGAAGTAGCGCGCGATGGAAAGCCACGTCGACGTCGTGGAAAAATCAGGCCAACCCCCCACCCCCCGCCACCCTTACCCCATCGTCGTCATCATCGTCACCGTAGAAGCTCTATCGAGATTTTAGGGTGCATTCGAACCGGTGAAAGGGGACGCCTTCCGCAGGCAGGAAGCGGACATCAGCCTCTGGATGTAACGAGCGACTTCCGAGCCAGCAGGCTCGCTCACCTATTTTGCAATGATTCGCTTGAATCCTGATGAGGACGCGCCCGGAAGAAAAGCTGTGTTCGAGGAGGGCTATCGAGACCGATGATCTACAGATCGATCCTCCCGGCAGCCCTACCCCGATGGAAATTCCCGTAGAATTTCGAACAGCGAGACTCGGAAAGAGAGCTGTAAAGTTTGATGACTTGAAAGCATGAACGCCGGATAAAGTATCAGATTTTGTGGCTCGTACTTAGGTTCCACTTACGCGGAGGCGTTGCGAACGCTGTTTTTCGAAGCGGGTGGAAGTCGTCGCGAGAAATGAATTTCCGGCGAGGAGTAGAAACAGCTCAACTCGCAATTTTAGCCTCGGTTCTGCAGCTCTGGCTATTCTCCTACTTCGATCATTCTTCGCGGTTCTGCGAACAAAAATTTGGCTCATTCTCAGTTTACAACCTCGTATCTTAACCCTTTGCACTCGAAGCTATTTTAACTCCAAAACGAATCATTTCTTCCGACATTGAATATTTCCCTTCTATATATATATATATTTTTTTTTTTTCTTTCATGTCATACATACGAGAACGGTGCAATTTACTGGTACAATGCTGAAATGTTTAGTAATTTATTAAATACAAATTGAATAATGTAACAAATATTTTGTATAATGATACAGCAATTTTCGCGGTGCCTTACAGTCGCCATTCGAGTGCTAATGGTTAATATGCTTTTCACGGTACGAAACTGCTCGTACTCGTAGGACGAAAGTTTGAAACGATTCTGCGAATCGAATTCTGGAACTAGATTTCGAGACACGATTAGTTCATTTGTACAGAATCAGAACAAGTAATTTCGACAATCTTTTTTTTTTGTGATTTGTGTAAAAGAAGAAGTTTGTTAAGAATGTGTAAATGGCATTTTGTGTCTCAATGTTTCCAGTGTACCTAGGCGTTGGAGTTTTCGATAAAATTGAGACAGCTGTCCTTTCTAAAAAAGAATTCGGACGGCTACAAATAATTTCAATAATTTGTAAACTAACGTAGCAAGCAATCCGAGTAGCTGTTTCCGAGGGTAATTGCCAGATTCTCGTCCAAAGAGTAGTTCATGAAAAACGGGTGAGCGGCTCGAAACTTTCCGTACTTTAATGTTTCAAGCATACCGAGAAAGAGCTTCCACTTAAAATTGAGCAGAGACAGCTGTAAAATTCGAACAAATAATTGCAACAATTTACAAATAAACGTAGCGATCTGAACGGCTGTTTCTGAGAGTAATTGCCAGATTCTCGTCGGAAGGGCAGCTTATTAAAACCCTGTAAGCAGCTCGAAACTTTCTGTGCTTCAGCGTTTCGTGGAGTTTCGGGTTCTGGTTGAAATTGAATACAGACAGTGATCATCTCTTGATAAATTCCGGCGATGGGCGGCATTGTTCTCTCTCCGTGAATTGGGGATGCTACGTGGAGGATTGAAAAATGATTACTTCGAGGAGGACAGCGACAGAAACGGCGATGATTGCGGCGTCGATACAGCGTTCGGCTTCGAACCGGTAATCCGCCGCAGCTCGCGAGGATGATAAGAAGCTGGTAAATCGAAGCGGAACGGACCGGGTAAAAAAGCGAGCAGGTTGGCGCCGCGACGAGTCGACGACATTGACGGAAACGAGGAAAAAGAGCAAATAGTTTCACAAAAGGAGAGCGCTGTGTGCTCGCCCCTTGATCGTCTATCTCTCGGCTAAACTCGATACCTGCGTCTCGTCGACGAAGAAAAGTAGGAAAAGAAACGAGGGGAACCTTGTTACGCGATAAAAACGAGTGATAATTTTCAAAGGGCGGCGGCGGCTGCGACAGCAATCGGGCGGACCGCGAATTTCTTCTGAATGGCCTTTCACAATCAATGTTTTCACAGAAACGAAATAATCATTTAATCGTCCCCAATACGTTACTTTTCATTGTGTACAGTAGTTTCCTGGGAGATTAACTTAACGAGCAGCGGGGCTTTATCAGTTTAGAAACTCCCATTAAAATGACGCGAAGCGTAGTATCTACCCTTTCCCATCAACCCCTTCTCTTTACGATTCACCACCATAATTTGCTTTAGCGACACCTTTGACAGAACATTTTATCAAATGGAAAGTGATATATCTTTTTTATTGAGGACGTTTCATTTTTTTTTTTATTTATTTTTTTTTTGCGCGTTGCATTGCGGTTGGTCTTAGACTAAAAATATTTGTTTTGATTGTGTTCGATCGCGGAATTCGGAACTATAACGAACGCGAATAACTCCCGATACCGTCGATCTTTACTGCCCGCCAAATTAATTTTGAGCAGCCTTTTCAAATATTTGTTAGGAAGCGCGTTTCATCCCGGACCTGTTAGAGGATTCGTCAGTAAGGCTGATCTAACAGGCCCTGCCTTAGACGCGTCTCGTTTTCTTATATAAGAATATCTCGTCTCGTATGATGTACGGAGGAAGAAGTCGGTACGACGTCGGATCTTGTTCTGAGATGTCTTTTTATTTGTATGATTTGTTTTTGTCCATACGATTCGATTTTGTCCGTATGATTTGTTTTGTAAAAAGACTGCTGAATTAATCGATTCACTGCTGTGAAGTCGATTGCGAGTTCTTTTGGTATATCTCGTGTATGTAATTACAAAGATATTATCGAACTAGTCGATTCACTGTTGTGAAGTCGATTGCGAGTTCTTTGTTATGTTTAATGAGGCTTCTCTATGTATTGAGAGAGCAATCCCCATGAAAGAGGAAATACACTGATTGGTTCTGCCGAATGTTGCATTACCCAATCAATGCATTTGTGAATGATTATCACCCTGTTTGGGTGAAAACTTTCTTAAGGACTTAATCTATGACGTCTCGTAACCATAGAAGTGAAAACCAATGAAAGGCAGGCTGTGGACCTGAATGGTTGCCACATGATGTACCGTGCCTAAGCGTTGAAGGTGATCGCTTAGTCACGAGGGCATCACAAATAGTCATCCGAAAGAAAGCCCTACTTGAACTGTTCCTTACGACGGAACAGATTGTTTTTCTTTTAGAAATCTCGAGGTCACCATTTTTTTTTAACAGGACCACCCCCTTTAAACACCTACAATGATAGTTCCTTTCATTAAGAATTCAGTGACTATAATTAACACTAGAACTACCGAGTAATAAATACAACTGGTGCATATTGCTTTGTAATAATAACGAGACTACATCTATTCAAACCTAATACCATTTTCATTCTAACATGTGCTTCATTAATTACTCAGTCATTCAAGGTCACAGACAGAGGAAGCTTCACCCTCGGTCATTTTTTAACTGTAGCGCCATGCATTGTGGTTAGACTAGCAATTGTTCATGTATAGATACAGAGATCGAAGTTCAGATAAATTTTTCTCTTCCTCGCCAATTCGTTTAGTGAATTAAAAATGATGCACGATTGTAGTAACCAGTAATTGGACATGCGATTTTTAGTCTTTCCTACCTGAAGCAAGTACTGAACTTCTTACAAACTGGACATAAATATCCATTTTTCTCTGGCTGGCATCCTAACAGAAGCAAATTTGTTTGGAACCATAGAAATAACGAGATAACTTGCAGATAAAGTAGTCTGGCAGAAGGCACGTTGCTAATTGAGAGTTAAATCGTGTATAGTTGACGAATTTTTTAAATTTTAGAGGTATCTCTGAAGAAGTGCACGGAAGTTCTGGAGTCCAGTTACGACCTTAAATAAAACCGTGTTCAAAGGAGACGGTGTCGTAGAAAATATGCGGCGGAAGTAGCCTGTGAGTTCATAAAAACGGTCCCCGATCCTGTCGGTATCGTTCTTCCAGAAAACCGAGCAGCAAGAATGTTCTAACCTATGGTATTCTTGCCTCGCAGCCAGCTCTATCTACGTCGGTATCACTTTTCAGGGGCTCGACTGTCCTCGCTGCACTAGAAGGTACCTTCGCGAAATATTTGAATACGGGAACGTCGAACGGCCACGCCCACGTCTGCATACGTATTCCCCGTCGATTTTAGCAATCAGCCCCCAGCACGGTTTTTTACGGGGCCCCGTAATAATTTGGCCGATTCCACGCAACACGGCTGCCGATCTGATGAGAAAACGTCTCGTCAGGGGTAGAGGAGGGCGGAGGAGGGGGGAAAGCTCGGGAAGATGCAGCCGGTTGTAAATTCCGGATGAAATGGAAAAATGTCAAGCCATACCGACCGTTCTGCCGCGTTCGATAAGCCGAAACCCGGCGACTGCATGTCGGCATGCACATGCATACGTAAACAGACATGCAATATCTCCGCGTATGTGTTACCTACCGTCGCGTCGTCGACCGGTCTGCGCATAAAGGAACGATTGTTCAAAATTTGCGAGTTGCTTCTCGCCGATATAACGTCCGCCTTTGACTGATTCAGGATCGGAGTATACAAGACGGGGAAGACACCGTGCTCGTACAGTGGGGGACAAAAGTGTTCGTACACTTGGAATATAGAAATAAAAACAACAATGTTTTCTATATTGTGGGATTAAAAAAAAGAGCTGACTCGCAGGGAAATTAACAAAACAGTATTCTGTTTAACAAAACAGAAGAGGTTAGTTTTGAATGTTGAGAAATCTAAGGTGATGAGGTGCAGGAGGGGAGGGGGAAGATGGAAGAAGGTGACGTGGAGGTGGAGGGGTAGGACTGTGGAGGAGGTGGGACAGTACAGATATTTGGGGTACATAATTAAGAGGGATGGAGGGCAGGAGGAGCGGAGAGGGTGAGGAGGGGGGCGGCGATAATGGGTCAAGTGTGGGGAATAGGAAAGAGGAGGTTTGTGAAGGACTGGGGAAGAAGAATTTGGATGTTTTTGACAGGTTGGTATGGCCTGTCTTGAGCTATGGAGTGGAAATATGGGGATGGAAGGAGAGGGAAGGGTTGGAGAGGGTTCAGGAAAGATTTTTAAGGTGGGTGCTGGGGGTGGAGGGATGTACACCGGGATACATGGTGAGGGAGGAGGTGCAAAGGGAGCTACTGAGGGGCAGAGCGGGGTTGAGGGCATTGGGTTTCGAGAAAAGGCTAGGGGAGGGTAGAGGAGGGGAATTAGCTAGAGTGTGTTGGGAAGAGGTGCGGGGGAGAGATAGTAGAGGAGGAGAAGTGGATGGGTGGGAGAAGGAAAGAAGGGAATTTTTCGAGGAGAGGGGTTGGGAAGTTGAGGAGGTGGAAAAGATGATAGAAAATGGGGGAGAGGGAATGAGTGAAGAGTTAGCGAAAAGAGAGAAAGAAAGGCAGAGAGGGGAAAGAAGGGAGAAGATGGGTGCTTCTAGATATAACAAATGGTATGGAATGGTGAAGGGAGAGGGGGTGCCGGGATATTTGATGAAAGGGTGGGGGGAAAGCAGGTGGCAGAGGGTAGCAAGGTTTAGATTGGGAAGTGAGATGAGGGGAGGGGAAATATTGGATGGAGGAAGAAAAAAGGAAATTCAGAGTGTGTGGTTGGAGGGATGAGAGCTAGGAGCATGTATGGAAGTCCTATGGGAGGTAGGGGAGGAAGGAAGAGAGGTGTTTGAATGAAGGAATGAGAGTATTTGAGAGTGTTTGAGAGTGAGAAAGCGTGAATGTTTTTATTTTTTCGTTTAATTGTAATTGGTTGGTTTTATTTGCTTTGTTTTTCTTTTTTAGTTCCTCCTTGTTAATTACAAGAGTTTAGACCGCAGGATGTAGGTCATCTGATATTGTTATTTTTATCTGTTGTTTCTTATTATGTTTATATTAAATTCTATTTTATTTCTATTGTTAAGTAATTGTATTGCGGATTATATCTTTTTATATATTTATTTTTTGCATTTTTTATATGCTATGCGACCGTTTTTTGTTTCTTTAAGTTATAATGTATGCGATTGTTTTATTTTCTGTAGTTGTAAGGTTGACGTCGCGAATCACTCTCTCTTTCTCTCTTGCGTGCGGTAGATTTAGGCTAGTGGTAAGAAAGATGTATAGATGGTATAGGATTGTAACCCTAAGGGGAACAATTAATAAACATAATATATATATATATATTTATATTTAAAAATAAAGACAAGACAAAACAATAGTGAACAATGCGATTGACCGCACCTCGCAGGTCAAAACGCAGCGTAATATGCTCTACTCTAAACTCGGTCGCAACTCGCAGACCGAAGTTCACTCGCGTGCGCGTTTCTCTCGACTGCAACGTTTTCGTTAAAAGAAAACGCGTCAAGCTCGCACTCTACGCACACACACACACACACACACACACACACACACACACACACACACACCTAAACAGCCGAAGAGTATCGGTCCTCGACGGCGCCGAAATCACTCGACGGAGTGTCGTTTTCGTCTCGACGCTTCGACACGGTCCCTCTACCCGTCATCCGACTCCACAATATTATTAAGTACAGTAAAGATTCGAGTTTTGTCACGTCCGACGTTCCCAGCTATTGTCACCCGGACACCTCACACCACTCGAGAACCGGCGCGACGCGGCCACAACATTGTCGCGTATATCGGTGTGAGGCTAGAAGACCACTACTAATCCAATTACAAAACTTCTTTATTTTTCATTATTTTTTTATGAAACTTTTACCAACATATTCGTGGCATTTTTCCGATTAAAATGACACCAAATATGACATAATTCCTATGATATTTACCTGTATAATGAACGATGAAAGTTACTTCCCATAACAATTACATTAACGAAAAATTAGTGTAAATGTGATCCGAATTATAACGCGTTTGGTATCATTTTAATCAGAATAATGCCACGAATACATTGGTGAAAGTCTCATAAAAAAATAATTAATAATAAAGAAGTTACATTTTTCATTTAAAGGCCTGCGCTCACGCGAGCTTTGATCTTTTCCGAACGCTTCGACTCGTCGCGTCTCTTTCTTCCTCATACGCTGTCCTTCTCTGTGTTCGAAACTTTTAATGCTTGTTACACAAGTAAATATCATCGGAATTATATCATATTTGGTGTCATTTTAATCGGAAAAATGCCACGAATATGTTGGTAAAAGTTTCATAAAAAAATAATGAAAAATAAAGAAGTTTTGTAATTGGATTAGTAGTGGTCTTCTAGCCTCACACCGATATACGCGACAATGTTGTGGCCGCGACGGTTCTCGAGTTTCGCCGTCACCACCTGGGACGCCGGCGAGAAACGTCCGACGTTCCCCGGATTTGTCACTCTGAAGAACCGAAAAAGTGACAAAACTCGAATCTTTACTGTATATTCAAATATATACGTAAGTGTATATTATACGTTACACTTCTAACAACAAATGAGCAAGAAACAAAGACAATAACATCACTTAGTAACTTGAATTGATTTCAAAATTCACACTACTGTAAGAAATTGCCAGGACAAAAGTATTCGTACACCACCATTTCTGTTGATAAACACAGCAGTTAAGAAGGAATCACAACATTCCGATCAATGTAAACATTACTTTAGAAGATATCATGTTAGTTTCATTAATTCTAGTTGTGGCGAGTACACGTTATTAGTGAATATTTGCAATATGGGGAGAGAAAGCAATGAAACTACGTTGGAAGAACGAAAAATTATTATACAGTTATACGAAGAGGGCAAATCATATAGAAATATATCAGAAATACTAAAAAGAAGGCGATCAACTATACAGAGTATAATAAGTAAATATAAAAAAGAGAGAACATTGCAGAATAAAGAAAGAACCGGCAAACCGCGGAAGCTAACTGTGGGAGAGGAGCGTAAAATCGTCCGAATTATTAAAAAAAAAACCAGATACCAGTGCATCGGAAATCGTGACACACCTTCAAGAATATATGCACAAGGAAGTTCATCCGAAAACAGTACGAAGAGTGATACATCGGGGAGGATATAACAGCAGAGTTGCGAGGAAGAAACCACTCATCAGCAAAGTAAATAAAAAAAAGAGATTAGAATTTGCAGAAGAATACATAAACGCTAGCGACAACTTCTGGAAGAATGTAATATTTTCCGATGAGTCGAAATTTAATATTTTTGAGTCGGATTGTCATAAAAAATTGGGGCGGATAGCTAATACTGAATTGGATCCGAAAAATATGCAACCGACGACGAAACACGGAGGTGGAAATGTAATGGTGTGGGGATGTATTGCTGCTTCTGGGGATAGAATAATGGATAAACATTTATATTTAAATATTTTAAAAGAAAATTTACACGAAAGTGCTGATAAATTAGGTATTAGGAGAACATTTTACTTTCAACAAGACTGTGATCCGAAACATACAGCCCATATAGTGCGTCAGTGGTTGTTATATAATACTTTCCATATGTTAGTAACTCCTCCGCAATCACCTGATTTAAATCCCGTCGAACATGTATGGGCGAAACTTGAAAAAAATGTACGAAAATACGACATCACATCGAAAGAATATTTAAAAGAAATATTAAAAAGAGAATGGTGTAATTTAGAACCTGACTTCATTAAAAGTTTAGTATTATCAATGCCCAATAGATTACACGAAGTAATTCGTCAGAAGGGCTATCCTACTAAGTATTAATTTAGAAAATTCCCGTTAAATTAATTGCAACACTTGTAATAATGAAATGTACGAATCCCTGCAGTTTCTCGCCATTTTGTGAAAATTTTGCCATTGTAAGTTACGAAATAATGTAATTAAGTTTTGTTTTTGCTCATTTGTTGTTACAAGTGTTGTATACAATATAAAGCTACATATGTTTAAATACAATTAAGTAACAAGATACTTAACAATTAGTATTAGTATTTTAAAGATATTGTTACTTTTATTTCTATATTCCAAGTGTACGAATACTTTTGTCCCCCACTGTACCTCCAACTCGTTCGATCCGTATCGCAGGATTCACAATTTGTATCTCTGCCAAGAACTGTCATCTGTCATCGATCCCTACCATGATTAATAAATGAATATTGTAGGAGTTTCACGGTCTAGCAAGCCTGTCAACCGAACTCGGACCACCGAGAACGTTCAGCCGCAGTTGGTTGGCTGGTCACTCGCGGATTGCGTGTTCCAGACATAGCAGAGGCTGCTGTCGCAGGGGTTCTACCGAACGGAAGAACTTCGCCATAACTTGCACTCGACGACTGTCGGTGAAGTTCGACTCGGCGTGTTCGGTTTTCGAAGACGCTTCGGCGCACGGCGAAGCAAATCGAGCGTGTCCCGGTGCCAGTAGCCATTTGTCTCAACTTTAATTTCCACGAGACTCGCTCTCCCCGATTACGCTGCGTTAAGCCCCTAATGGAGGAACAACCGAAAAAGGAACGCTGTCGATGAACCCCGATTCACTGCGCCCGCTGATTTATAGCTCGGCCGGATATACTTTCGCGGCTGTTCGAGAGTCTACGTTCTCCACGGTCGCGCACACGTTCGAAACGGTGCCGGCGATTACGGTGCCCACAGCGGTGGCCGAAGTTTCAACGTTATCTGCCGTTTTCGACCACGGTTTTCCATTTCTCCAGGAATTCCTGATCTTCCCGCATTCGTGCCGTTCCCTTTATTCCGCATGCTGAACCGCAACCCGCCGCGAATCGATAGTTTTGCGCTCGTTCTCGAAGCAGCCTCAATTCCCTTCGAAATTTGTTAGAATTATCAAGGTTACCCATAAGTAATCAATCATGTGCAAGGAATTTGTTTTGCCTTCGATTCTGTACCGATCGTTGAAGAGGAAACACCTATTCTTTTACAGTGTTCAAAATATTCTAAAAAGTACAATCTTTTTTTATCTAACAAAATAGTATAAACACAAAAAAAAATTACATACGCCATTGTGTTGCCTATAAAAAAACAATACTACTTTTTCCTCTTTCTAATATTTACTATTTACAAGAAAACCGCTGGCTAGTAATAGCCCTGTAAAAGAGAAATACCCAAAAATAGGCTATTTGTCCGCACTGTGCAGCATTTCGTTCGACGAGTTTATTGTTTTGGGGAATTTCAAGAGACCGTTCCTGATTTTCTCTGACACTTTGCGCGAGTTCTTTGGGAATCTCTGTTTTGGCACGTTGTTGTTCCAATTATGTGCAATCGGTAGCTATGTGCTTTATGGTTTTAGGCATCGCTCAGCAATGAAACCAGCTAACAGAATAGGAATTCCCCAAGTCGTTCAAATCACTGTATTGACATTGCGCCCGGTGTATAGCTGGAGGAGTGACGTATGAACACCGAACAATTATAATTCCTTAACGACAGAATTAAATGTATAATTTTATACCAGTCTTAGCACTTTGTGAACGTTCACCGTCTATCTATCGCCAGGGCTTGCTCAGCATCCCTTCTTTCGTGGGAGACAAGTTATGGCTGGCAGAGCTCTCGCGAGAGAACGTTCCCGTCAGTTAGAAATCAAAGGGATCCTCGGTCGCGGGAGCATTGTAAACAGGAGGACCAACTTCGTCCTCCGCTGCCATAAATCTCTGCCCTCGAACTCTCCGGTGCTTCCCGAACTATCGCTTCACGGAACGCTGCGAAAGTACGCTTTACGTTGAAAGTTTCCAGTAGGAAGCGACGATTGGTTCATGTAAACATATCTACTTTGCCCGTTGTCCGCCAGACATTTTCGTCTTCCTTGTTAACTGTGGATCGTAAACGAAAGCACCGCGAACCTTGAGTGCATCTTCGGGTTGTAACCGGGTTAGTGGGTTTTTATTTTGAGCCGGTAACGTGGTTATCGATGATCGGAGTGGGTCGTAGTTCACGTTATTGGCTATAACCGATTTGTATGTATCTCGCGGTTTCGGACGATAACGGAGAATTATAGCGAGATATCCAACTTGGAAATATTTACACTTTCGGTCTGTCGACCAATGACAATTTACGGACGCATAACATGAGAGGAATTGATTCCTGTCTTTGAAAAATGATCTGGGTTAGCTTGAATACAACAGTTTTAATGAAATGTTTGTTCAGATACTTTTAATTTCTTATTTCCTGAAGTCAATCCTTTATCTTATACGATAGCATCTGGTTAATTAATTTATGTCTGTCTTTGATAAATGGTCTGAGTCCACTTTAAACACGAAACTTTACTTTAAACATATATTCACAAACTTTCTATTTACTATTTGCTGAAATCAATCCTTTGCCTTATACGATAGTAACCTTGTACGTTAATTATACTTGTCTTTCATACATGGTTTGAGTCCACTTTAAACACGAAACTTTACTTTAAACATTTATTCATAAACTTTCTATTGACTATTTGCTGAAATCAATCCTTTGCCTTATACGATAGTAACCTTGTACGTTAATTATACTTGTCTTTCATACATGGTTTGAGTCAACCTTGAACACGAAACTTTACTTGAAACATTTATTCGGACGCTTTTTACTTATTACACGTTAAATTCAACCCTTTGTTTTACATAATACGTCAGACAAACGACGAAGACTCTAAGATGAATTTTTATGTATATGAGGATTTTATTTTTACTAAATAATTATACAAATAATTGTATCGAGATCATTTTGAGAAAGCTTATGCACCATTGAAAGATTTGTTGGTGCTGAGGTAATATGCAAGCATAATATAATATACATAAAATGACAATCTGAAGATGTATTAACCCCTTGGACTGTGATTTATTTTACGGTTTCAGTGACTAGAACAATTTTGTAATTCATAATTTCCTAAAAAAAGGGAGAAAATTTATATCTATATATATATTGTATGTCTATATTTTCTTCAATAGCTGTATATATTAACAACGCCAAAATAGAATTTTATTCTATAATATATTTTTTTATTCTATGTTAATAAAAAATATATATTAACCAGAAATAGAGATGTATCAACTTGCCCCACAGTGAAACAAATAAAAGGATTACAACCTACGTTTGTAAGGGATTCGAGGGATTGCGGCCCATGAGGCCCGCAGCTGAGTACCGTAGACCAGCCAGGGACGCAGTTTATGTTTATGGTGCGGACGTGACTTTAGGCTATTTTTGAGATTTAGCGGAACTTCCTGTTTTTCGGTAATTTACTAGAGATGTCGTATTTTAGCTAAAGGTCTCAATAGCCGTGACGTACCATAAAACATCTGCGAACCAAACGCGGACCGTTGAGGGTCCTACGTAGGCGACGAAGAGGGTGCAATGGAAGTGACCACTTACCCTTGCCTCGCCGCCTCTTCGAGGGCGTGCATGAGGCCCAAAGCTAAAGTGTGATTGGTCACAAAAAGCGACCGCTCACATCGGGAAAATAGATATAACGAGCAGAAGTAAGAAGGTTAGGGTTGTTGTACGAATAGCGCGATCGGTTTAAGATACTTACGAAATAAACATACTTTACGCAAAACCTTGTTAAGTTCATTTCGGCATATCCTTACACGTTAAATATATAAAGTGGAAGGTCCCGAAAATATTTTCCTTTCTTTACGTAATTGATTCAAACAAAAATTGTAAAAATGAAAAACTGAAAATTGTATCGACTTCCCTCGGTCTTTCACCCGATGACAATTTTCTCCGCAGAATTCGTGCGTTGTATGAATAGTTATCTCGATAGA
Source organism: Seladonia tumulorum (assembly GCA_913789895.3). Lineage (NCBI taxonomy): Eukaryota > Metazoa > Arthropoda > Insecta > Hymenoptera > Halictidae > Seladonia > Seladonia tumulorum. The sequence goes on from OU565266.1 coordinate 30,917,297, forward strand.
GCTGGCCGAATGGAAAAATGTTCAGCGACCCGTGCCGGTAAGATACATAGAAAGGCAAGTGGTTTGGCAATCAATAGGAAATTCATCTTCGACGAGTGTGCAGTCATGACGTATGGTGTTCGACGGAGATCTCGGTGGCAGCGAGCATGACCGATATTCTTCGAATAGCCGGAGCCCGTCCAGTTCTAGCGGTGGTCGGGTCTCTCCATTCAGCGATACGAAAATTTCTCCTCGAGATGACAATATTCTATTTCTCCGACAATAGCCCGAATTCCATCAAACCGGTGCGTTCCCATTTCACGGGCGTAGCCGCACGAAGGGAGAAAAACATTATAAATTCTGTATTATTAGGGGTACCCAAGAGCAATCAATTATTTGCAAAGAATTTGTTTCGCCTTTAATTCTGTACCGATCGTTGAAGTGGAACACGTATTCTTTTACAGTTTTCGGTAAAAAGCAGCCTGTGTTCAAAATATTCTAAAAAGTATAATTTTTATTTACAATCCTGTTATAAAATGGCGGCGTCCGTACCTTTCGAGGATCATATTCTTCATTGCATACTTTTCATTTTCGGAATTTAATGTAACAACAAAGAAAATTTGCAATGTTTATCGAGGACGTATTGGAGGTCCACAAACGGTGTTCCGGTTGGTCTTATTGTCATTCTTACTTTTGTGTATGAAGTGAATTAGTTTAGGACACGAATTTGGACACTTACAGACATGTGTAAGGATATGCCGGATAAACTAGACAAGGTTTCGTATAAGTATGTTTATTCTCCCTCAGAAATGACTTAAACCGCTCGCGCTATTCTTACAACAACCACTCTTCTTCCTATTCCTGCTCGTTATAAAGGGTTTTCCGACGTGGGCGGTCGCTTTTAGTGACCAATCACAATTTGGCTTTGGGACTAATGTACGCTCTCGAAGAGGCTGCAAGGTGAGGGTAACTGGCAACCTTTATTGCACCCTCTTCGTCGCCTACGTAGGATCCTTAACGGTCCGCGTTTGGTTCGCAGATGTCTTACGGTACGTCAACGGCTATTCAGACCTTTAGCTAAAATACGACATCTCTAATAAATTATCACAAAACGGGAAGTTCCGCTAAATCTCAAAAATAGCCTAAAGTCACGTCCGCGCCGTAATCATAAACTGCGCCTGTGGCTGGTCCCCGGTACTCAGCTGCGGCCCTCATGGGCCGTAGTCCCTCGAATCCCTTACACATGATACTGTAGAGCTCGTAATTTTGACGGGTCCCGTAACACCTAGCGTTAGAAAAGTTGCTCCGAACAGTGTACAGAAACTTGTCCGAGCCACCGCGCGCAAGATTTTCGCTAGTGGTTACAACCAGATGGGTTGGTCGCAGTTAGCCAGCCATTACCGAAGTCACGGCGCACGTCGGAATTGAGTTACGATTGGATTTTCAACGGCGGAAAGTTTCGATAGATCGAAGGAAGGAGCGGGTCGCCTGCTTCATGGTCGCAGTTCGCGGTCGTCGTTCCGGCCGCGGTTGAATTCGCGAGACCGCAGAACGGCTCCTCCATTAACGCGAACTCGAGGGGGCTCGATCGCGACCGGTGAAAAGCGGAAAAGTTCAAGTTCCCGCGACAAATGGCAATTCGACGGCGGTGCTCCGCGCTGTGCCCGCTCCGAACGATACAAACGCGAGCACCGGCCGGCCATCCGGCGCACACATAGCTGCTGGATCCTCTTGTATCGGTGTCCCGGAAGCGCCGAACCTAACGCAATTTGTACGCGGTGTTTTAATCGAATCTGAACGACACCGAGCCCGCGAATCCGATTTCACGCGGTCCGATAGCCCGCCTTTACACGGCTCGGCTCGATTAAAACGATTAAACGCCGGACGGAATCGAATTCGCGGCGCGCTGACTAAATACTGACAAAATACCCGCTCCGCAAGGAGGATTTTCGGAGTGGCCAACAATGTTCTTCGAAAGCCCTCCCCCCCCTTCGCGGCGGCCATTATCTCACGGTCGGCATTAATCAAGCCCCGTTTATGTCTCGTAATTAATGATCCGCGAGATAACGCCCTCTGCCCGCAGGTAATTCCGATAATTTAATTAAACCGAACCGATCGAAAGTGACTGATAACTTTCGACGATCGACCCGTACTTTACTTTAAATCTGGAGTCTTTGAAAATCACAGATCTGAACATCTCGGTGACAAAATGAGGGCCCGCGTTATTTCCGTGTATAATTATTCTCTTCGATAAAACGGTACAAATTGCATTCGCGATTTTATAGCTGGTTTGTAGTCCACGACGAAGACGACGAATCCTCTAAGTTAAAAATTAATACAATTATACATGGTTTTTTTTAACACCCTGTATAGAGAATTCACTGTATTGCAATTTTACAGTGGCTCTGTGATAAACTGAAGTAGCTAGCTACGTAAAATATTGATTGCCCGGTATCATACCATCGATAGGAGAATGTGCTATAGCTACAAAGATACGTATCCTCTAATGTGATAGTAATAGTATTGTATGTCATATAACCGCTCTAATAAATATAACCAGTACACAATCTGTGAATTACGCGGTCAGTACCAACACGATAGGGTGAAAACGCATACGAACCTGTTGGAATTCAACGATGCCATAGCGCTTGTGCGCACTAATGTAAGGGATGGCCCAGGTATAAGGGACAGTGGGACTCAGTCGGGGGCGTAAAGCTAAGGTCTTCGGTCAGTCCGTCTAAAGAATCTAACCCGTGCGGATCGCGCTAAAGTCCCACATAAAGTCACCGTGTCGAATACCGTTCGTTTACCGTTTAAGCATTATAATGTGATACACGCAGATACACCGTGGCGTTCTAGAGATAACATCACTATTTTACAATAAAGTATATATATATATGTAAAGGGGGTGTTGTTTATTTCACAAGACAGATCCCGGATAAAGGTTATTTTCTAACAGAACCATTTAACACGTTGACCGCCATGTCACCCAAATGTGGGTGACGGAATTCTTTGTCCAGGTTTTAAAATGAATTTTTACGTTAGTATATTCATTGTACCGATTGAGATCTATAAAATGCAAGAAAGTTGGAGGACTACTCTATATCACAAATATAATTATTTTCAATTTTTATTTCATTAAATAATTTTCTTTGGTTTCATGGAATTTTTGAGGGTTCTGGTTTGGCACTCAAACTGTTAAACCCCACAAATCAAAGACCCGCCACAAAAACACCGTTCTCCTCAGGACCTTTGGGTTCTGAGTACTTGCGAGATTCCCCAAGTCTCCCGAAGGCCTCTACCAACGTCTTCTAGATTTCCAGGAATGGTCAGAGTCCCTTGGGACCCCTTCCATCAGTATATCTAGTATCCCCAAGATCTCCGAAATCCCCTCGAGCATCCTCCACGGGGCTTATGGGGCTCCTATGATCCTCGAATTCTCTTGAGGGTCTTTCTAAGAGACTGCGACATCCTTGGACTGTCGGAAATTTCTTGGAGTGCTCTTACAAAGTCCTCTGATCCGTTGTCTTCCTGTTGTAACGCACGCTATGCGAACCTATTGTCCTTGTAGGGTCACTGGAGTACTAATTACTGGGTCTTGTATCAAGATTCTACTCCGAGATATCACATTTCGATACGTACGTACGAAGATGACGCGAGTCGACGGGAGAACTGAAAAACTGTTTTCGACCACAATTCTAACTTCAAGACACTCTTTAATATTGCGGGTACCCACAAGTGATCAATTATTTGCAAAGAATTTATTTTGCTTTTAATTCTGTACCGATCCTTGACAGGCTTGTAGAACACAGTATGGTATGAGTGGTATGACGTGGAATGAGTACAATTTTATTTTTTTATATCACATTTTTTCTGAGACATCAAGGTGGCCTAGAATATTTTTTTCTTTTTTGAGTAAGGGTTTTCCGCCCAATACGTCTTTACCTCGACAACAACGTGACATTAAAAAGGGTTGACTTTGAAAAACCTCAAAGTCACCTTGGTACCTTAGAAAAAACGGGATATAGAAAAATCAAATTGTACTCATTCGAAGCGTTCCCTAAACTGTAGCATGAATCATTAAAAAGTTTGTTTTTTATACAACTAATAGATATAAAGTTAATTTAAATGGTGGTTCGTACTAACTTACCCTGCATCGAACTGAATCGGTATGTTACGCAAAATTCCCAAGTTTGTCCCTGACCGCTATAGTGGTATTCGGCCCTGTAAAGGGCACAAGGATGATCAGGTGGACTGAAGACGCGTTTCATTTCAGGTATAGAGAGAGCGCACAAGGAGGGTAGATTAGCGAGCCTGATAGGGGTGGAGGGTGGCCACGCTGTCGGTGCGAGCCTGGCAGTTCTGAGGATGTTGTACGAGTTGGGTGCCAGATATCTCACCCTCACGCACACCTGTAATATACCTTGGTGAGTATACCAATCGCGACAGCTACAAATTACGACCATGTTTGCCTAAGCAATTTATATGGAGATTGACCGCGAGATTGACGCGATAAAAATCTTGGTTCGCTGCGATCCGAGTTAAAAACACAAGGTGCGAACAAAACGAAACCGGGCACTGTTAGTTTCCATGCGCGATGTAATCGGATAAAATTTGATAACATTTATCAGCCACGAATATCTTGACGTGTGCCAGATGCAATTTACTAGAAGTATGATCGCTCTGCGATTCGACAATGTACCCTAATACGGAAAGAAACCACACGAGATTTAAAAAGGTTCTATTAATCAGCCAATCTGTGTCTGCCTTCTACTTCAATCGTAGAAGTTCCCTTCTGCGTTAACGTAGCGACTCCAACAGTTGCACAATCCCATTACTAGTTGTTGGAAATCATTTTCCTCGAGTCCCCGCTTCAGTTTCTTCGCGCGAAGCGTCTGCTGCGATTCAACGCGAACTTCTTCTACCGTGACAAATCGTCTCCCTTTGAACTCCGATTTCACTTTTCGAAGCATGAAGCTACTACGAATCGACATGCCGAAGCAGTTCGAATGTCCCCGACTGAGCAAGGGTGGGGCCCCTCAAACGCTTGCTTCCCCCACCAATCTCTTTTTCACGCAGCGCGCACTTGCGTCGCGTTCGCTGATGTTTAGTGTCTCCTTTGCGCAACAGACGAAGGGCGTCCGTAACGCGTATGGAGACATTCGTAGGTCAATGAAATTTGACAGACTGATACCTACACAAAATCATCATCAAAATTTAGCTGATACCTTCGCAAGGAAACAGTGTCCGGTTTCATTTCGATCACCCGTTGTGTACAAACCAGTGCGACATCGTTGCGCAGCCTCTTTATAGGTAAACTATTTTAGAAAATAACGCGGAGACAAACCGCGGCGTCGCGTCGCTGAAACTGATGAAACGCAGACGTGCCAGATAGTCGGTCTATTTATGCCGTCGAGCGAGCACGAGCGCAGCTTTATCATCGTCGCACAATAAAAACGCGTCGCAAATGACACAACAAAGGGGCGAGTGGCGCGAGAACCGCGGCCTCAAAACTTTCGCGTCAAGCGTTTCCCCATATCGCGGGGAACAACCGCAGAGCCGCGGAACAATCACATAAAATCAAACTTTCAATCCGAAACTGTCGCGCGCAGAGATCCGATTTTGCTTGGTTTGTCCGTACGGGTATGTACGAACAAATTCGGAATACTCTTCCTCTTTCTCTGACGACGGGGAGCGGGCTTAACAGGATCGAAATTCCATTGAGCATACAGTGACGGGCAAAAGTGTAAACACACATTGCTAGTTTTATCAGGTCTAGTAATAATTAATGTCGTTTTCCAATACATTTTTAAAACTAATTTATTTAAACAAAAAAAAAACAATTTAATCGACGATATAGTCGCCGTTGTTTTCGACTACTTGTGCTCAACGCTCAGGTAGCATCTTAATCCCTCTATTGTAAAATTCTTGTGATTTTGACACAAAAAATTCGGTCAAGGCGTTTTTGAGGCACTCTTCATTATTGAAATGTTTTGCAAGAAGAAAATTTTGCAAGGAACGAAACAAATGATAATCGGATGGGGCAATATCTGGAGAATATGCAGGTTGTGGGAGAACTTCCCATCCCAGCTTTCGTAGTTTTTCCGCCGTGATTCTTGCAGTATGCGGTCGTGCGTTATCGTGATGAAGAATTACGCCCTTCCTATTAATCAGCGCGGGTTCTTTTTCTCTCAAAGCTCGATCTAACCTTTCCAATTGTGCACTGTACACTTCACTTGTAATGGTTTGGTTGGTTGGTAAGAGTTCATAATGAAGAATTCCTTTAAAATTCCACGCAACACACAACATCACCTTTTTCGCATGCAAGTCAGGCTTTGGCGTGGGCTACGACGCTTCGCTTTTGTCCAACCATTGTGGCCGTCTCTTCAGATTAACATAAAGCACCCATTTTTCATCTCCGGTAACAATTTGCTCTAAAAACGGCAATCGGTTTTGAACCGTTTCGCTCGAGAGAGGAGCGAACTGCAGATTGTGACTCTTTGATTGCATGCAATGCAGAATATGCTCTTCATCTGCCATCTTCTTTAACCCTAGTTTCGCAAAGTAAAACAGTTCGAACACAAACTTTTTGCAGCAAAGCTTGTTAATTACGCTTCACACTTTTTGTATGTACCACGCGTTTGTAGGTTATGTTGATGAAGTTAGCGGCAAGCAGGATTCTAACCGAACACTAATAAACGACACTAATTATTACTAGACCCAATACATAAAACGTGATAAATTATCACGTTCCCGCTGCTGCGTCGAAAACTCTTTCTTCCGGAATAGTCCGACGTCCTACGAGTACCGCGATAATCAGCTTCGAGGAAGACGTTGTAAATGTTTAATGGTAGAATTTAAAGTTGTCAGGGTCGCCGACGTTTTTGCGAAAATCGCTCGGAACCGGTTCCCGGCTGCCGGCGACTTCGCGCTCGCTCCCTCGTGGGCCCTTTCAAACTTGAACTGTACCGTAAACTCGCAGCATTGACAGGTTTTTGTAATGCCGCGTTACATCGGAACGGAAATGTACGGATCCGTTCCCAGCCATCCACTGTATTTATGGCGCTTTTCAGAACTTGTTTTCGAGTTAGAAATTTTAGTGCAAACGTTACCGATATGTAGCTACGACAGAGGCTGCACAGTTTAAAAGCTGCTACCACTGTGTCCAGAAAGTAAAGAGAATTTCCAATTGAAACTTCGCGGCTTTATCCAAATTAACCCTTTGCACTCGAAATTATTTTAACTGCAAAACGAAACATATCTTCCGGCCTAAAATATTTTCCTTCTATATATTTTTTTTTCATGTTGTACCTACGAAAATGGTGGAATTTACTCTAAAATACTGAAATTCTTAGTAATTTATTAAATCCAAACAAATGTAACAATGTAAAAAGTATTTTGAATAATGATATGGCAAGTTTTAGTGGCGCCTTATAGTTGCCATTCGAGTTCTAAGGGTTAGTGGATATTTTTTCTGTAGGTCGGTAGCTCTGTGACTGTCGTCGGTGTCTTTCGGTAGTTTTTGAGATAAGCTTGTTTGTCCGCATTAATGAAAGTTCATTCGGCTATTTTCCTAATTTTTGTTGAGCAAAGAGTTTGTTGGAAATGTTGCGGAATACCTTCGGCGACCAAGCTATGTCGAAAAAAAATGTCAACAAACAACAACTCTTGGTTTTTGCACCACGATAATGCGTCGTCTCACGCTGCATTTGTTATTCGTGATCATTTGGTCGTAAATTCGACTCGTATCGTTCCACAGCCAGCGTGTTCGCCTGATTTAGTAGCGTGCGACTTTTTTTGAACGGGGTGAAATTGATTTGAAAGAATAAATAAAGATTTTTCATTTTACAACAAAGTTCACCTTATTTTTCGGACAGAGTGGTATCGCAAGGAGGATGAAAATTTATTTGATCCGTAGAAAATATAAGGTTTCAATGTTTCATCGAAATACAGCATGTTTTCGTTGCTTTTGATTCTGTAGTCAAAACTCGCGACGACCCTGCAAAATATCGAACTCTTTGCCTCGAAAACTGTGAGAAAGTCTCCGGCATGTAGTCCAGGGTTCATTAAAAACCAAGGCAGCCATAACTGTCGGCGTGGCGCTGGTTTACGCGAGTGTCGCCATCGCCGACAGTGTTCCCGCGGTTTAGGGTAGTCGCCGTGGCCCCGGATGGCCGACAGTATTTTTCACGATAGAATTTCGCCGATAATGCAGCCCCGTCGAACGTTGGGGCGAGTATTCCAGAGGGCTGGGAGCGTCGCGATGTGACGAGAGCGCGGGGGTGGAAATCGGGGAGCGGAAATTACGTAAGGGTTGCCGGTGGCGCGACCCAGCTGCCGCTTGCTCGTTCGTCGACAGAAATATTATTCTAGGACAAACAATGGACGAATTCCCTTTTACGAGGCGACACCGACGACGACTGCAACTAGGCAACGGAAAAACTGACGACGCAGAAAAGAGGGTGGAGAACAATAAAAAGCCCGGGGACGAACTGTGACGGCTTTCGCGACAGAAACGCCGAAGAACGCGCGAGCGCAAAGTTCGAATTTATTTTAGCGCCGGTGCGCGTTGCCTGGAAAATTAAACTTGTTACCGAGGCAATATACAGGATGCGCCGGAGGTGAATCTTGATGAAAAAAATAAATTGGGAAGAAAGAATAATGTTTTGCTCTCGCAGATCTATTTCTCGTAAAGCATACTCAATTTTCCTATTTAATCCGTTCCTTTAGCTCCACTAGTTTCCAAGATATTCGATAAAATATGTTTTCACCCCTTCGATGCGTACGATGCCAGATAAAGAAAAATATCTGTCGAATATTTTTCTGAGAACTATCTCTCACAAAAATTTCATTAAGATCGGCTCGTGTAGCAACATAAATTTTCTTGCGAGGCAACCAAAGATACACGAGCGCAAAGTTCGAATTTGTTTTAGCGCTGGTGCGCGCCGCATGGAAAATTAAACTTGTTACCGAGGCTAATATATGTTTCGAGCTGCGACAGCGCGGAAAAACTTCGAACCGTCTCTTTCGCATTCTTTCGCCAGCGTCGTGCACGCGGCGTCGTGATTTCTAAAGCCGGGCGCAGATTTATCTTGCAATAGCAATCCCCTCTGGAACGTAACGTCACGTCCGGTGTCTGATGTCTTTACGCGGGCGCATCGTTTGAAGCCCGGGCAAAGGAAACAATTTTTCCTATGTTTTTCGACCGGCGAAACCGTTGGCAGAAATTCTGCTTTATCGACGGCGGAAAGTTCTGTAATTCATTTCTGTCGGGAAGTTCGGGGGAAGTTGTTAATCGGTGGCTTTGAGTTCTTCGAAATGCGGCGAAATTACGAGAACTGACCCGCAAAGTTGCGTTCAATTGTTCTTCCGATCGACCGCGGTTTCTTTTTGTTCCACCGTTGGATTTAATTATGAACGTACCGTGGTTGTAATCGGTTTGTTCGAAGCATTCATTTTCGTTGAAAAACTGGCCTAAATAGTTTACCAGTTTCTATAAGGGGAATCCGGCGCCTCCATTTTCGCCTCCGAGGTAATATTCGAAAGCAGTGAGATGTCAGTCCCAAGGAACGTACTGGAGTGACATCTGTCGATTTTGCAGGTGGGAAGTTCTTACAAAATGTTCGATAACTTGCTATTTATTTTACTGTGTTCTTCTGGGCACAGCAGCTCCGAGCGTATTCGGGCAAATGCGATTTTCATCCCCAAATTAAAGGATTGCTTTCACGTTCTCGCCGAGGAAATTGTACCTTAAATATTGGGTTGGTTGAAAGATTTCCTCCTTCTCTCTTGGAGGAATTAAAAATTGTTTTGAAATGTTGGAAAATAGCTGGTTAAAATAAAAAAATAACAGAAAGTCGTCATATTGTTTAACAGTACGTAGTTGAACAAATTCTAGTAAATGGAAATGAACAGTGTCCGTAAAATTTGTTTAAAAATATCAGAAGAATTTAGGACCAATGCATTCCCCATAAGATTAAGTAAGTATTTTACATTACTTTATAAAAGTAACAAGAATATGCAAATCTTTAGCCATTTTTTTTTTTTTTTTAAATAACATATAAGAAGAAAGAAAGAAATTTGTTGAATAATTCCTCATGGATGTATCTTTAGAATCTTAATAATTGTAAATTAAAAATATAGGACCCATCATTTTGACAGGTCAAAGACATACTTTTCGGAACTCTTACGGGTGTAAAACATATTTGATCAATTTCATTTTGGAAACTGAGACTAGAACTAGCTCACCTGTACTTTTAGCTGCGTGTTTGAATCCAACGAAATTTCGTTTCACTCGTTTTGCATTTAAATAATTACGTGGCTACGTGATACGGGAAATTCATTTTACAGCATCCTGGCCGAAAAAGAAAATTGAATAACTCGTCGAAACTGCAACAAAATCGGCTTCGGTTCGCACGCTCTGGCCTTACAAGCACCAGCCAATTAAAGTCGAAACAAATCGGCGATTCGATCTCCGTTCGCGAATCTGGTGGCAGGCACGAGACCGGACGTCCCTTATATTTGCACGCGGAATTGCGTGGTCGGCAGCGCGATAAATCATCCCCGGATTAATGGAACCGTAACAATATTATCTGCGTTCCGGTATTTCCGGGAACGACCGCGCGTTTTACGACTGCGATAGATTCCGGCGATAGGCTGATAAATATCAACGCGTGGGTCGGTTTCAGGGCTTGTACGGATTGAACCGCGATCGTCGGTTTCATCGGTTCCGCCGGCGTAAAAAAGGCTGTAGGGTCGAAACCATAACTTGATGCGGTAACGAACACACACACACACACACACACACACACACACACACACACACACAAGCTTTGAATTTCCAGCATAAATTTTCCTTTCCTGCTCGGGAACGTGTACAGACTATTTGAAGTTTCCGAACAAACGTTTTAGGGAAAACTTGCCACGTTTCTGGAGGACATCTTACGATGGTCACAAATCATTTTTAGGTGGACGCGCTTCCGAAGTTTCCAAGTGATATCTTCGTTTTCGTGTGCCATGACGAATTCATTGACCTGCACTGTACACGGTACAGTCGCTTAATACTTTCAGTCTATAATACAGGGTGTTTGGTAACTGGTGGTACAAGCGAAAAGGGGGTGATTCGACGTGGAAGAATAAGTCGAAAATATAGAATAAAATTTGTTCATCCGAAGTTTCGTTATCGAGAAAATCGAGGTTTAAATTCAGCGAATACGCATGCTATTCGATAGCAATTGTCTGACGTGTCTGATCATGACCAACCAAATCTACTTCCTGCATATACTAAACCACACAAACCTGACAGATCTTCAAAATCGATTTTCTCGAAAACAAAGCCTCAAACGAAAAATGTTCATTCTATATTTTCGACTTATTCTTTCATGTAGAATCACTCCCTTTTCGCTGATACCACCACCAAACACCCTGTATATCCGTTGTTTATAGCAATACGAGAGAATGTTTTATTCAAAGGGAGCATTATTGCGAAGGAAGAGATCTTTTTCGCATGGTCATAGTTCATTTTTGTTTCAATAAGGTGACGTACTTTTACTGGTATAGCTATAGGTAATGGAAAAACATAGTCAACCATGTATAATATGTTGACCGTCGAATGATCTTCGAGACAACGTTATTTTCCAAATGTTTCCAGAAGTTGTGTATTTTGAAGAATAATTCCTCTGAACGTCGTTCAAAAGTTAGCACATTATACATGATTCAATTCGTTTTGTCATTAGGCATAACCTTATACCAATCAAAATACGTCACCCCGTTTAACAAACCGACGATGACCTTGAAATTTATCCGTGACGAACAGAACTCTTCTATCACAATAACACGTTGACAGCCATGTCGCCAATATATGGGTGACGGAATTATTTGTTCAGGCTTTAAAATGAATTTTTACGTTAATATATTCATTGTACCAAATTTGATTAGGATCTGTAAAATGCAAAAATGTTGGAGAACCACACAATATCATACATTTAATTTTTTCAATTTCTATTTTATCAAATAACTTACTTTGATTTCGTGGAATTTTTGAGCTTTCTTGTTTGGCGTTCAAAGTGATAATTGCCACTTTGAATCAAACATTTTCTTCGTTAGATACTTTCTGGTATAATAAACAACGGAGATATTGAAAGTCTTAGGTTACCTACCTTTTATACAGGGTATTTCACCAAACTTGACTACCTTAAATATATCGTTTATTTTGTGTGATAGAAGAAATGTCAAGGGGAGAAAATATTCTGCTCGTTTCTATTCTATCTGTCTATCTATCTATCTGATCATTTCAATATTCTATTCTATCATACAAATCAGTAGTATCATACAAATATATTTAACGTGGTAAAGGTTAGGTGAAATACCCTGTACAACACATGTACCTATAACAATTGCGTGCAAAACTTCAAATAGGCCAAGCTGTGCAAGGAATAAAGCAAACGAGTCTGGATACAGATGAACTTCTCAGAAAAAACCAAGTCGTTTGGTCGATTTTGAAAAAAATTGTGACTGTAGTTCGGCAAAAAGGAGGAATCGTCTTCTGATAACGTAGACGTGTGGTTTTTCGCAGCATCTTCAAGTATCATCGGTGAGTGTATAACCTTTGGGCTAGATCGGATAGAGGCTCGATCCTCGGTTTCGCCGAAAAAAAAAACAAAATGCTGGAGGGTGAAAACGGGGCTGGGGAACGCGTCCCCTAAACGATCGATTATCGTCGGCGGAGGGGTGCCGAGCGTTTCTAGGCGGGCGTGGTATCATCGGTCTGTTTGCCAGACTCGTGAACATCGCGCTAATACGGACGATTATCGGCCCGGAATTGCTCGGACTCCTCCGGTGCCCGATTGTAGTCCATCTCTAATCCTATCAGGGACGATCACGGATCTGCGACGTCCGCGGCTCAACATATATCGTTTGCCATCCGATTCGCCGGGATAACGGGGGAAACTGTTCGGAGTGCTCGGTGACACGTCGATTTTAATAATTTAATCTCGGAATCCCTGTCGTCGCCAGAGCCCGGCATGTATATCATATTGCATCCGGCCGCGTCAACCAGGTCACGGTGCACACATGTATAGAGGGGGTGACGCCTGGAACGTCGGCAGTTCCGTGGCATTGTTTGACTTCGACCCGTTAAAGTTCCATTTACCGTCCGGAGACTCTGGAGTCTATTCTGTTTACACTGGTATACGTGGACTGTGCACGGGGAACGGAGGGGGGGAGGGCGCATGTTAGTAATTTTTGTTTATTCTCCTCTAGCCACCCCTCCCCTTCCCCCAGGCCATCCAGAAACCCTCGCGGATCTCGGTTTAATTCGGGCACTGCCATTCAAACGAGGCGGAGCAAGTTTCACAGCGAGAGTGACGACGAGGCGGACAATGCCGGCTCTTGTTTTCAATGGGACCCCGTCGAGCATCATTTGTATCTGCGCGAAGAATTGTTAATCTGGTTGGCAATGTAAACAGTGCACATCGGCGCGAGACAATCACGTATGAATACAGTTTTTTTCGGGGCTTTTGTTGAACCGTTCATTTTAAGCATCGAGAATGCCCTGTGCACAGGCAAATCCAATTTTTAATTAATAACTTGTCTTGTTACGAACTTCTCTGTGTCATGACAGTATTCCGAATTGTACTCGCACGTTTTCCAATTTGATGTAATTTATTTAAAATCATCGCTATATACATTTATGTCTTATAAATATTTGTACCGAGGCTTCGTGCTGTTAAAATAATTTTCCAGTGGGATGAATCAAAAAGAGAAGTGGAAAGCGGGATGTCTAGCTGCACAATATTTTTACATGTGTATTCACAATATTTTTATTCATAGAATCGACTAAAACTGTCGCTGAAGGGCAGTGGAGATACAGTGAGTAACGAAAGTATTCGAACGCCCTTTAAATCAGTATAACTTTTTTTTTAAGTGAATCAAACGACCTGACTTTTTTGAGGAGTTAGAAGAATTGGTTTTCCAAATGATGTGTTAAAAAGATTTTGAAAAAATTACAATTGGTAAGAATTACATGAGAAAATAAAAATGGCACTTTTCACAACTTTTTTATTTGAACCTGTAGTGAAAATTTAAAATATGCGTTTTGTAGATATATGTTAGTTATATACATACTGAAAATTTCATTGAAATCGGTTAACGTTGTCATGAGATACAAACGTTTAAAGATGATTACATAAGGGCGAAATTCCCTGGCAAGATCAAAAATCTGCGACTTTCACCCTTAAACTCTCATTTTGAAACGTTTGTAGTTCATTGCAACGTTGACCGATTTCGATGAAATTTTCAGTACGTGTATAACTAACAGAGATCTACAAAACGCATATTTTAAATTTTCATTACAGGCTCAAATAAAAAAGTTGTGAAAAGTGCCATTTTTATTTTCTCATGTAATTCTTACCAATTGTAATTTTTTCAAAATCTTTTTAACACATCATTTGGAAAACCAATTCTTCTAACTCCTCAAAAAAGTCAGGTCGTTTGATTCACTTAAAAAAAAAGTTATACTGATTTAAAGGGCGTTCGAATACTTTCGTTACTCACTGTATATTGGAATGTATCGAGCATAGTAAACTGGCAGATCCGTGTATATTGTCGAGCACAGTAAACTAGTAAACCTGACTCTGTTTCTCAAAATATTTTTAATTGGCTCAGACATTTGTGCTTCATTAGATCAGAGTAATGCTGTGAATCTGAGGAATTAAAAATATTGAAGTGTGTCAAGCACAGTAAACTAGTAAACTTTTTATGTGCCAAAAGTATTTTAAATTGGCTCGGGCATTTTTCCAATTCGATTCAATGACTGTATGCATTTGCGCCTTATGAAAATAATAGTAAAGTATAATTAGATACATTTAAAGCAAAATGGATAAAAGGAGGAATGAAATGTTTGAAAGCGAGGACGTTTATCATGCTCGTAATAGAATTTTTGAAAGCGAAGGTCAAATTGTGTGCAACCGATTGGTGGAACAGCTGCCCAAGGCTGCCATTACGGCGCCGAGCACACCAAATCCCGTGGACACGGACGCCTACAAAGGGATTAGAAGCAATAGTTTATCGTATATTTGTAAACAGCCTGCAGCCGACGATCTGGCACGCCTTTGATTGCACATTCCAAGGAATTAACGTTTCAAATCGAGGCGTTTGTACGTACGCGACGCACGACAATCTCTGCGGTCATTAGTCCACGGAACAATTCCGTCCGCGTTGCTTAGCATTGCGAACATTGGACTCTATGATTAAAGGGCATTGTAGGACAATAATACTGAGGATTGTCGCCATTGAGTTACTGACCTATTGGTTCGTTAGGGCAGAATGCAGCACAGTGGATGAACCCGGCAGAATCTCTCACATCGGCGGCCTCTCCGATTTCGGCAAGGTGAGTAACACAAACCAAAAAATACATTTAAAAACATTTTTCAAAACCTATTTCTACCTTCAATCCCATCAAGATCCTATCGTACGTCGACAAGCAACATCGACTGACGCGAAGCAAGACCAAATCGAAACCCCAGCTATCTTTTTTAGATCAGACTACATTTAATCCTTCGTGGACGAGGATTTTCCAGAATATTAAAAACATTTTTTGTGTAAATATACATCAAAAGCTCCAAAATCCTTGGGATAACCACGAGCACCAAACAAAAAGCAAAACAAATTCTTTGCAAATAATTGATTATCTATGGGCACCCCTAATATACAGGGTGTTTGGTAACTGGTGGTACAAGCGAAAAGGGGGTGATTCTACATGAAAGAATAAGTCGAAAATATTGAATAAACATTTTTCGTTCGAGGCTTTGTTTTCGAGAAAATCGACTTTGAAGATCTGTCAGGTTTGTGTGCTTTAGTATATGCAGGAAGTAGATTTGGTTGGTCATGATCAGACAGTTGCGTCAGACAATTCCTATCGAATAGGAAACTTTGGATGAAAAAATTTTATTCTATATTTTCGACTTATTCTTTCATGTAGAATCACCCTCTTTTCGCTTGTACCGCCAGTTACCAGACACTATGTATAGTTTATGTACTTTGACAATATTGTCCACTGTGACACCACTTAATGCAAAACACCTACCTTGCCGAGGAAATTTGTTTCATGTGCAAAACAATATGTAGAAAAATAGTAATACAACAATGTCAATTGCGGGACAATCCCGGCCAATCCGGGACTATCCGGGAGCGTCTGCGGTTTCAATGTATGTACCTACTCCCGATAATCTTCACCGCTTCCGAAGTAATTGACACGAATCGCCTCGCACGGTGGAACAAGCCGACGAGCCCGGGTGTCTCGGGTCGGGTTAGTCCGGGGCTTTTTGTTCCCGGTGAAGAAGACGTTGGTCCCAGGGATTTGCCGAGGGTGACGAGGAACACCGGTGTTTTACACAGTGGATTAAAGCATCCTGCAGCTTTCTATCTTCGGCGCGGCGAGGTGCGGCGCGGCGCGGTGGTTCCGTCGCGAAATGAACGTCGCTTCGTTCCCCCTCTTCCACCCCCCTACCCCCGCATTCCCTACGAATCGCGCGATCGTAAATCTACCCTGCCTTTTAACCTCTGCTGAAATCGATCGGCCCATAAATATCGGAAGTTCGACTGGAATTTCAGAGAAAGATAGATTTTCGGTGCGGGAGGAGAAGCGGTTCGGTGAATGGCCTCATTGGAACCGAGTGTTATTGTATCCATTACGCGGAAAAGGTGGTTTCAAGTGCCTCGAAAAAGGAATTTCAGCGAATTCCACCGAACGGCACAGCCAACTGAATTCTGCTACCGTCGACTCTGCACCTCGCCGAACGTATTTGCCGAACGTTCTTAATGAATTACATGGATTCGAGCAGACGGTGGCTGGAAAACGAAGACGCCTGGTACGCGGAGAACCTCGTGTCTTCGGGAATGGCAAACCGCAGTGTGCTTGCCACAGTGTTGCACTCGTGCCACTCCCATGTTTTATGTCTTTCACCCCCTGTTTCATCCGGAATTTTGTTTCTTCGCTGCTCTGCCAATCAGTTGAATTCCCTTGCTGCGCGTGCTTCTGTCTCGAGCTTTGCATCTCATAATTGGACTGAAAATGCTATGCGTTTATCACAAAAATGAACAGGTGAAACACAAAATAGTGGTAACACCAGAAGGTTGTGAGAATTTTAATGTATTATTTGTAACTCGTTAGAAGTATTAAGAGGAGAAAGAAGTGACTATGTGACTCCTGTTTCTTGCAATCGATACATAAAATTTTTATTTTGCGTAAAGGTTCATTGTCCACTCATGTTACTGGCCCTTAATTTTCTATTCATTCCGAGCATACTCGTATTACACAAACATGTTTCTTCAGGGGGTACACCCACCATGCAAGTTTAAAATTATTAGTAAGATTATACATTTTTTATAGGGGACTCAGATGGCACCCAGCACCAAAAGTTTCTGGAACACAGAAAGCAAGAAATTTCTATGTGAACTTAATTGAGAATACGTACTCTTCAATTTACGATTCATTTGATATTTCAATTCATTGAATTTTTACAAATATTCAATAAATTATTATTATCAATTATTTTTAGGTAAAAATATTGTATTCTTTAAACAGCCACAATTTTTCTTACTTCTTGAATTATTTGAAAATCGTACGCTATATTGAAAAATATTTATTCTTCATTCAGTTCGCATATTTGCCTTCTATTTTGTAGAAATTTTTAGTGCTGGATGATAGACAATGTTGTGTAACGTCGTTATTATGTAACTTTAAATAACAAAAAAATATGAAAGTAATGCTAAATATCCTCCAAAAAGATATTCGCATTTTACTTAACAATTGCTGAAAAAAAAAATTTTTTTAATTTCACCAGTAATTCTAAACTTGCATGGTGTACCCCCTCGAGTCGACATCGTTTTTATTACTGTCACAAACAAATCGAGCCGTCGAAAAAATCAATATTCCTCGCCTCGAAGGGCTTTCGAAGTTCCAGAAAGAGTTTTGAACCTCTCACGTGGCATTGCGTTGAAAACAGGGTTTGAACCGCTGTAGCTCCGAAAACGAGAATTCAAATCGCGAGTTATTTATGAAAATTGGCCGTCGGTATCCGCGGAATTCCCGTCGGAGTATTCATGAAT
Organism: Seladonia tumulorum; assembly: GCA_913789895.3. Lineage (NCBI taxonomy): Eukaryota > Metazoa > Arthropoda > Insecta > Hymenoptera > Halictidae > Seladonia > Seladonia tumulorum. The sequence continues at coordinate 30,935,384 of OU565266.1, forward strand.
TGCCGGGCCGACGTAGCGCTTATGCGAAAGAAAATTATGGCCGGCATCGATCAGCGCCGGCGGAACAATCGTTCGCGTTTTAAACGTGCATACTTCGAATGCTAAGGGCGCCGGCGCGCCGTTTCGAAACCGTTACTCGAGCCAGGAACTCCTGATCACGAACGGCCTAAATATCGTTTAGCGGATGAAACGACCGTTCCCGGATCCTCCTTTTATTTTTTTCAAGCGAGAATGTACGGAAGCAATTTGTTTACTCGAGGCACCGGTCGCAAAAAGCGGCCTGGCAACGAAAGAGGAGCGTACAACCTCCTGAGGCACCTGCCATGGTCGAAAATGCATCATTTCACACCTGTGTACCAAGAAAAATGTTATTTTACGTTCGTAAAAATATTCGTATTTTTGTTTTTTATTTTAAATGTTCGTATTTTATGCACTTATGCATACCTAAAGCTGCGATACTGAAGTATCAAAGGAGAAAATAATAATACGACTGAATTCAATAATATCTTTCATATTCCGGGAATCCCAAAAATGTTGTACTTTGTTGAAAGTGGTGATTCCTGAGATCGTTTGAAAGTAACTTTTTCCTTTGCAAAAATGTTCTCCATGACTCTGAACGACGAAGGAGCAAGAATAAAACAACGTTTCTTTCCCGTTACGAAATAAGAAAGAATCGGACCGCTTCCGAATGCTTTAATCGCTTTAAATCGCTAAACTTAGGAAGCAATTTGTTAACTCGCGTAACGTGTCGCACGATATTCCATGAAACGCCAAGTGTTCCGAAGATGAAAGAGGAGTGCACGAAAGTGCATGATAAATAATTTTCAAAGTGACTCTGCAACACACCCGCGGATACGTGGCCGAATGTAACTGATCTCGTATTCGAGGAGAGCAGGCGCCACTTCTTTTTTTTTTTCAAATGAAACTTTCAGTCGAGCAGATGCTCGCCGAAAGTATTTCTTCAATCTTGGGAAAACGCGTGGGTGGCGTCACACAGGGCTCGGACTACACGAGCCTGAAGATGCGATCTCGCTCCAGGAGGCATTTCTTGGGATGAGATCCGCGTTCCCAGCGAGAGAGTTTACGGTTATTATGCGCGCCGGAGCTTTTCTTGATTGTTTCTTTCGGTGTGAGAACTGGTAAGAAGTAGCACGAAGCTTTTGCCAGTTTCTTTTGCCAGTAACCTCGTTCCGTTGCTGGTAATAGACTTTAAATTTTTAGACAACAATATTTTTTATCAGCAAAACGCGTGTAAACTTTCGTATATTTAAATCCTTGCAATATATTTGACTCTTCAGAAACAATATTTTCCAAGCCTGAAGAAAAAATATATAAATTGATGAGGGTTCAAAGAACATAAATTATTACTGACAATATAAAGTGAATTCGGACTATATGTCGCCGAGGCCTCTACGATAAAGGTCGCGAAATTATCCCCACTACCACAGGATATACCCAGTATAAAAACCTTTATTTTTCATTATTCTTTTACGAGACTTTCACCAACATATTCGTGGCATATTTCTGATGAAAATGATACCGCGAATACTTTATAATTCCGATGATATTTACTTGTGTAATGAACGATAAAAGTTACTTCCCATTACAAGTATATTAACAGAAAATTAGTGTAAATATGTTTCAAATGATATCGGTGTTTGAAAAAAGTTTCATAAAAAAATAATGAAAAATAAAGTTTTCGAGCGTCGCTGTCCTTTTCTACTGCTGACATAAAACGAGAATTCATTGTACAGGCTGAGTCTCGCAACATGACTACTTCAACTCGTAAACCATTTGTTGTAGAAAAAGTTTTTCAAACAAATGTTGCACGGTTTCCAGGGGAACATGTAGCGTTGTAATCTGTTTTTTGTTATTTGGCTTTTTTACCGAGATACGAGGGTTGTTACGTCCCAAGTGGGCTGAATTATGATTTTGAGGGGATAGTACGCAGTTTCGAACCTACCTGCATTCACCGGCTACGGTTCGGGAAATTGAGGATCGTTTAAATAAAGGTTGTACCCTTTTATCGATAACAACTAATTTATAGATTTATTCAAAGTAGGATGCTGAATCACAGATGTTAGACATTTACAGATATTATTTATAATGCGGATATATAAGAGTGCAATTAGCGCGATTACAATAATAATAATAATAACAATAATATTACCGAGATACAATCTTCTTCGGGTGTATACAATATAATGCTCAGGGTCGACTCGCGGAACTTCGGGACTTCGCACGATTTCACTGGCTTTAACGATTTACTTATTAACGATTTTTGAACAGAGTCTACTGATGATCTTGAGGTTTAAAGATTTGATACTGAACTGCTACTGATTTGCTACTGAACTGATTGTAGTTGATTTTACGGTTCGCGGATATATGTCTTTCGGTGATGATGGTCTTGATTATAAATGCCTGTTGGGGAGTTGATCCCCTTATTTATAGGATATGGCCAATTCTTTGTTTCCCAAAAATGCTGGCTCAGGAGTCTCTACCTTGCATCTTCTAGTCTTTCCTTGACTAGTCGACTCCATGTCGTCGGTATCCTTTTACTATGGAGTCGGCGTCTTTTCTCGTCGTTTGACATGATTTGATGCCTCTCCTCTTGGTTTTCAGGGTGTAAATCGATCTTCATTTGCGCGTTTTGCAGAAGGCTGAGTTGCTGTTTTTAGCTTCTCGTTACTGCGTCACGGTATTGCGCAGTTCGAATTAACATAGTTTTTTACATTATATATGTGTATAATTACGTATGTATCTATTTGACGGTTAACATTTATTTATTTTACGCTGTTTATTTTACTGTTTTATTTCTACGCTTACCTCTCTCGTGGCATTATCGGATTTTTGTGATAGTTCTTTATTAGATTGATTAATCATTCACGGTCGAACCACCGGACGTGACACCATCCCCCTTAGAAAGCAAATTTTCAAGGGAAATTTGTTGCAAGCTTTTGACAGTTCTTCCGAATTCTGATGTGCCTGGGTTATTGGTACGAGGTAAGTTGTCGTTAGAGGTCGTCACGTCAGCTGGTTGGGTTGTGTTTCTTCGCCTGCCGGCTCGTTGAACCAGGAGGTGCGTCAGCGAATTCCACGCGGCGAAACACAAGGTGGAACTGCATCCGTATAGCGAGTGCAGCTGATAACCTTTTATTATTGTGTCAGCAATTGTCATTATAAATTTGAGTATTGTAAAAACAGCTAATATTCTTGCACTGAACGATCCAATTGTAATGAATCCGTGCCAGAATTTTTCCGCTGCGTTTTCTGCTATTTTCTTCATATCCCAGTTTGCACCGCGGATATATGGGAATGTATGCCGCAATAGCTGACTGTTCTAGATATTACGACCTTGCACTGGATGATGCTGCGTATCTGTAATCCGATAGTTGTAGTAACTGAATGAAGACTTCTTCCGTCCTTGTATTGTCGTGGTCAGTGTTACAATCGTCGGTGGTTTTGAGAGATAAGGTAGTCACGTTTTGGGTGGTGTCCATTACAATCGTATCCGATAATGGCACGTGAGGGTTGTATTAACACGAGTACTAGCCAAAGACTTAACATTTTTCTGTAAATGAACGTACTGTTCTTCTAATGCCAATATACATTCTTATTGAGTTATCTTTTAATTTGTAAATAGGAGTTAATATGGAGATAGCGGAGGAGTGCCTGTTGAAGGTATTCTGAATAATTATTATGTGAGTAGAAAAACATTTTGTCTTGTTACTGTTCCATGACGGCATTCATCCGCTAGTTTGAGATAGGGTTATTCTTCGTTATTTTTACAAATAATATTATCGTTATGTTATTTTTAATGATAATGGTAGAAACATTCTACTATAGAAATTTTATGTTTTGTTAAATGGAGCCATGATCCGATGGGTTAGCATCGGTGCTTATTCTATTACCATAGTAGTATCTTCCTACCAAAGGGAAATCTTATGGTCTATTAGGTAATACGCATTTCGTGTAGGTATATATGTGTGTTTATTTTCGTATTGTATCGTTAATCGGGTCTATGGTGTGCTAATTTTAATTTATTTATGTGTACCGTTCGAGGGTTTCCTTTAATTAGAATGTTTACATTTTGGTTAGGTAGAATTTCTATGACTTTATGAGGTCCAGTATATTGATCGCTGAATTTGCCTTTTACCGGTTCCTTTAGCAAATATACGAGGTCCGTCACCTTAAAGTTCTGCGGGTTGATTTTCTGATCGTAGTAGTATTTTGATCTTGCTTTAGCGGCGTTCAGGTTTTTAGCTGCCAACTGTTGTAATTCGTTGATGGTCATATGCAAATCTCGGAGGTAATCCGCGTAGGTGGGTTCTAGATTTTCTTTTACTGGATCTCTGCTAGTCGGTAAGCGGGCGATTCTCCCGTAAACTAGTTCGTGTGGGGAGAACTTAGTTCCTTCATGTACTGATGTATTATATGAGAACATGGCTAAATCTAGCCAATGATCCCAATTGTTAGCGTTATTTATGTACTGCTTTAGGTATTCCATCAGTACATGGTGTGATCTTTCGATTGAGCCGTTGCTTTGTGGGTGATAAGCTGTAGTCTTATAATGTTTAATTCTAAATTTCTTTGCAACCTGGCTCATTAAGTTGGAGGTGAAATTTGTTCCTAGATCCGTTAAAATTGCTTTAGGAGCTCCAAATTGGCAAATTAAATTTTTAATGAAGGCATCCGCGATAACTGTAGTCGTGGTTCGTGCCAAAGGCACTGCTACGGAGTATTTCGTTAGTAGGTCTTGCATGGTCAAGATGTATTTGTTTCTTCTTCTTGTTTCTGGTAGAGGCCCTACAATGTCGAGGCTGACCTTGTCGAAAGCTTTTCCTGGTGTGTCTGTTAATACCATAGGTTGTTTTGTTTTAATTCTTGTCAGCTTTCTTAGCTGACATTCGCTACATGTGCGGATAAAATTTTGGATGTCCTTCTTCATTCCTTCCCAAAAATATAATTGTCGGATTCGATGATAGGTCTTTGTTATGCCTTTATGTCCACCGATAGCTGACACGTGTTTTTCTTCGATTATGTCGAACCTATCGGCTTCTGGTGGTATTATTATTTGGCCTGTGCATATGGTTATTTTTATAGGTTTATTCCAAAATACTTCTTTTAATTTATTCATGATATATTTCCAAGGTATGTCTTCGATGTTGTTAGATTTCCATATACTGAATGAATTCAGGTTCATTTCTTCGACTACATCTAATAGTGAGGCGATGCAGTTGACAATGTTTTCTGGTTCGATGGGAATGTGTTTCTCTCGTTTAACAGGTAGGGCAATTGTATAGAATTTGTCCCATGGTTGTAATCTAGCTCGTTCAAAAGTTAAGTCAACGAAAGTGTTTAGTAGATTAGCTTCCTTTAGTTCCTCGGCTCCTTTGTCGATCGGATTACCGCTCATGTCAACGAATATTACTTTGTGTGTCTTGGCCATATATAGTGGTTCGTGACTTTCTCCGATCTGCAAGTCATTCTGTGGACGTCGTATTACGCTGGGCAGTTCTACTTGAGTGTCTGCCAGATCAGGGATTTCAGACGGATAATTATTTCCTTCGTTAGGTATTGACTCCGTGTGTTTATTATCGGATAAAGTTGGTGGTTGGTATTCTATTTTTGTTTGTTCTTGTGGTCTGGTATAGTTGTCTTGTCTCGGAGGGGCCTGATATCTGCTTGAAGAAATTTGATATCTCTGCTGTTGCTGAGTCGCGCTTCTGTGGTATGCTCTGACTCGTTCTTCCTCGTGTCGGATTTGTTTCGCGATCTTGATTGCATTGGCGTATCCTTCCTCTAGATTGACAAAGCCTTCCAATTGCAATCTGACGTGAATTTCTGATGGTAATCCCTTTACGAATGCTTCAATGACATCGAGGTCTATATTGCGTTGTAATCCTTCCAAAATTTCTCCGTGTGCGCTGCGTTCTCCGTCCATGATTGCGAATCGTAGATCTTTTACGCGACTTATGTAGTCGAAAATGTTTTCGTTAGGGTTTTTAAAAATGTTTCTTAATTCGCCCTTATACTGATTAACCGTCTTTTGAGGTCCGAACATAAGTTTTAATTTTTTTCCGAATTCTTCTAGGGTGTCTATAGTTGAGTCTTCGATGGTTCTAAATGCATGTCCTCTGAGTTTGTTTGTTAGTAATTTAATCAAATATGGTTCCACGTTCGGTGGGAGCATTGTTTTAGCTCTTTCACATGCTCTTAAGAATTGAAATACAGAGGGCTTAAAACCATCGAACACTGGTACTGTTTCTAACACGTCTTTGATTCGTATTGTGTAGTCTACTTGATCTGTCGGTCTGTGTGTCGGTCTTTCTGGTGTTGTTTGTTCGGGTTTAGACGGTGTCGGTCGTTTACGTATTGAATATAGTGCATCTTGCATATCCGCTATTTGTTGGCTCAATTCTCTAAATTTAGTGCCAAGATCGGCTATGAAATCGTTACTTACTTGGGACCTTTTTATTTGTTCTAAGGCCATTTTTAGTAAGTCTGATTCAGGTCCAGTTAATTCAGATCCGTTACTACCGGGAGTTGCCATTATAGTTTTAATACGAGAAGTTAGGGGTAAACTGTATTTTCCAATCCTCAATTGTGCGCTCTATCCCACCGCTGTCACCAAATTTGTTACGTCCCAAGTGGGCTGAATTATGATTTTGAGGGGATAGTACGCAGTTTCGAACCTACCTGCATTCACCGGCTACGGTTCGGGAAATTGAGGATCGTTTAAATAAAGGTTGTACCCTTTTATCGATAACAACTAATTTATAGATTTATTTAAAGTAGGATCCTGAATTAGATGTTACAAGTTGACAGATATTATTTATAATTCGGATATACAAGAGTGCAAATAATGGGGTTACAATGATACGAATAATAGTAATGTTACCGCAATACAATGTTCAGGAACTGGATCTTGTTTCCTGCCTCACGGAACTTAGAGACTTTTATAAAAGTCTTTTAATACCACTTGTTGACGCGGTTTCGCGGTTTACGATTTTCCCGAACAATTAGAACTGACTGTAGTTGATTTTACAGTTCGCGGATATATGTCTTTCGGTGATGATGGTCTTGATTATAACTGCCTGTTGAGGAGTTCGTCCCCTTATTTATAGGATGGCCAATTCTTTGTTTCCCAAAAATGCTGGCTCAGGAGTCTCTACCTTGCATCTTTTAATCTTCTCCTGACTAGTCGACTCCATGTCGTCGGGGATCCTTTTACTATGGAGTGTCACGTACGGGTGTCGGTTTTTCTGGAGTCTTTTGTGGGATTTTAATCGGTGTCGGCCCTTTACGTATTGAATATAATGCATCTTGCATATCCGCTCTTTGTTGACTTAATTCTCGAAATATAGTGCCAAAATCGGCTATAAAATCGTTACTTTCTTGTGACCTTTTTATTTGTTCTAAGGCCATTTTTAGTATGTCTGATTCAGATCCAATTAATTCAGATCCGTTACTACCGGGAGTTGCCATGATTGTTTTAATATGAGAAGTTATGGGTAAACTGTATTTTCCAATCCTCAATTCTGCGCTCTATCCCACCGCTGTCACCAAATTTTGTTACGTCCCAAGTGGGCTGAATTATGATTTTAAGGGGATAGTACGCAGTTTCGAACCTACCTGCATTCACCGGCTACGGTTCGGGAAATTGAGGATTGTTTAAATAAAGGTTGTACCCTTTTATCGATAACAACTGACTTATTTATTCAAAATAGGATGCTGAATCAGATGTTAGAGTTTACAGATATTATTTATAAAGCAGATATACATGAGTACAATTAGCGCGATTACAAAAATAGAAATAATAATAATAATATAATATTACCGAAATACAATTTTCTCGAGGTGTACGTAATGGTCGCAATGTCCAGGGGTCGATTGGTAGACCTTCGGTGGTTTTGCACGATTTCACTTTTACACAATGATGATGATGTTTAGGGGTTGACTCGTGGAACTTTGGGTTCCGCACGATTTTTAACGCAATGATTCAACGATACTTGAACTGATACTGATCTGATTGTGACTGTTGACTGAACTGAACTCAACTGGCGCTTGAGGGGTTGATTCCCTTATTTATAGGATAGCCAATTCTTTGTTTCTTAAAGATGCAGGCTCAGGAGTAGGAGAACTCGTCATCCGATGTCACTCTTATTGGTTCTCAGGATGTAAACCGAACTTTCATTGTGCAGTTTGAATTATCATAGTTTTTTCTCGTGGCATTATCTAATATCTCTTCTATTGATTCTCAGGGTGCAAACCGATCTTCATTTGTGCGTTTCGCAGAAGGCTGAGTTGTTGATTTGGCGTCATGTTACTGCGTCACGGTATTGCGCAGTTCGAATTAACATAGTTTTTTACATTATATATGTGTATAATTACGTATGTATCTATTTGACGGTTAACATTAATTTATTTAACGCTGGTTATTTTATTGTTCTATTTCTAAGCTTACCTCTCTCGTGGCATTATCGGATTTTGTGATAATTCTTTATTAGATTGATTAATCATTGACGGTCGAACCACCAGCAGACGTGACAGGAGTCGGCGTCTTTTCTCATTGTTTGGCATGATTTGATGCCTCTACTCTTGGTTCTCAGGATGTAAACCGATCTTTATTTGCGCGTTTTGCAGAAGGCTGAGTTGCTGTTTTTGGCTTCTTGTTACTGCGTCACGGTATTGCGCAGTTCGAGTTAACATAGGTTTCAGTTCTCTCTCGTGGCATTATCGGATTTTCGTGGTAGTTCTTTACTAGATTGATTAATCATTGACGGTCGAACCACCGGACGTGACAAATTGTAATTCGTGCTGGTAATTGTTGAAACTAAATGATACTAAAATGATTCCTAACATTATTGCTTTAACCCTCTTTCTAGTTTAAGTGGTCAACTACTAACGAACATGTTGGGATGACGAGGTTAGGAGATTAAAAGTAACTTTATATCTTAAGTATTTATTTAACCTCCGCAACGGAATAAACGTCGATCAGTTTGGTTAATTAATTTTGTTCGCATATAACACAATTCTTTATTTGACTATGATACACTGAAAGTCTGACTATCGGTAATTAGGAATATGGGAGCTGTTGCTGGCTCGGCAGACTGGCTTAGACAGAGTATTGCCTTCTTCCTCTTTAGGCCCTTTTATACGGAAAAAGGCGGTGTTCGAGGTGCAATAAACCGCAGGTCAAAAAAGGACCTCCCTCTCCGCATGACTCGTGCATTTCGGTGTATACTCCAACAGAACAGAAGGTCAATTACTAGATTTTTCATTTTTAAGAGTGGTCAACTTCTGAAGCAATTACTGAATTTTTAAATATGTTTCTTAAATTTGTATAAGTAAACTTTTTTTAAAAAGTAGCCTGGTTACATAATCTAGAAGACTTAAAGAGTGTCTTCAGGCATCGACTCTCGCTATTTGATGACAGAGCAAGTGGTTACTGTTGTTCGCGTGGAAAACTTCTCTTAACTGGTCAACTACTGGTGCCTTTACCTTAAGTGTTAAATTCATTTCGAATAACACGGGGAGCAAGAAAGATGCAAGGAGCTCCCCGGTTTGTTTCTCCGAGGTCGTCGCCCGAGGCAGCCGAGGCTCCAACAACAAATTGCGGGTTTTCTTGAAGTCGCACAAAAGGATATCAGCTTTGATCAAGCGGAGGCAGGATATCGAGCGTATCGTCGAGAGAAGCGTCGGTTTTCGAGGCGATCTTTGGACGGAACCGGTCAAAGTTCGTCGTTCCTTTCTCCGGCGGCGGGTTACGAGTGCTCCGGCAGAGCCTGTTCTATTTACCGAACGTCAGAAAAACGGAAGACAGCCCCGGGGGGTGTGCTCCGCTGGCAAGGTGGATGTATGAGAAACGACTTCGGGGTCGTGGTCGCGATACAAACCAGAAGCGCGCCTCGGGGGCAAGAACCGAAGAGGACTCGGGTACAAAATATCGCGACGCGCCGCGCGTTCAGCTTTCGCGTCTCCAGCGTTTAACCGGGTCCATTGTAATCCAATTACCGGGATCGAACGTTTTGTCCCGGCATTGCTCGGCCAGGAAACTCGTCTTTTCAAAGAAAGAACCACCCCCCCCCCGGGAGGGTAGGTAGCCAGAGCAGATAGCCCGGAACGACGTTCATAAGTTTTACGCGGCGAAAATGTACTGTGTCAAGTAGTTACAAGCAATTTCTTTGTGCGGAACCGCTGGGACAAAAGCGGACGTTTCTCGGGGCGGTTCGCCATGAAGAAGGACAAAAGGGAGTGCAAGGGTGCACAGCCCGAGATGAAAACGTAGCGCTCCCTATAAATTTTAAGCTGTTCCATTTGTTACTCACCGTGCGTGGCATTGTCGAAATGCTCCATCGGTTTCTCCGAGACTGTATACGACAAAGTGGTAATGGATTTGCAGGTTGCTTCTGTACACCCCCGTCCGTCATCTTCCTGAGTTTCATCGAGAACCGAACAATTCCAAGTTGTGTGGCCAGGAAAATTATTAGAGCAGCAATTCAACTCTACTTTGAGCAGCTTCCTTTTTATGTTCCTGCGAGCATCTTTTGCGTTCAAGAAGAAACCTCTTTGTAAACAGCATGATGTCGTCTATGGAGAAGATTGCCAGTAGTCTTCGGGTAGAACGTATCAAGAACGATCCTCAGAAAGAGAAGAAATACTCGTCAACACTACACATGGTACCAGCTAGATTCACCTGTACCACTACCACTCAACCTGCATGCGAAATGGCTCGTACCATGCTACATTTTAGTTCTATTTTGTATATGTGCACGTTTAACGTTGCAATTTATTTGATGAGCAGTATAGAACATTAGCTACAACAGTTAATGTGTTCTTCTTTCTCCACCCTCGACATGAATATTCGATATTAGAATTAAATTAGTGTCTTCAAAAATATCAGGAACAGCTAAATTTTTCAAATTAGAGAAAATTGAGTGTTGTATTAGGGGAATACCTGTGCCACCTCTTTTGTTACGATGTTCTCCTAGTAGAAATCCGATAATTGCGAAAAATTTTCGAAAATTATCGAACTTCGTATTAAGAGAATATGATATCGCAGGAGGTTGCACGAAATTCAGTAGTATAAGTAAATGACAAGTCAAACCGTCATCTTTTGGGAATTTTTCGAAAATTGAGCTTTCTATTAGGAGATGTTAAAAGAGGTGGCACGAAATTCAGTAGTGTTAATCAATAACAAGTCAGACCGTCAAAATTTTCCGAAAATTGAGCTTTATATTGGGAGAATATGATATTAAAAGAGGTGGCACGACATTCAGTAGTATAAGTCAATATAACAATTGTTACATTTCCCCTTTGAAAAAATTTTTCTACGACTTTAGCTCGGTGAAAGCAGCATTGTCATGTTGAAAAATAAATTTACCTTTGGTAATTCGTTGTGCATGTTCGTTAATATGTTGCGAGATTAGATTTATATATTTCGGACTATTAATTTTTCCTTTAAGAAACTGTACATCTGTTTTATCTTTGTATCCAATTCCGGCCCAGATGATCACACCACCCTCACCCATTTGTCTTCGTTTTTTCAGAATTCTTTCTTTTCTTAAGTCGTGGTAACAGAATGAAAATCCATCTGGGCCCTCCATATTGAGCTTCCTTTCGTCTCTAAATAAAATACGTCTCCATTTCTTCTTTCAATGAATACGTTCTTTTGCAAATGTTAATCGCTGCTCCTTATGATGTTTTGTTAACGGAGGTTTTTGCTTAATTTTTAATCTTTGAATAATGCAATAATGCAATCGTTGAATTGAAGAACTCTTTCATCCCGTTCTTATGTTGGCGGTCTCCCACAACTATTTCTTCTCCCATAATTTGCAGGATCTCTTAATAGATTATATACTACCTCGCAATTTCTCTTAACAATCTTTGAAATTTCGGAAACAGTAACATTTTGACTTTTCAATTCAATAATCCTTGCAATTTCAGTTTAACTTAATTTTTCTCCGCGGCCTATGTGTCGACGTTTAACTTTAAAACTAGACACTTGCTGTTATCTGCTTGGCAACTCACAAACTATTGAAAGATATCAACACCAAGCACAAGTGTGCTATAATTTCGCCTTAAGCATTTATATATTATTTCTGCTTGCTCAGAAAGGTAGCGAGGTCAACCTTACACACCCTTGTACCCTTGCTCACCTTACCTTAACATGTTTCGTCTTTCCAGGTCGTAGTAATTATGATATTATGTACTCCATTCAGAAATACGAAGTAATTTTCAAGAAATTAAAGATAGCACGCATGTGCTATCATTTTGTCCGGGACTGTATGTCACTGGCTAGACCCATGTTTTGAACATGTATCGAGTAAACACTGTACTTTCTATTTTATAAATATACATCTAAGTGCAGTGTAAAATGTTGATAAAGTATCAAACACTTAACTCTTAGCACTCGAATGGCGACTGTAAGGCGACACTAAAAATTCGTATATCGTTATTCAAAATATTTTTTACATTATTAAATATGTTTGTACGTAATAAATTACTAAACACTTTTTACGAGTAAATTGCATCATTTTCATATGTATAACATAGAAAAGAATATATACAAAGGAAATATTCTAGATCATAAGAAATGTTTCGTTTTCGAATTAAAATAGCTTCGAGTGCAAAGGATTAAATATCACAAAACTTCGGATCGAAGAGCCCCCATCCCCCTCCTTGGGACTCCAAGTGACTCCTAGGGTTAACGCAAGGGTCGTAATGAATATTTTCTTTAAGACAAAAGCCAGTGTCCGACGATTTCCGAGTGGGAGCCTTCTGCGTGGAATGCGAAAAAGTCGTGCGAATCTTCCAGCCTCGCCCTCGATTGCAGAGAAGAATGTCGGCACCGGAGTCCGTTTCAACTTTCAGTCCGTTTCAGGGAGAAAATTTCGGATGCCTCCCACGGCCGATTGTCCTGCGACGGTCCACCGGTTCCCTTCCGTTCCGCAACTTCGCCGCATTATCCACGAAACTTCCTGTCCATTCTCGCGAAGAAAACACGGCGAGCCGGCCAGCCGACGCGACGTCTCGGACACCGAGAGGGCTGGAAGGAAAGGGGTTAGGCGAAAAAAGGAAAACCTCGGCGAAAAAACCACCTCGGAAAAGTCCGGTGTGTCTCTCGCCGCCGCATGAAATGCCGCGCGAAGGGAAAAGAGAATAGCGGCCCGCGGAGAGAAAGGCGGCGCGCGACGTATCGCGAGAGGTTACACTCGAGAGGAGAGGAAAATTGCGAGTGCGAATTAAGAGCTTCGCGGAGTATTATTTCGTTTCGGCTTACGGCTTGAACGAGACTCTTCCGGCCTGAAGAGTTCCCCTTAAAATACGGCCTCGTGCAACGACCATGGGAACAGTTTTAATACAGGCGTGTTTATAATTGATCGCTCCCGTGCCCTTTACACCTACTTTTCGCCCCATTCTCGCCCGGCACAATCATCTTCGTTTATACACACTTGAATTACAGTTTTCGCTTGCGATTTTAGTGCCTCGCCGCCCTCTGCACCCTCGTTCCTTTACTTACGACGTGCATTTCCTCCGAGCAGATACTTACCGCTTATATAAATGAATCCAAAGGGCTTGTAGAATTGTGCTTTTTACGTTCTGCTTGCTTTTGGTTAGATCGTGGCTAGACTGATTTTATGCAGTTATGGCAAAAATCAGTAGGTGTAATTTAAGATAGTAAAAACATTCGAAGAATTTATTATATTATTTTCGACCCGTTAAGGTAAAGGCACCAGTAGTTGACCATGTACATACCAGTAGTTGACCATTTTATAGAAAAACATAAAAAAAATAAGGTTTTTATAAGCTGTGCACTTTTGATGAAAGTCAACCTCGGATGTCATGCCGTCTGTTGTTTAAATTTCAAAACACTAAGAACATTTCAAACCTTATTTTTTATGTTTTTCTATAAAATGGTCAACTACTGGTGCCTTTACCTTAAACATATTTAAAAAGAAAATAAACTTCTATTTCAGTTCAGTTTGTTAGAATCCAGGTAGAAAATTGTTAGTTTGTATAAGCATCAGTGTCTCGGTTTGAACGAGTGTTCGAATGCCTGAGGCCGGGACCACTCAGAATTGAGTGCTGAGAAAAGTGGTGAAGACGGGAGGCGATATACGGGAACGAACAAACAACGAAATGAAAAGTCAATCGAGATACAAAATATATAGAGATATAAAGCAACGATGCCGCGATAAAATGAATAATCGAGAATAGGTGACGAAGTCACCCCCAAAAGATAGGAAATCCCCTTCGTTTGAATGCTCACATTTTTAGGCTAATACTGAACAATCAGTCATAATACTAGCAGCACCGAATGTCAATTTATTCGTTCTGGAATGACCTAAATTATATAGTATAAGGTGGAAACTTCATTGTTAAGTAACTAATAATAATTGTTAATAACTCTGGCCGTTTATACGAATGAATTGTATGGAACAGTGGATTTATAATGTGTTTTCATCTCATCTTAAAAGAATCATATGACAACCTTAAGAACCTCTTAACGCACCGTGCAGTTCTGGTCACAGAGGCGCTTTAAACAATAATAACTTTTGTACCGGGACCGAATGAGATGTGAATCTTGCATGATTTTATAGGGAAAAGTATGCTGAAAATAATGCACTTTGATACAACGCGGACCTATATGGAACTCAAAAGATATTCTTTACTAATGACAGAAAACTTTAAGGATCCTATTTAGTTTACTAAGCATTGTTATTTCGATAAATTATAAATATTAATATACTCTTAATATAGACAAATACTATTAATTTCAAACAAAAATGGACACATAATATTATCTCCAGGATAACAATAAGAAACGAAGTAATTTTTTCGGTGAAAAATAGAAATCATAAAGCTTTGATTCTGAAGTGCTTGTTCTAATCCCAATTTTTAATAAGTCTCGTTAATCTCACCGTTTTCGAATGTCATGGATATTTAAGAAGCAACATACATTCGATAGACATCGATGTGAGCTGCTTTTTTTATCAAATAAACAGCTAACTGGACCACAGAGCGTCGCGGCGACCAACGTTTTATAAAGGGAGCGGTATTAATAAAAATTTTAATCTGGATCTTTTTAGTGCGAAAGACCAAGCCCGAAGGTAGGGTGCGAGGACCTTGAGCTCCACTCGGTTGTACTCAAACCACAGATCCGTAAACCACACGGGCCCCCTCTTATCCGGCGAAAGAACCGATCCCCGGCACACGGCCGTGTTAAATTCACTCTGCATGAATTCCCCGGAATATATACGCGCGTCCAACCCCGAGAAGAATCAGCTCTTTTTCCACTCGGCCTCATCTGCGCACCGGGACGTTTTATATACGATCCTCCACTTTTCTTTTATATCTCATTCGGCGGGCTACGCCGTTTCTCAGCCGCGTGCTGCTGCTGTAATAAACAGCTCTCGCAAGTACTCGATAAAAATTCCGCGCGGTCTCCCCGGGAAATAGAAAGGACCTGCCTAGGACACTCTCACCTGGGTGTCGTCCTCCCCTTATATTTCCGCCATTTATTCCGCAACACGATGAACCAGCATCGATTTAAACGTATCCGGTGACATAACGAGAGCCCAAATTCCTTTGCAACAACACAGCCGGCAATTTCTCCCAGTGACGCCATTGTTTCTAACCCGTGAAATTTCAGCTGAGTGAACGGTTCTCGCCGTGAGGCACGAAGTCAAACAAGTTTCGTACAAGGTCTACGAAATACAGTGATTTCCCCATATACGTCGCCAAGGCCTAAATGATAAACGTCGCGGAATTATCCCCACTACCGCAGGGTATACCCCGACGCTGACAAGACCTGTGTTGTTGACATAGTCAGTCTCATAAGTATTCGTACCCTCGTTGCATATAAGAGAAATTTGCTGATATCAAGTGATACATGTAAGATTCTGCAGTAAGTTTTTTGTTACGAATAAACAGATACATAAACTGTATGTATACAAAATTTTAACACAATTGAATTATTGATAACAAAATTATATTAATTTTAATCTACATAATACATAATAACAGACCACAAAAGTATTCGTACCATGTTTGACAGAGTTGAGTTTATTTTGCTTATAAACATTGTTTCACTTTGAAGATGATTCCCAGAAGTAATAGTCGAATAATTGAGCTTCAGTTACTTAGTCTTAGTCAAAACTTTGTCGAAATAACATTGATAATCGAAAACGAGTCGAAAGAAGGCCGAGACTACTGTAGAAGAGCGTAAAATAATTTTTAAATTACACCAAAAGGGCAAAAGTTACGTTGATAGAACAAATCTTATTGGCAGAAGTAAATCTACTATCCAATACATAATTAAATGTGTAAAAACTAATAATATTTTGTTAAACAAAAAACGTGTTAGAAGTTTGGGGCTGCATGGCAGCATTCGGAGTGGGTAATCTTGTATTCATTAATGGACTTATGGATAAATATAAATATAAAAGTATTCTTGAACAAAATCTGCAAGAGAGTGCAGCTGAACTGGGTATGCAAGATGATTATTACTTTCAACATGACAACGATCCGAAGCATACTGATAAAATAGTTCGTGAGTGGATACTTTATCACATTCCTCATTTTTTATCCACACCACCTCAGAGTCCGGATGTGAATCCTATAGAAAATTTGTGGGCAGAAATAGAGAAAAGACTACGCAAACATGAAATTTCAAATAAAAAAAATAGTAAAAGAAAAAATTCTGAAAGTTTTGAATCTTATTGAACAAAGCACCACTGAAAAATTAATAAAAAGTATACAAAATAGATTAATTGAAATAATTAAGCACAACGGTGGACCGACGAAATACTAAAAAAATAATAAGTTATTACTATATAATATGCGATTTTTCTTATAAGACATATACCGGTACGAATACTTTTCTGGACTGTTATTATGTACTATGTAGATTAAAATTAATATATTTTTGTTATCAATAACCCAATTTTGTTAAAAGTTTGTACAAATAAAGTTTATATATGTGTTCATTCGTAACAAAAGAGTTATTGCAAAATTTTACCTGCATCATTTGATTTCAACAAATTTTTTTTTTCATGCAATAAGGATACGAATACTTATGGGACTGACTGTATATCGAGAAATCACTGTACGCACATGTAACTAATTTCTTTTAACCCGTTGACTGTCAACTCGGCGAGCACAAAAATTGTTAAAGCAGAAACAGAGAAGCTGAGATTATTGCCCAAGATTTTTTATAAAAGTAGTACGATTTTATTCAAAGACATTCCACGAGGGCAGTTCGATTTTATTTAAAGACATTCCACGAAAGCAGTTCGATTTTATTCAAAGATCTTCGACGATAGCATCTACGACCAAAACAAAAACACAGCAGAATTATTCAGACGATAGACACTTGCCTTAAACTGTCTGGAAACGAGCATAAATCGAGCACTAGCAAAGACGCACGGTATCAGATGAGTCTCGAACCCCCGTCGCGGCGGAAACGTTTTTTAAAAACCGCGAGAGAGAGAGAGAGAGAGAGAGAGAGAGAGAGAGAAAAGGACGGAAATGTGGAGGGTGCGAACAAGTCGCGCAGATGGAAATAAAGCTGAACGACCGAGCTTGGGAATGGAAAACTGTATCTGCGTACGAGGATACTCGAATCGTGGGCTGCCAGACGCCGCGAAAGTCACTCCTCTCCGATGCCACCGAAAAATGTGCACCTTTTTTTGTTCTCACCCCATCGCGGTGTCTACCATCTTCGGCGCGGTGCGAAAATTTGGTCATTTCCGTGGCGAAACTTTCGATAGAATTCGGATATGAAACTCACTTTCAATCAAAGTATCAACATTTCTAAGGATTAGAAAAATGAGAATAAAAACGACGAGTAAGTTTTGACCTCCAAAATATTAGAGGGACCCATAAGTAATCAATTATTTCTGAAACAGAGCTTGTAGTAAATTCAAGTTTTTATTTCTTAATTTATTATATAATCTCCATCATGATCACGGATAGTTTGCCATCTTTCCTGCAAATTTTCAATCCCTCTCTTATAGAAATCCAGGTTTCTTCAAATATGTACTTTGCAAATTCTTTGCAAATAATTGATTACTTATGGGTAACCCTGATGTTTATTGAAATTGACCTCCCTTAAAAAGGTATCGGTTTGTCCATTAACACTTGGATTGAATTTTGTGCTTACTGTAATGGACAAACCGAAGCTTTTATTAACGCTAGGTTTACCGTGCACTAAAAGCAGTTTGGATTATTTTATAAAAATATCGAGAATATATAGAATGTGTTAAATAAATTTCTTATAAATGTATTATGATAATCACAATAATTGTAAATTAAAGAATGTAGACACCGTAAATCTAGTGTTAAGGAAGGTGGACTTCAATAAGTATTCTTTCAACATTTCAATTTTGATGCACGTAACATTGTTCTCCTAACTAAATTTTGTGAAAAAATTTATTTAAAAAATGGTGAAATATTGTGACCGTGCACGTGATCACATAATCGCATATTCGATCCCGTGACGTTGCAACATTCTGCCACGGATAAGGGAACAACAGGCGCCCGGATAGCCGCGAGATAAAAACGGCTTTCTTTTGTTGTACGAATCGGACGGCCAAGGAGGAGTTTGCCTTCTGGGTTAAATCGTTATTATACGTGAGGTAAATAGAAATTCGTTTAGCGCCGAAATTTCCATCGGTTTCTTTCGATCGTGACTGGCATCGATGAGCTCTTCCCGCCGGTTCTCGTTGCCCTAACCGGTCGTTCGTGACCGCTTAAACGCGCACCGAGTTCTGATCGACTATAGTATGATCGCGAAATAGTGTACAGCCATAAACGGGAGGATCCTCGATCTAGGAGAAAATATAAACCATTGTGCAAGCCGAAACATGTTCTTAAAACCCTGTGATTCTGAGAACATCGAATATTATGTTCTTTTTATCCTCTCTATACGGTCACCTTTTCATTTCACCTCGTATACAGGGTGTCTCGGTATTCATGGAACCGGCGGTGATTCTACGTGAGAAAATAAATCGGAAATATGGAATGAATTATATTTATATTAGATCCAGTAATTATAATTATCCGCGGTAGTGAGGATGATTCCGTGACGTTTATCGTCCAAGCCTTGGCGACATACACAGGCTCACGAAAGTATTCGAACGCCCTTTAAATCGGTATAACTTTTTTTTTTAATTGGATCAAACGACCTGACTTTTTGAAGAGTTAGAAGAATTGGTTTTCCAAATGATGTGCAAAAAATATTTTGACAACATTGCAATTGGTAAGAATTACATGAGAAAATAAAAATGGCACTTTTCACAACTTTTTTATTTGAACCTGTAGTGAAAATTTAAAGTATGCGTTTTGTAAATATATGTTAGTTATAATATATGCTGAAAATTTCATTGAAATCGATTAATATACACACGAGCTACAAATAGTTAAAAGTGGTGAAAAGCGTAGATTTTCACGACTTTAAGTCAGTTTCTGCTTAAAATCCTCAGATTCTAACATATTTCGATGCGTGCCATTTTTATCTGCGTCAGCCGATTTCGATAAAATTTTCAATACGTGTGTAACTAACACGGATCTACAAAACGCATATTTTAAATTTTCATTACAAGCTCAAATAAAAAAGTTTTGAAAAATGCCTTCTTTATTTGCTCTTATAATTCCGAGCTTGAATTGACATTTTTTTAAAATCATTTTTACACGTCATTTGGTAAGCCAATTCTTTTAATTGCTCAAAGAAGTCAGGGCGTTTGGTCCAATTTACAAAAAGTTATACTGTTTTAAGGGGCGTTCGAACACTTTCGTAAGCCAGTGTATATAGAGAAATCACTTTAAAATAAAATTGGTAAATAAAGATTTCAATGAGTCTAGGCTGCCATAAAATCGTCAAAAGCCTCGTCACAGCCCTTGTTCTCGAGAGCGTTCACGAACAATGTTCCGTGGAGGAAAAATAAATCTAAGTGGTATCGAGCAATTAGAGTGGTTGCACACGGTTCGGTAGCAAGGGGAGCGCATTTGGCAGCTCGTAGCTAACAGGGTATCGCTTAGCAGGCTACTCGGGTGGGTCCGTAGGGGAAGTTCTAGACGCTCGGCTCACCGACAACACAGGCATGAATTTCCGCGAATAGGACATTTAGCGTATCCGCGGCTGACTGCAGTTCTGGCGAGACGTCGGTCTCCAAACAATGAGGGTGCCCGGAAGTCGCGGCAAATTCAAGAAAACATAACTCGGGAAGAGCAATTAAACCGGGACCGGTTGCCGGAAATGCCTCGTGCGCTCTCTCGTGGCACGATCGAAGCTTTCGTGGCCCCCCTTCTCGGTTCAGAGAACTTTCTCATCTTTCTCCCTCCCCTCTCTCCCTCTTTCTCTTGCTGCCATTTTATTTCTCCGTAGAAGCATCGTGTTTCTTCTCGGCTATATTTTTCCACGGGTTACGTGACCCTTGCCATCGATACTCTCGTCGAGCGAGCCTCGCGAAAAATGTCTGATGGATCGGATCCAAGCCCTTCGTCCCGGATCGATCCCCGCGGCTAATTGCCTGGTCGACTCTCGATCACCGGAATCGGGGAAAGAATAATAGTATTTGTCGAGAAAAGATAATTGTCTTACTCGACGATTCCTTGAAAGCTTTCCGAGTAATGAACTGATATACCCGTTGGAAATTTGGTGCTCGTTTCACCAGCACATCGATTGTCGTTGCCAGAGTCTCAGAGAAAGGGAGTAGCAGAGAGTGAGAGAGAGTAATAGTATTTGTAGAGGAATGCAATTGATTGGTTTCGCAATCCCTCCGAAAGCTTTCCAATTAGTAATACTGAGAAATTAGCGATTTGGACTTTGTTTTGGTGAAGTGCACTACGGAGAAAGGCTTGAAACCGTTGCCGTTGCGGAAAGGAAGATCGAGAGTTTAACGATTTTAGAAGAGATTATAACCAACTAACTAACTAAACTAACGTTGAAACTGATACTCGTAGGAGTATTAGCCTCTTTAAACGATTAAAGTAATTGTCGGAGAAATCACGAAGAGAATAGTATGTCCTTCAATTGATAGTTAGCACAGGAAACAGGTCAAAAGAGCAGGAGAAATAAAGATCATAGCTTTCCGAAGAGTACCATTGGTAGAGCCGTTGAGAAAATAAAGAGGAATACATTATTTCTCCAAGGATTCTTTGAAAGTTAATTATTAGGTTAGTAAATCAATTTTCGACCTTTTTCTTTTGTTTATAAGAACCACAATTTTAACGACCATTCGAGGAATCGAAAAATTGCCCGAGGTATAAATAATAGAGATAATAGTTATTATTGGTAGAAAAAGATTTGTGTTAGTATATTTCGTTAAACTTTTTCTAATTGTGATCGCCAACGAGGAATAAGAACTAGAAATCGTAACACATAAAGGAGCAGTATAATGAAAATTGAGAGGACGCATAATTTTAATATATAATAGATTATAGTTATTATTGGTAGAAAAAGATTTGCGTTAGTATATTTCATTAAACTTTTTCTAATTGTGAACGCCAACGAGGAATAACAAATAAAAATCGAAACACACGAAGTAGTAGTATAATAAAAATTGAGAAGACTGGAATAAAATAAAAGAATCGTTGATCCGCGTGACGGGTGCTCGAAGCTAACCAGCGCAGCGAGTCGTTAAAATATCGGTGTTCATAAATCTTTCAATAGCCACGAGGACAATAGGAGAAGCCACTTGGACATCCGGCGTTTCCCGGTCATCTTCTAGAGCCTCTCCGCTCGACGAGTTACCACTTTCCCACCGAAGGTGCTTACAAATTAAGCGCCTAGCCGCGGTGGAAACGCAATCGAGTCGAGAGTTAGAAGCTGATCGATTATTTATTTCCATGATTAATTGCCCGCTAGAGGCTCGCCGGAGAATCGAGGCCGCGCTGTAATAAACGGAACAAAAGCGAGAACGAGAACAGAAGCATGATTTATTATGTCCTGGAGTCCGAAGAACAATAGGATAATATAACGTCCGTCGTATGAAAAAGGAAAGGAACTGCGGAAGTGTGGAGAGAGAGAAAAAAAAATAAAACAAGAATCGCGTACACGCGAACAGAGTGACGGGACGGTTTCTTGATGGGAATCGTTTCGGTGTCGAAACATTAATTGCGACGACACCGTTCCCCCGGATTACTAGCCGGAAATGAACGGCCGAGATGTCTCGGCGACGACTTAGCTCAGTTCTTAAGCACCCCACCACCCCTTCCAGCCGCCCCTCTTTGCCATAATTTCATAAAGTTTCCGGCGCTAAGTGAGTATTAGCCCGCCACGTGAAAATCCTTTAAAACTGCATTACCATATCCTCTCGGACCTGATCCTCATTCCAAGAATCTATAGACCATCTCATCAACGCCGCTAAACTTTCAAACACCCGTCCTTTATTAAGCACCACCGTCCCTCGCCCCAGCCGCTCCTTCTCACCCCCGCAAATATCACGGAATCGATACGCGTTTCAACGCGGACGACACATCCTGCGAAATTGTTTACCCCGAAACGTAAATTTCATTCGGAACTGTGTTATCGAATTAAAATTTCCTCGTTCTCCCGATATTAAATTAAAAGTTCCAGCTTTCAGAGGTCATTTTACGGGAACCGGGTTCGGTGAAAAGTTTCTTTCGTCTTCCGGAAGGCGGTAAATTGTTAAGTACCGGCCCTAATAGGATTTAATATAGTTCCACTTTGCAAACTTCCCCTTTGTCTACGATATTTCGCGAATTAAATGCGACAGGCTTGGAAGAACAACAGACAGCAATGTTATCCCGTTAAATAAGTAAATAAACACTGCGAGAAATGGGTGCCATTTAGGAATTTGTTTCCACTTTTAAGAATTTTAGTTAGGTCGATTCTCTCGATCTTTCTACCGTTTCAGCAGTTACTAATTTTTGCGATTAAATCCGCAGTCTAACCAAAGTTTGAACAAATATTAATTATAGAGAAATATTCGTAGAAACTGAAATCAAATAGAAATTACCAGCGCTCGTCTAGTTAAACGTTTTCTCGAAAGCGAGTCGAGAAGCTCGGATTAAATTTCGCCGGTTATTAGTATAGGCACCTGTATGCGAAATATGAATGCGAGCGCCTCGGGCGCATAAAATCCGCAGTTTGGTTATCAGGCGCAATCAAACCGGGCGAATTGCTGAAATTCGCAATCAAGGAGGCGATTTACAGTTTCTAATCGGACTTAACGTTGTTAAAGAGTACGCAGCTATCGAGAAACGCGAACGGTATTCCGCCACGACGCTGCACTCGAGGCATTTGCATACTAAACAGACGTTAATCCAGACTAACGGAAGGAAAAGCTAGTTGGAAGTTACATCGAGTGGTTCGCCGCATTATATGTACGTACTGACGTACCGGAAGTACAAGCCGGTAGCAGTAGAATTCCGTGGTACGAGCGAAACGAAAATATTGATCCGGTGTGTACGCGGCTATCCGCTTAAAATGCAACAACTTACAAGCAATGCTCCTCTAGCTTACTTCCGGTTTTGTTTTTTTTTTCTGCCCATTCCCGTTCCAAATTGCCGCTTCAATTCGAACGCGAGTTCAAAGCGGACTCGGACCCGGCGACAACTACAATTCCACCCCACGCAGCAGATATTGAACGAAACGAAGCTTCCTTAATTAACTCAACTTTCTTAACTCATTCATGGCCGCGGACGCACTGTCGCGGCTTTTCAAAGTTTTTCTGCGAATAATTCCAAGGAAGATTTATTAATCCTTCAAGCGGAATTATATTTTATTGGTTTTTGGACTCGGAAATAAATTCACAAATTAACACTAAACCTACCACGCTCAAAATTGCCGGTTTTATATTTTACAATTATCGCAACCACAAAAATTCATTTATGGAAAATAATGGAATATATTTCCTTGTCCAAGCATTTATTCTATTCAAAATTGCGGACAATCTCAATAAATTTAGGTTTCCCATTTTTATAAGGCAAATTTTTTTGTTAATGCTTGGTAGGTTTAGTGTTTATATTTTTCTTACTTCACTTTAAAATACAGGGTGCTTTATAACAAAAAAAAAAACTTCTATAGAAATTTGGGCACGAAAGAATTTGTTATTTAGTCAAATTGAATTCTAGAAACTCTTTGTGCGGGATTCTTAGTTTTTGTTTGTGCAGGACAAATATAACATTTCATCGTTTCACGTCGAACTAGACAACTCGAAACCTCGAAACTTTCTAAAAACCAGACGCCACAATGAAGACCCATTACTCCCCCTTCCATACTCAGTCTTCCGAATCATCCCTCATTATAGCCGAACGACGTCCACTGGAAACTTTTCCATCGGGGGAGCACCGAGGCCGAAAGTGCTGAAGCTTCCGGCGAAGCCTCGGTAACTCGATTAAATTTGGTCACCCTGCTGCGGTGTCCTGGGAAAGACGAAATATTAACATAAATAAACTCCACTAAATTTTAATCCCCGAGTGTTCGGTGATTATGAGAATGACCTCGATCCGAAGGTTTCGCAAAAATTCATCGAACTCGTGGCATGGCGTCGCGTCGTTGGGAAGGGTCAAATGGTTCGCGCGGGTGGGCCGTATGCTCGATTCCGGTATGTCGCATCGATTCTTCGTGGCCGCGGAGCGTCGACGAGGACTCGTTTCGTCGCGGAACGCCGAGTAATACCAAGTTCTCGACACCCGGCCGCATCTGACCGATAAGTTCCGCAGAAACGGTCCGCGGAATGGCCGGCCTTTTGAGGCCAGCTGCCAGCTTGTTTTCGAAAGTTGCCCGGCTAAATAGGCGGGCCGAGCATCGACAGTTTCGCGAAGGGGTGGTTAGGGGAGGGAAGGGGGGCGCTAACTTGTCCGATAACGCCGGCAGCATGGCTCTTGGACAGAGGCGCGGAGAAGTTTTCGCTGTCGTCGTCTGCGAGGAACAGGATTGGGCCGGATGGACAAGTGGCGGCTGACGACTACTCCCAGCCTCGATCAAAAGTCCTGACGAGTCCTCGCCTCCCGCGTAAAAAGACAAAAGCCGCTTTGTTTTATGTATCGCTCGGCCATCTGCTCGCCCGGCAACTTCCGAACAAAGGACACTGCCGCGCCGCGCCGTTGCACCGGCAACTTTCGTCTGGACTTCTGACCCGGCAGATGAGACCAGCTTGTTGACTCCATCTCGGCAACGCTCCGGGTCGTCAAAGCAGCTGGATCGCGTATTAGAGTTCGTGTGTGATTTTTGCGGGACCGAGCTGTGCTCGGCGTATTAGTTCGCGCAGACGTCGAGCTCTCGCAAACGGTCACTTAGCGATTCTAAAGCCGAGTAACCCTCCCCTTTGTGTCGGCTTTCGAGAAGAAATTTAATTAATTATTTAAACAATAATATTATTAAAAAATTTACAGTGAATTCTCGATATACATTGGCTCACGAAAGTGTTCGAACGCTCTTTAAAACAGTATAACATTTTTAAATTGGACCAAACGACCTGACTTCTTTCAGCAATTAGAAGAATTGGCTTACCAAATTACGTGCAAAAATGATTTATAAAAAATTTCAATTCAAGCTCGGAATTATAAGAGCAAATAAAAAAGGCTTTTTCCAAAACTTTTTTGTTTGAGCCTGTAATGAAAATTTAAAATATGCGTTTTGTAGATCTGTGTTAGTTATACACGTACTGAAAATTTCATCGAAATCGGCTGACGCAGATAAAAATGGCACGCATCGAAATATGTTAGAATCTGAGGATTTTAAGCAGAAACTGACTTAAAGTCGTGAAAATCTACACTTTTCACCATTTTTAACTATTTGTAGCTCGTGCGTATATTAATCGATTTCAATGAAATTTTCAGCATGTATATAACTAACATATATCTACAAAACACATATTTTAAATTTTCACTACAGGTCCAAATAAAAAAGTTGTGAAAAGTGCCATTTTTATTTTCTCATGTAATTCTTACCAATTGCAATTTTGTCAAAATTTTTTTTGCACATCATTTCGAAAACCAATTCTTCTAACTCCTCAAAATAGTCAGGTCGTTTGATCCACTTAAAAAAAAAAGTAATACTGATTTAAAGGGCGTTCGAATACTTTCGTGAGCCTGTGTATGTCAACAACACGGGTTGCCAGCGTCCAGGAGACATACCCGAGCCGCGTGTCACTCCTAATCTAATTGAAAACATTTGTTTAAGTGACGAATGCACTATTTTCTTAAACGATGCTGTAAATAACTGTCGTTATTCGAATGACGAAAATCCACATCTTATTAGAAAAAGTAATATTCAAGGGCCGGAAAAAATAAATGTTTGAAAATTTCTTTTCATTTGAAAAAATGAATTTGAATGGCAATCTGTATTTAAATTTACTGCACGACATCATGGATCCACTTATAACAGAAAGTCTTGAATACCAAAAAGATGAAAACGGCAATTTCTTGTTAAATGAAGAACTTTTGTACTTCCAACATGATGGTGCTCCCCCGCATTATACGTTACCTGTTCACCAGTGGTTAAACAATCGGTTCCCACTAAGATGGATCGGTAAAAGTGGTGTTATTGAGTGACCACCAAGATTACCAGATCTAACTCCGGCCAACTTCTTTCTGTGAGGACACTTAAAGTCTGTTGTTTATAAAACACAACCAGAAAGCGTCAACGATTTGCGTCGCAGAATTGTATAGGAATGTAGAGCTATTCCAACAGATACCTTCAAAAATGTTCGTTCAGAATTTTAGAATAGTCTGTATTATTGTTTAGAAAACAACGGAGAACATTTTGAAAATTTGTTATGGTTATAAAGAAATTACAAACTTTCTAACAGTATAAGTATGACTACTACGAAATCCTACGAATATCCTACGAAAATTGCTGATCTTTTTACGTACAATAAGATCTCATAATCAAAAATATTGGTTTCCATTCGAGAAACCAAAGTTGACCTTCAAATGACCTTGAAAACGCCACCCAAATAAAATACTGATAGTGCTCCACTCTTTCTCCTCGAAATCCTTGGACACGTGTTTTACACTTTTTTAATAGCTATCATACATTTCGAGATATTCGGCTGGAAAGTTTCTAAACGAACACCCTGTATGTATAAAGAAATCACTGTACTACTTTCTCGGGAAGACTCGTTAGTTTCAATTATGGACGATGGTCATACGAGATTTGGAAAATCTTACACTTCGGCTGCCAGAAACGTTCCAATCGGCTTCGTTATGCTCGTTTCAGGTGATTTATTTTTAGAAGTTCTGGAACAGTATAGGACTTACAGGCGTACATTGAACAACGAGAGATGTTTTTAACAATGAATACTGTCTAGAACAATGTATGTATCATTTTAGGGAAAAATCTGGCGTTCACACTATCTTTATCAGACGAGGCCGATGAATAAATCGAACGTCTCCGAGGATTCTACACGCGCAAGGACCACGTAGAAAAGTCGAAAGAGCGTGTCGCAATCCGTTCAAGTCGGTGACATTAACAAATGGAGAACGTCATTCGCATGAAACGTAATCTAACATCCCGGGCCGAACAATATAGCAGAAGCCGGTCTAATGAACCCGGGCAGCAATAAATGAAAGAGCCGTATCCCTGATACAAGGAGCGAGCGCGTTTCAAAGTGGAAGGACGAGGGACAATTTGTCATCCTGTCGGAGAATAGGACCGTCTACACGTTGTAACGCCATCTTAACCTCCGAATACACGAGGGTGGATCCCTTCAATGGGGAAAAAATGTAACTACCCTCCGACTTATGCTAGAAGAAATTGCCTGTGCGTCGTGAAAGCCGGAATCAACGTCGTGTGCCTAACTCCTTTGCCCTTTCTCCGCCACATTTCATTCGTTAAACACCTCTTTGCGCGTTCCCGCGACAGCCTCTTCTCGCGGGATCAAAAGAATCGCGGGATCCATTCGAGAAAAAGGATTTCGAAGCGTAATACTAAACGATTTTGAGTTAGGGAAGAGTTGCCAAATGCGTACTGGTCACCTAAATCGTACCACCTCTTTTATTTAAAAATTAATGCATTTTGATGCCTCTTGGTGGTAAAGATATGAACTTTTATTTATGTCGATAAAGTAGGACAAAAAAGTCATTCGCATGAAGTGTTGTTTTGTGAATGACAGAAGCACAAAGAAATCAGGCAAGTCTGATGTTAAACGATTTTAATCGGCTGAATTAAATATAAATCTACAGTTTCTGAGGTAGTCTTATATATTTTTTAAAACTAGCTATGTTATATTATTTATTTCTATTTAGTTTATAAAACATGCTGATAATGTTTTAAAGGTTAGCTTCAATTATTTAGCGGGACGTCTTTTTCCTAAATCGTACCACACTGTGGTTTCCTAAATCGTACCAGTACGATTTAAGATACTGTTATTCAAATTTTACCGCGAAAATAAACGATTTACAATATTTCAAATTTTTTTAGCATGGGAAAGTAGCTTACAGTAGCCCCTATAAAAAGGAATTCAACCAGCAACGCTGCTCCAGTTCTCCTAGAAGTGGAGAATGAAAACGATTGGTTCTGTTTTCTTTGCAATAATTCTTATTTAGAAGACATGATCCAATGCGTAAAGTGCCAAAAGTGGGTACATGAAGCTTGTGGAGGAGTTTTGAAAAAAGACAATATTTATTATTGTCCTAGTTGTATTTAAGTTAAGTAAATGTAATATTTCGTTTTATTTTTATGTTGTATTGCATATTAAACTGAAATTAAACGCAAAATACAGTTTCCCTTATAATTTTTTTGTATCTTTTTAATCCAACACGTGAGGTACAATTTTGGAAACCGGCTGGTACCATTTAGGAAACCGGTTGCCTAAATCGTACTGTTTGCATGATCTTATAAAAGTGTTCATATCACAATGATCTATCAATAAATATTTAAAAAATCATATTAAATTGCAACTTCGATATAATAATACATAGATGCAAAACATAATTTTTGCTCAAATTCCTACTAAAGAATATATAAACTGCCTTCGAAATTAAGTGGTACGCATTCGGCAACTCTCCCCTACTATCGCTGTCTGTCGCCGAGACTGTCGTACCTGCAACAATTTCTTCATTTCGATAAGCAGGACCTCTTCGATCCTTGCGTATTTTTCGGGAAATCGGGATGTAGAGCGTGGGCCAAAATTCGTGGTGCAAATGAGGAGACAGTACAACTAAAAATAGGACGAAAATAAACAATAATGAAATTGCTTTGGATGCTTGATTTTCGAGAAAATTGGCTTTAAAAATTCGTCAGGTTCTCATGCATTGGTATTAACAAGAACTAGACAGGCCATGACCAGACGCTTCAACAAATTTCTATTCAGTCGCTTATTTTATGAATCTCCAAATCCACTTTTTCCGAAAATTAACTTACAGATACTTTTATTATGGTGAACAATAAATATATGGTGAATAAAACGGCTTTGGAAAAGTGGGAGGAGAAAGGACAAAGATCGAAGAGAAGTCTTTGTGCATTGCTCTTTACAGTCAGTCATATTACATGAAGTGATATCGAGAGGAGCGCTTAACTTTTTTCCATCGACATTTAAGCATCCTTGAGGTAGAGTGTCAGCTGAAACTGAATATTCTGTACTTTCTGCTCATATCCTTTTCACCTTTATGTTCTTCCGTGTTCATTAACTCTACTTGTGAATCAAAAGCATTCTCTAATAATAATTCTGTAATATCACAATTCTGTCATCAGAACAAAATGGGATTCGAGGAACGAATCCCACTAATCGTCGATCAATTTCTGATCATTTCTGAGGAGAGAACAAAATCTCAGTTCAGTGTAAAAGAACACACACTTTCTTAGAAATCAAAAGTGTTAAAATTGAGAGAACATCTCTTGCAGTATTTTTTTTTAAACATTCTTTGAAAAATTGATATTTTTAATCCCTTGCCCTACGATATCGAGTCAGACTCGTGACGAAGACTCTGAACAGAGTCTAATAAATATGTATTACATTAATGTCCTTGAAACCGAAATAAAATTCTATTTTGTTGTAGTTGATATATATCCTCTAGAGAAAACATAGACATCATGCAATAAATATAAGCTATCCTTTTTTCTATGAAATTCGAAAAGACGAGGAATTTCTAATTATTGCAATCACAGAATAAATAGTAGTGCAAGGGGATAATTTAGAGTGATATTTTCAAGTGGTGCGGTCCCATATTTAAAAAAAAAGAACGTGTAAGTAAAACTCGGTGGTTCTCCGAGGGTCTCCGAAAGGAGGGGTACACAAAATCGAACACAGGTAAGACGGGCCCTTCCCGTCTGCTCTCAAGGATCTAGGTGTCCCGATCCCGTATAATGATAAAAGTTTCAGACTCGGGGATCTCCTTTGGCTGCCGCTTTCCAGAAATTCTGTATCGCAAAGCTGACAGCAACGGAACAGCTTGAACCATCTCGGTCTTGACGGCGAAGTCGTTTCTTGCGAGCCGAGCCGAGCCGAGGCGCCGCAAAGTCAAAAGGACGCGACCTCCGAAAAGCGGGATGGGACGGGCGCAACGGAATTATCGCAGGCATGACAAATTGCACGAATAATTGAAGAAAAGTCCCTCGACGAGGGGAAAAAAGTTGAGAGACTCCGCGGAGCTTTGACAAAACAGCTGCCGCCGCGTTTCAAGGCGAACGCTGAGCATTCGCATCGAGCGTCACTCGCACGTGTCTGGCTATGCTGCGGAATTCTTTTGGTCCTCCCGTTCCTTTCGCGCGGCTTCCATTACCAACAAACGGCTTTTAACTGATCCCCGCCGAGTCACACTCGCTCCTTGGCTCGCTTTATCTCGTTTTAATCGGGCAAAGCGATTAAGGAACACGTGCGCGTTAATACCGTTTCCCGTTCCTTCATTTTCTCCGTTTACCCTTCCATAGAAATTTTCATCTTCGTAGGCCATTTTATGAACAGCAAAGTAAGGGAATTTATTTCACCGACATAACGATTCTTCGTTGTAAATCTGAGGTAGCAGTGCTCAAGGTGAATGCTTTTGACGGTTTCGTGACAGCTAGATCTATTCAAATTTTGTATGCATCAATTTTTCTTTCGCCTACCCCCTTTTCATCAATATTTTTCTACGTGTTTCTTAATAAAAAATCTGAATTGAGAACGAACGTTTGTAACTCCAGATTCATCTTAGTTAATACCCGTTAATAATCGTCTGTCTACATTTAAAAAATATGTAAACCTCCTAAATGCATAAAGATACAGTGATTTCTCTTCACTACCGCAGGGTATACCCCATGTAGAATCACGAGTAACAGAAAGTATTTCTTATCTACAGAAAAATTACTTTTTAACACGTTCACGACGGGATGTATTACCGGTGGTACAAATACAATGGTCAAAATACGGCCCCGTCGTGAACCTGTTAACCAATTTCCTTGACATCATTCGTCTGTAGCAATCGTTACGAAACTGTTTCGAATTAAAATTTAATGTCTTCGTCGTATAAAAATCAACCGTATCTGTTTCGAAAGGAAACATGTATCTCTTAATATGTCAAAAATTTTGCTGTTTACTAATAAAGGACCATCGAGTCCGAAGATATCACTTTTATAGCGTAGAAACGGATCTTCTCCTTGAAAATATACCCTCGAATTTCGTCCACGTTCTCGCACAAAAGAATTACAAGAAGACAGCGCGAACAGGTCGCAACTTTGGACAGCGAAGTTTATCACGTTGTTACATTAACGAAGCATTTCCGTTCAGCGGACGCATTCCCGAAGATAGCACGGAGGAATCGGGATTCATGGGATAACTGTCCGAACCCCGTTAACGAGAACTGCTTTACCAAAAGGTACAGCAACTTCGCTAATTTCGTGATAATGGCCGGCGTAGTTAGCGATAAATTCGTCCCCCGGCTAATTTCCCTCGAACGCAAGGACACGGGAAATCGTGTCGACGACCGCCGCGTCGGCGATGAAAAGAACCACGCCTCCTCGTCCCCTCGGATGTCTGTTGCGGGGGGGAAAAACGAATTCTTCGTGTGATACGAGAACGGGAAATGAGAACGATGACCGAGAAGCATCGAGGTAAACTGGAATCTTGAAAGGAATAGCACGGGATTCGGTCCGTGACGGTGCTGATTTAACAAAGCATCTCCTGTTTAATGGATGCGACGCGCTCCAGGAAGAAGGAATGCTCTTGGAATGCGAACGATAACTCTGTTTCCGGCGGACACCAGGGTCGTCGCGGAATGAATTGTTCGCGTGACGCTGTCATTAGCGATTGTTCCTCCGTAAAGCGCGATCTGGAAGCGTCACTCTCAGAAATGTCCTTAAGCAGAATTTCTTGCCGGCCCTTGATATCGTGCAGCACCTGTCCTTTTAGTCGCCGATACGCCGTGACGCGACATTTCCACCGCCCTAGCTGAAAAATTTAATTTCTCTTATAAGAATAAGTACTCTTATATTGCTCATCTTGCTGCTTCGAAGACACTTGAAAATCTACAGGGCGTCCCGAAAATGTTTTACACCCTCGGAAAGATTCCTGAGGTGATTCGAAGAAATTTTTTCCTTCGCGAAAATGTTCTCCGCGGCTTTGTTAAGGAGTTATTAACGAAAAACACGGACGAATCCGTCCGCTGTAGCCGCGCTCTGATTGGTCCGTTGATAACACCTTAACAAAACCGCGGAGTGATCTGAGGAATCACCGTGTCACAGAAACACAACAATTTTGGGCACCCTGTATACAAGGTGTTTGGTAACTGGTGATACAAGCGAAAATGGGGTGATTCTACATGAAAGAATAAGTCGAAAATATAGAATAAACATTTTTCGTTTGAGGCTTTGTAAGAAGTTGCTGCTGTCGGTGTGTCTTTACGTTTGCCGATCAAGGCACATCGCCGCAACGACTGTTCGAGCCGTTGAGCTCTTTTCGGCGTTTTACCGATGCCGCGGCGTTCTTTGCGGCGCGGTACCGATGCCGCCGCGTTCCTTGCGGCATGGTACCCGGGCGGCGAACAACATTGTCGCGATGATCGGCGCCTTTTAGATGTTTTAGATATAAAAGCGGGTCTCGAGGACCACGGAGTTCAGTTGCCGCACGACCACGAAAGAATCGACATCGAGTAACTTACCTTACAGCTTTGTTTTCGAGAAAATCGACTTTGAAGATCTGTCAGGTTTGCGTGTTTTAGTATATGCAGGAAGTAGATTTGGTTGGTCATGATCAGACAGTTGCGTCAGACAATTCCTATCGAAATAGCATGCGTATTCGCTGCATTTCAAACTCGATTTTCTCGATAACGAAACTTCGGATGAACAAATTTTATTCTATATTTTCGACTTGTTCTTTCATGTAGAATCACCCCCTTTTCGCTTGTATCACCAGTTACCAAACACCCTGTAGAACTAGAAGTTAACATAGACATTGACTACGAAGGGTCTGTACAGTCAGCGAAACAAAAGGGTAGAACCAAAAATGGTTTTGGTAGGCAGCATTTTACTGAACGTCGGATGACTGTAGACACTGATTGCAGCCTCGAGCCTGGAAAAGAGGCGTCTAATAAAGTTTTATGAGATTTCCCTCTCCTGTGCCGCGGAAAAGGATTTTAATACAGTCAAGGAGTTTTTTCCAATTCTAACTTTGACAAATTAGTTCGCGAAACTTGTCTGCCTATATTCGGTAGCCGACTAATTTGGCGCGCACGTTGTTTTACACACCGCGAACACGACGCGACTATGCCGATGGTTCCAGCAGAAGAGGATGGGCCGAGCGGTCGGGGGCTGTTTTGTTCCAGCGAAATGACAAGTGACAACGGTGAAATCGAATTTTATATTAGCAGCCGTATCGCGGAAGCCTGGCGGCAGACATCAAGGACGATATTTCACGTCGCGACGGCATGCCAGCTAGCTTTCTCTCTCTTTCTCTCTCTCTTTCTCTCTCTCTCTCTCTCTCCCTCTCTCGGCAGGACCTATCGGAAATCTCTTATCCGAGCGAAATACAGGTTTCTGGACTCGATTTCCGCGGAACTGCTCTCTCGAACTCGATACATCTGTCGTTACCTTTATATCCCTAAATATACCGTTTCAGCTCGAAACGAAAAATCCACCAGAAGGAGGGTATTAGCATTTCTCTAAAAATTCGCTGTGCGTTGGGCGCGAGAGCCCTCCGGATTCTCTTGGAATTCGAAATTCCTGGCAAACAGACGGCCTCGGGGAACCGTCTGTCTGCCGTGACTTTCAATCTGATTGAACGACGCTGGCAATAAGTGTCACGGATCACGCGTGAGATCGCTGTGGAACCAGGAAGGGCACATCTCTCGTCTTCAAAGAGCAGAAACACTTCTTTCCTCCTTGACAGAAAGGATCCGGCCGAATCCTGTTTGACTTCGCACGAAGAAACTGTATCGACGTAACGGATGGGTGGTATCGATCGGTCTACGAAGGGAATCCTACATTCTTATCGCCGTTTCCTTTCGAGGAAGAATCGTTATAAGCCCTGTTAATCCGAGATTATCGAGTTCGGTGAGAACCATCAGCATGAATTTCTTTCTCGAACTGCTTTGCATAGAAATGTCTCTCAATTTCGAGCTCTCTTGGCCGAGAGCTGGGAAATTCTCTCTCTCGGTTGGGATTATTCGCTGATATTTTTCTGCTAACATATTTATATACTGTTTCTCGAAATTCTTCAAAACGTTTCCCCTTTATTTCTTTTAAGACAAAAACCCTTAGCTCATCTTATTCCTAATTCCCTGGAATTAAGAAGTTGTTAAAGTTCTTGTAACAAGGATTTGCAAGGAGTTTCTTTTAGTAATTGTTCGTTTTTCGAATTCCTCTCAGAATTATTTCCTTACTTCCAGTATTACAGACCTTCGCGCATTCCTAAAAGACCGTGAGAAGAATTGTAGGGATTTAGAGTATTTATTTATTTAGAGTATTTTAAGTCCTCTGGATTTCCAATCAACCTTAGGAAGTGTGAAACATTTGTGTTCTCTGTGAACCTCTTGAAATGACGCCATTTTACATTTTCAATGACCTTGGAATGTCCCCCCTTGTACCCTTTAAAAACTCATCGGGTATCCAACAATCCACTGACCAATTGGAAAACGTCATATAGATTGGGAAAACCCGAAGAAATCTGCGGTAACCCATTTTATTATCTTGTACCGCGATGTACGTTGATTAAACCGGTAATAATCATACAACGAAGCACACCTGGACACACTCGCTCACTGTACCGACTACATTATAATTACTTTTGATATACCTAGAACAACTTTTGCTATTTCCCTTCGCCGCTCCTTGGTACTTCTCAAACTCTCATCACCTATTCAAGAAACTCACAGATCCTTTATTACACATCAACTCCACTCTCGTGCTTCTCGAAGCAGTGAAATACGTCTTTGAGATTCACCAAAACCGTCGAACATTTCCAGAGTGTCGTCCTCGAGATGAATCGTCTCGGAATGATGGTGGACCTGTCGCACGTCGCCGTGCCCACGATGCTGGTCGCCATGAGGACATCGAGAGCACCGGTGATCTTCAGTCACAGCAGCGCCCACGCTCTTTGCAATTCCTCGCGAAATGTGCCTGACCACGCGCTGCGACGTTTGGTGAGTTACCGCCATCCCTGCGACCATTCATTTCCCAACGAGCTGAATTGAACCTTAGACAATTAACTCGTTGATTGCCATGTCACCCATATGTGGGTAACGGAATTATTTGTCCAAGTTTTAAAATGAATTTTTACGCTAATATATTAATTGTACCAAATTTTATTAGGATCTGTAAAATTCCAGAAAGTCGAAGGACTATTCAATATCATACATGTCGTAGCGCGAACATTTTGACGCGTCCCGGAGTTCACGCGTTTCATTTTGTCGAGTTATCGAGTTGTCGAGTTGCTCTGACTGATTGACTCTGCGGAGACACTGATCTTGATCGTTCGAGTGCTAAACAAAATCTTCCGGCCGATCTCGGGCCATCGAGGGCTTTGCCTCCCATTTTCCCTACTCCGCAGAGTCACTCCGTCCACGTGCACGCATTACAAAGGAGCCGATTTTGTTTGTCGCGGCCGCTCAAACGTTTCGGCCGTGCGTAATGGAAACCGATCCCAACTGTCGCGGCCGAT
The DNA here is from genome assembly GCA_913789895.3 of Seladonia tumulorum. Classification (NCBI taxonomy): domain Eukaryota; kingdom Metazoa; phylum Arthropoda; class Insecta; order Hymenoptera; family Halictidae; genus Seladonia; species Seladonia tumulorum. The sequence goes on from OU565266.1 coordinate 30,971,431, forward strand.
CAAACGTCTCGGCCGCGCTACAATGTAAATACACGCGCGAGCACTCGGCAACCGACTCCGGTAACTTCCAACGGCAAATGCTTGACCTAAGAAAACGTGCTTAAATCTACGACATACATATAATTTTTTTCAATTTTTATTTCATTAAATAACACATTGATTTGATGGAATTTTTGAAGTTTCTAGTTTGGCAGTCAAAGTGTTAAACTTAAGAAATTGTCTTCATTTACTCAGCCTCACTAGGCTAGGAATCGGACTTGGTTTTACGATAGAACTAACTTAACCTAACCCTTCAGCATTCAAATGGCGATTGTAAGGCGTCACTAAAAATTGCTATATCATTATTCGCAATATTTTTTACATTGATAAATTTGTTTGTATTTAATAAATTACTAAACATTTCAGTATTATATGGCTAGATTGCACCATTTTCGTATGTATAACATGACAAAAATATACAGGGTGGCCCACAGAACTCTTGACAGCTCAATCTCTCGAAAATTATGCCATCGATTTTAAAGTTTTTAATCTTAAACTCGCGAATAAGCAAAGGACTCGAGCGCGTAAAATTCCATAACGCTATTTCCGAGCGCTTCAAGTAAGTACACACCCACAAGTCTAAACTTATCTCATTATAGAAACATCTGACAAAAAAATGTTTCAGACAAAATTTACTTGTTTTTTCGTGTGGAATCTAAATATCTAACGTTCTATAGGGGGTTCTATTTAAAATTATAAAGCCTCGGCTCCCTTTAAAGGGAAAGGGGGGCGCCACTTCACGTTTATGTAATTAGAAAGGCCCTTCAGATCCATGCAATTTAAGACCAAGAACTTTAAAATCGATGGCATAGTTTTCGAGATAATGAGCTGTTAAGAGTTATGTAGGCCACCCTGTATATTCACTGTAACTCACACTCAATCTAATCGTTGGACTGCAGTTCTTTGCACAATATAAATATTTTCTGCGTCGACTACACGAAACAGGAACTAAATCAAAATTTCTTTGCTTCTGTAATAATTTTCTGAATATAAAATATTCCCAATTACTAGAAATATTCTAATAATAATAAGAAGGAAATATTCTAGGTCGGAAGAAATGTTGCGTTTTGGAGTTAAAATAGCTTCAAGTGCGACGAATTAAGAGTTATAATAGTAAAAGTGGATAACTGTCTCGTTTCACCCCCACTGTCTACCAAGACCAATCGGGTCTCGGTTAACCCGTTTCTGTCTTTCTCGCAGAAAAAAAAAGTGAACAAAAGTGGAATTCGTATCTCACTTTCCGTGAACGTATCTCACCCAAGTTCTCGAAAGATGCGAGAAGTTCTGTCGCAGATTCGTGTCGTAGCAATCCTCCGAATCTGTGACACTTACAGAGACGTCACTGTACATCGGAGTCTCCTTCTCTGTTTCAGGCGCAGACCGATGGTATAGTTATGGTATCCTTCTACCCTCATTTCATCAGCTGCGGCGAGAAATCGACGTTGGAGGACGTGGCCGGTAAGTGCTCTCGAAACTCGTTTCGCGATATGTCACGGCCGGACACCGTTTCGCTAGAAATAACGTAGTAATTCCTGGAAATTCCTTCGGACACTCCCCCCCCCCCCGGCAGGAAGGGTGTCCACGTGACAGACGCGGAAAATAGACAATTTTCATGCCAGATACGGGATTATTAAATCGTAGACGTTCCCCTGGTCTTTTTCCATCGAATTTCAATGTGTCCGGCAAAATGCTGAACACTTGACGTTTTTGCCCGGGTTATATTTTACCAATATTGACATGCCAGGATCGATCGGTTGTAACCTCGACGTCTTCATTAGTCTCGAGTGGAATTTTTAATGTGCAGAAACTTTGCATCGATCGGAATGAATTATTGCTACGAGTTTTATCGATGGGTACAGTTTAGTTCTACTTTTCTTTTTAGTTTACAGTAATTTTCATACGTTGTTCGGGTGTACAGCTTTTCAGTGAGTTTGTACATTTATCTTCGTGGATGTACGTTGAAAAGAAGAATGGAGTGGATACGTATATTCGATCCAGTGTAATTATGGATGTACAGGGTGTTTGGTAACTAGTGGTACAAGCGAAAAGGGGGTGATTCTACATGAAAGAATAAGTCGAAAATATGGAATAAACATTTTTCGTTTGAGGCTTTGTTTTCGAGAAAATCGACTTTGAAGATCTGTCAGGTTTGCGTGCTTTAGTATATGCAGGAAGTAGATTTGGTTGGTCATGATTCCTATCGAATAGCATGCGTATTCGCTGCATTTCAAACTCGATTTTCTCGATAACGAAACTTCGGATGAACAAATTTTATTCTATATTTTCGACTTATTCTTTCATGTAGAATCACTCCCTTTTCGCTTGTACCACCAGTTACCAAACACCCTGTATGTATTAGAAGGGAGTTATGTCTCCGTTATGTCTCCGTCGGAATACTTGCGCAAACGACTACTCGCGAGAAATTGATAGTTTTATGACGTGCTTCAGTAGTTTCGAGTAAATGGAGTGGCGGAATCGATAAAGGGGAATAATGGAAAAAGTTCATGCACGTGTTTACCGCGAGCCAAAGTTGCGAGACCTCTGGCCTCTTGCGCAATAAAACACGAATTTATAATATTTATGAACTTGCTTATCGGTACGTAGACTTGTACAGAAGCATATTAATCTACAAAAGTTTAAAGCGTGTATTATATTTGCAATAGCCGTACATATACTACATTGATCCGCTGGCTCGATAAGTTCCATTAAAGTTACTACCTTTCGCTCTCTAATTAACGTAAAACTTGGTCCTATAATTATAACCGGCGTTATGCTCGCGGATCGATTTCGTTCTTCGTAACTTCATTATTATACCCCTTGAACAAACTTAATTAATCGCATCGATTGAAAGTTCCATAGAAGTCTGAATTAAAGACAAAGAACAAAGTTTCCCAGTGAAAACACGAATTTAAAATATCACCAATATTTCGACGATTCATTCACGGAGTTGGAGCACAGGAGATTATTAAAAATTTTACAAGTTCATTAACTCTGTTTAATTCAGATCGGCCTTTGAGACTATTATCGACCCGTTAAATAATTTCTGTAGCTTTTCGATTCCGATTTAACTTGAAACATTTTTGTTATATCTTCCTCACTTAATCCTAAACCTACCTCATTTAATCGTCAATATTTTCTTATTTTCACGTTCAAAAATTCCCCAACCGGAAGAAAGTAAAATCCATTTTTCGAGCTCGAAATAATCAGCGGATATACCCTTTACGAGCGTAATCCCTTTGGCAAACGCAAAATCCGAAACCGGAAGCGCCGCGATTAAAGTCAAACAAGATCCCTGTTTACGGGGTTACTTTTTTCGCATCGTGCGCGGTAAAATTAGGTCAAAACCACGGTGGCTGGTAAAGAAGCACCCAGGGTGGAGCTTCTGGCCTTACGTTTCCGTGTAGAGGCGGGAATCGGCGCGGTTCGACTAGATAAAGTTCCCCGGGGCTAATTCTTTCTCTTTTCTGGACCAATCAGGGCTCCCCTCCGCCTCCGTTTCACGTATTGTAGCTTTGACCGCGACACTATCGTCGTCCCATATTCCAGGATAAAAGCTAATTGAAGGGGACGCTGGAATCGCGTCTAAATTGTTCTCCTCCTCCTCCCCCTCCCCTCCCCGCCACTGTTCCCCGTTAATATGGTTTCCTACGGCTAAGCCGCGGCTTTCATCCGCCCGGTATCTGGAGACCGAACGTCCCCCCCGGACATCCCCTGGACGTTCCCCTCACAGGGACGCGACACCGCAGGGAAGATCCCCCGGATAACCGGCAATTTTCTTATACGCCGAGCTTGTTCTCGCCGGTACGTTCGGATCCTACGAATGGCGTATAAAGAGCAATCGCGAGCGAATGAACCCGCGGGAGACTAATGGCTTCGTCGGCCGAGGGGACGAGAAAATGGCGATACCTCACGCCGAAGCAAATCGATGCCCTCGCAAATATATCGCCCTCCATCCAGAACCTCTACGTTCCCACCCTCCGTGGAATCTCGGGAAAATTAGAAACGCGTTACCCAGGATTTTCTGTCGTCACTGGATCTCGCTCCGCGATATACGACCGAATAGGTTCATATTCACGATCGAAACAGTGGATGATGTATGTTACCATTTTGCACCTGTAGGTTCTTATACTTTCATATTCTTGAAAGCTATGCTCCAACAGAGAAAAGTTTCTTGTACACAGGTTGTCCACGTTATTACTAATCAGCGTTTCCCTTGCAAATCATAAATATTAGAAGATAATAAAATAGAAAAAAGTAATGCAAGTAATACTGTATATAGTATACGTAATAGTACAGTATATGTAGTAATACTGTTTTTTCGCAAGCTTCTGTAATGACGTTTGTAAATTTTTTGTGTCTGCATTATTTTTTTTAGAGATAAATGTGATCTTCAATTTTTCATATGGATTGTTTTTTTATACAATATGAAAGCCTGTGTCAAGACAGAAACATTTCGAATATTTCCGCTTCTGACCTTATGTACATGAGCTTGTGTTACATCTGCGGTACGTTCTTAGACGTATCTGAAGTACGACACCGTTTTAGTCAAATTCGAACTCAGCTATGGTAAACAACATTACACGATCCTAAACAATGTAAATGGCTAATACAAGACACAGGAACCTCCGCAAGGTTAAACTGCGTTAGAGTTACGTTTCTTAGGTTCTACATTTTGGAACCCAGCCGTAATCTTCCTCAAAATCAATGGTAGTTTCGAAAAATTACCATAATCCGAGGGATCCAATAACTTCCTTGCAATGATTAAGAGAAGCTCAGCCCTCGAAGATTATGCTAAGAGAGGTGCTTTAATCGAACTCGAATATGCTGAACGCTTTACCCAAGAACTTTGAGAAAATTGATGAACAGGCTGCTGGTTTTGCGCATATTATAGCAAAAATGGGCGGGTGCAATTTGAAAGAGTGCAATAATTTAAAAACTTTACGGGTATCGATCTTCAACTTTCTCAAGTTATTTTGAGAAGGTTTTCCACAAGGAAAGAAATTTCTACACGGGTTGAATTTCTTGCAATTCTCATTTTCCACACAGATCTCCAGTCTATCGACGGAGATACCTAACTGATCGTATGCCGGATAACGTTCAGACAGCATAACGCGACAGCGCAGCAGTCTAAACAGTCCTCCATGATATTGCGACCAACAATGATTACCATCTAGTTATGATCCATCAATACGTGCACAAACGTATTTTACCAACGCCGAGCGACAATTTATTTCGATGTCGGTTTAATCCCATAACGTGACGCCGCGCCGGGAAAATTGATACGCGGTGGCATAACAGTATTAATGAATATGTCATTGATCCCGTTTGATCGCTAGATTAGGGTACCGGCGTCGACGCTGCGAATGCAGTTCTCCTTTCGAGCTCCGAATGAAATTCGAAGCGAAAACGAATTTATGCGGCAGCCTGTTCTCGTGCCGAGATTCACGGCGGAAAAGAGACAGCGAAAAAGAGCAAGAGAGAGAGAGAGAGATAGAGATAGAGAGAGAAAATAGTGGTCTTCTTCATCGAATGCGAGGGGAGCAGCAACGGGCAATTGCACTTTCATATCCGCGCACCCTTTGTGATTCATGAGACGGGAACCCAGGTAACTTCAGAATTTCAACGTGAACGCGGAACTTAGCATTTCTCCTTGCTCCACGCTGTGCAACCCTCCTCCGTTCCCGTCGATACACTTCGCCACCCCCCCCCCCCTGTTCGTATTTCCGTTCACGCGTGCACCAACCGAGACGGAAAACAGCTCTGATCGCTGTAACGATTGCGCGATCTCCGCGACTCGCGCTAATTATACTCCGCGAGCCCAGGAAACTCGTCAAACTTCTCTTCGCGGATTTCTTTGGGGATCGTTTGCCTTCTGCAGTGCAAAATGATAGCACGTGCGTGCTATCTCTAGTTTCTTGAAGATTACTTAGTATTTCTGAATTAAGTACATAATATCATAATTGTTACAATCTGGAAAGACGAAACATGTTAGCGAATAAGGTTGTCCTCGTTAGCTTTTTGAGCAAGCAGA